>JAOXJM010000063.1:19015206-19029051 GCA_026413425.1 Tringa solitaria
AACTTAGTCTCTGAGCAGTTTCTATTTCGCCTTTTGGGGCAAATTTGGCATCAAGAGTGAACTTTTGCCATTGATTCTACTGTAAAATTAGATTAATTCATTGTACTCATGGGTTGTTGTATTCAAATGATAATTTTTTGCTTGCTTCTTGCTATTCACTAGGAAATAACCAGCTCCATATGACTCATCATGTTGTGGGAGTTCAATGCCAAGCCTGCTTGCACACAAAAGAAAATTACATAATTACACTAAATTTTGCAAATCAAAAACTTCTTTGTAATTGCTTTAAGATTATTTTATATTCCATTTTCAGAAGATGCTTCCCTGTGTAGCTATTTAGCAGGCACATTTATTATAAAAGTTAATTATATCTTCTTAAAGAATTAAACATGGGGTTTTGGTTCTTCGGGGGTTTTTTAACCAAAGAATATCCCTGTTATACACATTTCTGAGCTCTGGGGTTATGTTTTAGTTTTGCCCACATTCCTGATAATCTCATTAAAGAAATGTCATTTATTTTTACTATACATGTATCTGACCTGCACTCCATATTTTATTGAAAAGATATACTATTGGGCAAAAAAACTCAAATAAATGAGCACTGCTGTTCTTAACAGTCTCTGAATTAATTTCATCTTAAAGAAAATATTCTAAAATTAAAAAGGAATGGAAATAGTACTGAAACATTTTAAATAACATGTTATTTAGGCATACAGATGAAAACAGACAGGACTTTCAAAACACCACTTCATTAGAGGAAAGAAGGGCTAGAGAGAAAATTGATTAAAAAATAAAGTTTTTCCACTTTCTGATATTTATTTTTGTGGGTCTTCTGCAGTCCAACACTACTAATCCAGCAATCAGCAGCTATTTTCAACATGTTGTTCCCTAACTTAACTACAGACTGCCACCTTAATCTCAAGAGAATGTTATTGCCTAGGAAGACTGAACTGGTAAGGGGGAGAAAGAAACCAAGAAAACCACTTCTAATTACTATTATATCAATTTGGAGACTGACTGGAAATATCAAAAATCTATCCTTATTTTTTACAATAAAGTAGAACCAAAAAAAGTCTCAACTTCTTGATTCACGGCTCTGTCTGGTTGCTGAAAATGCCAGTTTCACTAAACAGGATTTCTGGACTGCATGCAAGCAGGGAGAGGTAATAAAAGACTTCTCATAATTTAATGATAACCGGTCACAGAGTTCGGTTTAGCCATTTCTAATGCTTCAGAAAATTGGATTTTGATGAGGTTTCTGCACCTTAATTTCCTCTCCCTATGCATTTTCTACAAAGGACTATTACATAAAATACTGACTGAAAGCCAGCCCACACTCTGCATGCTTCAAGATGTTTTATTGCCCCTGTGAACATTAGACACCCTGCTTATATTTACCACCTACTAACAGGACGGGACAGAAAATAAACTACATGCTGTGAAACTCACTGATATTTTCCCCCATCTTTGGCACTTTCCTCTGCCTTTCTTTGAATGTTCTGCAAAGTGGCTCTCTATTTCTCACTCTTTACCTCCAAGCCTCGAAAGCAGAGAAAGGGAATAGAATTATTAGCCTAATATTATGTAGGTAACAAAACATTTCTTTTCCCTCAACTTTGGGGCCAACTTTGAGACACGTTTCATAGCTGCTCAGCAGATCCACAACCCCTCCTGCCCAAATCCTGGCTGAATTCCAGTCTCATAATTACATTCCACCTACCTACAATTCTGCCTTTAGTTGAAGTGGGATAGTGTGCCATTTTCTGAGCTCTGTTACTTTGCTTACAAAGTCCCACTGAGACTAAAGAGAAAGGCAGGCAGGATTTGGTTCACTGGTCTAAAAACATTATATACAATGAAGCAATTGTGCTAGTGAAACTACTTCCCTAGACCTAGGCTGGAATACTGAATCAAAAGCTGTTGCTGACCAATTAACATAGTGGTCTGTGACAGCACTTAAGCTCCTGTTCTGCTTGATTCAAAGCACTGTGGAATGCAAATCTTTTGATATGGAATCTGGAACTCATAGGCTAATGCCCAACAGCAACATGCAGCAGCCTCTGAAATCAATTAAATGGCTCCATTTTTATTTCAGTGAGGAATTAAAAGTTTCCCAAACTTTGTTTTTCAGGAAAGAGAAATGTCAGTCACGAGTGGCATTTGCTTTTCAGGTCCTAATGTAAATCTCACTCCTCCATTAGAGGAGCGACTTAAATCTTCTAGAAGTTCTAGGCTTTCCTTTATTAACACCTTCCAGTCACCTGAATTTTCATTTGTACTTGAAAAATATTACTAAACATTTGCAATGCTCTAACTCCTGATCACTAAATACTCATGAAACCTGAAGGAATATCAACCAGTTTAGACAGTAGAAGGACTGACATTTGCAAGATAAAAGCAGTTAAAGGTGAGTTAAATATGAACTATTAAGTTCATATTAAGTAAGATTTTCAAAACTTCCAAGATCTTTCAGTGTTTAAAAATTAAAGCCAGAACAGGGAATAATAATTAGTTAAAGGAATAAAGGTAGCATCTTGATATATATGAGAAGAGAGGCTGTAACAATGGATACCAGAGGATAATATTGGAGAAAGAAAAAACATTAGAACATTCATGAAAGGAGAAAAATTATGTGAGGTACAGTTAAGACAGAAAAAAGAATGTTAAAAATGAGGACAGTATAAGAGAAAGTAAATTGACGTAATTTCTTGCTTAGGGTTTCAATTAATTCTTTTCCTTTAGCTTATGGCAGAATCATGTATTCAGCATTTTCTTTTCTCTATTATATTCATCATCATAAAGTTTGTGGTGTTTAGATTTGCTACTAAGTTGACAGAGGGATTTTGTCAGTAATTTGCTTTGGTTGCTCAGTGATCGCCAGTCTGTTGTGATAGATATTCACACAGAACATATTTGTTTGCCTACTGAGTAGGAGGAATGGAAAGAGGAGAAAAAAATCAGTGTGGACATGGTGACCTCCACTGTGAATTTGTGTGACTCTCATGCTCTTTTAGAAACAGTGCGATAGACCTGATGGCTATATACAGCACGCACCCAAATGACACATTTTCCCCTTTGCATTAGTGGTATCCTCCCAAGAAAGCACTTTGAAACATGCTGAGTGTAGAGCCGGCTTGATCCAATGGCTAATAACATGAAATTGGGAGCGAGAAAACCCTGTCTTAATTCTTTTTTTCCTCTACCAACTCTTATGCCTTAGGGAAAGTCACTTAACTTCACTAAGAACCTCTAATAAAAAAAAAAAGCTTTCCAAAACAGATTCAGTCTCAGCAACTTTACAAGATGCATAAAAGATTTTGTCTACTACTCTGAAACTAAAAAAGCTAACAAAAGCTGGATATCTGGGGTTCTAGAACTTTAATAAATGAACAAAATGCATATTACAGTCATTTATTTGTTTGTGGAAATAGTTATCTTTCCACTGCAAAAGCATAGAGTGCCAAATTCTGATCTTAGGAATGTATTATCAGCATGAGGCCAACCACACTGGGACAGTTACAATATTTATCACTGTTCACTGTGGGGGGTTAGTAGGAGTTAGTAAATGACTTATATGAGAAGTTAGAGAAACCAAATGTTTGCCATCAAACTGGAATTGAGAATTGTCATTAGACTTTCTTCTGTAGACTTTTTTGCAGTTCCTCTAACCGTTGTTCTCTGTGGCAGGACAGGCAACAACTCCCATTTTTCCCGGACACCACTTGCTTTTCAGTTATTAATAACATTTGCATCTGCTCTACATCATCTTATCTGATCATTTTGTCTAGTGCTAATGTTTTACCTTTTCCTTTTGAATTATTGCAGATGTTTGCTGAATACATGCAAACTGCAGCTGCTTTTAAACAAGCTACAAATTTATCAGAAAACGCACTGGACATCAGAAGAAAATTTCAATAGCAGCAGGTTTTCCAGATGATGAAGAGACAGAACACTAAAGAAACCTAATTTACTTTTTGTGTGAGGTAGAAGTGTTATATTCCTCTGAGCGTTTATTCCTGTGGATGCCATTTTGCAAATGAAACACACCACATGAGAACTGTAAGAAGAAAAGCATCATGAATACTAAGTTAGTCTTGAGTTGCGCAGGAATATAAAATGCATTAGTTCTAGTTAAAATCAATTTTGCCTTGGAAATAGGCATTGGATCCACTTTCTCTCTATCCCCAAAACACTTAGACAGATGGAAAATACCACTGTAGCTGCTGTGTATTAAAGTGGTAAATACACTTATACAATTCAGCAATCCAGAAATCTTGTTGGCAGTTTCAGTAAATCCCATCTTCATTGTTTCTCTGCAAAGGGGTACCAGCCTCTAGAATGAATTCACAGAGTTAATCTGTGTTGATTCAATAAATGAAGAATCCCTTTCCCTTCCCCCGCGTACTAACAAGGCATAATTGGAGAAGAGCAGTCTCCAGAAGTTCCGAGTCACTAGTTACTATGGAATTATAAAAAGAAGGGAGGAGAAGAAATGGAACAGAACACACTCATGGAATACATCCCATTTATGTTCTGAGCAGGATTATTTTTTAAAAGTTTTTAATTTTTCCTTTTTAAAAAAAAGTTTAGGAATACAAGGGGCACCATGAAATTATAGAAATAAAATTTTGTATACTGCTGTAATAAATGTCACAACTGCTGGACTCTTCATGCTTCCTTTCAGATTAAGTTAAAAAAAATTACTGATCTAAAATTTTTTAGTAATTATTGGCTTTAATTAAAGATACTTATGATTACTGATGAGATTAGGTACACTAACAGAAACTAACTTTCACAGTCTTCTGAAGAGCCAAATGTCTGCGTATCTTAACCCTGTAAAATTAATTCAAATATTTTTCATATATGAAAGTCAAGGAACTATAGTACTTGACAAAGATTTTTCAAGCTTTTCATATGGACTTCTTCACTGAAATGTATCATGAATTTCTGCTATATTGTAAAATAGTCAATAGTATTTAGAGAAGGGTTATTGATGGTACCAACTCTTGTCACCCAGAAAAGGCAGTGACTGACTTTTACAAGGGCAAACTGACTGTTACAGGCATTTCCTTGCTACTTCTTAGGCAGCATCAATTGTACCCCTTATCAACCAATTTTCAGAAAATAAAAGTACAAGAGATATCATTAGATCAGATTAGGCTGATATTATTGATTTACTATGATTTGATCACTTGAGAAGGATAAACAAATTATAACTTTCTTTGCTCCACTTTCATTCTATTCTGATGATATACACATACTTAAGCTACAGAGTGAACATACTGGCATTTTGCTTCAACAAGTAACTTTCCATCTGACTTGACAATAAAGTTAATCTGGCTTTGCAGTGCCAGATTAAAAATCCTGTGGTAGATTGATATTATCTATCTCACTCAGCTGATTACGTTGCTCTAAACATTTGACTAATTGCTTTGCACTGGCCAGGGTGGTTTTTTTTGGTCTGTTTGTTTGTGCCTGTCAAAGTTAGTCTGACAGATATACAAGCATGTAAACTTGTACCCTTCCATTTTGTACTTCTGCACTAGTCCAGGCATTTTTGTACTATGTAACACCACACATTTACCTTAATAGCTAATAAATTCGTTACTAATTTACCTTAATAACTGATCAAACTGCAGCGAATAACTATAAACACTTATTCACTTCTCTATCCCTTTGGTGTACTTTTGATTCTTTATGTGAAATGCCACATTTTGCATATCTGTACCAAACTCTCCCATAGTTGAATTCTGAGCTTCAGAGCTTTATACTGTATGAAATGTCATTCTTCAGGGTTGAATACATTCTGATAAAATACAGAGATTTTTACCAACTCCCCAAAATACATCCCTTTCCCTGAAAAATCTCCAACGCTTTCTGTAAATTATTCACTTTGTGATTATACATACTCTTTCAACAGAGAAAAGTGCTTGTTTAAACTAAGAATTAGCTGTCTGTTATCATTCTTTTCTCTCCATGGATCTCAGACATATGCACAGAAGCCCACACAGTCTCTACATTTTTTAAGACTAAACCAATTTGTCTGCTATTTTGATGCAAGATGTATCAGGAAAATAACGCTTCCAAGAAATCTGGGTGAAAATGCCTGAGAGATGTACAAGATTTGCTTGGTCAAGATTGGATTTTCTGTTTGGTAGATTCTTATTTTTCCAAAATGACCTGGCACAGAAATGATCCCTTTGCTTTGCCCAGTTGAGCACAGTGAATAGTGTCTCTTCTGTGATTGTCCTGGGGAAAGATACTGTGATAATGAGACATACTCATGTACATAAAGTATGTTCAGTTAATATGGATGCACAATTACAAGAAATTGAATTCTGAATGCTCCTGTTTTAAAAACACATATATGAAAGCCTCACAAAGGGCAGAGAGAGACCTTATAAAGGATAGGACAGTCATCTAATAATGGGAAGAAAGAAGAGGTATTTTTGGGGGGTGGGAATTGGGAGGATCATAAACCAATAGTTGCAAGTTCTGCCTTAGTCCTTTCATGCACCTACCTTATTGTGTCTATCATTACAGCACCTGAGTGCCTTCAAACATCCTTGGGGACATTTTTAGAGCCTACTAAATTTCCATGTAAAATAAATTATTAAACTACAATCAAGTTGAAAGGTTAAAGTATAGCCTTTCAAGCAACCAAAAATTTATAAAAATCACTGCTTTTCAGTGCTTTCTCAGCCTATGAATTTACCTAGTTACCAGTTATTCACTTATTTCTTACATACACTTGCAAATTCTTTAAAAATATTCTTCCTTTGCAGAATAAAATCTAAAATCGGCCCCCTGTAGTTCACTTCTGAGTTTAAGAATTCCTAAACCCAGGACAACAAGCAACCTCATCTAGTTGAAAATGTCCCTGCTCATTGCAGGGAGGGATGACTAGATGACATTAAAGGTCCCTTCAACCCAACTTATTCTATGATTCTATGTACTTTAAGATATTTTTTCAGATAGGTTTCAATAAAAGCCAAACAATATGAATATTCACGTAATCTAGAACATTTAGAAAATACCTAGAGAACTTTTTAACTGAGGTTTCCAGTACTACCTTATTGTGGCTGAGCTAAAAACCTAAAAGTGATTATCATCATCATCATAATGTGACACCTTTACTCTTTATTAATTATGAAAGAGTAACGATGGACTAAAAAACCCCACACCTTTTTCATATGTCCATGTGTGTTTGTTTCTTAATATGTAATAACTAACTTCCTTACAAGATTGTGTATTGAGTACATCTGTTTGAACTTTACTTCAATCAAGCTATAATTGGGGCAAAACGTCCTTTTCAAAGTCATTTACTTTGTCCTAAAAGTGATAAATTATAGAAGGATAGAAAAGCAGAACAAAGACGAGAAGTCTTCAGAAGAAATTGCCAGACACCAGTTCCTATACATTTACATAAGAGCAGCTCATGTAATACTAATATGGAATTCATAGCTAAATCTCAAATTTAAAAGAGGTCACATATCACATGACAGGTTTCTTGTAGAACAATCTTGATAATTTATTCATCAAGATGGTATCAACTAGGATATGACAGTGGGGAAGGTAAGTAGAAACAGCAAGAGCAGGATGGGGAAAGATGGGGCAGAATTGTAATATACCACGCAATTTTTAGAAAAGGAGGAGAACATTATAAGATCCAAAATCAAAAATGAGAACTAAAAGCAGGTAAATAATATAATAATGAAGGCTAATAAGATAGTATCATGTCTGTATAATGATTATAGTGACAAAAAAGCAGCAATGGAAGCAAAAAGCCCTACAGTTGGAAAATACAATACAAAAGATAAGAATAAAGTGAGCTCTAAGATTGTGATTGAAGGGCACACAGCAATAAGCACAAAAATGTAGAGAGAGAATAACATACATTTAGAACAAAATTTGAGCATAGAAGCACTTGAGGAAACCTTCAGTATTTCAGATGCAGGAAAAGGAAAGATGTGTCGCTGACATAAAATTGTCGATTGGAATATAAGAGGAGAGGAATATGCAGTAAAAAAATTAGATATTTTCAGGAGCTAGACAAGGATGAAGATAAACAATGTACTCTGCATGAACAAATGATAAATTAATAGAGAGTTAAATTACAAAACAGGAAACTGAACAATGACTTGCATGGACAGAAATTCTTAGGGTCACAAGCAATTAGAGTTAATAAAAATTAAATAGGGTAACATTGTCTGTGGAGTCAACAAATTAATTATTGACTGAGAAAAATGATGACATTGTAGTTTTGTTATACTTCATCTCACCAATTAGTAAAATTATTATCTGTAATAGAAATTTTTAGGTGTTCTAGTTTTGAAGAAGGCGATACAGAATCACAGAATTTGCTACCTGAATTGCTCAGAGGATTTCCCTAAAAGCCTTTAAAAATGGGGAAAATATGCATTGAAAATCTTAATTTAGTTCACTGAAGCTTACAGAAATACCTTCTGACTTCAGCAGGAACCAGGTTAGATGATCAGTAGAAACTCACTGTTCCTCATGGGAGTACTGACTGAGAAATGGAACACAGCTATATCCTGCCCTCCCCAAAAACCAAAGTCCAAGTCTAGAGGCTCTCCAAGAAATAATGCGCTCACTTACTTATCCTTCAGTTATTCATGACAGTAACTTCAGCAAGCAGTCAGCATGCAAGATGAGTATGGGGAGCCAGACTTACACAGCTTAATTCCTAGAGAAATTGCAACAAATCTGTTGCTAAGTGTGACTGTTACATGCTCAAGTTTGGAGTAAGATTTTTAAATACCAATTGAAAACCCCTGAATGGTGTTCACTTTTTGGATGAAAAAATAATAAAGAAAAGACCTCAGTTTGAGAAAAGTCTTGGAGGTTTTTCTCTTTTTTTCAGAAATGGGCCACTTTCAACAAAGCAGTATTCATTTCTAAGTCCCAGAACAGAAATTGATTCTGTTTCTGTCAAGGTAGGTTTGAACAGCCATTGAGAGAAGATAGAAACTAATTCAGTACTCGCTCTTCACGTCTCAGTTATAGGTCTATTCTCTTTGTGCTATGGGTTGAGCACGTAAGACAACTTGACTGGATGGTCTGGAAAGCAACAAATGAGGAATTTAAGTTCTGGCCTAAACACCTTGGAAGCAGTTGTTCTATTACATACCCACATCAATCAATGCCAATCAATCACAATTCAGACACCGAATCAAGGATACATTTTGGCACCAAAGGACTCTTGAAAACAGAAATGTATTAACAGTTACCATCTTCAAACTAATCCCTTTTTTCCCCCTCCATAACATAAGTTCTCAATTTTTTCTATCACAGCCCAGAAAGCCAATTATACCCTGGGCTGCACGCCCAGCAGCATGGCCAGCAGGGCAAGGAAGGGGATTCTGCCCCTCTGCTCTGCTCTTGGGAGATCCCACCTGAAGTACTGCATCCACCTCTGGGGCTCCCAATGTAACAAGGACATGGACCTATTGGAGTAAGTCCAGAGGAGGCTGCGAAGATGCTCAGAGCGTTGGAGCCCCTCTGCTGTGAAGACAGGCTGAGAGAGTTGGTAACTGTTCAGGCTGGAGAAGAGAAGCCTCCGGGGACACCTTATTAAGCCTTTCAGTACTTAAAGGGGAAAAGGAAAGATGGGGACAAACTTTTTATCAGGGCCTGTTGTGACAGGACAAGGAGTAATGACTTTAAACTAAAAGAGATTTCGACTAGATATACGGAAGAATTTTTTTACACTGAGGGTGGTGAAACACAGGCTCAGGTTGCCCAGAGAGGCAGTAGATGCCTCATCCCCAGAAACATTCCAGGTCAGGTTGACAGGGCTCTGAGCAACATGACCTAGTTGGAGATGTCCCGGCTCACTGCAAGTGGTTGGACTAGATGGCCTTTCTTTTTGATTCCTTCCAACTCAAGCCATTCTATGATTCTATCATTCTATCAATCATCAGCAGCAACAGTCTAGAGAAGCACAGGTAAATTTAACATAAATAGAAGGTTAAAAAATTGCTGACTGCTCATAAAACATCAATGCTTCAGCCAGTCAAATATTGGCTGGTGTAGAGCACAGAGAAGTATCACAGCAGGAAGCCAAAATCTGCAAAGCTATGACATCAGCTTATCAGACAAATGATTGTGATAACTCACCAGCACAGAATTTATCTTCTGTGAGCACAGAAACAAAAAGAATTTATTCTCATTCATGGGCCTTATGTGTTCCAGGAAGTTTGTGTCCACCACCACCTAGATAAGGTCAGAGGAAAATAACTACTTACCCTGGAATCATAGAAATTCTGAGTTCTTCAAATTGTATTTTTCATGTGCTGCTGCAAAATACCTTTCTTAGTGAACAATAAAAAAAAATGTAGTCAGAGAAGACTGCCAGCTAAACACATTGTTTGATCCATGTAAAATTTAGCGCACGGAGAGGCATCCACAGAGTCCCTAAGCTGCAATGCAACATCACGGATGAAAAATTGATAGGTACTCGACTACTAGCCTGAGTTTCCAACTTCTCACCTTTTCCAATGAGAGAAAATGCAGGAAATTATAGTCTTCATATATAGTTTTTAGTTAATCTGAACAGAAACTGTAAGCAAAATATGAAAGCAGTGTCTACCTAATTGCAAACAATAGTACTGGACTGAGCAGAAAGCAACCAAAGTGGTATCTTCACAGTTTAAAATACAGCTTTGGTTAAAGAAAGGTAAGTTAAAAACATGTTAAAAGCGCACATGGAACACAAATATTTTCAGACTGGACTGTAAGAACTCTCTCCCTTCCACTGTGGGAACTCTAATTCGAAAGGTGCTTTGTTAAGTGAGTAGAAAAAAGCAAAGGCCAAAGGAAGGAGGAAAGGTCAGCAGTTTCTGTCAGTCCCAGCAGTGTCCCACATTGCCAGCTGAAGTGGCAGCATATACAATGAGCATCACCTTTCCCACTGTAAGTGAATATAAAATCTTTCAGTTCTACTTACAAAAAAATCTTGCTGTCAAAATTGCATACAAAGTAAATAAAGGATAGCAAGATATTGAACTAACTTAAAATTAGATTCAAATGAAAAGATTTTGAGAAGAGACTAATCAGCAAACCTCTCCTTAGTACATGCAAGTAAACTATTTACTAGTAAAAATATGGTATCATGTAGTTCTTATTCCCTAAAAATAGCATGCTCCTTAACACCACATCAAAAGGTAAAACTTTGTGATGCGTTTCTAGAGATGTAAAGGAAAGAATTCTGTACAAAAAGGAAACAAGATCATGAATCCATATGTGAGAAACATGTCTGCATGAGGAGAGTATACCAGCATGGAAACTTCTTTTTATACAGAGGTGTAAGAAATGTTTATCAGGAATTTAAGAACCTCTGCAGGAAGGAATTCCTTCCTGTAATTGTCCTTCCACAGTTGTCCATGCCTGCCAACATGACAAGTCATTTCCATAATCCCAAATGCCCTGGGTAAAGAGGATTATATTGCAAGTCATGAAGGGTAAATGTAGAGCATGGGGCAGCACAATAATTAGAACTTCTCATTTGATCAACTTGTAGAGGATAAATTACCTTCAGCACGAGGCATAATCTAAAGCAGTATATCTTCGTATAACTTGCTTGTATTTTGCATTAGTATTAGAAGAAAACATGAAAGAAAAAAAGAAACATGTTACTTGGCTGTAGGGATTAGGTCAATGTAATTGCACGGCACAGGCTCCTCTGAGACTGGTGGTATCAGTGATACAAATGGTGTGTACGTTACCTCCTATCTAAATCACTCTTAGCATATTTCAACTTCTGGGGAATTTCAGTCCACAATTTTTACTATTTGAAATTTTGTACTGATAGCAGTAAGACACCATAAAGTTGGGGATGAGAGATCAAATCAGAACTCAAGCTCTGTCTACCAAAAGCTTAAGCTCTGTCCTTCTAAAAAGCATAGCTAAGTATTCTCAAATATAATTAAACACATAACAAGACACGATGAAATCCTCTGAACAATAATGTTGGGGCAAGACGGGCAGCTCTTTTTAGATAAGAGAGTTTAAAACACCTGAATTTGATTAATAGTGCAAAAATTACCAATATGTATTTTGGGATCATGACAGCCACGGCCAGTTCATTCTGCTGTCTGCTAAAGTGCAGACCATCCCTGTGTTGCAGAGGCAGGGGATCAGGAACCAACAACAGGCAGCTGGTACTGAGCACTGTGTGGGCAGGCAAAAGAAGTGCTTCCCAGGAGAAATGTATGAGCTTGGACTACTATTAAAAGCTGCCAATCCATGTTCTACTTTTCATACTGAATCAAGGCCAGCATTTATGCAAAAGCAATCAGATGCAAAAGTGCTGGCCAAGCAGATATCATGAATATAAAGAAAGGATAGAGCAGGGCTGCTGGATGGCTATGTTTCCATTCAATTAAAACTTCTGGATTGTTGTATTGGAATTCCTAGTGAAGTGGAAATTTGGTTGGTCAACTGACCGGACAGTCCTCTAGCTCACCTAGCAGCTGACAAACGGCAAGCTCGCCAGCATCCTGCCTTCCCACCCCCCAGTTTTCTGTCTTGCTGGAAATAAAATAAAAGCAGATCAGGGCAATCAACTAATTGATTTCTACTGAAAAGAACAACAATCATGCATTTTCAAAAAAACCCCACCAATAATAAACCCCACTAATTCTGTGAAATCTGCATTTTCAGTTAGGAAATTCGAAATTCTTTCCCTGGAAACAACTCCAGAAACCCCAAACTGATTCTCTGAAATCTGCACTTTCTGATGGAAAATTAATTCCTTAGAAACAACCTCCGTATAAGTCTCTCTCCCTATTCAAATTCCATTTCACATTGTGGCACAGTAGGAAGCTATGACTGAGGATCACTGCACGCATCTATTAATCTAGATATTTTGTTCCCATAAAGGAACTAAAATATATCTGAATTGATTTTTTTCTGAAATGGAAAAGTATTTCATTTGCACTGAAACCAACCACCCTAAAAAGCGGTGCAAAATAAGCTTATTTACTAAGACAATTAGCAACAATTTTGCACCTTGTTGGGTGAAACTCCAATATTAATTCTCTCCTCTTGACAGGTTGAAATTATTTTCTTGGTTGATAGACAAGAACTCACAAGAAGCCCTGTAATTTAATTAATGCTTTTGGTTCTCCATTAAATATCCAAAAATAGGTGTGTTGGTAAAACCTAGCCATAACTCACAACTCCAGGTGTAATAGGTCTCCTACATTCCCCAAAAATAATAATAAAGTAAAATCCCATGATCAGTAGGAAGCAAGTCAGTTCACACCTTGGCTTCAAAATCCAAAAGGCTTTAAGATTGATCAAAAGACTCCAAGAGTCTCCAAAATTATCAGCATAAAGGCCACTTGAAATCTTCTCCTAGGTTTTCATAATAATCAAACTGTGCAAGTAGAGATACAGACTTTCTTTTCGCCATTTTCATCTACAGTTTTTTAATACCTTTTCTGCTTCTTTATTGTAACTATGAATAGATCTGTGCAAAAGATCACTTGTAGTTTGCTCATACAGAAAGACACTTTATTAAATTAATGAGATTATGGTTCTTTGCTTTGGAATACTTGTAGTAATTAGACTTAATATAAGAATTCTCACAGTTGATCAGAGGTGTGAAAGGCGTCTTATAATTAAGACCTATATAACACCACATTGTCTGTTCTCTTCAGCTGCTCACTTATACATCAACAGATTATATAGGCTGCTTAGCAGTTTGTGTTGTGAACTCCTTATTACCAGAAAAAAGGCAGAAATATCTTGCATTCCTTATCAAGAAAATTATATTTCCAAGCATTTTTTCTTATATACCATTGCTATTACCACTGATAG
>JAOXJM010000063.1:19030115-19050100 GCA_026413425.1 Tringa solitaria
AAATGTAAAACTACAGAACACAAAATTGGTTCGGTTTTACTTCAAACCGGGACAGTATTTCATAAAAGGTGACTCAGAAATGGTAAACCACACTGATTTATGCTACCATGGATGGATAAAAATTCCCCCAAAATTTCTCTCTCTTTCAATACAGAATAAAGTATTTTGGGAAAATGAAACAAAATAAAAAATCCCCCCAAAACCTCCAAACCCCACTAAAACTGTAACCTTGGTTTTCTTTAGAATGTAATAATAGCTATTTCTGCACAAAGGTATAGTGTTTACTAAGAAATCTGCTCCTAAGGTAAGCTATTATTACTGCAGCAGTCTCCAGGCTCCAAAAGGAATGAAAAGAGTTTCAAAAATGCAGGACGTTCATGAAATGGAGAAATGGATGATGAATTTGTGCTACTTACTGCATCTTGTCAATTGTTTGCTTTTCATCATAAACTGAAAAGACTGGACAGAGCAGCCACTTGGAAGCAGGGCCAGTCTGAGGAGTAGGTAAAGGAGGAGGCTGTCTAACCTAGCAGGAAATAAATAACAGCAAAAGAAGCAAATCTGGTAGCATGGAACATCTATTATTCATCTGCAGTAATTTGTTGCCTGGAAAGAGCTGATTAATCCAATTTTGAGAGCATTTTATAGTGAGTTAAGAAGTTTATAGAGGAAAATCAGTAAAAGCATTCTTTCCTGTTCTAGAAATAAGGTGAAGTCATCACTGAAAATTAGTCGTCTTTGATAACCTGGCTGGAGTTAAACAAATCAATGGTCAGTATCTCACTAACAGCTGGAGATGGCAATGTTGACATTTTGTATGGCAAAGGTCTGCTTCACTCTCAGATTGTACGGGAGAAGCAGCAGAAGAAATGAAAGGGAGGGGCTCTGGTTCACTGCAGGTGGTCTGGGGTGTGGTGAAAGCTCTTCCTCACAAAAATGGTGGGGAACAGCACAACTAAGGTCTGAAACAATCACCAGATAATCCCTCTAGCATTCCGGGATGCATCCTGGGCTACATCCCCAGCAGTGTGCCCAGGAGAGCAAGGGAGGGGCGTAGGGATTCTGTCCCTCTGTTCCACTCTGGGGAGACCCCCCTGCAATGCTGCCTCCAGCTCTGAGGCCACCAACATCAGAAGGACATCGACCTGTTGCACTGAGTCCAGAAGAGGCCATGGAGATGATCAGAGGGCTGGAGCCCCTCTGCTGTGAGGATAGGCTGAGAGAGTTGGGGGTATTCCATATTGTAGCCTGATCTAGCTGAAGATGCCCTGCTCATGACAGGAGTTGGACTAAATGGCCTCTAAAGCTCCCTTCCAATCCAAACTGGCACCAAAATCACATTTGTTATGGCAGTGACTGACATAGTAACACACAAGCTGGTTCTATTGTCAGCGTTTTGCAATGGAGTAAATTTGTTTTAAATTAAATTAATTTCATGGGCAGGACACTCCCTTTTCAGCTGATCAGCATATATAACATAAAACCATGCAACTTATTCCATTAACAATCCAAACACAAGAAAAATGCTCATACATTCACCGGATCTATACCTGGTTTTGTGCCCACTTTCTAAAAATTGAGCTACAAAAGGAAGATTTTCCTAACAAACAGAATTCACATGCTGGTTAATACACTGGGGAACAGACAGAATTTCTACTTCATCCACCAAAGCATAAAGAAGAAAAACAATCTTAATTTTCATGGGGGTTTTTTTCTGTGCAATAGGACTAAAAGTAGCACCAATTTTGTTCCTAATTAAAAACCTAAGTTTATTGATTTTGAGTGATGTGATGCTAACTAAAGTGAAAAGTTTTGTTCAAAAACACTGACTTGTCAAGTAAAGAAACAAATCTCTTTAAAGAAGTAATCACGCTTAGAATTGTAATGTCTAATAAAATAAAAACTCAGTTCACTATTACTCTGACTTCCTATTATGAGCTACAATTTATACCATATTACAAATCCTCCTAAAGATAATATATTTGACATAGAAAAAAATAATACAAAATCTAATCACATTTAATTTGATTCAATTAGAACTTTAGGACTTTTCTGTAATCTCATTTAATTTGAGACATTTGTAAAACAGCAGAATTACTAACAATGCCTAAAACCCCTCATATATAAAGTTATAGACTTTATCAACTGTCTACCTTCCTCTCCACTATGGAAGAGATGAGAATGGAAATCTCATGTTCTGGGCCAAATTCTGCCATAGGCAGCCACTTTACACTCCGCTGATCTGAATCTGTGTTACTTCGAATGATAGTTTTAAAGGCAGAGAAAAAACAGGGCATAAGGAGGGCAGAGTATTTCTACCACTTGCTATTTCTCTGAAAACGTATGGGAATCTCAGTGCTATTTCTCTAAAAATGAAAAAGAATCTCACTGCTTGTCTCATCACATTTACCCTAAAAGAACTGCCAATTCACACTAGTAAAAACCTTTTCCTTTCCAGGAAAGGAGCTTTGTTCTGGCATAAGCCTGGGTCACACGTTCTGTTCGTGGCTGATATTGCTGATCTTAATGCGTGTGGGATGGGATGGTCATGCTCTGGCTTGCCCAACTAAGGAGTTAAATCTTCAGTCTGCTGGAGGACCACAGCTGAAAATCTAATTTAAATGAACTCCTCTTGTGTGCTTTTTATAAGGTGCAATTTAACTTAGCTGAAAGCCCCAGGTACTCAAACTCGAAGCTTTCAACAGGAAGAACTTTTTAGAATGCCGTTTTTCTCTTCTTGCCAACAAAGCTGACTTTGTAAGTTCTCTGATGATTATTCTCAAGACAGATTCCTCTGAAGAGATTTGATGCTTCCTTCTTGAAGTGTTTTGCTAATCATGCCTTTTAACTTTGCTCGCTGAAGAGCATACACTTAGCCAGCCAAAGAAATTTACCGTGCCTCTAAAACTTTTTGCAGAGGTACAATCAGTAGGTCGAAATGGCAACTAGTTTCTATTGTTGACCACCAAGCAGTGCTTTCAACCACTACTTTCTCACCCCTCTGGAGGGCTAGGGTTTTTGTTTGTTATGCACCTTATGTATCTCCAGAACAATCTGAACAAATCTCTCCTCCCTTGTCTTGCCTTTCTTCCAATCCTCGTGTGCTGCAGAATTGGCTTTTAAAATACCATCACAAAACAAACCAGTAATGACAAGAAAAACAAATCTAGTTTTGAGAAAGAAGAGCCACCACTTTAACACAGAAACAGTTTAGGCAGATTTTTTAAATGAACAGCAGTGGTAAGGCTCTCTTAAAGATTTACTCACTTCGATGACTCAGTATCTCATGGTTTTTTCTCATTTTCTTCCGTGCCACAATAACTCAGCCTGTGAAATAAGCTTGGTTTAAGTAGCAAAAACATTATGATTTCACATTTAGCAGCATAAAAATTGCCTTATGTTCAAATTCATGCTTCTCAGTAAGGTTCCCAGATACCTTCCACAGAGTAGAAAGTTATTATTAGAAAATAAAAATGCTTCATAAGGGCAAAGTAAGGCTTGCCATCGCAAACCGTGATGAGTATGTATTAACGAGATGTCAGAACCCAAAGAAATTTCAAGTCTGTATTTGGTATTTACTAAATTAAGTCTGTGGCAACAGCCGAGATTATACATAAATTAACTTACACAATTTTCCTTGGCAATTTTTAGAAGTTTCCAACTTGAATTTCTATGTAAGCAACCTCCAGCAAATCAAACCTATGAATTCTGGTAAATATTTGCTTTGGGTTAAAATGGAATTGAATGTCAGTTTCTGTTTTTGGTGGTTTTTTTTCTTCTTTTTTTTTTTA
Organism: Tringa solitaria; assembly: GCA_026413425.1. NCBI lineage: Eukaryota > Metazoa > Chordata > Aves > Charadriiformes > Scolopacidae > Tringa > Tringa solitaria. Next base: position 19,033,907 of record JAOXJM010000063.1, read on the forward strand.
AAATGGTTGGAAATCTGAGAAAAATCTAAAAATGTTAATCATGATGAGCTATTAAAAGGTTCCCATATTAATATTCATATTCAAATAGACAACAAAATAGAAAAAAAAAATCAAAAAACTGAAGCAAACGGAAAGTTCTATGAACAAAAAACAATTTCTGAAAATTAAAATTTGAACATTAGTGACATGAAATCTGACAATAATTTCAAATAAAAGTATGCATATCTACAACATTTATTACAGCTTGCTTTAGTTATGAAAATAAACATTTCCAATTTCAAGAAAATGCTTTTGTGTAAAAGACTTATTTTTAAGATTAAGATTTTAACAGTTCTATGTATCAAATTTATAGTTATGTCTATCTATTTGTGATTACAACTGCGGTATAAGTATATGCATTGTATCATATTTGAGACAATGAGTGAATTTTATTTAATGAACCAAAGCAATTAAAAATCTAATTCCATCTCACAGCACCCATCTTTGGATAGTATTCCTGTAGTTACTTTTTAATATGATTTCATTCTTGGTATGTCGTAACTGGTTGATAAGGACGGCCTCAAAACATTCTGCTTTACTGTTATAGCTTCATAAATGAAAAGAAACCTAAACCACATCAATTAATGATTGCTGAAAAGGAAGCTTGTTCTTTGTAATCTTTAAGACAAAAGGAAAAACTCAAATGGCATATTCCAGCAACACATATCTACTTCAGACTTAGGAAATCTTACCAGAAAACATGGATCGTATCTTCATGCCCATTAAAAATAACATCCTATTTCCACAAGTTTCAGAAGCAGCAGAATAATTTATTCATGAGGGAAGCTAAATATAAAGCTTGTATTAAAATATATTAATTAAAAATTGCACTCTGGAAGTAAAGCCTTCAAAACCCGCAACTGTGCTTGGGACACATAGGAATGAATGAGGAATACAAACCTTTTAGCTATACCACTGCTCAGGAAGTCTGAAGATATCAGAGTGAGCATTCATAAGACATTTGTTCCTTTACTTCAAGACACGATGATGAGCATTTCTTTTAACACCTTCCTACATGGGTATTTGAACATCCAGGCATTTAAAAACAGATGGAAAGGGGGAGAGGCAAAAGCCTTAATGTGACCAAAATAGCAATTTTTCTTAAGGGTTTCAAGAATTTGAACAATCACTCTTCAGGTCTGACCTAATGGGCTTGAAATGATACCCAGCACTGAGCTGGGAAGTAAACATATTTTAGCCTACATATTGTAATACACAGAGAGTAGCTCTGAGAGAAAAATTACTGCCAGAATGAGTTTGTGTGTTAGGTTTTATTTGTTTTGAATGTAACCTTTATATATTACAAACCCTTCTGTAGGTGGCAAGCAGCCTGCTTAAGATGTTTCTTTTACTTAAAAAAATATTAAACTGCATACCACTGAAGTGAATTCTTTGATATATTGATAATAATGTTCTAGCAGTAAAGAATGGGTGGGAAGAATGCACCACTTTTCCCATCTCATAATCTTTTCACAATACTTAAATATAGTTTAAACACAAGCAAATAAAAGGAACATTTTTTATGAAAACAATTACTGAACTGATAAACACGATTCAGTAACTGAAGAATATTTTATCTGTTCTTTTTATTTGTCCATTATACCAAGTACATCAGGATGGCACATGAGCATCTTCCATAGGGTGGGAGTGGGAAAATGCAATGTAAGTACACAGGAGTGAAAACAATCAGCATGCAAATGCTATCTCTGCCTCCTGCAATTGCTATATATACTATATACCTTTATGCTGCATGTTTGCATTTATTTAGTGCTAGATATGCAAAAGCAAAAGTGACTATTGCTAATGTTCATCATCTGGAACATCCAAGCTCACCGATGCTGACATCAGAATGGCATCGAAAAGAATTAGGCAAGGGCAGTATCCAGCTTTATAGCCCAGTTCTATCAAAGACAGAGATGAGGGTAACATCAGGAAGCAGTTTCTTTACTAAAGCCACAGTGTACCAGGCGCTCTCTTCTGTGTGCAAACAGCAGGCTCAGCCTAGATGGTTGACCACAGGGGTAATGCACGAACAACAGAGTAACTGTCCACTATTCTCAAATCCAGTCAGAAAGAGAAGCTGCAGCAGGTTTGCTGCTGCCCAGCCTTGTCACAGCCAAGGCAGGTTCATACCCATCAAGGAGATACAGCTCCTTTCTGATGGCTTTACAAACAATTCTGAATCTTACGGAATGGCACACATCTCAACTGTCTCTCTCCAGCTCTTGTGAAAACTATCTTTCAACAAAGCCATAGAGTGATACTCTTTTGAGAAGCAGCAAAGAATATCCAGGCGTGTTATTACATTTATATATTATTGCTGAACCATCCCTAGATGGAAGTTTCCATCCACATACAGAAATTCCACTTGGTATGCTTAAAACACCCTCTTTTATAAGCTTGATTCTAAGGGAAGACATTCTTACAGAATTCTCAGTGTGAATCACTTTTTCTTAACTCCCAAATAATATTTATTCATGAATGCGAGACACAAAGCAGATGCCAAAATCACCATTATAACCAGGTTTCTATACAAACAGTAATGAACTATTTGGCTTGTAGAAAACTTATACATTAGCTAGTACACAAAATAACAACTTCAATGTTCTATACATGAAGCTCTTACCAAAAGGGAAAATATATGTATATTTTATTTTTTAATATTAAACATTCACAGAATGTTTATTAAGACAAATACACAGCCTCATCAAGATGAAAGACTTGGGAAGACTTGGGAATTTTATAAATTAAAAATAAAAACATGATGTTAATAAGACTTAACTGCATAATTAAATATTTAAAATACATCTACAAAAACTTCTTTTAATATCTAGATAGCTAAATAGATCTTTCTCTATGAAACATCAGCTACCAAAATTTTGTTCTGCATCAGTTGACTTAATCAAAATGGACTTTTGTATGCTCTCTTATAGGTTCTGTCTTCTTCATACATAAATAATATGTATTTCTTCTGAATCAGCTGGCTAAGCCAGATAAAGCGTACAGAAATAGATGCTGCACCAGATTTTGGCTATAATAGGGATCATAGTTCTCCTAACAGAGACTTGAAACATACTGGTTTCTATGCAAACCTTCTTACATTTTTTATGTTATGCAATTTGAAATACATGCCAAATGGAAAATCAAATAGAAAAATTATTTCATACTTCCTAATGTTGTAGAGTTACTTAGAAGACAAGTCCTACAAGAAGGCTACAGCTACTTTGTTCCAGCTGGTAGCACAGACAACAACCAGTGAGCCTCACTGTCATGGTGAAATCTAACTATCAGCTTTGCTGGCTTTTTTATAGCTAGATCAATGATGAGATTTGTGACCATTCTTTAAAATATTCCTTGATGCTTAAGTTTGCCTTCTCAGCTGTTGCCACAATTAGATCTTGCAGGCATTGTGATCATCAGTCACTTCAGATTCATTACAGAAATATCCATTCACAGACACGTCTTTAGACAAAAAGGCATGTAGAAATAGCAGCTAAGCTCCGTAACTCTTGATGTCTTCATTTGAGAAGATTTTTTAAAATTACTTTAAAATGTTTTGAAATTTAGATGAAAATAGATGAGAAAACAGTAAAAAAGATAATTGCTGGAAGTCCCTGAAATGCTAATCAGAATTTTAAATTACTTGATCCATTCAACCCAAGGATGACTACCACATTCATGTTTCACCTGCTTCTTTTGGAAAAAGGTCTGATGGCCAATGCTTTTCAATGAAAAAAAAAATCTTCCTGAAGCTGTAAACAAAGAGCTTTGTCTTCACTGATCAGTACACAGAAAGAGACATGAGCATGGGTTCTACAATAAGAGTGTCAGAAGGATTCAAGCCACCAAACTATACACTCTTAATGGCACTTTTTTTCTCTTGGAATATGACAGAAGCATTATACTAACCTGATTTTTTTATTTAGCTCTGACTTTACTGATTGCAAAAGTGGTAGGCGCAATAGCTTGACATATCCCCCAGAACTGTTTAAGCAGCCTGGTCACCAATGCCTGAACATAAGTTTCACTGTCACTTACACAGCCTTTGCAAAAAGAGAAAAGAACCGTGACAACAGAGTGTGCCTCACTCTTTCCTCTCAACTGTAATGACATTCTAGTAAGAGGATGGCATCAGAGTCCATCTTTAAAGTATTGGTCCCTGGCTTGATCTATAATTTGATTAGTTTCATATCCCAAAGGTTTAAACTGAATCCTGTGCTTTTGCAAAAGCAGAGCGATGCTAGATTGCTGTATTAAACACAGGTGTTGCTGATCTGCACAGTGATCCTGAAATCATGTTTTTCATTTCTTGTTCAAAAACTAGTGTGATCTCTAAACAGCTGCTTTGTTGAGTCCCACAGGTAACTACACTTCATTTTGAGAGAAATAATTCCTATATATAGTGTCCATATGTTCCTTTTCTTTCAAAATCTTAGTGGAAAATAGGTAAACAAACAAAAAAAATCTCACTTCAAGCTACAATTTATAGGCTATGCCATGCTCCTATACAGATGCTAGAAAGTCTTCTCTGAAGACCACAAAGTAGAATCCCACAGTAGTATGAAGTTGGTAACAGGGGTCAAAAATTTCTCAATTTACCATTGACCTTTAGGTGTTAAAGCCAATAGTGCTTATCTGTGTTTAAAGCCTGGCACATGACAAAGTACCCTGCAATACCGGGGCCTTCATGTGGGAATTCAGATTTTCAACGTGTTTTCAGATAAGCAGTGAGAAAGTAGTAATGGATTGAAATAAGATTTTACCTCATTCACATCTGCATTACAAAAATAACAATAGCTCCAAGACTGTGAACAACAAGCATTTGAAGAAATGAGGTCAAAAATCTTATCATTCTAAGTTAAAGATTACCTTCTCTATTTTTCTCCAGTACATTGCCACACAAATTGCAAGATAGTATTTATTTCATTCTTAGATAAGTACAAAAGAGGCTCCTACCTATTCCCCCAGTTCAAGTTGCAGCTCCTACAGTATTTGATTTCATTTCTTGTATTACTTTTTTTACACTTTTTGCTTGATTTGATTCTTGTATTTGTGCCTTGTCAGAATACCATGAAAAATCTGTTCAGTTTAGGATGTGGCAAAAAAACTCTGAGGTGCCTAACGTTCAATCCTAGCTAAATTGGTAAGTGGTAAATTAGGAGGTTTAATCTCAGTGCCTGTATGTCACATCTCAAAACCAGGCCACACTGTGGCATGAATGGCAGGCACTGCTCAGCACAGCTCCAGAATGACATATTGGAATGGCTTTGGGAGCTTACTCATCTTTTATCACTGGTGGAAATATTCATACCTCGGATATCTCCTAAGAAAAGACAGCATTTTCAAATCAAAGGATACTTATAGACAACTACGAAATCAGCTTTTTCTTAGAGTCAGTGATCTATGTGTAAGGATCGTTTTTACCTGAGACAGTACCCTATATAATAGGGACAGCTTCCATCTAGCAGTTTCTGGTCCCATAGGTATGAGAACAGAACACAGACAGGCAAGAACGGTGCAGGGTGCAGACTTCCATCTAATCATTAGGGGCTTTTTTATGTATCTTTATATCTTTTTTTTCTCCTATTAAATATGTTCTTATCTATACTTGAGACTTTTGTAAGATAGTAAAACACTATGTACAGCACACAGCTACTCAAATGCCACATTTGAATATGTCTATTCACTGTTCTAAAACCGGTTGTAAAAATTATCTCAAAAATTCAGAAGGAGAGAAAACTGACCCTGAAAGCACATAATCAAGTTCCTAACAATGTATGAGCAGTAGAAAGACCATTTTTTTTTCATTTAGGGGATACATATTACTATTGAATAAAATGAACCTGTGCCTATATAGTCTGTTTTAATTCTTGTGCATCATAACAGTACCTATTGCAGAGAATCGTATTCCAGAGGTACGGATCCTTTCATTTACTGCCATATACTTGTTTGATCGTGCTGAAACCTCCCGGGGGGACTCAATGCTATTCTGTTTCCTCACCACATACAGTTTTAGACCAAATCCCACATTTGCCTTTCACAAACAAATGGAACGTATTGTAGTGCATCCTAAATCCCCAGGTTTCCACCACAATCTTCTGCAGCTTCAAAAGCTCCATATGGCCACCTAGTTATCCCATCTCCAACTCACCCTCAGATAACTCTTACTGAAAGAGCTGTTGCTAAGGCTGGGGTCACAAAAGAATGTTTGCTGTTCTCTAAACCCCATCTTATTCCAGAATGGAAACATGTTGTGGCCAGAAATGCCATCTTAAATAAAGTGTTGTGGGGACTCTAAACGCACTACTTGCAATCACATTATAAAGAAATGCATTCCAGTTGAAAGAACTTTTCTTCAGGTTTTTTCTCCCCCCCACAAGTGTGTCCTGACAACTTTACAAGGAATGAAACAGCTGTTATAAGTAAAAGACTATGAAATACCATGGCCATGGCATTAGTAATCTGATACATAACTGCGTGATTAGGAAAGCTACATCATTAGCTCATTGCACTGCACAAAAACTTGCCAGTGGTCTTTGTTTCCTTCTTTAGGTGATGAAAAGAACAGAAGTTCTTTAATTCCAGCTTTTCTGACAGGAAGATTTAACGGCAGGGTAACTGGAAAGAGATATTACAAGATCTGATATGATGGATCAAGATAAACTGGGATGTGACAATATGAAATACCTTTGAAGTTTAAAAGAAAATTATTTTAACGGAAACTTTTTCTGTTGGTTTTTTTTTTTTTCCCTACAAATAATGAAGCAATGTAGTAGAAAATTTAGAAAATTTAAAAAAAAAAAAAAAAGAAGAGCCCACATGTTGTAGCTCATATGATTAGTGGGTCAGATTCTGTTACGCTGTTGCCTGATGGTGAGGCGGTTTCCCGAGCCACGCAGCACCCCTGTAAGCTGTGTAACCCTGCTAGGCAGAACTAATCACAAAAGGGAGAGGTCTTCATTCCCTATTGTGTACCAACTGCCACCATTTAAATTACCACAGCTTTGATTGGCTCTGAGATGCACTGAAATTGAAACGAGGACTAAGATTTCTACAATATTGTAGATCCCAGTTTTAACCTTGGCTCTAGCCCCGTGACACAGTTCAGCATTTCACATGGCTTCGCAGAGACTGAATTTTATTCTTCTGTTTCTTTGTTTCTATTTTACCCTTTCCTTCTACAAACTTCCTCCTGAATGAAATCTGATGTTGCCATCTTGTTTCCTTAAACCTCCTAAGAAACTGTGTCCAACCCATGCAGCGCTTTCAGGAATTCCACCAGCTGCTCAGCTCCATTACAAAAGCACTTGCAGATGCAACTTTTCACCGCTTCTCTCATGAGCTCAGCTATACGGGAGGAGATAGGTTAGAGCTATTCCCGTGGAAAACGAAGCAGTGACTGCCCTGAAGAAGCTGACTATGTGGATAATGATCATCTCTGATATTTCTTCATCATTCCTGGAGAGCACAGCTATCAATTCGTGCCTAATCTAGACAGTATATTTCTAACATAAAGTCCCCATATAGCTGGAAATGACAACTGCGAAAGCTGATTTACCCAAGCTGCTCCGCTAGTTCCTATTCCATGACAGAACAGCTAAAATGCTGACAGACAGACAGTTTAAGGCTGAGCTGTTACTTGATCTCATTATGTGCCAACTGATGCAAGTTAGCAAGCAAAGTAGTAAATTGTCATGCAGGCAAACAAAACTTTTGGAACAGCTAGTAGAAATAGTCACAAGCTAAAGCAAATAAACTTTGATTCTTCTGTGTTCTTGAAAAGTAGCTTAGAACTTGACCAGTGACACTATAGCTTCTCTTAGAATAATTTAAATCAAAGCTGCTATACCAGAGAAACACTTTGAAGAACAGCACTTTGCTAGTTTTCATGTATGTTTAAATTCAAAATTCTTAGTGATTCATTAGACTCAGTTATATCTAGGTCAACATGTTTTAATACAGATGTAGCCATTTGCCTGAGAAGTGCTTGGAGTGACATTTATTCCTGATTCTCTTGCAAAAAACCAAGATGGTCTGACTCAGTTCCTGTCTAGACAAAGCAAAGGAGAACTAGATTTTTGTGGTGAAGCATCAGCAATAATGCCCTAGACTGTCAAAGCCTGTGGGATGATTTCACAGAAGCAGTGCTGTCTTAGTTCATCCATAAGACAGTCAGTTCTATCTGAAACTTGTAATCTCAGAGAAGCAGGAAAAGTAGAAGAGGTCTCTATTTGAATAGTATGGGGGTGCCTGTATTTTTAAGCCTTCCCAGCATGATACAATTTTCAACAAAACAGTTTGGTTTCAGATACAGCCTATTCTGCAGTATTGAATTAACAACAAGAAGTGAAAAATAAGAAACCAAATCAGTGTAAATCCTGGAAAACAAATAAAATATTTACCATTTTATTTTTCCCTGCACATTTCATTGACTTTGAAAGTCAATTCTTTTTCCTGGCTTCATTTTGACACTTCATTAGCCAGTGGGTCATCACCTTTTGCTCCACTGAGTAGTGGTTATTTTTCATGCCAACACAGATAGAGGATTCGGGCCTGATTTGTATTGCAGGTAATAAATGGTAATTATCTGCACCTTTTTTTCTGATGTGAATCAGTGTCTCTGAATTGGAGGAACTAAATCTTTGTAACTTTGATGGCAGTGGATTAGAGTATAACCAGTCTTTCTCTGGTACACTTACTGGGGCAAAGCCTTAGAGGTCATGCATTCAATTTTGTGTAATTACTGTCAGTTTAATGATGAAGATGAAAGAAGATAGTGTATACTTAATCAAGCAGATAAGCGTATGAAGCTTCTGCATTAAAGATTTAATGGAACAATAGATACAGAACTGGAAAATGGACAGTGGGCAAAACATGTCCTTCTGTGGCTGCTCACGCTTTACTCAGAATGGTCAGGACAACGCAGTAAATGCTTTCTTCCTTTTCCTCCATCCTTTTTCTAAAGATACCATCATGAAAATCAGGTAAGTAGAAGGCCAAGAACTACTTCAGGAAATGTAATTAAATTTCACAGTTTTCCTTATAGAAGGAAATACCAATTGTGAAAGGTGCCAGATTAGATGCAATAGAATCTGAAATTATCCATAGAACAAAAAACATTGACACAACAGCATAAGTTTGTTTTCCGTGACTGTAATGGTATCACAAGCAGAAATGGAATCTGCCATAGTTCATATATTTAAAATTCACAACTTTTATTCCATTTATCTTCATAAAATTGGTGACCACTGTGGTGTCTACAGTGCGCAAAAGTCTATATTTCCTCATATTTGAAAGGACCACAGCCTTAGGACTGCTTCTTACTGGAGGAAGAGGCTCAGCACAGGTGTCACATCTAAACCCACTCAGGCTGCCTGTCCCTTTTATGTCATGTGTCCCAGTGGACTTTTCCTGGCCATACTTTACCTGCATTATCATGCTCTGTGGGAAACAGAGCAAGCAGAGCAGCTTACCAGAGTAAAAGCACTTGGTCAGGGCATCTTGTAATACAGCTAGTATAATGCTACCAAGCAAATGATAGGGACACTAAGTTTTCCTATGAAAGGAGACAGCAAGAAGCAGAAATATATCTTCCTTTAGATGTGTATTAAGAGAAAATAGTGATGATTATTGAAAGACATAACACAGTTATTCAACTCCAGCTAAGATTCAGATCTAAGATATATGACCTCAAACCAGGATTAGACTCCTAAACTGAGAAAGAATTTAAGTTTTAATATACATCCTCCTCTTCATCATGATAATGTCCTTTCTTTGTGCTGACTATTGTAAACTCCACTTCCTAATTCCCTTCACCGCACAGGAGCAGAGGTACTTACCTCAGAGCTGTTGATCTCACACCATCAGGTTAAAACATACCAAGAAAGTCTGCGTATCCATCTCTAAGGTCACAAACAAGGTTACAGCACAGCAGCAAACTGGTCCCAGGTCTCTTGAAACTCAGGCTGTGTCCCACTTGCTGGCCTATTTATCCATCAGAAAGCAGCACTGGTAAAAAGCAATGAGTCTCAATCTAACTGGATCCGGAAGATTACTGTATTTTCTAGTTTGCACAGATTAGGTCACTAAAATGGTGATGGCAATTCTCAGCTATATTTGAATATATGAACTGGAAATTTAAAGTTCTGTCACTCATTCTACAAGCTCATGAAATTTCAAGGGGATACAGTTCTAATTACCTCTCATATCCAATTTGCCAAGATAAGTAATAATTTCTACTCTTCTATTAAATGCAGATGTAAGGAGCATGTCAAACAGCTCAAGAGTACAGTGCTCCCCAGATGCTACACCTGTTTCTCATATATCATTTTCCTCTGTTTCATCGCTTGTGTTTACCAGAAGGTTATGAATAGCTAAGCTTTGCCACCAGGGAAGGTCATCTCTGAATGATCCTTATTACTTATTACTATTATTTACTTACATTTTATTAATGGTCCGCAGGCTCTACTCAGGCTCTAACTTGGCTAAACATCATAGAAACATATGGTGAACGTCCCCTGCTGAATATTCTAAGCAGAGAAACAGATAATTGGCTGGAAAATGCTATACTGGAATGATTATGAAAACTGGGTGACATATTAGTTCCATTTTTTCTACCTATCCTTACTTTTAAATATTTGTCCACAAATCCAAATTTTAGGTCTTACTTCTGTTGGCATCTAAGCTATAATGATGTTTAAAATAAAATAAAAAAAGAAAAAAGGAAAAAAAATAGGGATTAGGATGATAAAAGAGAAGTTCAGTGAACCAGGGACAATGTAAAGAGGAGATGAATTGCGTTGGACTTCCTGAATCCCTTGGGAAGGAGCTCCTACCACTGTTCTTGATGAAGTTACACAAAAGTGTGTTGACACATTTATTTATACAGAAACAATGGGTCTCTTGTCCCATTATTATTAGGAACAGTTTCAGCCATAAATTATCCCTGGATTTTGGACTCATCAACTTCCCCACAGATTTAGTGGGCTTCAGGTCTGATGTCAAGATTCAGAGTCATCTTCTAAAAATGAAACTTAGTTGAATAAAGTCTGCATTAGATCAAAAGTCCAGGGGCTTTGTAGTCACCATCAGTTTGTTCAGACCAATGAACAGGACCTGATAGACAGTTCTGTGAAGAAGAGTGCTGCTGTAGAATACAGTATTTAGAGCAATATAGGAGTTTTTTGTTGCATCTGGTTAGAGCCTCTAAAAGCAGTGGGACTGAAATCCCAGAGATAACTGAAGGCAAACAATGGAAAGATACACTGTAGTTTTTCTAAACATCAAATAATTCTAAGATAACCCTTAGTAAAATATCTCACTGTGTCATTTCTATTTCTGAGTGCAATTCTTCACCTTCTGCCACGATGTCTCTGTTTACCAGTACAGCACGAATGGTTAAATATCTCTTGTCTGCAACATCTGTTAAGAACTGGAGGGGTTTCAGACTGTGAACTGTAAAACTCTGATAACAAGACAGTAAGCCTGGCCCAGTGACCCAAAACAAAGGAAGCAATGGATATAAAAGGGTAATGCTGGGAGAAAGAAGGAAAGTTCTGAATTAACCTAAGATGATTATGTGTTCTGACAGAATGAAGTAACTCCTACTTGCTATACATGGCAGCAGAATGGAACAAAAACAGATGTAGACTTTGCATGCAGTAGGTAATAGAGTATCTTCTCTCATACATGAGTAAGTAGAGCTGCTAGAATAAATTCTGTCAACAGCCACTAAAAATACAAGTAATTAGACATATATTTAATATACCAGATTTAAGACATATCTGTATGGAAAATTCCATAGAGGTATAGCATAAAATCACAAATGAGTATGCACACTTTCTGTAAGATGTTTTGTTATGCTTATCTACAGCATATATTATTATTATTATCCCTATCACAGCAGCTCCTGGTGCAGCTTTGCACCATCAACATATCACTTCTATTAAAAGCTATGGAATAGCTGTGTAAAGAAGGGGTTGTTTTTTTTTAATCTTCCAGTGCCTGGGCTGGCTCTTCAGAGTCATCCCCCTTAGAGCTAGAGGAACCAACAGAAGCTGTAACCCACATATCACTGGGTTCCCCTGGACAGGGATCTCTACCTTCTCCCAGCAGGATGGTTACTTGTCTACCTCTGATCGCTCACTTTCACTGGAGTCTGCTGGTGCTGTCAAACAAATTTATGTTACCTTGTAGTAGTAACAGCAGTAGCTCCCCAGCTCAGGCACCTCCCTGGCCTCTGATAATTTCACCACAATGAAATGAAAGGCAAACGAAAAACTATGCAAACAAAACGCTACGCAAAGCAACATAAACACATCTCTAGCGATTGACAGAACCCTTACTGCTCTTACAGCAGGCATTCATGTTGCCACCTCTACACAGATATTAGCCTTACATGAAAGCAAGATTTACGTGACATGGTTTAATATCTGCATGTTGATAGTCTTCTCTACACATTTATAAGTGCATTACAATCACCTTAGATGGTCTGTGCAATGCTTGGCCAAACTCACTCAACAAAGGAAAGATCAGTAGAATCCAAAGAAACAAGTACTGCTTTCACTGGTCACTTAGGGAGTTCAAGGGTTTTAAGGCAGATCTAGTAAAACCATATTGGCAACAGGTTTCAATGCAGCTAAGTGCTCTAAGAACAGGACAGTCAATAGCACTGCGTCCTCAAGCAAACTTTGACTATTCACACCATTTTCCTGATGACACCTGGTAACACTGGAAGTCCTTGTGCTTAATGATACCTGCCACTCAGAGGTCAGCACGTTGCTGCCCATTTTTCAGTCTCGGAGTTAGCTACAAAGTACCACCAGGCATTGGGGTAGGTCAGGCTCATGGCAGTGAAATCCCAGACTCCTGTGCATTTGTCTCTCTCTCACAACCACTATCGCTTTTCCCAGAGCTTGCTAATGCCAAATACAGCCACTACGTTTGCATACAACCTATGTGAACACACACGCCTTCATGTTCTTAGACTTGGCTTCCTGGCTAATGGCTCCCTCTTGGCTTTGAGGATTAAACTTCACTGAAAGGCCTATGGAAAACCCCAAGCACTTACATTTCTTGCTATTATCCTGTATTTGAGGGCCCCAAAAAGGTAGCAAAACATTTGAAAGGTAATCTTTATATGGGGATGAATGAAAGCAGTTAGCGTTTTTAAACAAAAGTGTGAGAGCTTGTGGAAAAGAACAAAAAAAGACAAAGGAAACTAATCTTTTAGGGTGTGTACTACCCACTCAGACTGACAATTTTCAATTCGCCCTGTCAGTTTTCTTGTGTTAGTTTTAAATGTTAGGGATTGTTAGCCCCAGGTAAATATGGTCACAATGGTTGTACCTTTTCATGGGGAGAAAAAAAATGTATGGCACTTTTTCTTCTACTCAGGAATTTATTAAAATTAATTTTGAACTATGAGAACCATTTCTGGGTTCTAATTTGAGCTGAGTCTCTTAAAGGACCAGTCAGTTTATTAGAGCTCTGCAGTTTAGTTTGCACATTTGGGAAAAGGGAAGTGATAGTTGATATAAATGTAGGTTGTCAATATTCCAAGACGATGATGGTTGAAATTCTGGTCATCACCAGATCTCAGAGAAATAATGTCTGAAAATGTCATGTTATTGCTTGAAAACATAGTTTGAAAACATTGCTTGAAAACAGACAGTAGTATCAAGTCCTGAAAGACATACTAAGTGAAAACGAAAATAATAATCCCCCAAATGCCAGTGTAATAAATAATATTACAGAAAACATTTTAAGAGATTTGAATCTATGCTCTGAAAATTTCCTTTTGTGACAATCACTTCAAGACAATGGAAGGAGCCTTTTCTGGAATTACTTTTACAAATACTTCTAAATAAGTATTCTCAACATGTAATAATCTTCTTTTATCATATTGCTTAGAGCCCAAGTGTTGGCTATCATTCTGCTCCAGGAATCATCTGTTATGCAGGAACTCCTGCAGCTTGCTGGCTCACCATCATGGAAATAGCACCTAGGTTTGTGCCCAAAAGGGATCCCAAGAAAGCTGTCATGCAGATGGAAGTCTGACTGTTGTCCCATTATCAGTGTAATTAGACTGATGTATCAATGTGGGAAGGAAAACTGTTTACTTGAGGAATTTCTTTGGTTCAGCAACTGTCCTCTCCTGGTATTACTGCATGCCACTAATATCAAAATGGAATATCTGAGCCTTAGCTTTCAACAGAAGTGCACTGTAGCAAGGTAAAATGTTAAGTTAGGCATGCATAAATGTTTCGAGTGGAGGATGTCTGACTGACAGGCAGAGAGAGAAAAGTCTATTTATATAAAAACAGGGAGTGTTGACGGAGGCTTCCTCCTCTTCTCTTCTGCCTTTTCTTCCCCTATGCCAACGTACCTTATGCTTAATTTGTGTGGTCTACAATGGCAGGCAAAGAGCAGTTCAGTCTCAAGTCCATTAAGCCTTGAACCTTCCTTCAAAAACTGCAAAGTTGCCGATGTCTCTGCAAACCATTGGGACTCTCACATTCTTCACTAAACAGTTTCCCATAAGGCATCAAAGGAATATTTGCTGATGATTCAACACACGATCAGATAGATAAAGACTCTGCAAGCCAGTTAGGAGAAGATAAAGATCAAGATCAAGCCAAACATCACCTGTCCAGCATTCATGACCCTCTTTCTTCACCCTTATCCATGAAGAAAGTCACTCACTATGGACTAAGACTATCGTACAAATTGTCCTTGATGCTTAAGCACAGCCGTGGCTGCAGTGACCATGCATTGGTGGAGTTCAAGATCCTTAGGGCAGCAAGCAAGGCGCACAGCAAGCTTACTACCCTGGACTTCAGGAGAGCAGACTTTGCCCTCCTCAGGTATCTGCTTGGAAGAGTACAATGGGATAAAGCCCTGGAAGGAAGAGGGGCCCAGGGAAGTTGGTTAATATTCAAGAATCACCTCCTCCAAGCTCAGGAGCGATGCTTCCCAACAAAGAGGAAGTCGGGCAAAAACGCCAGAAGGCCTGCATGGATGAAGAATGAGCTCTAGGACAAACTCAAACACAAAATGGAAGGCTACAGAGGATGGAAGCAAGGACAGGTAGCCTGGGAGGAATAAAACAGGAGACCTGGCTACCTGGGATAGGGACAAGGCTGCGGTACCTAATGACTTTTTTGCCATAGTCTTCACCAGCAAGTGCTCCAGCCACACTACCCAAGTCACAGAAGGCAAAAGCAGGGACTGGGAGAATGAAGAACCACCCACTGCAGGAGAAGATCAGGTTCAAGACCATCTGAGGAACCTGAAAGTGCACAAATCCATGGCAACTGATGAGATTCATCCACAGGTTGTGAGGGAACTACATCCACTGGTGGAGGAAGTTGCCAAGCCACTATCCAACATATCTTGAGAACTTGTGGCAGTCCGGTGAGGTTCCCGGTGACTGGAAACAGAGAAACATAACCTCCATTTTTAAGAAGGGAAAAAAGGAAAAAAATTTGAAAGCTGTTTTTTTCCATTTTACACACTCTTAGAGGTCCTTTCTGCCATTAGCCTTAATGTCTGTTGTGATTATGTGGTGTTTCTGTATCTTGTACAAAGTGTCTGGCTTGGAGCAAAAATATTGTAGTATGTCAAATAAAACAAATTTAATACCAATTAGCTGCACTAATTGGAATGACAGTGACATTCTGCACTACACTTAAGAGTGGATATACCTTACAGACAAGAAGCCTGACATTTGACTGAGATTCCCTATTTAGACTTATTATATTGTTTAGAAATCGAACCCCTAAAATCTAAAGCATAGGATTCAAAATATGCTAGCACAGTTATATTATTTTAAAAATGTCTTAAACCTTTTTACAAAAGAAATTTTGCTTATAGAAGGACCTTGACGAAGTAGTTGTCCCCCTACTCTTTGAAAGAAGGATCTCCTTTTGTTTAACAATGTTAATGTAAAAAACTAAAAACACACTACTGACTTAAAACCAAACATGTTTCCTTTGATTCTACCTTGAAATTCAGTTTTATTTTGTAACAGCATCTGTAATTATTTTATAATTAACATCTACAACCTCCTCATCTCAGGGAGATGAGAATAAGACTAGGTATTGGGCCCCCTACCACAAGAAAGACATTGAGGTGCTGGAGCGGGTCCAGAGAAGG
>JAOXJM010000063.1:19050200-19061982 GCA_026413425.1 Tringa solitaria
GATCTCAGAGGTCCCTTCCAACCACCACAATTCTGTGATTCTGTGATTCTGTATAAAACTGTTGCTTAGTCTTCTGGTAAGATTAAGTGTTGGGTCCAGTGGAATTTTTGTAGTGTAGACACTTGTTCACTAAAAAAATCAATCAACACTAGCAAGAACTGTGTGAGAAAAAAATAAATCCAAAAGAAATAATAGTTGATAATAACTATTAACTGGATTAAAAGCTGCTAAAGCAGCATCCTAAAGGATGGAGGTCACTCCACAGGTAGAAAACAGAACCCATTCTGGATAAAAGAACATTTTCAAAAGTCAGAATTTTGGGAACAAAACTCTGTGATTCTTAGTTAACTCCGGACAGCAATCATAGACTGCATTTGTGAAGAAATCTCTGAAACAGATACCTCAACTGTGACACAAACAACTGACTCAGAAGAATAGCTGCAACACCTTTGGCTTTAAACAGGCATCTTGTGTAGGGAATTTCCCCCAACATAATTCCCTAAGCATCAAAAACTGAGAACAAAAATCAACATGCCTAAAATGAGGATGTTTAAAATTCAGATCTCAATCTTTCTGCGCTTTTTCCTTTCCCTAGCAATTAAAGAGGATAAATGTTTAATTAAGAAATGTTACAAAAAAAAGCATACTCCACAGAGCTAAGGACATAAAAAACTTAGAATGACAAAGAAGTTCAGAGTATTTCTGCCATGTTAGTTCACCAATGATTAAATTGGTTTAAATATTAGCTATAGTCAGAGCTGTGCAAAATAGACTTTGTTTTTTAGAAATTACACAGAACTTTTCAATTTCATAGAATTCTGCGCTGCCTCAGTTATGGGCTTCATTTGCAGTGCTGATTAAGTAGATTTTTGCATCAAAAATGCAAATGTATACATATTTTTGATGCAAAACAGTCTTTGCTTGAATGCTGTTACTTCTGCTGCGATACCGGCCTGTTTGTGCTCAACAAATTTTTCTGTGTTACTGAAACTTCACAGTACATTATGGGCTCAAAACAGACCCACTTGGGGATAAAGAAAACATCCTTAAAGTTATGCAAAATATTCATAACAAAATGCAAATACTGTTTACAGTTTTCAGCATCTCAGTATAGCAACTCATATTCTAAATTGCAACCAACTAGAAGCTATATGGAAAACTTTTTAATCAGTCTCTGTGCTGTATACTTATATCTTTGTCTTGTACAACGAATGTTGCAGAAAGGTTGGGCCGAAAATTAGGTATAAAAATACTAGTTTTAGAGTAAGATAGTGGTTTTAGATACATTTAATACTGACACATTCAGAAAGATATTCATTTTACTGTGAAGATTTCCTGAGAAGGGCATTCAGACAGACGACTGTTATCTCTGGGGGAGACAAAACCTATAGTTAAAGGATTGCATTTTAATTGCACTGATGTTAAAATTGAACCAAAAATGAATTGGGGCCAAAATAATTATTCACATCACACACTGCTGGGTAGTTATAGATTGATGCATTTACATTTTGACAGAATAAGCAATGCCTTCTGAGAAACATAAACCTCAACTTCTTTTACCCTTGCCTCACTGGTGAATGGTCTTGTCACTGCTCAGTGCCAGAGCGAACACACATCCTCTCATCCCTCCATGCGTATTTACCTTGCTGCCTCCCTCCCACTAATTGAAAAGTCTTCCACACTTAGGACACAACGTTCTGTTTCCTAGCATGCCGCATCAATAAGCTAATGACACTTCTGAGAGTCTCTCTTGCGGTCAATTCTTCCTCCTCGAGAGACGTCCATAAACCTGACTGCTTCTCTCCACTGTACCTAACTCAAGCTCACTGGTTCACAAAATGATTCTGGAGAGCGAGAAAGAGAAAACAGTCATATTGCAAGAGACTGTCAGCACATAAAGCTATATGGATGAGAACTCCACCATAATAAGATCCATGTTCAATTCTGTGCCTCAGGTAAGAGCCATTTTTCAAAGAGTAGAGATAAGTGAAGTACGTTTTAGAAGTACATACTAACACGCAGGGCTTCACTGGGGTGAAGTCTACCTGGATGACTGAAGATGGCTGATTCCATGAAAATTATGAGGCCCTAGTCTCAGCATTTCAGTTTGCTGAAATTTGTTTCTTTAGAAAATTCTCCCACACGTGTTGTTGGATATTCCTTACTTTTCCAGTCTGAAAACGTATAGCGCAGACGGTCCCAGATAACTTCAATTTTCTGCTCTGCAAAGGGCAGCCACCACACTGGACACTAAAATTATGTGGAGAGAGACATACTAACTGACAGAATATTGGATGAAATACATGGTGAAAGCAGATTTCAGAATGTGCTCCGCAGGTGAGAAAAAATCTGAAGTTCAACCGAAACCTTTTAGTTTAAATTAAGCATCAGATCCTTATCTTTCACATCTGCTCCTTTTTAGACTCAGACACCTGCAACTGATCCTCCATGAAAGAAATCTGACTAAAATCAAAATGAAAGAAAATTATGACTGTGTTGGCACTGGATTGTACCAAAATTGCAGGCTACATCTTCATTAAAAGCAAATGTTTTATTAATGTAGGAAAGCTAGTATACTTTGTAAGGAAAATAACTTCATGGGGACAGATGTATGTTTTCTATAATTTGGTTCCTTGATTATACAATGTGCTACAGCAAAAATATAGTTTTCCTGACACAGCAGAATTTACATTAAAAGGCTTCCCCTGCATAACTTCAACAGAGGGGCCGATGCCTCTTACCTACCTTGATCACTGACATACATTAGTTGAAATTGGCAGGGTACACCTCTCCTCAATTGTATCAGTCTGGCTCAAACTGAAAACAAATAATAGTGAAATTAGTGAGCAATGACCAAAACCTGGTTTGGTGAATAATCCTAGTAGTAAGCAATACCTAAAGCTAATCCTGGCATAACTCTTCATCCAGGTATTTTAATAATATACATAAACATATTTCATTCAAAGGCTACAATTTTCTAACAGTCCAACCAAACCAAAGACATCAGAGGTAGCATTCAACAGATGCACTTTTATACCATTCCAAGGTCTGTTTCCTTTACATTTAGTGTTTTAAATTTTGCGTCACAAGAAATTGTGCTCGACCCTCAGATTTGAGTCTGTGTGGCTCATAGATAAGTAGCTGTAGGTCTGAATCACTTCTTGGACAACACAAGGGAACAGATCAAGAGACCTTTTATCTACTATGTCAGTGCTTCGCCAAATGCAGGAATCAAGAACATTCAATATTTTACAGGGCAAAACACATTGTGAGCTCAAGGCTAAACACAGTAACTAAATGAATGGGAGAAGGCAAGACTTCGCCGATACAGTTCACTGAAACCCATAAAAATGAAGTTTATCCTTTTTAAATTGCTCCTTTGTATATAAGGGATTATACCGCCTATGATTTAGTGCTTCTTTAAAAGGTTGCTGCTGTAAAAGTAAGATTACGGAAATGAAATTATTTAGAAAGAAAATACAAGGACAGATGCAAAAAGCCCCCCAAAGCACCTGAAATAGTCTTTGCTGAATTATTTAACATAGCTGTGTTCTTGTCCCCTTTTGTAACTTATGTCTATGCCAGTTTATGATTATCTTATTCTCAAAAAAATTCCAGTTTAAAAAAATGTTGTCACGTCACTTCAGCATGTACAGGAGTCTTACAATACCAAAAAAGTATTTCAGTCGCAAAGCAGTTTCTCCTGTTTCTGCATTTTAAAAAGTTAGATATCTAATTCCACCCTATATTTAAGAAGCATCCTTTAAATTAGTTTTACATATTTGTAAAGCGGCATTAGAGAAACCTCTTTTGTAAGCTATGTCTGCTTGTTCACGGCATTTCTGAAGTGATTTCTTAGGAGACTACTCATAGTTATTATACGGTCCACTTTACAGAGACGTGGGCTGAATTTTGTTAGTGAAGTGCCATGGCGGTAACGCCTAAAGATGACCACTAAATCTCAGCAGGCAAGAAAATAATGGTTATTATTTTTAAAATGCAATTCAGGCAGTTGGAACCCAGTTCTGGCTGACTGAGCGAATTAACCCCTGCCCTTTGCCCTCCCCCACACTGGCACCATTCACAGGCTGTGCAACAACATTAACCTTATGGACAAACATGCCAGTGCCTTATACTGCAAACTGAAGGATGAGAGCTGAGCAACACCTTGTGTCAGATGATAAAACTAACCATTATGCTGCCAGTTTCCTCCTTTTCTTCCTTAATCTAGCAGACTTTCTTTCTGTGCTATCGATTTCCATGTTTTCTCTGAGTCATTTGCATACTTTCATTACTTTCTGAAACAATGGTTTTCATAAATCACTTCATAACACTATTTTATATCTATTTTGTTCTTCCTCATTATTTCTTTCCTATGCTTCCTGGCATTATTCATTACACCAAATGTTGCTTTCCAGTGTAAATCATGAAGTTCCTTGAGATATTTTTACTGGTATGATTGAGAGCTGAGACTGACAGCTGATTATCACTGTTCCCCTTCTTTTTTTTTTCCTCAATCCTTCAGTATTAAAAAGTTAGATGCTTGTCTCCCACTCACTTCAACTGGAGATAGCTCTTTTCTCCCAGTGCATACTCTGAATACCCAGTTGAGTAGGAATGCTATAATAAAGTAATTATTAAGTTATGTTGTTGTGAATTACTTCAGATTACTCATTTTTGTCAAATGACTGTACTGTGCAAACATAATGCAGATGATTCAAAAAGCATTTCCATTAAGTTTAGTTAAATTCACAGTAACTAGATACTTAGAAATATTTTCTCCCAAACAAAATCCATGCACAGTTCTGAGATAAAGAATTTATAAAACAATTTTTAGCCACCTAATACTACAATTAAGCTTAACTTTAAGCTTCAGAATATGAGTATTTAAATGCAGGGAACCAGCTACTTTTAGGAACTATTGAGATGAAGGAATTCATGTAATGAAACAACACATACTCTATCAGCATATTAAGGGTATTAAAGAAAGCAACGAATTTTAATAAGTGCATATAATTTATATTATCCGTTTTTTAAACAATTTAATCATGCTTCAATAATCAAAACTTACATAGTTAAATATTTGTGTGGGCACTTGCAGATGGTTTGGGGAAATTTTTTACATGAAGAAACTTTGCTTTTGATAGAGAACTTATCTTTCATTAAAATTATAGATTTAGGTAACAATAATCTGACATATAGATAGGGAATGATTTCAAAGTCCACAGAAAAGCTGCCATTTATTTCATTCAGAGTATCAGCCTGAAATCAGCAGAGCCAGGCTTAATATGCACAACCTACACAGCAGCATCCAGATGACTGCCTCTAGTACACAAACATTACAATCACACGTTAGGTAACTGCTCTAATAATACTAAACTGAAGAGCATTTTGAATGCCTGGCTTGGCATATTAACCAGACATAAAAGATCCAAATAGGAACTAATTAAGCCTCTCTATAAATTATACAAGCTAAATTTTGTATCTTATCACTACCTAACAAAAAATGATGTGGTTTTGTGCCTACTAGCTCCTCAAGTAGGGTTTTGTTTCCCCCAACATCTGCATTTTAGCTTCTGGTACCAGTAGGTCATAGAGGCTCTAAATTACCCTCATTACCTTAATAATCACAGGATTGCTGAATAAGCTCCATTCCATCATAACATAATCACATTCCAGCATCTGCATCAGGCTTTAAGACTTCCCTCTGCTTATGAGGAATAGTGGTCTGAGGCAATCAATACAGAAAGCATTAACATTGTGCAACATACTGTGTATGTAGTAGAGACACTTGCATATCATTACAGCAGCAATACCTCGATGATAAACTTACGTGTCTAAAGTGAATCAATACAAATTTTTGCTTCAAATAACACATGCGGGTTGTAACAACAAAATGTGTTTGTTGTATTTCATCTGAGTACATTACTATTTTCAGTATTTTTTTTCTTTCCACTGCAATTCACTGTTCAGAATTCTACAGGTGTTAGTGCTCAGGGAATCTAAATGGGTTTGCAGACTAACTACAGAAACCTGCTAATATCTTACCTAGCAGAAAGAACACAAAATTAGTTTGGGTCAACTTATTTAGTCAATACAAGAAACAATTTCTTTGACAACCTTTCAAAAATGAAGCTGAAAACAGCATAATCATGGCAAGTTTTGCTAATCTATCTTTAAAGGTGGTGAAATTAAAGTTGAAGTCTAAGTTACTTGCTTTAGGGTAGTAGTTGGGCCAAGAACAGAATCAAAGGACCATTACAACCAGCTTAATGCTGTACCTATACATAGGGGTTTTGCATCGCACAGAATTCCTCCAAGTTGTTCAAATGGAACTAAAAATCAACTCTAATTTCTTTTAAATTGTTCTTAACCTTTCGAGTGCAGAGAAAGCTGAAATCTGTAAACAAACTGCTGCAATAATTCCTGCCTGAGCCTGCAGTGTGAAACTGTGACTTTGAGGAAGCAGCAGCTCCTTGCTCCTCAGGCAGCATCTAAGACGCCAGAGAGGATTCCCTTCCCTGGCTCTGGCTTCCTGCCCATCTGGGACGGGTCTACAGCACCACCTTGCCTTCTACAATTCCTTCCCAAGACCTGCCCATCCAACTGCAAGGCCCTTCCTACACTGCCCCAAAGGCTGGGACAGGGCCCGGAAGCACAGCCCAGTGAGCAGACGGATCTGCCTGCTCAAGCTAAGCTGCTGCACCTCTGCGTCTGGGGGTTGGGTCTTCCCTTGGGTGAGACCAGGCTAAAAAGGGAAAACTACACCAGAAGAATAGAAGAGTCACCATTGTACTGATGTGAATCTTCTTTCCACATCCTTCTCATTCACTACCTGTATTTTTTCCCCGAGTGTTTCCCAGCTTCTTCTGCTTTTCATGTGATGATGAGATGTTTTACATCAACAATTTCTCTCCAAAAAGTCAAAGCTAAAAGGACACAGCTCAGAGCATTTGAAATCAGCTCTGCCTACTTTCTGGGGGGAAAAATACCAACAAGACAGCATTATCACCACTGTAGGAAATGTCCAACCCCACCAGTTTACACTTTTTGATTTTACACTTTTCGTAAACAGAGAGTAAAATATTTATTTAGACTTAATGATGTCATGACCACTAACTTACATTGCAACACTACTACTAAGCATTATTCCTAACTGCCAACAATATCCTGTGATGAGCCAAAATTATCTCATTATAAAATAAATATCTAAAATATCAATCATTATCAGTTTATTATCATGCTTCAAAAATCTTCACAAAAAAAGTTCTCCATTGGGCAGGCTGCTTGGAACAGTATAGAGTTCCTCTCCTCTCCCATAAATCCCACATTGGCAGAATTCCGCAGCTGGGCATCCTGCAAGCCTCATCTTAATTTCTTAGCACTCAAGAATTTAAGCACAAGTCTGGACAGTGAAATGCAATGAAAAATAACACATTCACACAAAAATATATTCTGGTGAAATCTAAGAACTCCTTTACTTTTAACTTGTTTACGCTACTGGAAATTAAACTTATTTCATTGAAGTTTGCAAGTGCATGTCTTCCAAAGAAAAAGATGCTATTTTCAAGACCCATCACCTAGACACAAAATAAATAAACTATATAAAATATTGTGGTACTCTCTTCTAGCTACTATTTGAAACTCATTAAACCTTGCTCAAACTATTGTTCACTGGAGTCAAAGTTATAGCTGATTGAGAGAGATAAGTTTCAGGTAAAATACATATTACGTTTAGACATGCATTGCCAGAGATTAAATTACGTTCTTCTTTGCCTAACAGAATTTTGCAGTATTTCTGGAAACAGAGTTTTCATTTGGCCTTTCTGTGCTACCACAGCTTTCAGAATTGGAGTGTAACAGACCGGTATCACAATCTATTATGCCCAGTGCCAAATGCATGTAGGCAAATTTGCCTCTCTTGTGTTTCTGTCTGGTTTTAGTACCACTCATTATATGCAGTGCAAAGGCCTTCTTGCAGGTTTGTCACTACTTTTTGTGTTTGTAACCTCCTTTCTCTTCATGCAGTACATTCGGTCATTGAATTATCTTTTTTCTTCTACTTAGTCTGTATTTTTTTAATCTGCAAATACTGCTGTTCTTTATGTTGACTGATCCTGCACCAATTAAGTATAACTTCCCTTGAATAGGTACGGAATCAAGATGTGGTGCATAAAAAATGTTACTTCTTTAAATTTACAACTTTATTCATAGTTTATAATACATATACCTTTGGTCAGCACTTATTTTATCTCTTCAAAGTAATCCTTCTACCTTTTTTAGTACTCCAGCAGATAAAGCATGCTTGAGAAAGTGTGATGATTAACAATTCCTTCCACAAACAGAGTAGTCTTCTGAGCCACTTCAGGGTATCTGCATCACTAAAGTGCTAAAACGGTAACAGCCTGACATGAGTCTCTAACACCAATGAACTGCCAGTCTCATAATTATTCATCGAGTCATCCCTATACTCTCAAAGACTATTTAAAACCATACATCTCTGAGTGTTGCGGGAGGAACTTCTACAGGTCCAAGGCCTGGGTATGTGGGGCTGGTGTTCTGTCAGTGGAGAACGAGAATTAGTTCACACCAGATCTGACCAATGCCTTACTGGAACCAGGTCTTACTTAATTTTTTTCTAAAGGACTCAGGCGCTTTAAAAAGCAGATAAGCACTCTCAGGGCTTTTCAGTCATCCATGCCTCACAGATAATTTGCCCCATAAGACTCAGAGATCAATTATTTCAATGGAAGAAAGTTGGGCACATTGCCCTTCTCAAACCTGGTAGGCAGAGCTGGCGGTACCACCAATCCCTAATTTGGATTTTTTTTTCCTTAATCTTTGTTTCACATCTATTGAAAGGGATTAATTATGGCCATTAAGCACCCATCAAATACTTCTGAGCAAATCAATTGAACATTTTTATAATTTTTCTACAGCCTAGTAATATTGAATTTCTTGAAAAAAATAGTAGACAGGGAGAACTATAGCTCAAATTTACAGAAAGTATCCAAAAGAAAGAAGTCTATGTGGCAGAACACCATAACTTGCTGTCAATCTGAAGTTCATATACAGGATTTCTTAAACATGTGAGGAAGCTACAGAAATAATTACTATTGAGAAAAGTATTAAGGTACCTGCTACTTGTTTCAGGACAAATTTTCCCTGCCAATCTCTCAAAGGCAAAAATATCTGAGAGGATGATGGGAATCCCAGACTCCTACACTAGAAAGTCTAGAACATTTACCTAAAAATAAGGAACAAGAATATAGTATATGTAGGACACAATTAGAACATTTTTCTTAATCATGACAATTATAGCATTTGCATTTGTAGCTGGCACTTGGAATTCCATTTTCATCCTTTTCCATGTTAGTCCCATAAGACAACAAGCCCCTCCTGCTTCACCATATGTCAAAGTGTATTTGAACTATAGTGGTGTTCATTAGAAATAAAATGGTGCCTTTCACCATCCCTTGGCATGTCTTTTCCACATACAAAAAGTTAATTAAGGAGTGTTACATCAACATGGCTGATCATATTCATTGAAATCCCATTCAATTAGAATCATAAGTACTTAGTGCTATCTGTCTATGCTGTTAGGCAGTTCAGTCTGTTATGGTGACATCATTAAGTTGTTTAAGGTGCAATATGCAGTTTTGAAAGTAAAAGACTATCGATTTTCTACTCTCTTAAGACCATTTTGTGACCAAGTGAAGCAAATAATTTGGAAAACACCAATAAGAGCTGTCCAACTGTATGTCTGTCTTAAGAAGTCTACATTGGAATCCAGCCACTTAAAATAACATGGACCCATGTAACTCTTTTAGTGATTACCTTTTATTGTTATTGTTGTAAAAATAAAATGGTATCATCATGATTTAAAGTTGGGGGTTTTTAATTATATATTTTTTGGATAATTTTGTTTTTAAAGTCCTTCATTGGAATAGATCCCCAAATTCAAGTCAAATACACTTGACACTTTTGAGGAAAAAAAAATAGAGATCCACAAAATGTGAGTAAGCTAGAAGGGAAAGCAATTTCAGCACGATAATTTTATATAACAATAACAGATTTTGAGGTGATGGTACTCAATAGGTAATAATCGTTATAAAAAAGCAAAACATTGGCGCACCTAGCAAAATCATGTTATTTATATCTTTATTACAGTTTTCAGAATACATGGATTAACAATGGCCAGGCTGTGATTTCATCAAATTCCTATTTTAAACATTACATACAAACACAAAGCTGTTTAAAAAATAGAAATGCATGAGTTCTGTCACTTTTTTTTTGTTGATTTTTTTTTTTTTTGTTTGGCATCAGGAATCATATGACTTCCAAAAGGGAAACCAAATGGTGCATGATAGCAGACTGACTGAACGGTAATAGATTATTGTTCACATCCTGTGGCATATGTATCACCTCAAACAGTGCTAAAAGAAGCACTACGAAAACACAGCTTTCTCCTTTAACATTCTTCTAATGACACCATGGGTGCTGAGTGACAGCTTGCAGGACCGCAGAATTCACAGGCTTACACAACTCCCTTTCTTGTGCACAGAAGCAATATGTGATCTGAAATAGAGACACCTGAAGCTGAGGGATTTGGCTTTATCTGCTTTGATTATTTTTTTATTTACATTTTGTATGCATGCGTGGGCGTGTGTGTAGATACTGCAGAAGAAAAAGATGTAGAGGTTTCTTACAATGCTTATTTTAAAATGAGGAACTTGTAAATACAGTATGGCACGTAAGAGGTGGGCTTTACATTGCTTTATCATTTAGCATTTGTTACGCCTGACCTCTCAGCGATTTGAAGGCAAACATTAAGGTATAATTCAGCCAAGCATTTGTTTAATGGACAAGAAGCCATTTACATATATAGGTAAGTTTGCTCCCACGTTAACTATTACCAGCTTTAAATATTTACTAGCTATATCATTCTCAATATAGGAAGTACTAAATTCACCCATCAAAGAGGATTTGCCTCAGGGATGCAAAAGCTGAACATTGCAAAGTTTTCTTAATGAAATCTATAGGAGGATTTCCAGACCCAAACTTAAAACTCAGCCAGATTCTCAGAGTTTTGCAAACCATTTGTATATTGTGGGATGAATTTAAAGTAGGTCACTGATGAATTGTGGTTTGGATAGAAACCATGAAAACATTACGGTTTTTACAGCATTTGTCTGAGGTAGTACATATACCACACACAAAAATGCAAAAATATACAGATATCCATAACTATTTGCATGTTACAGAAAGGAACAATGGGAATGTTTTCATTTGTATCTTAATTGTCAAGAAAGAACAGATAATTTTAGATAACATTCTTCATATTGACCATGGTTGTCTAAAACCAGAACAAATTATGAAATAGTATTTCTGGGAATACTTCCTGAAGCTCTTTGTCAATGCCCTCTCAGGCACTAATTTTGTTTTGGCTTTAGCATCACTTCATAATATGATTAACACTTAAACCAAACATCACTTATGTGCTGGGAAAGGGTATTTGTTGAATCACAAACAAACATACATGACAAACCGTGTTGCACTTTTTTCTCAGTAACCGCATAAAACTTGAGCAAAAAATGTCTAGTGTCTATACATTTCTGATCTGTACAGCCAGTAGTTAAGCAACAGAGATGTATATTTGTATATGATTTAAGCATTTCATTCCCATGTCAATTTGTCAATTGCAAATTTAGCTCAATTCATTCAAAGGTAAGTTTATCTTCCTCTTAAATAAACTAAGAAATGTAAACAGCTGAGATTATGT
>JAOXJM010000063.1:19068682-19081219 GCA_026413425.1 Tringa solitaria
ACGACAAACCAACAATCTTGGGCACTAGAGCATGCCCTGAAGAACCATGTCTACAATGTACTACATGTACTACAATTAGATGCTGAGAAATCAAATCAGTAGTTCCTTTTTAGTATATATAATAGTGGAATGTAATCTTGACCATGCAAACTTTACACCTTCACTGGAAGAAATATAGGGGCTTTGTTATAATAACAATTATTTGCTCAAGTCTTCTTGCACTCAATATAGTACCTAAATGGGAATAAATAATATCTACAACATACAAGGTATTTGCAGAGGTAATTTTGATACATACACATCATTCACCACATAGTATGAATCTAATGATGTAAAAAAACAAAACCAAAATAAGTTCAATAAATATATGCCATTAAGTAAACCAAAAAAATATAAAAATCTAAACAGTTCTTTTTAGACAACTTATTTTAATTTTATGGAATTTGACAACTTCAGCCTTAAGACATTGTCCCTTATATTTCGTCTTTATAAAGCATTAGAAAGTGCAATCAATTAAAAACACACTGTTAGGGGAGAGGAAAATATTTTGCAAAAACCTGTATTCTGCAAAACATATTTTTACTTTCCTTAATGCTCCTTCATTAGTTCTGTTATTAAAAGACAAGTCTCAATAGCTGCAACAGATTTATTAACTCAGTAGGTCACTATCAACATAAAACTCAGTTATATTAGGAGAAAAATAAATGATATTTTGCAGAACTGCAATACTAAGATTAAGTGACTTTTCCATTACACTTTCTTCTTATCCAGTCTTCCAGGTAGTAACTTTGTGCTCTCCTAATTATAAGCCTTACTTTTTATAAGCAATCAACGCTAGTAATAATATAGATGTCGTGCAACTGAACGACCTAGTCATGAGACTGAGATATCTGATAATAGGAAAAGACAGACTCTACAAAACCATACCTCAAAGGTACTTGATTGGAATTTGTATTATCCTGTAACATCCACAAAAAGAGTTCTCTCTTTGACATGCCTTATATTAATATTGTATTATAAAATGCTACCTTGGACTCGGTACCTCAGTTGACTAATTCTCCAGGAATTTTCCAGTCAGTTAAAGCATTAAATGTGTTTCTTTGTGCCTTAATTACAGCAGTCAATTCAAAGAGTAGCCTGATTTTGGAATCTTATTTCCCTGCAGATTTTCCTAGAGTGCTCATCAGGAGAGTATCTAAGTTCCTTACAAATCTAAATAACTCTAACACCCCCTTGATTAGCATTAAAAAAAAAAGAGAAACAACAAACACCCCCAAATCCCCACAAAATCCACAACAAATGTGACGGGGGCATATAACTACTTTTTGTCCTTTTTTTAAAACAAAGTTTGAAACATCTATCTATATGCAGACGGCGAAGCATCTAAATGTTGTAGAAAAATGGGTTAAAAAGAATACTAGGTTTTTCAGTAGTAAGTACTACCAGGACTATTTTGCCTTCTGTAAAGATTGTAGTTACAGGACCCTCGTACCTGAACAAGGCATATTTTAAAGAATGTCTTAGATAATAAACACTATGTTAATCCTATTAATAAGAGCTTGAAGTAATGCCAAAATGCTGACTCTGGAAGAGGGGTAGTGTACAACACTGGGTACTCAGATAGCAACTGTGGTGCTGGAGCACAAGCTGGAAGGCGTAAGCCCCAGTGAGGTGAACTCAAAAATGTTTATTTATTTAAAAAGCTCACAGCATTAACTTGCACAACCACTACTTTTCTTCCTTCCCCTGCCCTCTTTTTTCCCTCCTGAGTAACCACTTCAAGGTGAAAGAACTAACCTTCCCATAGCCAAAAATAAAAAAAGGTGTTTAATGCTGAGAGAAAGAAGGTACCACAGAACGGTAGGGGTTGGAAGGGACCTCTGGAGATCCACCTAGTCCAACCGTCCCAAAGCAGGGTCACCCAGAGCAGGTTGAGCAGGAACACGTCCAGGCAGGCTTTGAGTATCTCCAGAGAAGGAGACTCCACAACCTCTCTGGGTACCCTGTTCCTAGGCTCTGGCACCTTCAAAGTAGTTTTTCCTCATGTTCACGCAGAGTTTCCTGAGTTCCAGTTTGTACCTGTTGCCCCTCATCCTGTCGCTATCAAATTGGAATTGATAGAACATGAGGCAGAAGCAGAACGGATAGAGCATAAGACAGCAGGGAAGGCCATCAGTATCCAGCACCTCTTGAATGCTACAGCTGAACACTGTTCTCTGTATCGCCTGGCCTGCACCTATGGCATTATTAGAGACACCAACTGAGAAATAAACTAGTCAAGGAAATTTAAGAACTTCAAAACCGTTATTGGTGTCTAGAACAAAATCCTTTCGAGAAACAGCACCTTGAGAGAAAATGGCTCTTCTAACCTCAATTCTGTTAAGAGTCACTCCATCTCTGTGAGATTTGATTTCAAACTGATCTTTCAAAATGTGTGGCCTATATAAAAAAAAATAGCAATGAGGTAAAAATCAGTTATGGGAGAAATGCAGCCAAAATAACACCTCAGAAAGCACTCTCTGAAATAGACAGCACTTTCCCAAATATCTTTATTGCAAATAGATGAAACAAGCAAATAAAATAGTTTTCAAACTAGACTTTTTACAATCATCACAGTGGGTCATTTTACATTCATTGGGATACAATATTTTTGTAACCAAAAATGAGGAAAGATCAAGTGATACAACATCCCTCTTCTCAGCTTTTTTTTCCTAAACAGAATCTCGAATTACTGACAATCAAACTTAAATGACAGCTAAAATGGTCATTTTAGCATCTATTTCCAAGAAAACACTGATATTTCAAGCAAATCCTGTAGCTGTTACGTGAAATTCTGCAAAGCCTGTTTTAGTTTGGTCTAGGTCTAAGTCCAAGTGGAGTGATAATCTGAGCATAAACACAGCGTATGTTGTTACAATGGAGAAAAAGAAACTTACCCTTAGGCCAAAGAAATAGCAGGGTTTGGGGAAGATGTGTTGTTTGGTTGGTTTTGAGTTGTTTTTTTGAAGTCCTTGCAACCAGACAGCACATATAAACAGCCCAAACACTTTAATTATAAATGCATCATGTGTTGATCATATAATAATTTTAAAAATATGTTCTTGACCTGGTTAGTGGGATGTTTACCAATATATTGATACATAAGAAAAGGTACTGAAGAGTAAGAAAAAGTGTTAGAAGAAATATGGAGGAATTAAAAAAAAAATAATCTGTGTAGCTATTAAGAAGATTTCCAGGACAGGAAGAAAAGGTATTAAGGAGAACTGTAAGACTTAAAAAGACATCTCTCAAGACTGAATGGTTCCTCCTCAGAAAAAAGCAGAAACACACGCAAGGATCTCGAGTTATCTGCAGCATTCAGGGGTGGCAAATTTATCATCATAACATAGTAAACCTTAAAGATAGATAGATTTGTTGTAGATATGTATTCTGTTCGAAAATGTTTCCTTCAAAAGTTTTAGTCATTTAGATAACACCCAGTACCTTCATCTTAAGGTTCCCAGACCAGCCTATGTGCACAATTTCTCATTAAGAAGATATGTGGATGTTTGGATTCTTTTTACCTTGCTAAATAAAAGTCGCTAATATCCAGAAGCACTGTAGTACAGAGACAGGTCTAAAATACAGAGAGCTAAAGGATTTAAGTCCTGACACAAAGAGGTTTCACTCAGATTAAAAGGGAACAAAGACAGGTCTAATCTTACTGCTGCCACTCAGACAAAGCTTGCTGAGACCATTAATTGTAGCCTTTGAGTACTATGAAAATGCAGAACTACAGTAGAAAAACAATTTATTTATGTTCTATGTGCTATACATTAAAATGCTTTACAAATGAATAATGTGAGAAGTTTTAATGTTAAATGGCATGTGATGACATTTACCAGCTCAGTGCAATCCAGCTGTGACCACAGTCAATACAGTATGAGAGCACAAGTCCTACTTTTGCAACCAAAATCTAGAAAGTTGACCATCTGTATCACAATTCCATTAAGCAAATAAATACTTATCCTATTTAGAGCTGAAGAAAATCTAATAAAGTTCAGTATTTATAGAATAAAGATGGATTTGTAAACGCTATTTTCAACTAATCTATTTAAATTTTACTATTGCTTATTCCAGGACTTAAAGATTGAAAAAAAAAAAAAAAAAGAAAGAAAAAGGAGAACTGGCACAATATGCTAAGATTCCTCAAACCTTTAAATGATCTATTTAATATTTTAATTTGACTTTGCTTTGCTATGTTTCAATGCATATCCCGCTTGGGATATGCATTGAAAGCTCTTCCACAAGAATTGCAGTGGAAAAGCCTTAGTTTGAGACAACACATGCCTGCCTCAGGGGTTACAAGACAAATCAATCTATTTTTCTCCTTTCCTCCAAGGGTAATTGGCCTTTAAAATTACAGAGGAAAAAGGCCTTCATGTCAGTACAATGCAGGCACATATACAGCCATTTTCCATTTCTTTCTCAGTTTGAATTCTCAGCTGAGAACTAAACTTATAAAGGTGGGAAAATAAAAAGAAGATGAAGAGGAACGATTGCATCAGTTCAAATCCTCTCCAGTAACAAGCAGCGCTGTGACCAGCATTGGAGTCTGAAATCTAGGGAAACCTGCTATGAATAGCTGTCATTTTCCTAGTCAGTATTTTTTTGTTCTTGTTCGTGACAGAATTTACTTAAATTTTTGTGACAGCCTGTACCACCAGCATTCATGGAGATGTGTCAAAGAATTTAGTTAAACTGAGAAATTATAAATATTGCTTCATTTCTCATACAATCTCACAAAACAATGCTGATTTTTACTTCATCCTTACGAAATTGTCTTTTTCAAGCTGCAATCGTGGCTTCGAGTATCCCTACAATCCTTATGCTGTGCTACACACACACTCATGTATAAACTCAAATTTTCAGACTTGGAATACTGTTAAATTGTATACAATGAATTTAAACTTGGCTAATACATTGTTTCAAAGTGAAACTGAGAGGATAGGCTCCCTGTTTTTCTGATTCCTGTTTAATGTGATTTGTGAGACGTTACTCATATCATACCTCTAGTACAAAATTCTCATGCAAAAATATTTTCCAAGGCATTAAGATGAGCAATTAGCTAAACTACAACTGATATACAAAACCAACAACAACAATGAATTTGGAAAAAGTCAAAACTAATTAGTCTTTTAAAAGAGAAGTAAAATTCCCTTGAAACAGTATTGAAAGTGCACCACTAAACCTTTAATGTGAACTTGCTCACTGGGACCATGTATATAGGTGTAAAGTAATTATTAGGTTTGATATCTGAATGAACTCAGGTTCCCATTAGAGCTTGAATGCTTCAATGACCCTATTATTTTCCTTCCAATGCTCCCAGACCTGATCAACTTAATTATTCTGACTAGTGAAACATTTAGGACATGAAGGTATGCTTTTTTTTAAACCAAATGAGACAACTAAATACTTCATAAAATAACACAAAAAAAGAACAAGATATGTGATGTGTCAAATCCTGGAAGAAGGTCAGGTCTAAATAACAGTAACAAATAAACAGAGAGATCCACTGCAATAAAACTACATTTACTCAGATACTTTCCCTTGAACTTCTAATTTATAACCTTTATTGTATCTCATGTACAGTGCAAAGGGTATATCTCATGAATCAGAGGGCAAAACACATTTCAGACAGTAAAAAAATTAGATCTGCTTTACTTAAGAAAAAAACTAAACCTCAAAGCACAGAGAACGTGTCTTTCCTTTCATGACTACACACACGCTTTCAGCAGTTGTCCAAAATCAAAATCAGACCCTATAATAAAAACTATTTCATGTCAGTGAGGAGAGATTTGCTGATGTAAAAGATGTGTTTCCGTATTTGAACTGTAGTTACTATTTTACTGTTAAGGAGAAGTGTGTGACATTGCAAAAATATATATTCATATTTTGAACAGATTTGGTCTGATAGTAATAAAACATGCTCTTAATAAATAATGCAATTTAAAATGGCTTCCAAAATGTCCTATTCCCAGCTCCCCTATTAACACTACTGCTCTTACAATTTGTATTTGCTTTGAAAAGAGTTGACTGTAAGGTTATGAACAGGACAAAGAAATAAAGACAGTAATAGGTTCTGAACCTCAAGTATACAAGCAGCCGTAAAGTTAGCATCTTCTCATCCAAATGCATTTGTCCTTAAAAAAGAATCAAACTGACATCCAAGTGGTCCCCTTGCCCCTTGCCTCCTTTCACTAATGATATGTAATGGCTGCTGAGCCTGCAATAAACGTGTTTATGTCCAGCTAGATTGCCATCATTTTACCATCTAATCTGATACTTTTAAGAAAGAAGGAAGTCGCGGGAGACCAGCACCAGCTTGTGCTGAAGGCATTTCTTGACATCAGCCTTCACTTCGCACTTCAAATGGAAGTATTCGATTTGACAAAACATACAGAAAGTCAAGAGAGAAAGCTCTTCACCTCTTCTCTGAAAATGCCTGATAGAAGTCAATACCAATTCCTTTACAAAGTTACAACCAAAAACTGCCAGATGAAAGTCAAAGGAGAAGCTTTCTAGCTATTCCTTGCATTATTTTATTGAAGAGTGGCGTAAGAATGCATTTGCCTCACTAGAGTCACCCCCACCTCCACTTCTCATCTTTATCAGTTAATGGTTTAAATACTGGAAGTTACATCTCTCATGCATACATGTTTTTTAGTCCTTGTATAGAACATCAGAGTAATGAACTCAAAGACAGGGGAAAAAAGAGAAAGCTTTCTATTCTGTAAAGGAGTATTTTCAGAAAAGAAGTTGGATAACACTCCTGAAAAGCACATATTTCCCGCTGTTTCATTTAAACTGGCTACCATAGCTTTTCTCCCTACCCAGACAATTGACAGCCCTTGTCAAAAGCAAACAATTTTCCTTGTAGCCTGCAAAAGTCTGTCTTTTGCATTTTTTATGCATCAGAAACAAATTCTCTTTACATAGATATAAAAAAATAACTCTGCAATAACTTGTCCTCTACATGTAAAATGAAATATTTTAAATAATACAATAAAGGCAGACTATCCATAATTATTTTTTGATTAAATAAAATATCAGCATTTTTTATTCATGGCTAGGTTAACATTTACAATTCAGCATTTTGCAATATTTAAGTGGAATTGAATATGCTATGAGAAAACTTAAAACTACATCACTCTTGTATGACCGGCTGGCACAGGCTACAGTCTTCTGTGCCCATCTGCACCTTCATCCTATAACATTAAAGAACAGCTCGGGTCTGAGCCTGGCAGGATGATCTCATCACTACCTGTTCCTTCTCTACACCCACCCAACAGAGAATAACAAGATACTGCATGTGACTTTTACTATAAATTATTTGCAACGAAGGCACACGCAGCTTATGTGAAACCGTTGCTTATTAAAAGAATTCATACAAGAAAGTCATTTAGACTATACATGACCAACTCTGAGGCAAAATAGGAATTTAGGAGTTGAATTTCTTTCTTGGCTCAGCACAGAAAACTCCTTTATGATTCAACACGAGACCTCAGTGCTCACATAAGGCAGAATTTGACCCCTCATATTCATATAGAGAATAAAAGCATAGAAGCAGTTGATGCTGTAAGAGGCCAACAGGTTTTCATTAAAGAGCTCAAAACAGTTTTTTATTTATTAATACATGTATCTGAGGAGTGTAATTGTCTAAGGCTTCCTGTGTTGCTTCAGTTAGAACTTTCTCAGATCAGTGGAACCCAAAAATCAACACCTCATCACTCCACAATCCTCATCTATTTTGTGTGCAAAATCTGCCAGTGGACACAGTCCCCATCAACACAGCTCCTTCTGACAAGAACAGTGAGGACCTCGAGGGAAGAAGGGGAGGGGCAGGGTGTGATGACAGCACATGTGTCTCTTACTCAGCTCATTCCTGAAGAACCTGCGGGTGTTTAAGGACTGCCATAACAGCCCTTTTGCAAAGACCAAGAGGACAATACTGCGTAGGTGTACGATTACTGTCTGCTTTTTAAAAACAGGTTTAAAAACTCTAGGGCTTTTTAAAACCATACACCAAAATATCACTTCTTAATGAGTCTGACTACCTAAATGAATCCCAATTTAGAAAAAAATTTGCAATGATATAAATATGGACACAACTGCTCCAGAAGCATGTGATAACTTCTTTCTGAGGTCAAGCTTTTCTACCTTTCCCAGAGGCATAACTACAAACATTTCCTTTACTAAACAACGAGCTGTGACAGTGCCGAGAGCCTGTATCATGCATTATGAAGAAGGCCCTAAATAAACCTGACCTGTATTTCTATATATCAAGACCAGGTCTGGCTTGATAGACACTACAGAACACATCCTGTTAGTAACAAGAATATGTAGCAAGTTCTCGATGCAGGCCCCAGAAGTTTTAAGTAACAACATCACTTCATTTAAAAAGACAAATAAACAATACAGAGCTTAAAAAAAAAAAAAGTTAAGCTCTTCTAACTGACTGAAATTTCTTCAGCCCACTATTTCTACCAAAAATGCTCTTGAAGTCACGAATTAACAGATGATACCTTATTATAAGCCACAAGTATTGCCCTCTCTGGACAAATGTCAAAAGTGGAAAACTAATTGGCATCTTTCAACCTCTCAATACCAGAGCTAAAAACTTTCATGAAATTATTTACCATTTAACAAATGGAGCTCCAGAGCAAGCAATGCCAAGGTTAACATTGATTTTTTTCTCCAGTAGTGATACAATCTTAATATTGCTTACACATTTTTTTAAAATATTTTGTTAAATGTTTCTATGTTGTCCTTTAAGCTCTTTTAATTGAAAATAACTTACACTACAATTCAAAGCTAGGTAACAGATGACCAAGTTAAAGAAGAAGCATTTTTCCATGATTTTTAACAATTACTTTGATTCAAAAGTAACTATATCCAAATGCTAATCCTTCCTTTAAATAACATACTCATCCAAAAATTTTCTGGCAGTAATCTGTAGTCTTTTCTCCTGGAGATCTTATTGAAATATAAACAAGATTCCTCTCTGCCCCTTTTAGTGTTTAAGCAAGTTTATCTATTCACTTAATTAAGATAACATAAAAAATCATCGAACATTTTAGTTACACCCTCCTGTGCCCTTTTCCAATCTGATAACTCTTTTCTGTTGTATATCAAATATAATCAGAACAAAGTATGTGAAAGACTGCTTTGTGATACTGTATAAAGGCTAGAAGCCTGCTGCCAGGGCTCAATCTCTTCACATACTCCTCAGGACTCCTTTTCTGCTGCTGCTTTTAATAAATACCTCTTTTCTGCATTTCCTTGTTGACGTTTTGCATTCTGTTTTGTGAGCAAGTCTCTTCTGTAAAACTTCAAACTTAACAGCATTTTCCTACACATAAAATAGTACATAAACCTTACTTACTGTGAATTTTATTTTTAACTACTTAAAATTAGAGATCATAAGGACTTTTATGCAGTATATGCACACAACACAAGAAGCCTGTAACAAAACAACAAAAACATTAGTTCTATGACTGGCACAAACAACAGAGCTTCAAAACTGTGGTGCTTTATAGGAAGCATATTTTTTCAAAATATTCTACATCAAGTTCCCCAAAATTTAGTGGACCACTCATAGCCTCCCAACTTGGCTTTTTTTTAAAAAAATAATCATAAGAACAAGGGATTCGGTGCTCCTTTGGGAGTTAGAATTAATGAAGTCCTTTGAGTTCAGGACACCTTTCATGGACACCTACCTGTTTGCTGACACCTGCCATGCAGCCTGGCTTCTCTGCAGCTTTCTTGCCCTTCTCACTGACTGAAGAACTCGAGCTATACTGTGGTGGAAAAATACGCTTCTCCAGCTCCTCCAGCTCCACTGAGCAGTGAGAACTGCTGCTATACACTATTAAATCTCACTTGGTTACCACATTGTTTCTGAAAGTTAAACTATTTCGTATCAATTGCTCACTATCCTCCTGTGTTCTCTGACCTCTTTGTCAGTTATTAATTTCCTTAATACATTATCAGTGATTCTTCCCTGACATACTAAACTTATACTATGTTAAATTCTCTTTAAGATAACACTGATACCATACTCCAACTTCTTCACTGATAATTGAAAATGAGCTAGCTGCATATATAACTATGAAGAGGGAAACTGAGAACTACTGAGCAGGAACAGAAAATCATCTGTACTTTCTCAACTCTTGCACAGGACAGAGACCACAAATTCTAGGCAACAAAGACAACCATAAGGAATCCTGTAATTCACCTTTTTGTTTAGCAAATAAACAGTCACTAGATGCTTTTGTCATTTATTTATGCTTCTATCAGCAAGAATCTGAAGCACAACATACAACAAAGGACCGGTTACATTCCCCCACCTGATCACATTACAGGAGAACATCATTTCCCATGACTGTACTTTCTTTGTTCCAGCAGTGATGAAGACAGAAAGAAAAAACAAGAGAGGGAAAAAAAAAAAAAAAAAGAAAAAGTATCTCAAATGCTTTCCCTTACTTCATCAGTAGGCATGAACGGTAAGCCTCATTTCTCTTAATTTGTTTCAACCTCCTCTCCCATCCTCAGCATTTGTTATCCCAGAACACAAACTAGAACTATCACGCACTCTTCAAATCTTTTTGGAATCCTCCATGAACTTCCTCCCCGCACTGAAGCCACTCTACTCATACATCTAGTTTTGCTTGAATTTGTAGGTCAATCAGCTTCATTTTTACCAGCTTCTCCCTCCCAGCATTTTCAGAATGTGGCTATATAGCCCTTCCAAAAATTTTGATTGGTATCCACAAGATGATGTAAATATCCCACCATTCCACGTGCCATTCCTTATCTTTAAAAAAATGAGACAAACCCTCAGTATTGTTAATCTGTGCTGATGCAGTGGGACCAGAAAAGCCCATTTCCTCAGCTCATGTGAAGCTTGAAGAAATACATTCACAGTCACTGAGCCTGGATGGGAAGCAGTAGTGACGCCTTACACAAAAATACTCCGGAAGATTTTTGAATTTAAATCCTGCTCTTCACTCTTTTCCAGACTGAAGCGACAGAAGGGAAGGACCGGGCAAGGGTAGTTTGGCTGTCTACGAGGTAGCAAAAGAGGCTGAAACAGGTCACTGCTGAGTGTGCAGAAAAATGAGCAAGTCATTCAGGGACAAATCTTGGCCTTAAGCATCTTTTGAATGCAGAGGGCTTGATTTGCTAATAAGGATGAGGGCTGTTGGGTAATCTTTTTCACTGTCACATGGAAGAGACTTTAGAATTCCACATCTCCTCTTCTATGCCTTCTAGCCTTGAAAATGTTTTGTGCCACAAAATAAACTTTCTTTCCAGCCCTTTTTTCCCTTCCAGAAATCTAGTTTACAGTACCACTCCAAAACTAGCTTTACCATACAAACAGGGAAATTACAAATTTAGGTGGAAGAAAAGAAAGTCAGGAGCCTCTGTCTGGGGCAGTAGAGAGTAGGAACTTATATAGATTTGCTGCCAGATAAAATGTTTAGGAAAATACATCCTTAATGCCACTAAAATAACAATCTATCAGATATTTTTTGCCTAAAGCTGGCAACGTCCTTTAGAATTACGTTTTGTTGTATGTAAACAGTTTTAACTACAAGCTCCTTCAATTTCAGCTTAGGGAATATTTTTTCATGGTTGAACTAGTTTCATCTTTACAAATAACCAAGTCAGTGTGTTAAGGGTTTACACCTATCTGTGTTTCACTAGGCACTGTGGCCTTTTGACTACCACCCACTTCTTGTATTTTCTTACAATTCCTAAAGCCAAGGAATTCTGCTTTTAAAGCCAAAGCAATGAAAGCCATGAACAGCTTGTCCATTGTCCACCAGGAGCAGAGTGAATCAGATTTCAAAGTACACAATGCAAAGTCTGTTTTGTTGAATTAAACTTTTGATCAAAGAACACGTTAACTTTTTTGTCTGTATTCTCTTTAACTGGATGTTCTAGACAGCATTTTGTACAAAACAGGACTGAGACTTTGCTGAACATTGATGATAATTTTTGTTGATATCTAAATACTTCTCCTGCACTACATACGCAAGAAAACAATGATGTAAACTTAAAGAACAAGACACATTTTTGAAGCTCTTAAACTACTTTAACAGCTGTTTATGATGAATTAAAAAAAAAAAAATCTATTAGCAAACTGACCCCATTTTCCAGCTTAATATTTCAAAAGAAAATAGCATGAAAATCCATAGTAAATAAAAAACAGACTGCAATTCAGTTTAACAACCTGACTTGAAAGTTACCTAGGCTTTGGACACAGAAAGCTATCTCTACAGACTTTTTTTTTTTTAAGGATAGGAAGTTTTTAAAATATGTTTTTAATTCTATGAAGTCTATATCTGTGATTTTGGAATACACTATTCAGCAATAACAAAACACAAAGGTTCCACTTGAATATGAGGAAAAACTTTTTCACAGTGAGGGAGACTGAACCCTGGAAGAGGCTGCCCAGGGAGGTCGTGGAGTCCCCTTCTCTGGAGATTTTCA
>JAOXJM010000063.1:19092402-19108775 GCA_026413425.1 Tringa solitaria
TGAGAAGCATCAGGCCCTAGAGCTATCACCTTTGACAAGCAATGTCTGCAGGCAGAAGTTTCTTCTCCATCTCAGCAAAGATGATACAATTCTTTGTTTGGAAGACTGTCAACGAAAACTTTGAATAACTGTAACTAATACTGCGCGTTACCTACAATATAGGCCCCAAACACATTCCCTACAATTTGTTCATGAAATTCAAATTCCTATCCCCAGCTGCTCCTCTGCTGCCATTTATTGCCCCTCAGTTGTGCTGAGGCAGCTGTTTTGTATGGTCACTACTGATGCAGACTCATAGATCACTGTTTGCCGAACACACCACTCTCACACGCACCTTCATCTGGAGATGTCACCAACCAAGACAGAAGGAATTTCACATTTCAACAGTCATTAATATTTTATGAAAAGTATTAAATTATGGAATCTATTATTTCTAGAAGATCTGTGACCAAACTGCAGATTCCTGTATTTCCAGCACTGTATGTATATGTAAATGTGTAGACATACACACACAACAGCAGGGTTGTGCGTGCATGTACACACACATACACACCTAAAACACACACAAACCTAACACACACACACACTTTTTTTCTGCCAGACATTGTTTAATTGGTAAAAACCTGATTTTACATATATATCACTACTAAATGATGCTGAAGTGGCTTTTTTCTCCTTCAGACTACAGGCATACACTTTATGTTTCTAATAGCAAATTATATTTGACATTTAATTTAAAAACCAAGTTACCCTAATCTAGAGCTCTACTACAACAATGATAAAGCAATGAAGCTTTCCATAGGATAAAACCATTTTTTTTAATTTAAGATAATTTCAGTGACAAGTAATTGAAAATGCAATTTAGAATTTATTACTTTGCATGGTTAATTATATTAGAACAGTTCCAAAAGATGATGATCCAATAAAATAGTAATTTTCTCTCTGAAACATTGTATCAGAGTAAATAAATTAATAAAATGCAAATTAATGAGTATTTGAATTATATTGAAAACATTAAACATATACCAATATATATAATCCAAGTCCTAGTGCTTAAGCATTACACCTAAAAGAATGTTCTAGCAATTTATAGAACTAACCAATCTAGACAAATCTAAAAACCTTACAACAGGCAGCTCTTACATCCTTAATTCATCACTAAGAAAAATGTTTTATTCAATTATGACCATGCAATTAGTCCACAACTCTTCTTAAGCTGAGAAGAAAGTATTTCCTAACTTCATCAGCTTCAGAACATAACTAAGCCAAGGCTTTATCTCCATTGTATATAGATTTTGCACCTCTTTCTTCAAAAGGAAAATAGAGGACGCATTTAACCAAATTATCTGATGTAAAAGATATTTTTGCATCAATTGTGTCCAATCCACCTGCAACTATTCAGCAGCAGAAGAACCTGCGACCTTATTCTTCTTTCCTAAAGAGCAGAGAAGCTAAATGAACTCCTTGCCCTTGCTCCTGAAAACAAAGTCTGAACTAACCTAAACATTTTTGCATCAGTTTTTATCTTTATCTTTTCTCT
This sequence comes from Tringa solitaria, assembly GCA_026413425.1. Taxonomy (NCBI): domain Eukaryota; kingdom Metazoa; phylum Chordata; class Aves; order Charadriiformes; family Scolopacidae; genus Tringa; species Tringa solitaria. The sequence continues at coordinate 19,093,943 of JAOXJM010000063.1, forward strand.
ACCTAGCTTCAGCAGATTGGAAGGTTATCAGTAAGTACATGGTAGATGCAATTAAAGCTTTCTGAACATTTTTGACTGAAGAGCTTTAGAATAATTAAAGTGGTTTCACTACAGCTGAGTGGAAAAGAACTGTCATGCAAGAACCACATAAGAAATGTGCTGCGCTGAGCTACATGGCTAATTTTAAAGCACTAGCATCACACCTGAAGTTACATTTTCTATTTTAGTAACTCTGGACTAAAATACATTTTTTCCTAATAATTTTAGTTCCCAAGGGCACAGATAATTTTAAACTCAGAATATCCTCTTCCCAAGGATGTCTGTCCCTATAGAAAGACTGTAGTCTCTGGGTATACTCCAAGGGATTGTTTCACGATAGATTATACCTGACAGTACTTAGCAAGAATGTCACGTATCACAAATATTGGCCGATCACACGCAGTGCAAAGGCTGCAAATGTCAGTATAATATTAGACGTATCACAACACTAAACCACAGTACCACAAACATTTGCACAGACACTGTCATGATACCACGCCTCGTGCACAGCAGTGCTTTCAAGATAAGTTTATTAAGATGTCTTTAAATACTTCGTTTTATAAAACATAAATACCATGTTCCTGTCCATTTTCATTTGTACATAATCCAGTCAGGAGATGTGAAAGTCAAGATGCCTGTGGGCTTTCTATGGTAAAGTCACCTTGACTATGCCACCACGTTCCTGCTGAAAGCAGGCACTGTGTAACATAATGGCCAATTCACCAGGGTTGTCTCTCTTCACATCCATATTGCACTTCTTCACCTCTCTCTCCCAAAAGCCTTAAATACTTTCTTTATTTCAGTACTGTAATACGCATTTCACAATCACATTTTACTTTAAAATAATTCTTTAAATATGTATTACTTCAGAGCAGAACACATGAAAGGAAGAAGCACTATAACGTTATTTTGGCTTTTTCTAAACTTTGGAGAAAGACAGTGACATACCAAGACCACCAAAAGAGTAAAGTCACTTCCTTTGTTATTTATAAAATCACCGTGTGTTTGTGGCGGATGACAATCTATAATCAGAGATATGAGCAACTATTATGAGATAGGAGCAAGTATTATTAGTTATTCTCAACAAAGAAGCTTCAGACTTATATGGATTAAAACATGTTTTTTGGATACAAGTATGTGAAATAAACATCAAATAATTAACAGTAATTAAAAGTATCTGTGAAGGCTAACAAGTCAAAATGAGTAAAAGTCCTCTCCTGCCAACCTTGGTACTAGTTGTACAGGAAGTCAAGTAGCAGAACTCAAAGTCGCAGAGCTACACTTGGTAAATGCAAAAAGAAAACATGTCTGGGATGGCAAAAATGCAAGGCTGCATGGTTTATTTGCACCTGAGAAATATTTACTCAAACACATTTACACTTTTCTTGGAATAAACTGGGTTGCAACAAAAGTTTCTTTGAGCTGTATTATCACTAGAAAGAAGCATACAATACAAAACTAATTTTTTAATCATCTGTACAAAAAATTATCATTAGCATCTACTTGTCTAATTTGATTCTTTTTCATTATATTATTATTTCTTTGCATTCATTATGCGTATTATTCAGCAAAAATTTGTCAACATATCGGAGGATATAAAAAATAAGGCAGCATGGATTATCATAACAAAATTTACAAGTCAGATAAACTGGAAGTTTATAAACAGATAAGCTGAAAGTGCCTATTAGCTTTCTCACACACATTAATTGACATTTTGGTTTATTTCTACATGCAGAGTCAGCTTTGAGCTAACATCTGCTTAGGGTCAATATAAAATTTTATAGCTTCATGAAATATTTGTGCTAGAACAGAATTTTTATATGTATATGTGTCTTTATAGATACAAACATACATTTACATATGTATAATATGTATATAGACACATACTTTTCAGTATCGTTTTCTGCACACCAAAAATTACTTTTAAGACCTGCATATTCCCATTATACAGCACTAAGATGAAGTGAATGATAGAAAGACATGGTATTTTTTGAATGATAAAACATTTTGACATTCAATTTAAAATTGTTTTACCTCTTACATCTGTAATTTGTACCACAGACAGGTTGTCTAAAGTATGTTCTCAAATATATGAGTTCATGGAGCATTTTACTCAGCGATTCATCTGCTACATTTAAATACTGTCTGAGGTGCTCCTATGTATAACATGACATGAAGGATTTCTTCATAATTCTTTCTGAAAATTGCTAGAATCAGGGCAAGGGCACAATGACAAACATGACAGGAATCATCCTGACCCTCTATGATTTTGAGGCAGATGTAACAAAAGGCACCCAAAAATCCTAAATAATGGAGCTGAAGTATAATCAAGAAGAGTCAAGACATTTTCTTCACTACCTTTTCTTTTTGTCTTTTGGATTACCATAAAACTCACATCTCTCAAAAAAAAAAAAAAAAAAAAAGAGTAAATTATTTACTTTACGTTTGCCACTACTTCTTTAATATACTTCAACTGCAAACCATGAAGGCCTTCATTACATGCCGAACACAATTTTAATTGATAAATATAGCTGTAGAGCTATACAGTCAAACTTGGCTGGAACTGCAGCTCTCATGGTTATCAAATTCTCGTCCTTGGACCATGGTGTTTGAGCATAGCGGAGATCACAATCCTAACGTGCCTTTTCAACAGCCACATTTCATACATATCTGTGAAAATCAGTCCAGTATAAGGCAAATGTTTAATGCTACCATTAAAATGCAGTTCTATAGGGGACTGCAGAATAGGGTTTTCTCATTATTTGTTTCTGTCCTCTAATCATGAACTCTAACAGGTTCATAGTCTTAAAAGGAAAGCATTTTCTTTTCAACAGTTCTGTTCATAAATTTTCACACACGTTTCTAGCACAATGTATTTTTAAAGAGTAAGACGCTAAGTACTGATTTATGAGGGGAATCAGTGCTATGCTCCTAAATAATTCACCATTGATCAAATGTAAAAAAAATAAAAAGATACCAACTTATACCTTCATCCTGCTTTGCAGTGCTGCCATGTGGCCTGGATTTTCTGACTCTTCATCAAGAAGTTTATAAAGATGTTGACTTTCTTTGAAACTTTAAGTATGAGAAGCTAAATGCTTAATTACCAAATATATTCTACTAACATTTACTTAAATAATGATTTGTAAAGAATGCTTTATGAAAGACCGAGTCCTATGAAACGTTACAACTTTTAAACTCCTTCAATACATACACCCAGAGTGAAATCTTCAACATTTATTTGTGGCATTTAGGCAATATCTAAATCTCTACGAAACAACCACTGTCCAGCTGAACCCAGAAAAAGTCAGGGATTCCCAGTCACTGAGTTTGTACAAAGAAACTCATAACCATTTCTCACCCACATACCTATAGCTAATAAAAAGCCCAGTTTTTGAAAATACAGTGGGAACAGCAGATCCTCAGAATTATTTCAAACTACGGGTAAACTGTTATCAAACTAAGGGTACCCCGTCACTTCTTTTGAAAATAAACAGTCCACAACAACTTCAATGCAGCATGCATAGCAATATAGATGCATAATCACATGTATAGTTCACTACTTGGAAAACTCTTTCACTATTACTTCATACCTCCATGTTGATTACTTTTCTCTAATACTAATTACAGAGGACATTTGAAGAAAGAACAGCTAAATTATACACTCAGACTTCTTCAATGCAATACTGCAGTTCCTCTGTAGTTCGCAATACGCTATGTGTTACATAGAATGTCTAGAGGCCCCACAAGAACTCTACTACCAAAGTCTTATTTTAAGTATGTCTTGCTTTGATATATTTATTATTGTAGACAATCATTAGGTTAATGTGCTTTTCAAATTCACAAGTAATACACTATATGAATTATGAATTTATTTTTATATCAAGATACACTCTGCTGTTAAAGTAGCTGTTTAAAACAGCTCACAAGTGAAAAATTCTGTAAGCACTAAGTATCAAAACTAATAAAAACATGAGTAAAACTAAAGGACACCTCCTAAATTTTGCCCGTATACCTACGTACAAAAACTTATTTCTGTGAAAGTGAGAGGTGTCACAAAACAAAGCATAAAAGCACAAAAATAAGAAGAGAACAAGCCCATACTCTCCGTATGTTTTAAGAGATACGGCCAAGCTTTCAGAGTAGTTAACTCTTATTTCTTGGCCAACACTTACAAAAACCCACCAGACCTGTATGAAAGCAAGCAAGGCCATATTTTCAGTTTCATTCCCTTGTAAAAAAATGCAGAGCTTTTGGAAGAAAACATGAAAGACATCAAGATTGTATTATTATTTTTTGCAATAGCTTCCCCATGACCACCTTGTACCGTGAAATATGCAGGTTATTGTCTTCAATATCGGTAATATGTTACAGTATCCAGCCTGCAAAGAAACTCAGGTTATGACTGGAGCTACTGACTTTAATATTTGCAATGGTGAATGTGTAAAAAATCCCTGCAAAGTATTATTTCTAGTTAAATTACCACTGTACTGTTAGTAAGTTAATAAATCCTTATGAAGATCAGACATTGAGGAGGATGTATGATTATATTTCTGATGGAAGGAAATGGCACGGTTAGCGAGGATGATTCTGTCTGCATCTTGAATATGTGTAAAAAAAGTTTCTGCCTTAATTTATGCTGTTTGAAAGCCCTGAACCAGTTTTCAAAACTTTATCCTTCAAAGGCGTTCTTAATATTCAAAAAGACCTTGCTAATTAACTCCTAAAACTACCTCAAGTCCAACCTGCTTCTCCTGCTCCTTAGAAAAGTTTTAATTACACAGATTAAGCACTGGAATTCCAGCTGTCACCTTCCAATAGCTTTCTTCCCTTTTAAATAAGGTGCTTTTGTGCTGATCTCTCTTTTGCTTTCAGAAGAGCTTTGGACGGGTTGTTTTTATGATTTAGCAATCCATATGACTATTAAAAATGATGTGACAGTATGGAAAGCACATTTAACCAGTTCGAGAACACATAGCTCTTTTCTGAAACGTTATGACATCTGGCGATCAGATTAGGCTTTTCCTAACACAGGTAGTTACAGAGAAGATCATAGCACTACCATCACAAGGGTGCAGGATGACAGGACAAGGGGCTAAAGCCAAGAGTTCCTTCAGGGCGAACTCCTCCTTTATTTAAGAAAAAACAACCCAACTCCATTGTGACAGCAATTAAACATTACAGTCTTCCCAGACAAGTGGTGGAAACTTTTTTGCTAGCAATGCTCAAGGCGGTGCGACAGGGAACCAGACCCTCATCTACTGCCCTTCCTTCAGCAGAAGGTTGGATCCGATGACCTCCAGAGGTCCCTTCCAGTGTAGACTTTTCTATGATCCCATGAACACATGCATCAGGCTACATAAGCCACCACTACTGCAGTTCTCTCTCCATAGTATCATTTGGAGGAAGATGGGCAGAAGAAGATTTCAACAGATGAAGGGGATTTTTATCTATGCAATTCCAGCTACCCTTACTGTAGGAATAAAGTAGGTAGTGCAGTGGGAGCAGCTCCATGGAAACGTACTTAGTTGTGAAAAGATCTTTTGATTACTTTTCCCAGTGTGCAGGGCTCCTCATGTCAGGCTACATGACAGAGCCTGCATAAGCACATAAGTGCATATAAGCTAAGTAATACAGTGGTTGCTACAATCTTCCATTTACAGCCAGTGCTCTCCAGCTTGAATGCTGAGCATGGGCCATTTCCTGGATTTTCTGTGGCCTTAAGCCTCGTGCAGGTCACGCGCTGACCAGATATGCCTGAGAGGTAGGCACATGCAATTAGAGGAGGATGGTGATACTGACCAATTTAAATATAGAATTAAAATAATTAGAAATGTCTACAAATGCCTAGCCCAGAAATAATTATCAGTATAGTAGCTTACACAGAATTTGCAGTAAAAACCTAAACTACTCAAATTATAGTTTTATCAAGGTCTGTTAATATTTACTACAGTGTGCTCAGCAGGGAGCACTTTCCTAGTCCCAGCTCCAATAAACTGGCCAAGTTCTGTATGCTTTGGAAATACAGTAATTTGTCACAAATGTCTTTAAAAACATTGAAAGTAAGTGCAGACTTTCCCACAAATACAAAGGAGAATTCACACATTTTAGAGCAATGTAAAATTTATCTGGGGTTCAGATCCAGACTCACTCAGCACTGACATACTAATGGTCCAGAGTTAGGTCAATCCAGGCAGCTCTGCTCATCAGCTGAGTGTTCTTCCTGCCAGCACCTTCTGGCTGTCTGTGCAAATTTCTCACAACTAAAAGGGAACTCAATTCCCACTCGTCCCACCTTCCTTGCTACATCATTTCATACAACCATCCCCCCTGCCATGGAACTTCAGCATTACCTTCAAACTACAACCTCTTAGAGAAGCTTTCTGCTGAGAAGATATGCAAACAGTCATTTCTTTCAAACATAAATAAACATATATGTTACAATCTTCAGTTACTGTCTATACCAGTATTTATCTAGATTGGGTATTTACCTTCATGAGAACACCACAGAAAACAGGAGTAGCAGCTCAATTATCTACAGAGTTTACAAGTGAAACTGAATACAGTAAAATAAGTTTACTATATACAGCATTTTTTCTATATTGAATATTCTCTTGCTTAATTTTAACAGAAATACAAGAAATACTCTAAAATAGCTTCATATAATGAAGATACGTTTTTATTTACTTGGACAGCTTGAAAACAGGGTGTAACTTGTGCAATTAAATAATTTAAATTATGAAATCCACTGAAATGCAACAGCATTCACTTCAGCAAATAGTTTCATAACACCTTTTGAAGGCATAGAAGCAATATTTAGAGCAAGAAACACTCAGATTTTAAGAAAAGGAAATAATCTATAGATATTAAACGTACACTGCTGCAAAGAGAGTATCAACATGTTAAGGTCCATGGACTTCTAACAACCAAATCAATTTTATCCCTAGGTAATCAGATAGCTATGGATGCAGTAACTAGTCTCCACTACACCAAGAATTTACTTCAAGACTCAAATCAATTTCTAACAGCTGCCAACAACTAGGCTTACTGTGAAAAGTACCTTCTTTCTTCCCCAAAAAGATGAGAAATATGCTCTCCAAATTTCTTAGCATGAAAGTCAAAAAGGGAGATTTGGAAAAATAGCACAATTTTAAAGTATTTTGCAAGTCTCCAGAAAGGATAATTTTTATCTTTTGTGAGAAAACGCTATAGCATTCTAGTCACTAAATAGTTGGCAGTATATCCTGCTTCCCGAGAGTTCTTGAAATAGCAGATTGCAAGGGTTTTATTGTTAAAATGTATTCACATTTTAGTTTAGGCCAATTCTTTCTAAGCTATCTGTGGAAAACGTGATCGTCTTCAAACCATGATAACAATTCCATTCCACAACATACTGAAGAATCTGAGTGCTTAAATAGGTAGAAATATATTTGCATGAAAGCCCTTCAATACACATTTATACCTTATAGTAAATGTTTCTGCTAATTATCTGTAAAAAGATAAAGTTCTGGGAAGTACGTATGCTCCGCTAATATCAGATTAGCAATGTCATACAAATGATGACACTATATGCTTACTCAAAACTCAAGCATGTATGTAATCGCTTGTTGTAATCTGAATGAACTGCAGAGAAACCTGAGTGTAACGAGTGAGTTCAATGACAGCAGATTCAGAGACTAAGAATGCTTTAATGGAAAGACACCACTGCCACTGGAGTCCTTCTGTCATTTGGGTTTGAAACGTTCTGAAAATTTGTAGAGCCAGAAGAGACACCATCCTTGAAATCCTACAGCTTTCTACAGAGAGGTGAAAGCCTTTGCCAGGCATCAGCTGGATAAGAGAGCAGGGGAAAAAAAAAAAATCACAGTGGTAAGTAGAGTAGTAGAGCAAGTCTTAAAAGATAGACAGGCTGCAGAAATACACAACCCTTACACTGGGGCAGTACTACTATAATAAAAAAAAAAAAACCAAAACCAACCCCAAATCTCAAAAAACACACTGGGGTTCTACCAAAATTACATTCCTTTGCAGGCAAAAATACATGCTTATTAAAATATTTCACATAAAAATGACATAGCCAGGATTTCAGACTGATCACAGGTAACGGTTCACTTGTACAGTGATACCAGCATGACCAGATTCTGCTCAAATACACTGCCTTGCAAAAACTTAATTATTTAATTATTATCCCTCTTCAATCAAGCAAAAAAGAACTACAGATGTTCACAAGACAGGCATGAGAGATATAAAGGAATAAAGCTGATGAAACTCAGCTTTTCTGAGCTAGACCCAGTTTTCTTTTCTTCTCAGCCAGAAAACATGCAACAACTTGGAAACAAAAGGGAAAAACATATAAAGGGGAGGAAAAATAGAAAAAGTGACTGTGAATAATTTAAATATCATGATGAGAGGTAATGCATTTGGCAGTGAATTAGGTATTGCAAGCTAATACTCCTCTACAGCTGGAAAAGATCAAGGGTCCTGGACATAAATTTTTACATTTGTGCAGGGATTATTTCTTGTAAGGGTCACATGCCATCTTCATTTCCGCACACCAGGGGAGGGAGATGGAAATCAGATATACATCATGTTAATGGGATGAGTTTTGAAATCTGTTTATTTGACATGTAGGCCATTTAATAATGCACTAAACTCTGCTGCTGCAGGCGCATAGGAAGAAAATCACATAGAGAATAAGACTGGTCAATTCTTTATTGTCTTCATAACATGTCAGTGTTTCTGATGCATCTGTGTTTCATTTTCCTACCTCTCCTCAAACAGCAAGAAAGGATCTAAAAGCAGCAGTGTAGATCACTCAACGTGTTTCATACTTCATGGAATGTCTAAGTGTCCATAAATTTAATGGAGTGGTTTGATACTTAGAAATGTTATAGATAAGGAGATAGAAAGACAAAAAGAATTCAAAGAAATACTGACATATGAATTATCCCACTTTTGGATGCTTAATGGATTGATTGTCCAACTCTGAGTTTCTGCTTCCAAAACATTAAAAAGGAATTCTAAAAGTCATGATAGATAAATAAAAAAAATTTGAAATCTTCTCCTAATAAATGAGCACATCTTTTACAGAGTTTCTTTATATGTCTAGAATATTCTGCATGCTTGCACCAACTATTATTAAGGTAGTAAAGGTACTTCCAAACAAATGAAAATCAGGGCTAGTAATATTCATATATGACCTGGAACAGCATACTTACAACCTCCTGACACTTCATCAAGCTCCTCTTTTTTAATCTTTACTGGTAAATTTCAGTTACTTCTGCTTTGCTGTCTATAAGAGATTTAAGACTATGAATACAAAGAGTTCAGCAAAGTTGAAGGGCCACACTGTTTTTGCAAGTAAATAAGCACCACTCAAAAGACAAATCAGTTCTGATTACAGTTTTGTGTTTCAATAGTTCACGTCTTTTATCTGGTTTTGTTTCGTTCTTTAAATTGATGACAGGGTGCACAGTTGAGCTGGCAGTCATGATTAAGAGGTCAAGGAATGAATTAAAAAGTTTTTTTAATCTACTTTTTTCATCAACTAGCACTTTAATGTCCCAAGTTATTCATACCAGCAGGAGGCTATGGGTGAACAGTACCCCGTAGTCAAAAATACAGAGACAAGCTTCATTATCACCTATTGCCTGAAGTAAATAAACTCAACAGGAGTTCAGATAATTCTAGCACATATATTGCCTTTCCAATTCAATAACTGCTTTGTTTCCCTTCTTCCGAATTATCAATTCCTCTTTGAAAAGCTTAAAAAAATGTAAATGTTCTTTTTCAGGGTGGAGAGGGGTAGCAGTGATGTTTGTTTAGGTTGGGATTTTTTGGGTGTTGGTTTGGGTTTTTTTGGAAAGAGAACCTCTTCTGTTGTTACACCAGAAAAAAAGCAGAAAAAAAGGTACTCCCTTGGACAGAGTCCGTTAAAAATCAGATTATTTCCACAGCATTCTCCTATTATTCACCTGCCAGTAAAATACGTACACTCATTGTCTCTGTCTGAATGCCTATTTTTATCTGACTGAGGCTATATGGTCATTTTTGTATTTATTACTGAGTTACTAAGTGTTTTTTTTTCCTTCTTCTAAAGCATGTTTTTCTGTTCTCAAAAACTGGGCCACATGCCTCTGAGGAGAAAGTAGTGCATTATTTCATTCCCACCTTTTCTTCTTTTTTGGCATCTCTGAGGCATGCTATGCCCAGAAGTGCTTCCACTCAAGCTGGACCATCAAATCAATTATCACAGCAGTCTGCTTTCTAAATATGAATGGCAATGAATGACAACAGGCAAGGCAAACTTTCAGCTTTGATTTGTCATTGGTACTGTAAATTTTTTTGGTTTGTTTTATAGATGTTTGCTATAGTGGTAATTTGACCAAACTCTTCCCCCTGCTGTCTGCAACTCCACTGTGTAGATTGCGAGATGAAAAGCTTCACCTTTGCTAAGACACAAGAGAAAATATGAGATAGGGAAACATTATCAATATAGAAGTTCTCTTTGCTGCTAATCTTTTACTACAATCACTACTGTCAATTAAAAAAATGCACAATAACAAACTTCACCTGCTTCCATTACTAGGTGGTCCACAAATTCAAGGTGCAATTGTTTTTTACTGCTGTTGAATCACTTCACAACAATCTCCATTTACAATAATGTTTCAGTTTTTTGCAGTTAGAATTAGCATGGCCTTGTGACAATACTAAAAGATTAATTAGTTTATAAAAGCACCCATGCATAAAAGCTAAAACATAAGACAATGCGAGGAAGCACAGCAAATAAGAAAAAAAGAAGTCTTAGCCCTTATTCACGATCATAGTTTGAAACTTGACAGTTTCTCCAATGAAGAATCATTTATTATTTTGTTAAGAAGGGAATTAAGCTATAAAAATACCTGAAAAATACATTTCTAGTGCTCTCCTTCAGTGACTCTACTGGTTCAAAAACATGCAAAACCTGCAGTTTATCTTAAAAGCCTGAAATATTTTTTTGAGAACTGATTACATATCATGGAAGTGAATTTTAGACAGCAACTGGGACACATACGCAAAAAACTTCAGGGCGAATCACCTGAAAGTCTGCCTTATTGCCAGTATATATAAACTCAGGGGCAGTATAGAAAAGACTGTATTGCATATTTTAGTGAAAATAATTTCAACCAAGCAAGCAGTAATTTATTTCTGCAGTTGCAGATCAAAAAAAAAGAAAATAAAGAATATTTACTTAGGTCCTTTTAAAACACTCTTTGACTGTGAGTCAGTTTTAACATTACAAAAAAGGGAGGTTTAATGGTACCACCTAGTGGTATCCATGGACATATGGACCAAGTGGGCATCATATGGACAAGCGCTATGAAAGCTTCCTAGATGCTTCTGCCAAACCCAGATTGTTAATGACATCACTTCAACCCTGACTTCAGATGCTATTTTAACACAAAGCACTATTTAGCACTTTGAAAGACTCTACTCAAGGAAGGCAATCATGTTTTGGTTTTTTTTTTTCTGCATAGTATTCAAATCCTATTATGTAAAACAGACTACAACTGATTTCCAAACAGGGAATTCTATTTAAAATTACTTTTTCATACATGTTATTCCATTTAAAAGGCTGTGCCTTCAAAAGGAATGAGGCTACAGCAAAATTACATCTTACACTATTTCATTCATCTGGAAATAAGACTTCATGAAAGACCAAGATTCTTCTAGCAGGACAAACAGACTCCCAGCAGGTGAAGCAAAAGCAGTATCAAGTAATTGTCATTTTAAAAAAAACAACTCTTTTTTTCCAGAGACATATTATTACCAAGTAGTTTAAACTTTTCTACATATAAAGACTGCATACCTGCATGCAGACTTAAAATGCTCCATCATATTCTAACTGATCCAGATTGGTTCTGAAAATGGGATTGAGACTTTACACCCATTCTTCTTATATAAAAATATAGCACTTTAAAAAGAACACTTAATACTGTAATTAACAGATAACTAAAAAGTAGTAATCTGTACAAGAATACCTGCAATACCAGTATCAGATTCAATAAAAGTACAAATATACATAGTATATTTGTAATAGTTTAAAATATAGTTTAATATTTTAATGACAAAAAAATGAGGTTATACAAGAATGATGAGGTCTATGCTACCACTTATTTGTATAGTCTATGGTTGTAAGCAAACTACTGATTTGGAGAGTTTTCAAAAGTGTGCTTACATATTTGTTTATTAAAATACTTTTCCCTTTTATGTTTCTGGTATAAGACAGTGACATAGGTTTGCACAGAAAGGCTTCCATTGCTTCTGCTTAGCCCAGAAAAATGTAAAAGTAAGGAGAATGCAGTTGCAAGCTTTTGCTGTATGGGGTAAAAAGATTGTAAAAAGGTTGGCCATGACTGGAACAGATGATAAGCAAATTAGCAGCAAGTGCACTGGGATGGACGCCTCCAAGCGCAGAGTAAACACAAATATGCATTAAAGCATTTGTAGACAACAAAGAGGTATGTTCAATTTTGGAGCTCTCGATTATAGTTTTCATGTGCCTATAGATCCATCAAATATTTAAAGGATAAGCTTTGAATTAGTTCAAGTTATTCACTTGCTTAAAATTAATTTTAATTATAAACCAGGATCCAGGCAAGGTTTTTTTCTCCTTAAACCATAATGGTTCTCCCCTCGCATTCCTTCTGATTGAAGTTAAAACTTCTACAATTGATTGGTGGGAAATTCTGTGTTGTTAAAGACAACATCTGTGGGTATTTCTGGTTTTTTTTTAAGCACCTAGTTCTTTTCTATGGCCAAGGAGCAAGTTTTTCCTGGATTAAACTATGTGAGCACCTTAATGAAAAAAGGGTTTGCTGCTAGGTACTTCGATACTCTCTCAAGAAAGTGGCTTTCATGAAGTGAGGGGTGCATGTTGCATCCATCAGCACATGAAGACCACATACCCTGGTTTCATTGACTTACATCTACCAATGGGCAAGTCTTTGGTAAATGATTGATTTATATTCATTCTTCTGTATGCTTGCAGCAACAATAGATAACTAGAAACAACTCATCATTTTCCTCGCAAATAAAATCTACAGATACCTTAGGTTATTAGCTGAATCAAAAAAGTTATTTAGCTAAAGAGCATTAATCCGTCTCTTGTGAAGACATTTTTAAATTATCTTTCAGAATTTTGCAATATTCTGAAAATGCAAAATGTTAAAAAATGCTTTTAACAAATTTCTTGCAGAATATTATTGATAACAGAGCACAGTTAAGTATACTTATTTCAGTATACAAAGCCCTAAGAGATAGTTCATATTAACCAAAACATTGGGTGTATTTTGCCATGGAAACAAAATCCTCAAACACAGAAATGTGAGTTGCAGTCACATCTACAAACCACTTCATACTGCATGAAAGATGGAAACGCGTTCAGAACATTTGCTTTGGTCCTCCCCACTTTCCATATGCCAGTTGTGAATTATGCTTCATAAGATAAATAACTAGTGAAGAGTGAAGAGATGAGCTGCTTGGGGGCACATCCTCAGGCCTGACGTGCTGACTACCTGTCAGATAATGTTGAAAGTAGGATTATGTCTGAAAAGGTTGACAGACCACCGATTTATCTCTCTAAATCAAACACTGCATGTTTAGCTAAACTCAGTGAACTTTAACTAATTAGCCCTCATTACAGTAAGTTCATACTGTATAATTTTCAAAAGGCTAAATCCAGACACTATACTACATATACTTAACTTGAAATACTGATAGTAAAAGCAAGCTATTACAAAAATTCTTCTGAAAAATTTCAACCTAAAAAACAGCAAATGCAACCTTTTAATCCTAATTGTTCAAGATGAAGCCCCTTCTAAAAAAGACATTAAAAAACCCCTTTTGTATACATACACAATATTGTATGTCTATATATATACACATACAGAAAAGATGTGCACATATTCCACTAGAGTTTAAAGCGGAAACGAAACGGTTACACAGATCTATACACATCTTATTTCCCCGCACTTCTAGTATTTTATATCAAGTTCTAAATTCACAAAAAAAATACTGGGGAACAGTAACTTCACTTTAAGAAAAGTACATTATACAGATATTTGAACCTGTAAGATAAATCTGGTGGAAAAAAAATAATAATCTATAAATCAGAATCGCATAAACAATTCTGGAGAATAAAAAATATTTTTTAAGAAGGAAAAACATGTTTACCTTTCAGTTAACAGTGGCATGAAAGTGTTTTTGTTGGAACAGGAAATACACAACAAATGCAAGAGATGTTAAAAGAAGAAATAGAAATCTCCTGTGCTTGGCAACCATGGGAGAGTTGCTGTTATAACTCTTCCCTGGACTTCTCTGAATGTTCTCCTTCCTTCCTTCCCTGACTCATGAAATAGGGAGTCATAAATAACTGGAGATACAATACAGCTTTCTGGTTAAGCAGAGAAAGCTTCAAGATTGCACTTGAAACAAAAAAATGTGATGGGAGAATATTTGTCCAGTTTAAGAGTTCTGCATATGCTCTTCATAGATTAGTATTTGTTTCTTTGGAAAGAGTACAGAAAGGAGGAGGAAGAATATGCAGCCTCCAGTTCTGTCTGCCTTTCAGAGAAAAATAAAATCTTTTCAAGCTAGGGAGGACCTTATTTCTCCTACTACCCAAAAGAATTCTAAAAGGGAACCATGGGTAGGAGCATTAGGGTCACTACTGTATTAAGTAACACAATTTCAAACACACATACAGAATCACAGAATCTTCTAGGTTGGAAGGGACCTTAAAGATCATCTTGTC
>JAOXJM010000063.1:19111263-19132260 GCA_026413425.1 Tringa solitaria
GGAGGGCAGAATGCACTCCAAAATCAGGCACTGAACTACAAGCAAGAGAAGAATTAACTGTAAGTCAGCATAATAAATGTGGTGCTCTGAGAGATTTCAAATGGAACATGAGCAATTGCAGAGTGAGAAACACAAGGTGCTTTATGTTTTGGCAGTCATCTCCCCTGCCCTATAATAATTTGTTTAATGTTAAGTTTTACTTTTATTTATGAGAACTTATTGTATTCATCCTAAAAGAAAATAATACTGCAGCTATCTAGACAAAGCAAGTACGAAACAGTCACAGGAAATTACAGAGCATTATTTGCCAAAATTCTGCAGCAGAACAAAACCTACAAAGGATGGCATCTAATGACCTGTATCTAGAAAAGTATCAGTGATAATTCAAAAACAATCTTGAAATTATATGAAGCTTTAGTGCAAAAAAGTGTCACACAGACAATTTCAGAAAGCTCTCTAAACATTAAATGTTCCTGTGATACACCAGCAAAGCAAAAACCCGCATGATTTATGTTATTCTGGAAGACAAACAAAACCCCAACCTATTATAGTGTATTGAAGCTGTTCAGGACAGTGTTACCAGCAAATCTGTACATATGTGCATGTGCGCTCCCTCTCACACACACCGTCTTACCCCCATATGGCAAGAAATAAATGTTTCAGTAGATATTTAAATACACTGGTGCCATTTGCAAATGCGTGGCCTTAATATCAAATGACAAGGCCAGCTATGGATTTACATCAGTCCCTATCTACAGGCTCACCCGTACATGAACTTGTGTGGTGCATCAGGTCTTCATAATGCATCTTCAACACCTGACAACCGAAACTCAATCAAGGACAGAATGTTTTTTTCTTTTTCTCTTTACTTTACTCTCTATACTTTATGCGGTCAGAATTACAGAAATTTTTGCAGACCTTGGACTTTATCTCCATACAATGAAGAACAATTTCTCTACGGGTTTTATGTTCCATTAGATTGCTTTGTTTTTGAATGTTTCATCCTTTCAACTACTTTTCCAACAATAGGAGCTCTAACAGCAATGCAATTCCAGCAAACTGCTAAAACAGCTTTTTAAAAGCTTAGACATACCCTTAAATTCTCTCCCCTCACTGCTACATAAATAGAACAGAACAGACTATTTCAGTTTCAGTTGGAAGGGACCTACAACAATCATCTAGTCCAACTGCTGGACCAATTTAGGGCTGAGTAAGTTAAAGCACATTATTGAGGGCATTGTCCAAATGCCCCTTAAACCCTAACGGGCTTGGGGCATCACCCACCTCTCCAGGAAGCCTGTTCCAGAGTTTGAGCACCCTCTCAGTAAGAAACACTTCCTAACGTGCAATCTAAACCTCCTCTGGCACAGCTTTGAACCATTCCCAGGTGTCCTGTCCCTGGATTCCAGGGAGAAGAGCTCAGCACCCCTCTTCTCCACATTCCCTCTTCAGGAAGCTGCAGAGCCACCAGGTCGCCCCTCAGCCACCTTCTCTCTCAAGTAGACAAGCCCAGAGCCCTCAGCCGCTCCTCCTGGGACATTCCTCTCAGCCCTGGCACCAGCTGGGTTGCCCTCTTGAGGCCTTCACACTCTTCATAAATTGCAGGGCGCAGAAAAAACTTTCCATTTCTTTAGCAATGTATTTAAAAAAGTTTTTTAAATAATTTTAAGCACAACACAGAAATAGATTCAAACTCTGTTCACTTAGATGATACATTGCTACTGCTTTAAAAGAAAATCATTGCTGCCTTCAGTGGAGAGATAACACCTTGTTCTGAACATATCTTCCTTAGTGATAGACTATATTATTTCAACAGAAAATAAGTATTCAAAAGACATAATAAACATAATTCTAGCTTCCTTCACAGTGGCTGTCCACTAGGAAAGGAAAGGAAAGTTTCAGTAAGTCCCACTTTAAGGCTTTCACTCTAGTAAAGAAGATTTAAAAATAAAATATGCTTTTGTCAAAGGCACATTGTAATGAGTAGTGTTTACACACAAAGAAGTTGGGAAGCATCTTTGCAATGACTGACATAAGTGATAAAGTATTTTTTCAGGAGTAAATCATCAGATATAGTTGGGGGTTTTTTGGTAAGGAAATCATTAATTGATTTCCAAATAGCTGATTCAACACCTTGCTACATCTTAATCAGACCCAGTAATGCTGAAATTTAGTTTTGTCCTCAAATCAATTTAATTCATACTGAAACTATGCGTAAGGACCTTTTGTGTCTTCCATCCAATTCTATTTTATCCATAATTCTTGCAGAGTTCAAAGCTACATAATTTGGTAGTGTAACAACTACAGAAAGAGAATGCCATACCCCCTTCAAGTTGGATTTCTCCCTCTTTTACTGAGGGAAAAACTCAAATACTTTCTCTTGTCTGCTTAGTCTGACTGACAGCTTCTGCAAAGTGACCTAAGAAACCTTTCAGCCAAGAGCCTTTACACACATCCCCTGATAAGTGGTGAAGTTCTACCTTGGGCTTCCTACCATAAGCCATCAATGATATCACTGTAGTTCCAAGGTCTCCAAAAAACCTCACTGTAAACACTTGAGGAAGATAAGCTCCTGTGGGAATGCTGTCAATAAGACTGGTTTTGCCCTCTATTGTGTTTAGAAATCTGTTAATTTTAAAAGGAAAATAATCCTGACCATAACTGAACATTTTCCATATTTCAGTGTGATGTCTATTTTCCTTTGTAACTTATATTTGTAGGAAAAAAAGCAGAAAGTCTGACATACCGCTCCAGTAATATATTCATGGAGTTACAGGCACACAGACTCTGTTGTACAATTTTATATACCTTACATAATTATTTAAATAGAATCCTCTTCAACAAGAGAAGGAATACCTAATGCATTAACAGAAAATGGAAGAAAAAATAGAAATCACAGAGAAAATGAGAAGAAATGAGAAGAAACATAATACAGATCTAATTTGAAGAGCTCCAGTATCTCATTTATTTTTAGACATCCATCTGGAAGACACTGTACAGTATGCGTGTGGTTTTTAAATAACAACATTATGATGTTATATATTTCCATGAGAGGGTAAAAGAGGATGAGCTAATGCACACACTGATAAATACACTACTTACAGGCTTTAAGATTTTGTGAGAATATTGTATCACTTTTTTCTCCAAAAAAAAAAAAAAAATCAGGAGTGGAATATGCAGAGATCTTCTACTGAGACAAGAAATCACATAAGAGGTTACCTTCTGCAGTACGTTTTGAAAAGGACTAAGCAAAAATAACTCCTTTAAGGTCAGTGTCTTATTTTTTACAGAATATAGATCATTGTAGGCTTTAGAATTAGAGTTACCCAAAATATATGATGATTAGAATTATTACTAACCTACCTCATCAATATCTGGTTTTATTCATCATTAAAAGTAATGTCACCCTAAATGTAGCACCCTTTAAAATGTAAGAGTATTCAAACTGAAGCAATCTAGCAATACAAACGTATTACAATTAACGAGTACCAATAGTTTTTAGGATGTGAGAGCAATTTTGGAATTACATATATTACGAAGGTAACAGCTCAGCTACATCCTGTTGAGGCAATAATGTGCAATAATTACAAGAACCACCTGTGCTACAGTTTCAGAAATGTAATGGAGATACTGACATGAGTTATGTTCAAAATGTTGACTGACCAGGTCTCAATATGCTCCCTGAAATTTAAACTTGCCTGCAGCACAACAGAAGGAAATGTAATCTGACAAAGCACATTGCCATGCAAAATCAGACCTGTAGTCTTTTAAGCTCAATTCATTATGAATGAATGGCCAAATATGTTCTGGAGAAAGATACAAAAAAATAATTGTATAAAACTAGCCAACAACTTGTCAACACACAAAATACATTCCAAAAATTATATTGTCCAAAATTCCTAGAAGAATAGAAGTAATCAAATTCAGGCCAAACTGGTATTACAAAAATCTATACCACAAAATTGGTAAATTTTACACTTAAAATAAGCTACAAAGATTGAAGTTTATTTATTGGTAGTATGCCTCTAATTAACATCATCATAATAGCAAAAGTTTAAGCATAGGGGAAAAAACCCAACCCACAGATCACATCTTATGTATAACTGTAATTAAGACTAGTTTGCTTCCTCAGCTAAACTATTCTACTTTGTCACAGGCAAACTCTTCTGTTTCATGGTATTTTCTGTTGTCTATCATCGACATACATTCTTTGATCGTGTATTTGCAATAGTACTCTCCAGTTCAGTAGCTTAATCATTCGTTACAGTATGCTAAAAATGCATTAAAAATTGCTCTTTTGCATGCAAAGCTTAATAGGAACATTGAACCTTGACCAGTATCCTATAACTTACAGCGTATTTCCATCAGAAAATAAGATAAATAAGAACTACACAAGTCACAGAATAAAATATTGACAGACAAGTGTTTATAAGGGATTAATACACCTAAACTGCTCAGCTCTCCCAAAACAACCTACTGAACGCTATGTAGAACAAAAAACTAAGAAAGAAAAAAAAAAAGTTTCTTCCCTGTTGGCAAAACTTTTGAGAAGAAAAATAGTAATATCCTCAAATTACTCTCAGCTGACATCAAAAAGAGGCATTTGGGCAACTGCTGAGAGTGGCCATTACAAAGACATCACTGAACCCACCATATAATAAATCTCAACAAGGTACGCAAGTAACAAGCTGAACATAAATAAAACAAGATTTCCCTTTCTCTGCAAGAAATAAGCAAGATATTAGCAAGATGCTCCAGAGGGTAAAAGAATGCAATATACAGCAATTACCCAAGGTCCATAACAAACACAGCATCCAGCATGTCTCCTAATTGCTGCAGTTATACACAACAGCACCTATTCTAGGTATTTCTGCCACTCGCCCTGACATTTGCCCCCTGTATGGACTTTTGCTCTGTTTAGATTAAGCAAACTCATTATCCAGAATGATTCCATCGACTGAACAATAAGTAACTCTACCTGATTTTATAAATACATAGAGTAACATTTTAGATTTCTTATAAGCTGATTTTTTGCCTTTAAACACTGTACTGACAGAACACGATGCCATGCTTTAGAATGCTACAGATTGCATATGACCCTTTCCTAAATTGAAAGTGATGTTGTGTTCTCCCCCAGCGCACATCAGTAGTCTGAATGTTTCCCTAGCTAACAGAGAGCTACACAGTTCTATCTGGTTTGAATATTTCAACTTTTTTCTTTCCATGTATTTTTGTATACAAAAATGCATTAACTAGGAATACTGCAGAAACATTTTTCTAGTTCCACTGTAATTATAATGCAACTTTCCATGCTAGGCCCCAAGAAAACATATGCAAATATAATTTCAGGATTCCTAAAAGGCCAAAACAGATGGCCACTACTTAATGCTTTTTAACTTATTTTCTTGATTAACTTGGAAAATGATCTGATACTTTCAGTGTAAAACTCTACGTAATGCTTTTCCAGAAGAATTTACAGCAAATAGTTTTCATACTATGTATTCCATACTATGCATTTTGAAGCACTTACATTAATAAAACTAAGGGGCACATAGCTTTCCTTAGCCTTGGGTAAGTTATTGAATACTTTAGATTAATGACAAACTCAGATGTAATTAGTAACAATTATATAGCACCATCTTTTTGAAGGACATTTTTCAGAACATGTTTATGCCATTGCCACTTCATGGCATATTTATTCTGACAAAATTATTGTCTCAGGAAAAAAAAAATAAAATGGCAAGTAATAACTTTGAACTAGACAAAGGAGCAACAATATATGCAAAGTGTAGTGTTCACAATTTCACTTCTCTAGGTCTGTCTAGCTTACAGAGCATTTGTAAGTACTTTACACGCTCTATGTACACGTGTGAACAATCTCATGCATAACAAGATCAGAGAATCAATTTGAAAGACAATTACCTCAATTTTCAGTATTTGCTCTAGAGAACGGTAATTGACACAATGACACAGGTGAATACAATTATTCAAATGTACACAATACTTGAATTTTTGTCTTTGCATCCACATGCTTATTGGTCATGAGGTGTTTTTAAAGCCTCTTCATTCCCTTCATGCGGAAGGATGCTGTCCATCTAAAAACCTGGAGAGTCCACTCTAAGCAGGCTGAAGGATAAAGTCTGCTTTAATTCCTTTTCCCCCTTCCTTTCTCACCATTTCTCCCTCACTCTGCTTGTAAATAGAATTTCGCCGAAATGCCAAGTAAAACCTCCACATGCTACAGCTGTTGCTTTCATGCTAAGGCACAAGAATAATATATTATCTAATATTACTCCTTTAATTACAAAAATCATAAGCCAAAATGCATACACAGTAAAAACAGATTACACCACAAATACCTATTTTTAAATAGCTTTGGGACTGTTTATGGAGCTCTCTGGACTAAAGTAATTTGCTAAGACTCGATCTGAATTGTACTATAAATAGATTTTCTCTATACAACCCATATTTATATTTAGCAATAAAAGCAAACTTAAATCTCACAATAATGCCTTGATGGCAAAACCAGTAGATTTATCATTAGAGATCTTTGTTTAGCTCTTGCTATTATAGTTGTGATAATTTCAAAGCACTTAGATCACACATGTAAGTCTCTTTAGTCCACTATTCCTGACCGTAAGCAAAAAACCTCCATACTTAATGGGAAAGACGATGACACACTATTCAACAGAAAGACCGCAAACGCTCATTTTAGTTAAGCACAAATCCTGATCTGTTCAAAGTGCACCTACCATATTTTTGGATTTTAACATTGATAAATCTTCTCATCAATTCACAGAACAATGTAGGCGTGACAGAAATCAGTTTATTTACAAAATAATTCACAATGCTTTCAGGAAAGCAGATACGCTTTGAGTTAAGATTTTTATTTTAACGTGTTTTAGGTAAATAAGGATTCTGCACCCAGAAACTCAACTAATTCTCATGAATTTATTTAAAAAACCCAATGCAAAGGTAAACATTAAAGTCAGCCTTTTAATTTTAAGCTATGTCTTCAAGCAGAAGGCCCAAAATTCCTAATGCTGTAACATTTTTATTAGAATTTTAGTGAACTTTGATATAAAATATGCACCTAGTTTTTATTTTATTTAAAAAAGCATACATTAAAGGAAGGTTTGAATGTCATCTGAAAATTATCAGAAGGCATTAAAAAGCAGTAATATTCCATAGCCTCAACTCCTTTTTATCTTACTGAAACTAAACAAGTGGTGGCAGCACTTCAGATGACTTGCATAAAATATTCAAATTAGATGTTGAAACTGAGCAAGGGAGATTCGTCCTTTGTCTCTCAAAGTGTACTGCTAATGTGGTGATAGTAATGACAGTGCAGCAATTCGCAATAAAACTCAGAACTTCCTAAATTGTCACTACTATCCATCTCACTGTACTGATTTGATTTTGATGAATGGATTAAAAAATAGTTCAAAACACGTGTACTAGGAAACCACATTAAATACTTGATAAATATACTTTACACTGAAATCTAAAGCAGAAAGAACCTACGTGCATATTCCTTACAGCAATGCTTTCCCATTAGTGAAAGACTGCAGAAGTAACAGCACATATTACCACTGCAGTTGCAATGGTTTGGATATATAGGAGAGGGCACTTGTTGTTAAGATTTCTCAAAAAATTCATCTGAAATCCCATGGCAAAAATATTAGCAGCGTAACAGAAAGAACCGTAACAGAATAGTTAGCTCTGTGCAGAAATTTGCTTAAACTAATATTAGAGAGAAAATATTCTTGAATCGGTCTTCTTTAATACATATCATACCCCAAGGTCAGAAAAAAGGTCAGGGATAATTGTTACAACAGCAGTGCTGGACCCACATGTTTAACTGGTACCCTGTGATGAATGCCACCTAATGCCACTCTTCATTATACTTTCATTCCAATATTAGCCAACTTGCAAAAACAGAGTTTATTTTTTGAAGATGAAGCAACATTACTAGAAACTGATTTCTAATGATTATTTTATAGCCTCTATAAGCACATAAATCTACTGAAAAAACAAACTCTATACTTAACATCCAGTATCTAGAAACTGTAAAGATATAGTAATAAGCTTAAGTAAGAGAAACCACACAGAAACTTTTTTCTCATTGAAAAGTCCACATAACAAAGAATATATAAGAGTACAATGAAATGAAAAACTGGGGGAGGAGGACAGGATTTTTTTTATTATTAGTTCCAAGACCTGATAACAAAAAGATTTTTACTGGAAATGACTGTAGTTACAATGCAACCCATTCAAGTTTAGCTTTTCATTTACAAACAAACAGGAACAATGCAATTAAACATACTTTAAATGAGTTTTACTTTTCCAAACCTACCTTTGCATTTCACCAAATTTTCTGCACAGTAAGAAAACTGTGACATTGAGTCATTTCCCCTGCACAGGGCTGCCATTCTAGACAACCAGAGTACTGTTCCTTTCCTTTCTCCATCTCTCACCCCGTCAGTCTGTCTCTTACTTTTTAAATAAAGACATGACCACGCGAGCACAAGTATATGCTACAAGGTACATCGGTGATCTCTGAAAAAAAGCTAATTGAACAGGTATCTTTGGTAGAATAATACTCTTCTGTGGTAGTTGTAAGGCTACAGTAACTGGAGCTCCATTATCCAAATGAAATGACCTCTCCTAGGTCCAACCTACTCCCCCCTAAAGCTAGCAGCTAACACACACCATTACAGAGGTTTTTGTTTTGCAAAGTTGCAGGTTTGGGGTGGTTTTTTTTCAGCTAAACTGATCAAGAATGCCACTAGTAATGATGCTACAGATTGCTCCTCTGAGTCAAATTCACTCTGTGAAACCACTGGAAGAAAATACAACAAAAGCTGAAGTTTTCATGGTCTACTGGTTGTAACCACTGAGAAGGTTGTAACCTTTTACAGTTTTCATTTTCATGCTGAGTAGGTGCAGACAGGATAAGCAAGTTTGCAGACATGCTCAAGACAGGTCTAGAGCACGTAGATGAAAACGTACACAAGTGAACCTACTGTACTGCCAAGCATTTTGGGGGCATTTTCTTAGAAATTTATGGGTTTTTTAGTTCATTTTGCTTTTAGGTTTTCTGTAGCGGCTACTTGTAACCGAGTAATTAATGAAACTGCAAAAAGCAAGCAAGCCCAAGTAATTTTTTTTCTCCTCACTAGATCTAAACTACCAGCCATAAATGACACACAAAAATGAAATCTGTGTCCACACAGGCAGAAACCGACAATTTTTCTTCTCAGACCAGGACAGCTACCAATACAAGAGGTTCAAGCGCAAAACTTCGCTGGGTAAGTCTAACTTCAAAAATAGCAGCACCTCTTTTTCTCTGTGTGTTAAGAAAACATGCTGATTACAGAGTGCATCGTGCTATCAATAATGTACAGAGAACTTCTACATTGTGCACCACGTATAGACAGTATTATTTCATTTGCTATATGATCATAACCAAATGACCCAGCAAGCCCAGAAATCCCCCTACCTCCTCTTTCCAGAGCTTTTATTTACTTTTTCTTCCTTCCACTGAACCAGAGGAGGCATGGAGCTAACCATTTACTAAAATCTCACCAGATGAAACTCTCCAGAACACCGTGAGTCTACTGATGGTACCAGTGTGAAAACTGTCATTGTCCCTTCCATTTTTTAAGGAGAGATTTGGAAGCTTGCAAATACAGTCCCTGCTTTTTTAACGATACAGTTCACTGCTTAGAGATATCATAGCCATATGTTTAAGTGTCTTCTGTTTGTAGACAACACTAAATGTCATGGATGTTCCTAAATCACATGACAAAATTTACATAATAGTTTAAATCAGATACTCGACTGGGACTAATATTTACTGCCTCTTGCCTAAATTTTTCACTACCCCCTGAAAACTTTACATAATGGTCATATCCACTTATGAGAAGACTCACAGTTGGCCAGACCTTAGAAATGGATTACCTAGATCTTTTCTCATAGAAAGCTCCCCACAATCAACTCCTTAAATTTAAAAGCCAGCTCCCAGTAAAATATGACATTTCAAACACACAGAAGTCAAAATGATTATATGAAACAGAGGAGAAATAAAAGGGATTTTTAATTAGCTCTGCTCCCTATTTTTGCAGAGGAGTCACTGGTTTTGGACGTGGATTCAGTCATGTCCTTGGCTTTCTCAGCTGTAGCAGAATTTGTGCCATCTCCTCTTGTCCCTGGGAAGCTTTTCTTTGTCACCACCGGGTGACAAATCTCTCCTCGAGCCACAAAACAAAGAGACCATCTCTCACATTGATATTTCTCAAGATACATATAAAAATACATTTTGATCGAGGAGTTCTTTCAGTTCTGATCTGAGAGCAGAAACAAGCTCTGAATTAAGAATGATACTTGAACTGTAGCAGAATTCATTTCCTACTATGAACAAATTATGTAACTTATTTTTATTTTTTCAGACATATGGCAAATTAAACATAATTATATACCATCTTTGCTAACTAGATGAAAAAAGTGTAGTAGAATTTGCCTTTAGTCTTGTGTTCATCTAAAAAAAAAAAAAATCAACCAACATGAATCTAACTCTAGCTCATTGAGGATGAGGTAGATATACATGGCTTATTTATAAAGCGAAAATACTCCATTTTGCCAAACCTTTAGCAGCACATATCCAATATGCACTTTTGATTTTATGCCAAATAACTATAATTTTTCAACTGTAAAGTTTTAAAACCGTATGATGTGTTTTAAATGAAAAATTGCAAAATACAATATACTACTATGTAAATGTAGTTCCCAAACTGAATGCAACTGGCATACCGTAAGCAGAGAAGAGAGGAAGCAGTGCAGTTGCTTAGGCTTCTCTAAAATTGTCCCAAAACCAAATTTGGAGGAAGCAATAACTGCTCAGGTTAAATCAGTAAACCAGACTAAATTCAATACAATACTATCATCTCCCTCAAAAAAGTAAAGCTACTTTATTGTAAAAATTTGTGACTTTTATGACTATACACATTGCAGCTTCCAACCAAACCAGAAAATACCTAAGACCAGTGCCTGAAAAAGACTATTAGACTACACCCAAACTCCTATTGTACGAAGCTAATTTTTTTCCCAGCGCCACATGCAATAAATTAGTTATACCTATGGTTTAAAAGATTAAGACAAATACACTTTGTGCAGCAATGTTTTAAATGCCATTTCAACCACAATAGGAACGCTTGTCGTATCTTAGAGTTACCTGAAGATAAAACTATCGTGTTAAAAAACCATGATCAAAAAGAGCACGCTAAGTTTTCAAAGTAGCTCAATGACCAACAGTAGCTCAACGGTTTTCAGTGAAAATTGTTGCTAAATCTTTGCAAAAGAACTTTTGCCCACTCAGTTCATAACTAGAAGTTTTTAGAAAGTAGCTTACCTTGTGGTCTTGGTGTTCGTTTCCTGCGATCTCTAAATGCTGCTCCTGACTGCAAAGCTTCAAGCAGACTATCCATCACTCCCGTCTCATCACCCTCTGAAAATAGGGGAAAATAATATTAATCTCAGTGCAACTGAAATCAGACTTTAGAAGGAAAAAAGTAAAATTGTCGTCAAGTTTACACAACGCTTCCAACTAAGAGTTGTATACATTTTCATGTAATGGATTCTGTCAGTGCTTCAGGTATCACTGTCTAGTTTGTGTATGATGCTCTATTAAGCAAAATTGATGCCAATCCTACTGTTCTTTCAACTTAGAGATGTTATCTTGTGCATTATTGATGACATATTCAGCATGCAGTCAGAGAGCTGCTGGTGAATGACTGCTGTTTCACTATTAAACTCTTTTAAGACTTTCCTGAAGTAGAAACAGGTCATCTCTTTTTTATTTAATCAACATACACGGAAAATCTGATGAAACTGAACGGCACAAATTTGAGTATTTGCTATACTGCAAATATTTAACATATTGCCTCCTGTTCTCTTGATGCATTAAATCCCAGAAGAAAAAAATAATTCATCTATAGGACATGCAAGGATACATACATGCTACGCTACACATGTAACATTACACCATGGATGCTCTTAAGGTGAAAAAAAAAAAAAAGAGGGGAGAATCATGCAGTGAAAGTAGGTAGCATAGCATTTCCTAAATACTGAATTTTACTTGTGCTACATCTTTGTCTTGTTTTTTTCATATTCAAGCTAACCTGTAGCCTTTAAATTGGTGGACTTCATGGTGCATTATGGAAATCCGAGTAGAATCATTATTTCCTTTTTATGTATTTAAGTCTTTAACTTACTTTGCACTTCAGTCTGTTAATAACTCTTGATAGCAACATTTACAACATAAGAAACAGAGGTCAAAGAACTGCAGTGTCACAAAACTATTGATGAATTCCTCTTTTTCTCTTCACATATCTGTGTTATAATCCAAAACTAAAATGTAGACTAGACTTAGAAGGTAGGTGGACATTTTATTAACATCTCAGACTTCAAGTTAATATAAATTTGCCCATCAGAGTGGGAAGATAATTACTTTATGCAGAAGATTTACATTACAGTAAAACACTTCTGACTCACACAAAGTGTAGGAGGTTAAACATATATTTCAAGCTCTCAAATGTTCAAATTTAAAAGCAGCTTATTAATGCAAAAGGTATTCTGCCCTGGTTCTCCATTACATTTACATTTTTATTAGACTAAATCCAGACCCAATACAAGACCACACCAATCCTAAAACAGTACTTCATTCAAATTTCTACATGATGATCATGAGCATAAGTACTTGATACAGTTAAATTATACATCAACGTAATTTAAACCATGATGTATAATATACAACACATACATAAAGTTCTCTCCAGTGTAAGAAGAAAAGCAGCAGAGCAAGAGTAGCAACTAGCAAAAGACTCTGAAATACCAATTTAACTACATTCCAACTAAACCCCTTAAAAAACTAAGCTCCTGCAAAATAAGTAAATTAACTTCTCTCAATTCACATTCAAATATAGAAGGCCAGAATCTTGTCTAAAGCATACAAAATAATTATTTTCCTTATCCTATACTTGCTTATTGATTTATTGTTGGCTCAGTATTAATTTTATTTTCTAAATCAAAGGTCTGTGAATATGCTTTGCCCAAACTAATATACAAGGTGGTCTGAAATGTTTAATGAATACAACTGTAATACATAAAATCAGTTAATATGTTAGAAAATATTATATGTAGAAAAAATGTATTCAATCTTGGTTAAAAATGAGAGTTGGCAGAGTTTATTTAAAAAGACAAAAATCCTTCAATACTTCACACGTTTATGAAGCCTTCCACTTCTTTTTTGCTGAGTGTGCTACTCTACCTGCTAATTACTGCAACTGCTAAAAAACACCCTATTTTTGGCATATCAAAATATACAATATAAAGACACACGAATTAAGGAAGCTGTAGAACACAGCAATGAGATTTTTAACTCCTCAAAGTAAAATTCATGCTACGTCTGATCTCAGCACTGCTTCTTAATCAAAGTCGTCAGGTGATTAAGTGGGAGCTGGACAAAAAAGTGCATTTTCAGTTAGCCTTCATTAAAATCCCTAAATAAAATTCAGCATAAATGTCACTTTCCATATAGTTCTTGCTGAGTTACTTCAGATATTACCAGCTCTCTCCTTCATTTCCCCCACCCCCTTCTTTTTAATATATATATATTACCTATAGCAACTTGCAGACACAAATCAGAAACAAAGACAAAAACTACCAGAAGCTTCTAAACTGGTAAATTTATTGCCAACAGAAATTGTCACTCGAAATAAAATACATAATGCTTATTTCCCTTTTAGACATACTCCACTGTACACAGGGATGGTAGTTTCACCTGGAACAAATAATTTTCTTCCTCCTTCTTTCTTTTCAAAGTTCGTCCCCAGAATTAAACAGACAGCAAATGTATGCATGCATGCAAAAAAATTGCAACCTGTTTCCATCTTAAGACTGGCTCTATAAAACTCTGATTACCCTTAGCAAAGAGCCAAATTCACTGTAGGTATTAAGCAACCGAAAAGGCAAAAAAATTCTTAATTGTTATTTGATGTGTTAACTACGAGCCCAACCTGCTTTTATTTGGACTCCCCGCTAGTATTCTATTGCAGAGCTGCTTCAGCACACACGATCTCTTTTGAAAATGGGTGTGGTTTTATGAGGTTACAGCAAGATTTGTCCTCTCATAGAGCCCACAATTTAGATCAGTGTTAGTCAACAGATTTTGGCCACTTTCACTAATAATAATGAAGACAAAAATATCTCTCTTCTTCCATAGTACAGCACTATTGCTTTGTACGCTGCTGGAGAGCCCCAAGCAAGCTTAGAGGTACAGACAAAATAAAAAAGGATATGATACAATGAACAAAACAGTGTCACACTTGAGATGAGCGGCCAATCTTAGTATCAGCATACATAAACTTTTCGTAATTTTTGACCAGTTATAGGAAACAGAAGGGAAAAAGAAAAATCCACTTACGAATGCCAAGGAATTGTCACATCATGCATCTATAAACAAATTTTCTATGTATAAAGGCAACACTCTGAATTTCATACTTTGCTTTTATAAATAACAATAGAACTTAGATGAACTGGTCATAATAAGCATTTAGTATTTGTGGTTAGATTTTTATGTTAAATGACAAACTAAACATTAGTACTCTGACACTAGACCACCAATTTTAAAAAAGGAGACTTTTGGTAGACCACAAAAGATTAAGTCAGAAACTGAAAATCTGGATGTACAAAAGGGTACGGGGTGAAGGACTAAAGACAGTATTATAAACAGAACAGTGACTATTACTAGAGATGTATAATAATCCCAACATAGTCAAACTGAGTGAACATTTCACTTCAGTGTTAATGCACATAAATAGTGCTACGGTTTGGAACAAAGACAGGACAGATAAATGACTATGGATGACTAATGCCAAATCAGCTAATATAAAGTTCTCTCTGCTGATGCGGAAGGAAATTGCATATCTCTATGAAGTTAACATACCATTTGAAAGGGCCAAATACCTACTATTACTGTGATTATTATTTGAGAATAGCAAACACAGAATTTGTTTACAAGAAATACCAAAACATTAGCTGGGTAAAAAAACATATGATAGTTTTCATCTGGCAGTATGAAAGACCATTAAAAACAACATTGAAAACAACAGAACACAAGACAGATTATGGTTCTGCCAGAGATATTAGACTAAATTTATGGTTTATGGTTTCTGTTAATGCAATATACTGCACTTAGCTAGAAAAGTTCTCTCTCATTTATCTGGTCTTCAACATTTGACATAATGGCTGCTTAATTAATTAGTGGAAGGTGTAAAAGATGATCATCAGTAAACTATCTGACAGTAATAGCAAAAGGCTGCTTATAGATTTTTTAACATTTGAGAGCTTATCAGCTGAATTTTTCTGTAAACCTAATTAGTGGATTTGTCTTAACAGATGACATACAAATAAGAAATACTACCATCAAAACAAGCATAAGATTTGGAATAGTAAAACAAACTAAAATAATAGAAATAGAATGAGTGTGTATGACTTCAGGTGAAAGCCAGAACCTCCTTATTATGGAATGTCCAAGAGCTCCAATATCAAGAGGTGACCAAAGAAACAATGATTAATCACCAGTCTTGACCAGCCTTTTAAAAAGCCGGCATACCCTATTTACAGTAGTAGTAGTATACAAGCTTGATTATGGCATTCAAAGAAGAAAAATCACAACTGGAAAAGCCTTTACAATAATCAGGGGAGTGGATTCTAACAAGAAATGCCTAAGGCAGCACAATGTCTTTAAATTACATAAAGCAGCCACTGAAAAGGGGTATGACAAACTCTGTCAGTGCTTAGAGTCTGTAAAGTACCAAGAGAGAAAACTTATCCCAACAGATAATTTCCCCAAGAGAGGGTTGTTTTGGCACAGCAGCAAACAAGAAAACATTTTGGCTGAGTTAGTGGAAATATCTTTGCAATCAAAAATTATGTTTTAGACTGCATTCACAAACAAGACTTTGGGAATAAAGTCGAGGTTCTAAGGATGAAGCAAAAAATTCTGAAAGGAATCATATGACACAGCACAGGCAATAGCAGGAGCATGTCCCATGATTTTTTCAATCCACTGTAGCTAAAACATCAATCTGCAACTCCTTATTGATGGCGTATCTTTAAAAAGGGTACATGACAAAATGGACAATGAAGAATACAAGAAACCGATTATTGACACTTAGGCTGAGGAACACAATTCCTGGGTACCTGTAGCCATCAGCCAAGCCTTTACTTCTGAGCAAGTGTCTTTATTTTCAAATGACTTCTAGTGCAGATATGGCCTTTAGATTCCAAATAATAATTGCTTGTTTAGAATATTTATCAAGACAAAAATATATTAGGAAAGTGTACGGTCAGGTATGACTAGCCTGTCTTGTTTTTTCTCCATATAACACAATGAATTCAAAACTTTACAACCAATTAGCATGTAAAGTACTTCCCAAAAAAGTAACTATCAGATAGAAACAAAGTATATGATCTGTTTCCAGAACATTATTTTTAAACTTCAACTTTCCAAAGATAGATAGCCTGCCCCAAACTCAAGCCATTCTTTATATTTTATCTATTAGCAAATGGCACTTGAAGATGAAATGACAAAATTAACTTCACAATTATAAATATTTAGAAACAAGGCTGGAAAAAATATTTTCTAAAAAGGTAAAATCAATGTAAATGTACCACTGTATGTGCAATACTATTGTAGAAAAGACTTCAAGAGTATTACACAATCCCTAAGCCTCCCTTTGTAAAACATAAATTCAAGATTTAAAAAAACAATAATCAATACACGAAGGACTAAAAGTTTCCAGCATGTTTTTAGACAAGTCCTGATATCACTGACTTAGTCTCCCTTTTGCTTTGTATCTACTTCTATGTTTTTTCATTGTCACCCTCCTTATATGGAAATCTCTCTGACAAGTACTTAAGATAGGACATGTTAAAAAAAAATAATAATCAAGATGCTTTGCTGTTCTATATGCCTTATGGTGCTTGCATCCACTGTATGAGAATTTGCATAAAAACAGTTCAAGCAGTTAACACAGTCCAGAGAAAAAGCTCATGAAGCACATCAGGTCTCTTACCCAACGGAGCTGACATTTAACCTACCTCTGGAACAAAGCAGAGGGATTAAAGTATCTTCCCTTTTGAAAACAATTATTTGAAACAGCCTGCTTTTGCGCTGTATTATTCCTCTATCTGACAAAGATGTAGAACTAAGATTCCCCAGTACAGGTAGGTAATTTACTTTAGTATAATCTGTACACTGCTAAATTAACCACATGGACTGTTTTATAGAGGAAGAAAAGAAACATTTGAGAATGATGAAGTATGTTTATCTTATTTTTCACAGAGCAAATGCAATCCTTCACCTGCTTCTGTAGCCATTTTTTCTCCATTTCAACAGAATTCCTTTGAAACAGAGGAAACATTTCAACACAGAAATGAAGATAAAATATTTCCTTTGCTATCACTGCTAGCACCTTATGAAATATGACTCTTAAGTTAGTTTAGCATCCTCTTTGTCAATACTACATTCCTTTATCACTTCCTGACAAATTGCATACAAACATCAAAAACAACCACCAGCATCCATACGCCCCGATATTAAATGCAAAATAATGTTATTTTCTATTTATAATTCTTATCATTAAAATGAAAATTGAATTTGACAAAAAATATACACGTAAAGTATGATTCTTTTGCTAGTCTGAGTAGCAATAAAAGCTACAGCTGAGCCAAGACAAAAGGGTTTAGTTTCTTTTTTTTTTAAAAAAAATAACTGCTACTAATAGTTCATATTAGAAACTGAAATGTGTTTAGTTTGTTGTAGCCTATGAGACTTCTTAAGTCATTCTTGCAATTAGAACAACAATGCTAAAAGATCACACTAGAAAACATGTGAGAATGCTCCATTTCGTGCCTAGCCTGAACTTGGAAGGACAAGTGTATCTAAAATCAGAGCTCCTTCATAAACTTCACATAACAATGGGAATATTTAACTTTTTGGGTTGCCTCTGATTCAGCAAGCATTCTTGAACTTGCTTCTGTGGTAGTGGCCGGCTCTGATGTTTTCAACTTTAGTTTCTCTTGACTAAACAATCGCACTGAATTGTTCTAAAAATAAGTCCTTACCTTCTTCAAGAAAAAAGTATCAAATTCCCTGTAGCCAAGCTCACTTGTTTAAGCTATTTTTTAAAAGAATTTAAAAAATATTTAACGTCCTTTTTCACTCAAATATTTTTTTGAGTAAAAGTATTGAAAAATTTTAACTTCCATACTTCCCCTCCATTACATAACAAACAGAACAGATTTAAGTGAGGTAAATTTGGAAGAGGTAAAAGATTTTATCTAAACATCATTAAACATCTAAACATCACCTCCTCACATCAGCTATATTTCCATGCACCAAATAAACAATCAGGGTTTTCTCAGCTCAAAATGTTCAGTACATACTAAACAAGGGACTCAGAAATGTAACTTTCTGATTCAGATTGAAATACCTAGAAACTTGTTGAGACTAATTTCAGTTTCTTTTTGTGGCCTCTACTGCAGAAAGTTTTACCTCAGCCCTCGGCATATCCTCATCTAACAAAAGGTAAGAATCTGTCTTTTTGATAGATTATTATCTTTCAGCAGCAAGGACCTTCACGATTACTGCTTTTTCAGCTTGCACTAGAAAGAAGGCTATTTTGATTAGAACATAGAATCCCCCAGTCACTACTACTTACCTTACATAAAATATAAGAACTGGTGTTAGCACTACCAATGGCAAAAATGAACCAACAAAATAGCTTATGCTTTTTAAATTACTTGAATAACTTAGGAGAACAGACTACAGAAACCACACTTCACTTGAAGCCACAACAGAGCTCAGTCCATGCATCCAAAACATGATCCACCTCCTATCTGTTTGGTTCCTGCAGTTCAGATTCACAGTTAAGGCTCCAACAGATCCTGGGAGCATGCTCTTGTTTCTGGAGCATTTTGCTGCCTTCCCTTTATTTGCCTGCACCAACTAGGTCAAAATGACTATAGGAATACCTATATATTTTACTGGTGCACTTTCATTTGCCAATAAAGGCAATACTGTTATGTACTTTGCGAAACATCCTGTACTCTTCCGATTACAAATATACTAACTGTAAAATAATTTAGGTTAATAAAACGTTCATAGGAACTTCCCAGGAATTTTTTCCTAAATTTAGGCCCTTACTGAAAGAGTAGAGACGAATATCACATTAGGTAACACATGTATTCTACCTGCCTGCTTCTCCAAGTGGTTTCAAAATTTCTACTCACATATTGTACTAGCAAAACTACCCTGCTTTGCTTTGAACTTGTAAGTACTTAAGTCTAATGTGTATCCTGTATACAATTTTTAAACAAGATTTTTTATTCATAATCAGTACCAGAATTTTTAATTGCAATATATTATCTTTTAAAAGCCAGTTTTCAGTGTCCTTTGGAAAGTACGTTTTTGTGTTCTTCACATATATTTGCACTTTATTCTTTTGCTAAATTTATTTTGCATGCATAATAAATATCTTCAGGAAGCAGTCTTCCTCGGCATTTTGCACTAGAATACAATCTCATGACTGTTATTTACTTTTTAATTAAAGGAGAACAAGTTAGGACAGTATGACTGATAAGTGAACCTATACCTCATGTCAGTTTATGAAGCACGGCAAATCCTTGCTTACATACCAATTAGGCTTATTGTTTATGATAACCTGATCTCAGGCTTATATAAAGTTAATAGAGTAAGAAAAAAACATGCTTTATTTTACTGGCAGGTTATTGAAAACAATTTTTGAAATATGCACACTTTTTCATTTTCAGAAAATGTCACCATGGTCAAGGTCTACTTCAGTAGGACTGTATTTAATTGAAATGCATCAGCATCCCCCCGGGGCCTCATTCTGAGTGGACTTATGCCCCTTGCAAGGATGATTTTCACTGAACTTTAAAAAAAAAAAAAATTTTAATGTGGATTACTTGGTAACAAATGGGAAGACATTGCCTCTATGTGGGAAGATTGTGTAGCTCAAAAAAAAAAAAGAAAAATGACCATATGATAATTAAACAATTAAATGTATCTGTAATCAAGTCCTGCTACTGTTTGAAGGTTGCATTACAGTTAAAGTGCTAAGCAACTTTTAATGTATGCGATTAGCAGATAGATAAGGCAGCACAAAATCATTACAGCTTTTTGCATTAGAAAATAATTTTCTTTTTAAAATTGCTCATAGTTGAACAACTGCTCTAATATTTTAGGGAAGAAACTAGTCTTGGAAATTCATTTTGAGGAATGGTGCTTTCTTACATATTCTTGCTGATTTATTTTTGGTTTTTACTATTATTCTTTAATCTCGTAGTGACCTCAATTTGTATTTAAATTACTCCAAGTCCTAAAACAAGTTTAGTCAATTGTACTAATCAATGTAACAGGTAACAGATTCCAGTGCCAAAACCAGAAGTGGCCAATGTTGGTCTTAAATTGATTTTGAGATGACAATTACGAAGTCAAATAGGGAACAAAGATCCCTCTGTGACACGTAACAAAATATTCATCAGACAGTAACTGGCTTATATGAGCCTTTATACATTTTGAAAGAAAACTTCTGTAGCTGACCTTTTCTTTTTGAAGTTTGCAAGAAAGAAACCTTCTAAAAATACATTTTATTTTAGAGCAAAACCAACTACATACCAATATGATTGAGAACCAATTATCTTTCACCAAATACCCTGCAGAATTCTTGGCCAGGTCCTGACAGCCCTACCTGTGTATGTTCACTTTTATCGTGCATTTAACCCCCCAAAAAGGGAAGCAATTAGTTCAGACTAAGCTGTAAAACTTCATTTCTTATCATGATAGCTCAAAATATATCAAATTTGAAAAAAAAAAAAAAAAGAATAAATAAATCCAAGAAACTCTCCCCC
>JAOXJM010000063.1:19133641-19151336 GCA_026413425.1 Tringa solitaria
GGGGGTTCAGCGTGGAGAAGAGAAGGCTCCAGGGAGAATTTATAGCAGCTTTTCAATACCTAAAGGGGCTACAGGAAAGCTGTGGAGGGGCTCTTTAACAGGGAGTGGATCAATAAGACAAGGGGTAATGGCTTCAAAGTGGAAGAGAGTAGATCTAGATCAGATACTAGAAAGAAATTTTTCACTCTGAGAGTGGCTGAGGCTGCCCAGAGAAGTTGAGGATGCCCCATCACTGGAGGTGTTCAAGGCCAGGATGGACGGGGCTTTGAGCAACCTGGTCTGATGGGAGGTGTGCCTGCCCACAGCAAGGGGTTGGAACTAGATGGCCTTTAAGGTCCCTTCCAATCCAAAACATTCTATGATGAATCATACATACACTAGTGTTAAGCAACTAGGGGTAGGAATGTGTATTTAAGAGTAGAAAGAGGCTCTTCAACATGATATTCTTTCCTACATAATTTAGGAAACTACTCTCGTGAAGACGGCATCTTAGCAGTTCTAGAAATGAGATACTACAGCCATAGATAACTGTAATGATTCTAATAAGACAGAATACAGTCACCGAACTTGTCCTGTCATTACAATCAACTAAGTTCTACATGCAATTCTCCTCCTTGCAAACTGATTCCTGAACAAACTTTTTAATAAAAGTTAGTCCATCATCTAATTTAATTATTTCAGAAATGCTTTTCACCACTGGAAGTTCTACAATACATATAATGTTACATAAAAATTACTTTGAGATAAAGAATATTACTGATATTTTCAAAATTAACAATAATACCAACTTTTGGAACTCATATACTTTCTATAAGGAAAAGCTGAATTTGCATAGACAACTATACAAAGTTAACACTTGTTACTGTTCAGTAAACAGTCCCCAAGAAACTTATTTTTAAGAGAAAAGAAGCCAATTTTTCTGCCTTTCTTCTAATTATCCCAACCTCAGATTTCAGAGAGTCTAATAATTATTTTTCTTCCCCTGACAAATTACCTTATAAAATCAGTTTACTTGGAAGGTACCATATGCCATATAGATAAACAGATTTTTTTTTCATTGCAAAAATTTAAAGGTAAGGTTAAATTTTAAGTTGTAATTTCTTTCTAACTTCTTGTCCATGCTCACGTCTATTTGCATTTCTCCTGAGCTGGTTCTGACCCATATTAATAACATTTACACTAATTTTGACATTCCCTCATTCTCAATATGGCTTCACACTCCCGCATAAACAGATCTTAAAAAATTTTAGCAACTCAGGAACAATTGTTTTGAAGACAAAAAATCAAATCTCATCCTGGTTCTATAGATGCTCACATTTAAGCATAATGTAAGTCTCCATCTAATTTTTTTCTGTGAATATTATATTTCAGGAAGAGTGCAGCATATTCCAACAGACCATCAACATCAATATGAAAGATAATGACTTCCCAAAGGAATTGTAACTCATTGGCATCCAGCACCATAAACTAATAAACTGTAGAATGTAAATAAGCCCCAAGTTTTATCACTGCAGGTACCCCATGCAATTACTAGCCAATATATAAATTCAAAGGATTAAGGCTAAGACGTTTACAAAATAATATGCATCTTGTAATAAACTTAGTATTGATTTCTATTTATACTAAAGGACATAGAAGGAAGACACAACAATCAGGAAAGCACATAATCATTGGAAAGCTGTAGCAAGAGTAACCTTGAATTGCATCCTGCAACAGTCAATGCAACTGTAACAACAGTTCAAGGAAAAATAACAGAATTACTGCTGATACTAGTATGCACCAGTCTGAATAAAAAGCACAAGGGAAAAGCAGAAATATCCATGAACCACTAGCACAGAACTTCATTTCCATCATCTGCATTAGGGGAGAATGTTAATACATCTTCAAAACAATTCAATACTAATTGGGACTGAGGAAGCTCATTCTATCTTTTATCCTAATACTGGTAGTTAAAGGGTGATTTTAATTGCCAAAGTAATCAGATATAATGAAGAGCAAAACTGTTTCTGATTAAATAACATTTGCACTAGAATTGCTGTTATACGATTTTCAGCTTCTAGAAAGGTGTCTTCAGTTCTTTCTCTCTCTTGTTCAGATATGCACACAGAAGCAATGCTGCAAGAATTTTGCACATGTTAAATCAGATGGAAGTCATGAAAGACTATGTATAAATGGATCATCGCCCAGCCTGCTATAGCCCTCAAAAATAGGAAACACTGCTGAAAAATAGCTACGAAGAAAGTTCTTTTTCCATACAGCTAGTGAATGCTAAAGAGAAGAAGGGACTACCAGAACTCTTCTCCTGTAATAAAATGTTCATGATTTAGACTGTGAAATTTGGGATCTCTAGGTGCGTGGGTAAGCCACTTAAGTCTTTTCTTTGTCTCCATGTTTCACCAGGAAAACAGGCAAACAGAAGTACCTTTCTGTTCCAGGAAATATAACAGATGCATGAACAGTAGTAGAGTGAAAATAACTCCAAAAAGGACCAAATACTTGCAAGCCCTACAGCTACAACTGAGGAGGTGGAGCTGACTATCCAGAAGTAATATTGTCTGGAAGTAACAGAGTTCAACAGTTGCCAGAATGTCTTGTTATAGATTTGACTGCAAAACAGATCACAGTGAGAGACATTCAGGCACTACATAATGGGAAATACATAATAATAGTAAGAATTTTTTAAGTGGAGGTTACAGTATTAAACAACTGATCTCACTATAAATGGTTTTAAGGTGTAGTTTCAAATCAATGATATACGAAATAAACTTTCCCTAAGAACAGTTTAAAATTCATTCTGAAAAACAGTAATGCAAATAAGAGTGGAATTCCATGACAAAATAAAAATTTATTTCTCTTGGCCAAATTCAACTAACTCTAATAATTTTGATAACATTTTTAAGTTGAAAATTTTAATCTATCTTTCAACAACTTTTATATGTATATTAATATCTTCCTCAAAATTGCTTAAACATATCAGAAATAGGGAAAAGCAGCATTAAATTCTCAAAAATATTTCTCCAAAATTTTGGGGTGTTCCATAAACTGAGCACTACATAATGCCATGCCAGTCACATTCCTTTTACAGAAAGTCACAAAAGTTGCCTTTGATTGCCACTACACAGGCTTTTAAGTCCAAAACAGGTCATTTGTGTCAACAATTTTATACCAAATAATGCCAAATCTATTGACCGCGACTGAATTAAGAACTTCCAATAGTACTGACTTCAACATAAACCACAGGCTGAAAAGATCTTGGTCCTATTTAATATTTATTTTTGTTTAACTGAGAACGACTTAACCTTTCTGTATGTATTAGTGTCCTCATTTACAGAAACTAATACACTTTGATATAATGAACTGTTCTTGAGGCAAAGAGAAGTGTACATGTTGGATAAGTTCCTAGTGTAATTTTTCATTTTAGAAGGTATATGCTGATTTTATCACTATCAGCCCATTTTCGGTTTTGTACAAAAAAACTTTCATTTTGAAATGTGGACAGGTCTTAAGACTTAGAATTACTAAAGTTTGTACAATGCTTCCCAGTGTAAATAATTTCAAAGTTTACATGGAGATAAGAGCTCTTCTGTATTTTTACATTCATCTTTACACATTTTGGAATGTTTAGTGGGAATTGTATCAGTTTACACACTAGGTACTTCACAAAGCACAAAACACCAAACTGAGCAACTTGATCTTTAAAATATTAGTAACTCTAAGATTACATTATAACCAGGAATTATACAGGATAGTTCTTAATTCTGGCCAGACTGCAGTTTTCTGCTCTCTCAGTTACATCAAGAAACAGAAATTAATTGCAATATTTAATTAATTCTAATCTGGATTCTCTAGTGGCCACAAAAATGTCATAGCTATTTAACCAGCTAACAGCAAAAAAATACTTATTATAGAGCTACACACTAAAAGGATGGGAAATGAAGGAACCCTATTGCTTTGAACTGAAAGGCTGTACCAATGCGTTAAAATTTTATTCTTGAAGATATAACTAGAGAAATAACTGAGTTAGGTTAAGATACCCTTTGGGTGAAAATCACCTTGTCAAAATGACAGCTTGAGAGGACATCTGTCTCCTTCCTCTAAGTCTTCTGTGTCACATTCACTTAGACAAATTTGCAAACTATTTATATAAGCAGCAATGAGCATATAGAAGAAGATGTACCAAAAAAAAAAGTTACTTGGAAAAAACAGTTAATTGAATATCAATGTCGTGGAACCCTCTGGGGATAGAGTTATCCCACCGCCTCCTGCCACAGCAATAGAGTTCTAATATGTGAAAAGGATATTTCAATATATTTAAAAATTGGAAAAATTATTTTAGAAGTATTAAGCTAACTTTGTGTCATTGGTTTAGAAACATTAGTCATTTAAATGGCAGTTTCAGTGCTTTTGGCCATATACAGTTATTGACAAATTTGCAGTTTCAGTAAAAAAGAAATAGAATGTAAAACTAAACTTCAGTTATCTGTTGAAAGGAAAATTCTTTCACGATGAAAAGCAAAATGCTACCAGTATACTGAGACATCTATGTTACTGCTGAGCATGGTCCACTTCTCACCTGCTTAAAAATTAAACAGATGTAGGCAGGTACGCTTTCACTGACTGATCTGAAGCAATTTATGAAGGCGTAGCTTTGACCCCTTAGCTACAGCCCTTAAATACAGATTCACTGACAATAGTATCCAAGTGGGCTGCTTCTACTTTCAACAGCTAATAAAACTAGTTAACTTACGCTGTTTTAAGGGGTAAACTAACCTCTCAGTATGCCTTCAAGCACACTGATAAAGGGGAGGGTGATGATGGAATGTTTAGGTTCTTCTTACCCCGCTCACAGGGAAGTGCCTGTCCACATTACAGAGGACCTTTTTTTGTCAGGAGATAGATACTAAAGAAAGATTAGTCAAATGCTGGAAGAACGGATTAGAAAAGTTTCACTAGATAATTCCATGAACTTAACTTCACAAAACCCCTGCACTTAAATTTATATTTTGCTTATAGTTAAACTGACATTATTAGAAGAATCTTTATATGATATGGAATTCAAGTTTGTCATCTATACAAAGCAATAGAGTTGCTCATTAAAACTTATGCTACAGTATATTCCATGCAGTGTCACTACCATTTTAAGCAAGGCAAAAAATAGTAGGAATCATGATACTACTGCAGAAACCCTCCAAACCAGCCCTAGGGAAACAAAAATAACAGAGAAAAAAATAATCAAAAACCCAGCAAAGCTCTGAGGCTTTGTAGCAAAGTGATGTACGCAAACACACAGGAACTTTTAAAATATTCCCACATAAATAGTTTGTTTTCTATCGTGGTATTCAAATTACAGTACATCAATATAAATTCAGTTTTAAAACTCAGAATGCAAAGTATGAAGTATTGGGAAAAACAATTTATTGGAATCTGCAAATACAATAGCAACCCTAATTTATGATTTCTTAAAATATAATAAATAGTACATATCAAGTAACCATAGAAGAAAGATTTTTTTTTTCTCTTGTAAATAAAACTTGTTCTCCCTTTGTCCATTTCTTTATTTTTGAAAATTTACATACGGCTTGCTGATTTTTACCTAATTTAAATTGTGAAATTACTGAGCAGAAAAAAAGTGCTACAGGACTACCTGCTGAAATCATTGTAAATATGATTTAGTCTGACAAATTAACGCTTAAATAAAGGATGCATTTGTAAGATTTATTAATAGAAGTGTAACTGCAGGTTCTAGAGTAAGGTGGTTGCCAAACAGGAAGGGGAGGGTGGCTGGCTAACAGTCCTTGAGGACTGCCTGTCCACATACAAGTCATATTGTCACTAGTGAAGGAAAATTTACGGATATGCCAGAAATACCAGCATTCTAAATATATGTGACAAAATGGTATTGTTAGTATTACGTGACAATATTATTGCACTACCGCATTATCAGTGATGCAAATTCTGATCAGTACTTTGTATTTTCATGGCTGTGTTCACCTCCACAGTCATCCTATTAAATGTAGGAGTGAGTCTGTTTGCCTGGTGTAGTATTTTTCATCCTTATATAAACTGACTTTACAGATACTGTACATAAACCCTTGAAAGGCAGTGTTATTTCTAAACTTACCTCCATTCGATCAATCTTCAGCATCACACTACGTTATAGTTTGTCACAATTATATGGTTTACTGCAACATCATCCTTACACAAAGTTAATACATCATCACATCTTCCATAACATTCATCATAACAAAAAAAAAAAAAAACCCAGCATTTTTCCAGGAGTATGTACCTGATAGACTGTTCAGTGGATAAAAAGGACAAGTGTTTTACAGCTGGGTCAGATTAACACAAACTCATGGAAACTGAACAAAAAACTGCAGCCTCAAAAAAATCTCTTGTACTACCCAATGTACAGTTTTACTCTACTTGCCTTCTGGAGTCAAAGGGGTCAAGAATGAAGCCTGTATTTTACAACCTTCTGGAAATCTGCACAGTATCATGAACGGAAGCACACAATTCTTTCTGCTTTCTTACTTTCCTCTCTCTTAAGGTGGCCTCATGCAAAATACAATCTTTTCACAGCTGACAAGCTCAACACATTGCTTTTTATCATGCTGAAATGCCACACTCTGCTTCAGCTCCAAGCTCAACCAAATTTTCTAGCTCCTAATAGGACTGTTGGGAGAACATCCATTATAACATGGATCCTCCAAGCCCCAAAAGAAAGACATTAACTGCCACACTACCTTGATTATAGAGATGTTTACAGAATGAAATTAACAACAAAGCAAGTAAGATACTTCTTCTTGGAAGTAAATCCATATGAAAAAAATCAATTAACTGCTGCAAATGAAAACAAGCCAATAATTCACAACAAAACAACTTGAAAGGAACATTAAACATTAAGTGGCAGATACGGAATTACACAACCAAGTAGACTAAAACAAAACAGAACTTCCACTGAAAAAGTTAACCTTTTTTTCAGCTTTCAAAACAGCAAGTATTTTTCATATTGATCAGCAACAGCCTTCAGTTTTTTACTACTTAATTTCTTTTTCTTTTAACAAATCTCTCTACTAAAAATGATGCCTTACCTTTGTTCATATCAATCAACTGCTGCTTCTTCTTCTGTCGCTCCAGTTTCTCTCGTTCAGCCTTCTCTTTTGCCAATTTGGCTCTCTTTGTTTTCTCCTCCATTTCCCTTCTTTTGTTATTTTCTTTTAACGCCTCCTGCATTACATAAAATGAACACGGGTGTCTATATACTGAAGGAAACTAGAAGGAATAACAAAAATACCCTTGTTTGCACAGACACTGCATTTACACCTGGGGAGGGGGGGAAGCGGTGGGAACAGGGAGTAGCACCCAATGCTTCATGCATCTTCAGAAATCTTAAAGGGAATGTAACTTACCATACTAGTTGTACACATTAGCATTATTAGATAGTCAGAAGAATGAAGATTGAAATAGCTTTGCATTTATGGTGAATTGAAAAGTTCCAAATTTTTTTAATGTCAACATATTAATATTTTAGGAGGGATGAGTGGGGGATGAAGCCAAGTTCCTACGATAATGGAATTCAATTACAAGTAATGGAAATGGAAACTCAGTTACTGATTTTTTTAGCTGCAATTCCTCATATATTTCTCTTGAAATATCCAAGGCAGTCTGGATCACTTAAATAGACAAAACACATCACAAGTAATGAAGAGTTGAATTTACAGATTAAAGTCTCTGAGTCAACGTTATACAAAGTACCAAACCAAAAACTACAAATGTAAGAGATTATCCCTGCATTTAAAACAAAACAAACAAACAAACAAACAAAAACCAAACAAATCCACCTCCTAAAATCCCCAAAACCAACAACAAAACAAACAATTACTTTACACAATCTTGCCTCTATCTGGTCTAGAAGATATCCTCCTTTCCAAAGGAGGTTCATCTCGATTTCTTGCTGTGGTGGGTTGTCCTTGGCTGGCTGCCAGACCCCCAAACCCCCACCAAGCCCTTCTCTCACTCGCCCTCCTCAGCAGGATGGGGAGAGAACCACTTGAGAAGCTCACAGGGCCATCACTGACCAATTACTGTCATGGCCAAAACACTCGGGGAAGAATATTTTAATTTACTGCCAATTAAAATAGAGTTGGATGGTGAAAAACAAAGACAGAAGAGAAAAGGCCTCTCCCCCTTCCCCCCTTCTTCTCAGGCTCAACTTCACTTCATTCCCAGCTCCTCTATGCCCCCCTCCACACACAGACCGAGCAACACAGTAGCGATAAGGAGGGGTAATAAAGGGCTGCAAGTCAGACCATTTCAGTTCTTGACACTCTTTCCTTCTCAAACTTTTCACCTATTGCATTGCAGGCCTCCTTCAGGATAAACCTGCTTCAGCAGGGGTCTTCTCCCCGGGCTGCAAGGGAACCCGGGCCAGGGGGCCTGGAGCGCCTTCCTCCCCTCCTCCTTCGCTGGCCCTGCCGCTCCCAGGGCTCTTTCTCACAACTTTTACCTCAGTCGTCGCTGCCACGCAACATTTTGCCCTCTCTTTAACAGGTTTTTAG
Organism: Tringa solitaria; assembly: GCA_026413425.1. NCBI lineage: Eukaryota > Metazoa > Chordata > Aves > Charadriiformes > Scolopacidae > Tringa > Tringa solitaria. The sequence continues at coordinate 19,142,200 of JAOXJM010000063.1, forward strand.
AGAGGCGCCACCGACCTCACTGCCGTCCCCCCCTGTGCCCTGCGGCGGAGCTGTTGCGGTGGCGGAGGGAACCCGCCAGAACCGGCGGGAACCGGCTGTGTCCCTCACAGGGCAGCCCCCGCCTCTCCTCACAGAGGCCGTCCCGCCGCCAGCTCCCAGACAGGTAAATGCATTACATTTACTCATCATTTCTTTTCACAAATACCTTCGTAACTCCCTTTACATTGCCTGCTCTCTTTCACGGAAAAAAAAAAAAAAAAGATAAATATTTGAATTCCCTTAAGCTGTTCCCCAAGATCCTAAATTTCTCCTTAGTTTTGCCTTTCTTAAGATTCATTTATCATGAAGAAATTCACTGAAATCCATCATGATGGAATTTCACCTAATGTCATGGGCAGACATGATAAATGTTGGGGATAATTTTCTTGTTTATATTCACAACAGCTACAAATTTATTGCTCCCTTTCCTCTCCAGCTCACAGTACATTAACACCCTCTGCCTACAAGGGCTGCAGGCCTGGGCTGAGGGCGATTTTGGGAATCCCAACACACTATATCCAACAAGTAATAATAGTAAAGAAGAGACTGAATCAAAAAATGTCCAGAATTAACACCACGTGTTCTCCCTAATGATTTTTCAGCTTTAAAATCTGAACAGTCTATACTAAGCACAGGGCACAAGATAAATGGTCTCCATGTCACTGTTTGCTTTATTTCCTACACAATTTAATCATGCATTAAAAACTACAAAAATCATATATATTCACAAATATAAACAAAGAAAAACATGTTTTTATGTATGTTCTTGTAAATACCCAGTGTAATATATCAGTTATTATTCCACAAGTAAAATTTCCACAAAAATCCACAAAAAGAAATTTGGGGCAGGCTCATATGGCATGGTTATATATATTCCTCAGAAATGACTTCTTAGATATTTATAAATGACTATTCACTTTAATGTGTACATGCCAAGAAAAAACTACAAACAATGACAGTCGCTTCCAAAAAAAAAGAAATCCCATCTAAAGCACCTTTAAGTATAAAGATTTATAAAAATTGCATTAGCTTTCAGTAATCCAAGACTTCTGCACGCTTCCAAACACAGAATACAGAATATTCATTCAAGCAAGGGACAGGATATTTCAGTGTGCATATGCCATTTCAAGGGTTTACTGAGGTAAAAATACTACGTATAGCCCCTTCTTTGAGAGCTGGTCCTGGTTTTCAGAAATGCTGGATACCACAGTTCCCAGTGATGTTACTTGTGGACACACTCGAAAATTGGACCAAGAACTGCATTTGCTGTACCATCACATAACCGATCACACTGAGAAACACCTTTTCTTTCAGAAAAGAGAATTACAGGAGAAAATCAATGTTTTATCCTTTTTGGTTTTGGACAGTTCTGTCTCTGCACATTCAATCACACTTGACAGAGATTTCATTTTACTGCAACTTCACGGGCTGTAATGAAAGTAAATGCCCACAATCTTATGAAAGAAAGCAAATAAGAAATGTCATGGCTGAACTAGTAGCCCACTAGCCATTGACATACTATGATTAGATCATAGATTCTGTCACATTTTCTAACAGGAAGACTACAGTAGACTGAACTAAACAAGCTGTAAAGTTATTGTATCTGGAAATTCACTTTGAGACAAACTCCACAAGTCCTAACTGAAGGGAAGTCATATGAAAATACAGAATGCAGCTTGTAAAATACGGTGGCTACCAATGATGATACAAACAAAAGCCATTCAAAATAAAGGTTTAATCTTCCTGAAGAACAGTAAGATAGCAAAATACTGATAACTACGTGTGAGAGTGCCTATTTTCATCTACCTACACCCCTCCCTCCACATATATTTATACATACTAACAAAAATAAACAAACCCCACCATTCCAACACATGCAGCACAGGAAGCACAAAGATGTCAGCTAAGCCTGTCCATTATTTCTTCAAAATGCAGATTTCCTAGTATTTTACTTTCTTCCAGGATATAAATGCCTCAGAACATCTTCACATATAGTCTCCTTCCAGAGACTATAAAGGAAGAATCAGGGACAGCAAGTAAAAATCCACTAACTGCTAACCTGAAATACCAGAGCTTTTTCCACACAACCTGTTGCTACAAGAAGTACAGGTTGCAGCATTAACCCCCGGAACCTTCTGCAGTGGCCAAACTGGGAACTCTGCAAGGCAGGAGAGAGAAACCCCAGCAGGGATCACAGCAACTTGCCTCTGGGGCTCTCAGGCCCTAGATTGGCCATTTCAGAACTAACAGTGCAATGCAGCACTGCACACATCAGCTTCAGAAGCGTTTTCCTAACAACATAAAAGGGTTAGTCTAGAGGAAAAAAAAAAGCATCTAATCCACTCTTAGCTTTGAGGTAGTACCCCAGTAACTGCTTGGTAACAGCTCCAGTATTTCTGCTTATTGTTGATGGATTCTTTCCTGCCATCCCCAATTCTACCAACTCAATAGTGGACACCCTACCTACTCAAATAGTTTTGTGCCACGTTCCTTGAAATTTAACATATCTGCTTTTCACCTACATATTAATTCAAAATGAATATTGTGAAAAAAAAAATAAGGATGATCTATTTGAATCATCACCATTGTTTAGTGCATGCAATCCCTTTCCTTCATAAAGTACCTCAGAACCAAATCACCTGGAATGTACTTGTTTGTTATTTCTCTCCATCAGGCAGTCTGACTCTTAACCATTTCATATTTGTTATGTCACTTACTGCTGTACATGTAGTCAGAGCTGGTTGAAAGTCTGAAATAAATCATTTGCTAGAACATACTCCCAGATCTTTTCAAGTTATGTGCTGAAAGCAAAATAAGTATATATTCATCTGTATTTATAAACATATTTTATATTTGAATTAATGTTGCTAACAAATTTGATCAGTTCTTCAAAGCTGATTGAAAATGACCGTAAATAAAGGTAAAGCGAATTTCAATTCAGATGTAGTGGTTTCTACAGCATTTGCTCTGCCTGAATTATACTACCAATCTTTTTAAGTTTCCTTTTCTACAGTCTTACTCAAAGGGTTATTCTTCTCTCTCATATAGGTTCAATTACTTCATTATTTACTATTTCCTCACTTTCTAGACTTCTGGAATGCGGATAAGCCTAACGGTTTCTAATACAAAGGTGATATGATTCTGTACCTGCCTTACCACAGGGTCTGCTGACCGATCCAAAGGTAAGCCTTAAGTTCAAAGAAACGTGGACATGATCTCATGCTTTTACCTCTCTTTTCTTTGTCATACTTTTATACTCCTCCATATCTCTTCTCTTCCAAACTCCTGGGTTTCAGCGGACTTCTTTTAATGTAGAACAGTGCTATTTCAAGTTAAAGTTATTTTTAAGTATTGAGTACCAGTGGTATCCTTTCTGTGTGGGTTTGCAGGCTAAATTACCGCAAGGTAGAGATCCGTGTAAATACTGAAAAAAGTAATTGGCATTGCTTTTACAAGACAGGGAAAAAAATCAGCATTTTTTTTTTTTACTCAATATAGCTCTACAATAAAAAAGTACCTACTAGTGTTCATAGGTATACACTACACAACTATATGTATTGCCTAATTAAAGAATAAAACCAAACTAACAGTTACAAATCAGACAAAGGTCACAAAGCAAGAAGCAATCCACGGTTAAGAATAAAAGCCTTCCCAACAGCTTTGAAAAACATTTTGGAAAGTATTAATCTAGATACTGTCTTTTCAAAACATTTAAGTGCATGCAAAAACTCAGATAATTTTCAAGTGAATCTCAACAGACAGAAATACTTTCATGTATACAACCGCCTTTTTTGATGTGCTATTCATGACCGTCTGTATTTTTGGTTGGTGCACAACAGCATGCAGTTAAAAGTTAGAAAACGTTTGAGTGTGCACTTTTGTGGTGGTGTTTTGTGATGGTTTTTTTTCTTAATGAAGACAAAACCAAATTATTGTGTCTCCTAGCAGCAAAATACATTCAGGAAGGAATATTATCTCTTGTTAAGGGAGCTAGTTGAAGGGGCACGTAGCTTGATGTTCCCCCTTGTGTTTATTGGGGTTCACTGAAGTAAGGCTCTTGTGCTCAGGACTGCCAGTATATAGCTTTGCTTCCTCAAGCAGCAAATAAAAAATTAATGTATGTCTTGCATTCTGTACATATCTTAAGTTTTGACAAACAAACATTCACACATCAACGTGGTTGTAAATAGGCTCTCAAAGGTAAATTATTAAAAACATGAAGAAAACAAACTGTAATGCACAAATCTCCTTGGATATTAAAGATGCAGTTTGCTACAAAGCAGTCATGCACCAATAACGAAGGCTTCCTGGGATCCCTCAGGCCCTCCCTAAATTTGCCTTGCAACTGCAAAATATGTTAACTGAAGTTGCAGCAAAAATAAAATAAAATAATCTTGTGCAGGCATAACTCATTAGTAACAATGAGCTCAGATTAACTTCCAGTTTATCTACAGAAATAAAGAGAGTTAAAATACAGCAGATTGAGCAATCGGTTTACATGTAAAAAAACCAATCTTTCATGACTATTCCTTGGAGGATAACATATTCAAATACATTGTTATCCTTATGAAAATAATAGAAAAGGGATGCAATGAGCTGGTATTAAACAAGAGCAAACAAATTGAATTTCCTGATGGACGGTCATGAAATAGTAAGTAGAAAAGATTATGTTTGGGATACTGGCCCATGGTTCATGCACCAGAGGCATTACACCTGACATGAAATGTCTTTGGCATGCCACCGCAGATTAATATTTTTGGCAAGTGTAGCTGCTGTTGTATATTCAGGCAGGGAGAAGGGTTTTGCTGGCGGCTTATCAGCTGTGTTGGAAAAATCACTTAAAACTGTCTAGCAGTGTAAGGTAGAAGAGGTTTTCAGTGTTTACTGGACCAAGATTTTAGGCTGCCAATGAAAATATATATGGTATGGCTTAATTACTTAACAGTATATGTTTGAATAATTACTAAAAAGCCCTCAAGTGGACAGATTTGGCACTATTTTAATAGCATAGGACCTTGAAAATGATGTGTTGAAAGGTAAAGTTTCTGGCTAGGAATTTTAATAGAGGCTGTGAGAATTAAACACAATGCAGTGTATATTGATAAAAAGTATTTAAGTAACAAAATGAAATTGCCTGGGTTTGAAAGATTTTGCATGCGTCCTTCAAGACAGGGCTGATGGACTATCAGAAGAAAATGTTCTAGTGGTTGTGTGGCATTACACTCCAAAGAAATGATAAATGGGGAAAAAACACACTAAAGGGATACACTTATTCATCTGCAATTTTTTTCTGGACAATTTTTGCACCTTCTACTTCATGCTTCATATTATATTTTGACAGGATAATCCAATTCTATTAGCTTGCTTTTCCTAAACGTGATAAGCAAGCAAATATGAACTTAAGGAAGTGAATGAGCTATAATTTACTACAACATCAGCAAGCTAATTGGAGATGCAATAATGCAGTGATCAATCTGAAATCACAATTAAGACAAACATGGATTCAAATTATCAAATTATCTTAATATGGTATATGAACAAACAGAATGATGAGGCTAAGACTATATGAAACACCCTTGTGGAGATGACAGAGAGAAGTCAGATTCCTTCTAGCTCATGACAGCTTTTTAGAAATAGGTTAGGTGCAGATGTAGCCTGTAAGCACCCTTTATGGAAGAGTCTTTTTTAGACTTAGAATCCTGCCAAAGGGAGGCACTTAAAGCAGTATTAAGATCTACTGGTTTACAAGAGGTTTGCAACATCTGGGTTAAATTCCAAATTATGCCTGGTTTCCAGAGTGGAATGAGGAATCAAAAATCCTCAATTAAATATTATAAACTTGCAAGATAATGCCTGGGGATAATGACATTACTCAGTTGGACTTGCTGACATCAGCAGTGAATGGAGAGTATGTTTAAAACTATCGAATGGAAAATTCTAGAAAAGGTTTTAATCCTATTCCTTTTTAAGATTGGGAAACTTAACTTCACAGTTTCCTCTAGACCCTGTTTTCCCATATTACTTCTAAAAATATTACTTCGGCCAAGGCCTCACTACCATGAAATGTAACATCCTATCCCTGTCTGTGCTACCTGTAATTTCTACAGTTACCTACCTTTAAGTGCTTGCAAATGCAGTGTACTGTAATTCAGGTTAATTTCTTTTATTATTATTTATTTTTACATCTTTTGGATAGCTTCCAAGAGAAACATCATCTGTACCTTTCCTATCATGAATAGAGTAGCCACTTACCTAGCAGTACTAACAGTTTGTTGATAGAGGTGATGAGTTACCACTGTGGGAATTCTTTAGCTTCTGATTCCATTACTTATAAACTTTCCTAGCCTTCACCTAATTACTGACTTGTTCAATACCATGATTTTTAAAAAAAGTCTCAAGACTGACTGACCGTATACTCTCAAATGAGAATTTAGAGAGCTTGCAACAGGGTCTCTGGATTTTTGGGGCAGGGCTTGCTATATACTGCCTGTTAATAAGGACAATGTTTCACTTCTGATACTCTGTTTTCACTTTCCCTTGGGAAATTTCGCTGCAGAAAATACTTCTTGCCCATTATTCTTTATTTTTTCATAGCTACCTGCTAGCTAGGAACTGTTATCTTTCAGACTACATTAAAGAACTGTTACTTTTTAGGCAGAAGGGAGACACTGTATTCCCAGACAAATAACCAGGGAGAAAAATAAATAAATACAGTCTTTCTTTTAATCCATTCCTGAATTACAAACTCAATTTATGAGTTTGAAAGCTGGGAATTTAGCTTGACTATGTATTACATTTCATAGTAAATCATATGTTTATTATGTATTAATTTATGTATTGTATATTCATTGATTTATATTACTGTAGCCAATGACCTGCAGTATCCAAGGGACATTTCAAAAAAGCCAGAGAAAAAATGTTCCTGAGTCATGGAGCTTGAAGTTTACTTTGAAGCAACTTACAAGCAAACAAACATGAGATAGAAAAGGTCTCAGAGGTGCATTTACACTCTAGATCTGAAGCCACTGTGGTGAACGTTTTTTCCTATCTAATACTGTTCAACATTTCATACAACTTTTGCAAAGCACACAACCTGATTTAAAGGAAGTTTACCTCCATTTGCAAACATAGGCATAACAGATTTATTGGATCTTTTTAAATTCTGTAGCACCAACAGAAACAAACACTCAGAATGTAACAGAATCAAAATATTTCAGATAATTTGATATGAAATCTGTGAGACAGCAGGTTAAAGAAACAAACCAGAAAAGAACAAACTGGCATTTTGCTTCAGGCAACTGATTAATCATTATTTGATAAGAGCCTGAAACTATATGAAACCAAAATGTATTAGGTTACAATTGTTCTTGGGAACAATAGATATTTGTGTTTACTTTCAATGGAAGAAAGGACTCAATCAATAAAATAAAAAAGCATGTCTTCTTCAAATAGTCCTAAGTATCAAAGTCATATTATTTTCCAGTGGATTTAGTATTTTAACTGCAAAGAGGGAAAAAAAAAACAACACAAAAAAACCCACCAAAAAAACCCCAAAACCCAACAAAAACAACCCCGAACAAAACCCCCTTGTTGCTACCTTTGATTCAATTTCTCTGTAATTGTCAGCTCCAAGAGAAGAATAAATACACCATTATCCACACACACGCCCCTGCCTTGATTTTAAATCATGTCCCATTCAGGCATACATAAGCACCAAATTAAAGATGTAAACATAGATAGAGGTGACACAAGTACCAAGAAAAATCTAGTTAAAAGTTCACTTCAAAGGTTTAAATATTCTACCTTATCTTCAGGGGGAGGGGAAGACTGAGCAGGAAGCAGCGCGTCTCAGAGACCGTGAGGGACATGATTTCTAACTCTTAAGAGGTAGAGGGGTAACGTGATGCAAACTTTATTTTGCTGTCTCACGGTACCCTTGGCTCTAACTATGTTTCCTGCAAAAATGGTTAGAGAAGGTTGGGGATAAAATGGAAGCAGATATAGAATAATAAATAAATAAACAAACTCTGTTTCTTCTATCTGCATCTCTAGGCTGATTCACTATATTGCAGCTCAATAACTGAAATGGCTCTGAAGGAGCATTTGGTTACATTATTGATCAAAGGTGCTGTAAGTTTATTTGGCGATTTGCAACCATATGACAGGCAGTTTCAATGGTGTCACTTAGACTGTGAGTTCCTAACTACGCAGTGGTTTTTTTCCCTCCTAACATCCCTCAACGGCTCCAAAAAAGCTTATTCTCTCTCACACAAAGGTAGACAGATGTGGATAAAAACTAGAGTACAAAAGATGAATTTGGAACTTGAATAGAAACTTTATATATGGACAGTTTTAAAGACACAAACCAACAAACAACAAAATGTCTGCAGATAAGTCAATTTCTGGGGTAATTGTCAATTGCTGGGAAAAATACATAGAAAGTGTTCCAACAGCAATCAATACATCTCACAAAGAAACTGATAAAGGTCAGCTGCTGCCTCAGCCTACACTGCCTACTTATAATTTCCTTTCCACTTGTTGTTTAGGAATAACAGAATAACAACTTATTTAAATGGCAAATTTTGTTGGAAAATAACTTGAAGAGAAACTACTGGACCCAAAGGAGCATCACTGTATTGCTGATACACTTTGATCAGAGGAGTGAAAGATGGAAAAACAATGTTGGCTGTTCAAGAATATTTTTTTTCTCCTATACTCTATAATTTGTCATTTAGCCTAACAACTCCTGAATGCTTAGACCATGTGGAGACGCATTTATTAAATACTGTTTCTGTTCAACTAGCAAAAGTCAAGCAATCAGGAAAGATGATGCATGTATTTATTTTTTTATTTCAAGTAATCAAAAATGGGCATTATTTTCCCTTTATGGCACTTCCTCTAATGATCATCAAAAGTCTTTACCATAAGTTTTCAAATAACCAGCTGTTTTCTTAATATTAAAATAGCTTGATATGAGCATAATAAGACAAATGCCTATCAAGCTCCAAACATGCTTTTAAATATATGTATACATACACATACAAACACACACACAGAGTTTTCTGGGGATATGCCATTCAGAATATTTTTCTAGTTTA
>JAOXJM010000063.1:19182636-19194254 GCA_026413425.1 Tringa solitaria
AAGAGAGGCTACTCCAAAGAAAAATTCTGCCATATGCTACTCTAATGTAAACCACTATTTCTGTCATTTGTATTAAACAACCACTAATTGATACATCATGAGAGAAATCTCTATGGGGAACCTTAACATCAAGATTTGGAAGGTGAAGCAATACCACGCCACACAGAAATTCCAGAACTAGATGAACAGTGACACTGTCTGCAGAGAAGTCCCTGGTCAAATTGTAATATTTAAAGAAACTGAACCCATAATACTGAGGTTTATGACATAATCCATAAAGTCCACTTCTCATTCTCGATTTTATCATAAACGGCAGTTTGAAAAGCACTTCCTGACAATTTGAAGATGCATTTTAGAACAAAATTCTTTCTTCAGTTCTTTGTCTCCTTTTGCATAGTTTAACAATACATGCTCTCAGGCACAAGCAGACAATCTCAGCACCACCTTTCCCAAAGAGCACTAACACTGGCACCATTTCTCCTCCTTCCTCTAAATTGAATGCAGAATAATTCAAGTATACTCTTTTTCAGAGGCAATATAAATGCTGCAAACTACTAAATCTTTAATGACAGTGGATATAATCCCAGTCAGTTCTTAAAAAGACAGTGCCACAAACAACTTTTGATATGTGGAATCAGAGGTAAGAGCATCCAGCACGTTATCTACTCTCTTCAGTAACTGGCCAAATCAATGCTCTGTATTGACTGCAGGCAGCCGCTCTACAAAGCAAACATTGTAGATTTGCATCCCAGCTAACCCAAGGTTTCTTTGCATAGTCAAGACAAGCACACAAATTTTTGGGGTTTTTTTTAAAGGTATTTCCACTTTTCATTACTTTTTGATGGTAAGCCATTTTTCCAAAAAGCTGCATAGAGTTTTTTCAAAAGAATGTTTTATTTTCCTATTTCCTTGTAACTTAAAAAGCAGTGCTGCTACTATGTAAAATTAAACAGTAGCAGGAATTTGATTTCAAATGGCTTGAAAAGCAGTATATGGGAAATAAAAATCCTGCAAATAAAGAAGCTGTTCCCAGAACAAAAGTAATTCTACACTCTTTGTAAGCAACGATTCGTATCAGCCGTAACACCATTGATTCAACTTTTCACAAGCACATTCAAACACATAAGGTGCCAATACAGCTGTCTTTATCACAGACATAATCTTGATTTTATTTTCAATTTTATCTATTTTATACTGGGTACCAAGGGAACTACTAATCATATAATGTTAAAAATATAGTGAAACACCTTTTTTTAAGCTTAACTGGGGGAAAAATAAAGAAGTCTATACAGACCACAGCATCCTTGAAGCTATTATCTTAGCATTCAAAAATTAACCTTGAACTCAACCACTAAAGCAGTCAGAATAGTTATGCAGGTTATGGCTGCGTTAGTTTAATCATTTGCTATTATTGTCAGAAAAGGAGCACACACACTTCTGCTTGAGCTGAAGAACTTGAATTACTATAATATTTTTATAGGCTATTATGCAGTTGGATAGGGAGACAAACAGCACTGGAGTAAAATGCTAGAAGTGAAAAATAAATTAGGAAGATGCAAATGGTAATTTTGTTGGTAAAAATAGCAGCTGGTAAGTAAATAAGCAACATAACAGATAAACTTTAACTGTTTTCAGCAATAAAATATTCAAAATATTCAAATGCATGACCACTTAGCAAGATTAGTAGTTTATTTTTGTCTGAAATTTAAAAGTGCAAAGAAATTCAGCAAGCAATGACAAATAAGAAGTCTTAGCCTCTGTGATTAAAAAGGGAGAAAAGCATTTTCATTAACTCTGTTTTATAAAACTAAGTTCAGAAAACAGTTTAGATTAGGTGCACACTGAAAGTACGAGGGAACTCTATCCAAGCAAGGAGGCTGCACTCAAAAGCTGCGCTTCCCATAACTAACTTCTCTATATACACGGAATTATTAAGAAGTATTGTATAATGTTCATTTTCACATACTTTTTTTTTTTGGCTAGCCCAAGCGAATGTACAAGTTTCTGCTCAATCAATTTATGAAGCTGCTGTTCTGCAAGACAAGCTTAAAAAGACTACATAACCGAAAACATAAATATAGACTATAATAAAATATCTGCATTTCCTCCCATAAAACTGTTTTATTAGAGATTTACTACTTCACTAATGCGAAGAGGAGGCAACATGAATACCTTTTACTCTTTCAGGGAAAATAATGTGAATTTCTTAGAAGTCTTGGAAGGTTTTAATTTATGGAAGCATAAACTCTACGTGCAGCGAAATGCCGTTTCTCTGAAACCATCCCATAAACGCAGGTACTAAAAAGACTCTGTCACTACACTCCTCAAAGCTGGTGATCGCAAGACAAAGGCTTGTTCACCTTCAATTTGCCCGTGACATGAAAATTAGGCATCCTAATGGAAGTAGCCTAAAAATCTACCTGAAAGGTAGCAGTTGGTCTTCAGTGGCACACAAGCACTGTTTAAGAACCATTACTGGGAAAGCTTCTCTGGAGCAGTAATGACAAAACTATTCCATTTATGTTGCTGCAAGAGAACGCAACCAACTAAATCCAGCACGCAAACATCTGATTTCAAGATAGGAACAATAAGGCAAACACTCAAATACAGGAAAAAGGAGAAAAAAAACCATCATCAACAGCAGCCAGAAAAAAACCTCGATAATCTCCACACTCTAGAAAGAGCCATTCCCAAAAAAAGGAAGCAGCCTACAAGAAGTCTGGACATTGCCCTGTATTAGCAGCAAAGCTAAAATATTTGCCACTCTTCAAAAGTAAAACAAATCAACAGCAATAAACAATCCACTTCACCACCCTCACAGCTTTCCAGGAACATTTAAATGCCCATCACTAGTGGAAAGGCAAGCATTTAAGAAATGCAAAAACTTTAGAAATCAAAAGAAAGTTAAATTTCCTGATTTGGGAACTAGTGGAGGAAGATGGCAGAAACAAGTCGAGAAAAGGACTATTTAGATTTATATACAACAACTGATATCAGAAGGAATCGATCGGTAGGGGTGTAAAGCTTATTATGTCTCTGAGAACATGTGTGACTGGTGGAGAAAACAGACTGGAGGGAGGGCAGTGCCCTCCCTAAAACCCCTGGGCAGAGCATCAGGCTGGGTGGACCACATAAACTCCAAAACCTATGTATGGACTCATCTTCAAGGCCAAAGAGAGGAAAGAAAGGCAGCAAGAGATATCAATCTGTACCAAACTGGCCCTTATTTAGCACTAAGAAAAGACTCACTTGTGGAGAGTGGCTCCAACTCTAAGACAGAAAGAAATACATCTTTAACATGTGTACCTCAAACCACTAGAAATAAAAGGATTTGTGAGACAGAAGAAAAATCCAACTCCAGAAATGTACGTCTCAACTAACAAAAGCTTTATCACACAAAGTTACTATTAACATATAGGATTAATATAAGCAAGGTGAAGATAAAGTTATGCTTATTAAAATATTATCAGATTCTTTTTTACGTCAGTGGAAGACTAATATAAGCACCAAGATTTATCAATATTCTCTTTGCACAAATACCGAATGAAGCTCAGTTAATCATGCATCATTAAATCTACAAGTTATTAAAAGATTCATTTGTATATTATTATTTATTTGTAATAGAAATCCACAGTAATTGAGGCAAAGGCACAATGTCATTTTGACATGAAAGGTGATAATTTTTTTCTTTACTGTTTCCCCTATATTAATTCCTCCTCTCTATAAAATAAAAATCCCATCCACTGATTTTGCAGAAAGCAGTGGCACAGACTGCACGCGAAGGAAGGCTTAGTGGATGTCTGGTAGACCACTTTAGTCCCAGAAAAATGCTCCAAGCAGCTAATCCCACGTTAATGTCAAATGCTAGCTAGTCTCCACAGTCAAGCTAAGCATTTTATATTTACAGTAATACAGTAAGAGTACCACAGGACAGACTAATCCTTTCCCAAATAAGATTGCGTCAGAGTCCTCCACTATAACAAGGGGTGAAATGATACATCCAGATTAGGTGCAGTGTCTCTTGCATAATAAATGCAAAGGGTCTCTGATCATGATGCAAAACAGGGATGGCCATCTCATTTAGTGAAAACTCAAAAGTGAGAGCCAGCGATATAAATGACTTCAGTAAGCAAGGGCAAGTCTATATGAAGCAAATGAACAGTGGATTTGCAAGTCTAGACAGTATTTGTGCCATAACTACATTCCGAGCATACTAATGATTATTTATTTCTCACTGCCTGAGGGCAGACAGAAGCAGTCTTCACAAACGTCTGAAAAACAGTTTGAGGGGAAATAGGTGAGGCAAATCCATAATCTGCAGGAATTACAATCATTGATTACTCAATTCATACCACTAAGTAAGTTTATATTTATTAAGAGAATAAATGTTCTGGTGGAGTTAGGTGAACAGTGCAGCTACAGCCTGCTTGAGGAGCCTGAGTGCCACAGCACGTGCGCTCATGCGCTTGTATGTATCTCAGTATGCCTGTGTATTACACATCTGTGTGTTTATGTACATACACTGGGATAACTCTCTCACAGGTATACATATGTATACATTTATACATGTATTTTTTGTGTGATACAGGTTTACCATGCTATGTATATATCTCACAGGCACACAATTATATGTACATGCATTTATACGTGTGTATATAAACACACCCAATCATATATACCTCTATCTTTGATATATACTACACCATGCCCATACCACACAAAACAACCTATACTTGAAGCTTTATGGCTGAACAGCTTCCAGACTGGAAAGCAGTACAGCTCCCTTAACACGTTATTTCTCAAGTAATTAACAGGTCACTATTCATATTAGAAATCTTTACTAACACAGCTATACTGTCTGCAGGATACAAGCTGTGATCAATCATGCTGTCACACTTCGATATACAGACAAACCATTATGCTACAAAGGTAAAACCAGCATTAGAAGAATGATTCTGAAAAGCATGGTGCAGACATGTCTGCGGTCATAACTCCTCCTCAAGGGACAGGGAGGGGGGAAAAAGGTATAGATACCACATGCTTTGTTTCCTTTGTCAGAAACTAGTTGTTCATCCATGTTAGCGTGACAGACCTAGAACAAACTTCAACAGTAAACATAACTCTGTGTTGAAATATTTTTCCCAAGATGGACACTGAACTTAATCATTAGAAGTCCTAAAGAAGAAACTAAATAAACACTCAAGACAGGTGGGGTGAAACAAATTTAAGATTACGTCCAACTAAGCCTACTAATGATAACAAGCAAACACTCCTCTTTCCAGATCAATGTGTTTTTTACAGAACTTAGGCAGAAGTGAAAAAGAAGTACTGAAAAATACATTGCTAAGCCAACAGTGTCTAAAATTCAAAGCATAACTCCAAATATGGCAAAAGAAATTATTATTAATTTCATAAGCTCAAAAGAAAAGTTAGAAATGCTTAAGACTGGAGGCTTAAACACCATGAGATCAAAGCAAAAAACCTGGAGAATATTATAACTAGCTAAGGCACATCACCATCCTCTGCTTCCAAAAAAGGGTATGTTTTCTGACTCTCAAGAGTCAATATATCATGCATAATACACTTTTCTTCTTGTAAAATCTCCACAGTTTTGTTTTTTTCCCTGAATCTTTAAAAAGTTTACGAAAAATAGCATTCTGCCCAAATGGTATGCTTTGTTTATATATTATGACAACATACTGTAAATAAAAACATGTAATTTGAAAAAGCTTTAAAATAGATTTTTAACAGATACGTTTCACACATAGATGTGCATTTGTACTTCTGATTTACATGCTAAGATTTCATTCACCAGCAGGGTCTCTGCGTTTTGGTTGCCTTATCACAACATTGATACAGAATGGGGAAGGCAGGCAATGACACAGCTACGCTTTATCGTTTCAGACTTCTACGGTAAAATAATTATCTTAGTTAACAAAGATAAAGCAATTGCGCATCGATTCTGTTGTTCTGTCCATTTGGAAGCAGAGATGAACTGCAATTTTAAGATAAAGGCACCATGTAACAAGTCCAGCCCCAGGTAGCCCTTGGTTTTAGACTGAACCTCTCATTAAACTCTAAGACACTAATTAGCTGGCAGTCTGAGATGATGTTTAATGAGGCATGTATGTGCAGAAGCTTTAGATTGCAATATTGTTCTCCATCTAAAGAGAGATGCTCCTTCAGAGCAAAAAAGGGTTCCCATCTCAACTGTGATCAAGACCTAAAATCATCACAACACAAATGTTTACAAAGGTATATGACATATGTCTTATCAAAGAAAGAAAACAGATAGATCTGAGATAATTTAAGAAAACAATGATGGATTTTAAACACACATCTGGAAAAAAACCTATACCACAAGAAGCCAAAACGTTATTAAACACAAACTTTGGGTACAAACTATGAACAGATTTTCAAGCTTCTCAGAATAACAATAACAGCTATCTGAAGTGAGGAAATTTAATTTGAATATTACACGCACTGAAGTGCAAATGCCATTAACAGGCTTGCCTTGACAAGTGAGATAGTGGGGATAAAAAAAAACATTGCCTGTTAGCCTAAAATCAGAAATGTCATGAGCAGTGTGTCTTCCTTCTCTCCTCTGGAGCTGAGGAAATGACAAACACTGCTCAATCCTGAGACACTCAATGTATCCACAGAAAAACAAGAAATTTCTGTGGGCAGCTTATATTTAATATCAATTTATGTACAAACTGTACTCTAGTGTAGGGAATGAATCTGCTTGTCTCAGTTCCAGCAATTATGTGCCTTTGTACACGTTAAAAATAATAGAGTAATTCTGATGCACATAACACAACTTATTAAGACATTAAGAATCAATTATAAATGGACAAAGAGTACATTACGAGCCCAAAATGCGTTACCGCTTTCACTGTCTACATAAGCCAGTAAAACTCCTTTCCAAAGCACAGGACAGTACAAAGTCATCTATCTCCTACGTGATATATTGGAACATGAAAACCCTTCCTTTCTTTGGCCAGGTAATATTATCCAACTCATTACTGACTCAGAATTTTTTACTTTTTAAGGACAAATTAATTGGCAGAAAAAGACAAGTCTTCTGAAAAAGAAAAACTCTGAGCCTATAAGATTCACAGAATCACAGAATCATTTAGGTTGGAAGAGACCCTTGGGATCATAGAGTCCAACGATCCACCCTACTCTACAAAGTTCTCCCCTACACCATATCCCCCAATACCACATCTAGACAGCTCTTAAACACATCCAGGGATGGTGATTCAACCACCTCCCTGGGCAGCCTATTCCAATGCCAGGATTCCTTCTGCTTGAATCCTGACAATTTTTATGCTTATGTTTGTGACGTGCATAAATTCTGTGTGTGCCAACTTCCTCCTTTCTCTGAACTCCTCTGTCAACATCAGCCCTTTCACCAAACTTTTCCGGTTTGCTTCACTATGAGTAAACGGTAAGCAATAGTACATTGCAGAATATAACCTTTATCAGTTGAATGTGAATTGACTTTTCATACTACAAACAAAAATCTTTTAGAAAACAGATGCTCCAATTTCAGAAACGTAACCAGATGTATTAGAAGTATCAGTGAGAATAGCACTGTGTTCGGTAGCATTCTCCATATGACCATATGGATATCTCCAGAGCACTCCAGAAACTCACCTTACTTTGATGTTAATTTGATTACAAATGTCTTTCAAGAAATCAAAAGTTGAGTTAATTTTGAAAACAGAGCTTATAATCACAAAATCAGTATCTATTAAATAAGCATACTGAAGCAAAACTTCCTGGGAAAGATAAAAGGCAAATTTTAAGTGAGGCAAAGGGAAGAAGCAACTGGACAAAAAACATTCTATTCATAGCATCAAGATTTGGAAGCATTAACTGAAGACATTAAATTCTGCTATGTTTATTTCAAAAGCCCATATATTGCACTGTCACTACTTCTCCACAGTCCAGCTTCGCTTGGTTTGCACATGGAACTGATAGATACATGCTGTAATTCCCTGTGAAGCAGCGCTGGCACACTACTCAGTGGTGCACGTGTTCAAAAAATGGCAGAAAGTAAGGAATACAAAGGAAGAGAAGGAGCAAAGCTTTTGTAATACAACCTATCAGTATCAGTTGTTACTAAACGCTCACTGGAGAAGATATTGAACAACTTCATCCAACAGACTTCCCTTCAGGCTCCTAACTTGGAACAGAAGTTTGGTCTTTGCCCATACCTGAGGTGCAAGCCGTGCTTCCAGAGGTCTAACAACCCTTCTTGCATCAATGAATGCGCAAATTCAAGAACAGATAACGAGGAAAAGAAAGAAGTGCGTGCTGTTTTTTAGCTTTCACTCTTCCTAGCATCTTATATTAAGGAATTCTAAATGGATTACATAATTTGAGAAGTCGTTTAAAGCAGTCTTCAAATTTGAATTGGTTTAACTACAGCCAGAAATTCTTAAATGGTTTAATTTCTGTAATAAGAAACAGCCTGTAAGAGTAATTGGGACTATTCTTTATTTTTGCCCTTCATATTTATGCTTCAAGGAGAGAATAAAATAACTTTGTTTAATGTTGAATCCAAATTGTAGCTTCAAAATTCAGAACGACAACTTTTTTGCATATCATTTATTACACATTAGAAGATAGCAACTAAATAAATCCCCAGAATCTTCACAGATTGGGAAAAATTAGTAAACAGTTTTGCAGAGTGAAAGCCAATCTATAATCCTACTGAGTCTCCAACAGGATCTCTTTCAGAACTTGCACCTTGGAACTATAGCATAGAAACGATCTGTGAAGTCCCTGCTTCACTGTCTTCCTCGCTGATGCTGTCAATGAAGGAGAACAAGTCTGTCAAAAAACTTTTAATGAGATGATGCATAAGCTACCATCGATGTGGTGATGCTATATGCAAATGCAGGAGTGTTACTAGAGGAAAAAAGTCTTCTAGTATTTGAGGTACCCAACTGGGTATTTACTACATTCAGAAAAACACATTGAGAGAGTTTATGACATTTCAATTTGTGGTTTATGTGAATGAAAAGAATGACAGAAGTCACTATACAGTGCAAGATTGACTTTTGATTATGATGCAAAATGCCAACTTCAGATTCGATTCTGGAGACAAAAGTCACAGATGCAGGCATTAAGTTTCTCACGCCAGAAGGCATTGTCTATTTTATATCCACTAATGTGCCAGATTGGGCAAAATCTGTTTCAGCAATTTGAACTGCACTAGGTGGAAAATACTGCAGATCTCTTTGTAAAAAGACAGTTTCTTCTACTGCAATGAACTACAAAACTTTGTTTGACAGAAAAATGACGACTACTTATGAGTATGTTTTAAATTGCTATACTTTAAAGCAACAATGGCACAGAATGCTTTAAACTGTTTTCCTCACTCTAAAATTATAGTATTAAATCAGTGAAGTAAAGTACCTGTACAGAATTTAGACATTAATATTTTCTTACAGTACTTGTAATAATATATTAAGTATATACATATTTGCATTCCACAGTGCTTCTGATTGCTTATGTCCTTTCTAAAAAGATGCCTCAACCATCAGAACCATATGCTTGCAAATTAAAGAAATAAAAATTTTTTTTCTCAACATGAGTGAGAAATCTGTGCTCCTGTTACCAGTACTTTTTCGTCTACTACACAGATATAATTCAGCTCCCCCAAGGCATCTTTCACTTAGTTTTACTCAGAATGCTCCATGTTTCTTTTAACAATACTTTAAAAGAATTATTAGGCGGCATGCCTTTATATCATGCACATAATTCTGTATGTTAAGAAATGGAAAAAACCCCTCATTATCTCTTAAAGAGACTGTATTATCTATACTGTATTCACAGTTAAGCTCAGCCTTTTGCTTGGAGTTCAGCTGTTCTTGGAGTTCTCCAGAACTGCTCAGCCAACCCCAAAACCCATACTCTGTCTATACACACAAGGGATCACTAACTGGTGCAGCATGTCAGGAGAACATACAGAACGGGCAATGAACAACTACAGGTAACAGCATTCTATATCCAACTGTTTTGAAGCAAAGACCAGTGGGATGACACAAGGGCACACAACTCCATGACTCTACACAGCCCAGTAACTCCCACTCTCGGCAGATGAGACAAGCAGGTAACGTAAGTCTGTCAAGAACTGCAAAACCTAGGAGGGCTGGACACAATGAGCAACTGATAAAGATATGGTTATGTTTTATTTTAAACAGAAGCACAATGTTTAAACCATGAACTGTGATTTGTAACTGTTGCTCTTTTAAAATCTGAAATTAAGTTGTTATTATAAAACACATGGCTAATGTTCCTCCTCTTAGTTTTGTGGGCTACATATTTCTTGTTTATGATTCCTGGGAGGCTTGACATTCAGAGGAGTTTCTAGTTAAAAAAAAATAAAATAAAAAAAACCAAACCAAACCAAAACATCTTTTCTAAGGAATTCCAAATTATACTTCTAACAACATGACTTTGCCTAGAAATCCCAAGCTTGTTACCTGATTTTAGGAAGGTGCCTCTTGTTTTTGTTTTGAAGTTTTGTTTTACTGAACCCACAGAAAGGGATGGGAATTTGTCAGATATTTAATAAAATGCCAGATAATAAATCAGTAAAAGCAAACACTACAAAAAGCAGAACTGGAATAAGTAAAGTGTACAAGGTAGAAATATGAAAGAAAAGGCTTTGCATAGTTTCAGCAGTAGAGGAACAAGAGGAAAACACTCCAGACTGGGGGAAGGTAAGTGAATATCACTTCCATCAAAAAATCCTGTTTGTCACAACCTTGTGATTTTTTTTTTATTGGTTTTCCTTTCATACAGTCTGCCTCAAGTAGGAAGGAATGCTTTTCCAATAATCTCTTGATAGTTAATCAGTTTGACCTTTGCTTATACTTTCCAGAATAAAACTGTTTCCTAATTTATTTTTACTTTTCATAAACCTCTGGGTTGATCTTCCGTCTTTAAAAAGATTAAATATTTTATTATACCTAATAACAGATTATTGAAGATTTTAGTACATGCATGGGCAGTTCATCTAATCCCATTGACCTTTTCATATTAAAATCTAGTTTTATGCTTTATCTGCTATTTGTTAAAAAAAAAATCATCCGTTGTTCAGATGCTGGTTCTTTATTCTATATGAAAATTTAAGGGAAACAAGACTTTCGTTTCGTTTATGTGAAATTAAGAAAATGCATCCAATGTTTTAAAGAGGTTGAATGTGGTAAGTCTTGTATTCGGAATTTATGTATAGTTCAAACTATGAGGCTGCCTTCTGCCTAAAAAGTAAGCAGCATAAGTCTCAAGTAATCTGTCACCTGGTTAGCTCATATTTCCTTATTTAAAATTCATAGAGAGATAATATTTGCTGGTAGAATTCCTTCTATTTTATGTATAACTAACTGATGCCAATGTCTTCATATCTGTAGCCAATTTATTCCAAAAGAAGCCTACTGTAGAAAAAATAAACCTAACTGTCCATCCCTGAAATCACTGGTTTATAAAACACCAAACAACAAACATGAAGTGAAAATCTTCTCTTCCACACAAAACATGTTAACTTCCTGCACAGAAAAAATGACCACAACTGAAAGAGTAGATGAACACTACAATTAAAC
>JAOXJM010000063.1:19194354-19230907 GCA_026413425.1 Tringa solitaria
ACAAAACCCAAAGAGTACCATTGGAAAAAGTCGAAGCAAGTTGCACAGATCACATTTATTCTGACAAAAATCTGCTATGTTACAAAAAGCAAAGAATGGCTGAAAGGGAAGTTTTGGTCATTAAAAATGAACTGTAATTTATGCTTCTGATAAAAAGTCAGCGCTGTTTGTATGAATCATAATGAGCTTTTATCTTAAAGAATGAAACAAATTTAACTGCAATAAAACCTTTTTCATATATATTCTAAGCATGAGGATTATTAGTGACTTTGCTCCTATTAATATGCTTTCTCTCTTTTGGATGCTATAGCTTAACTAAACTTTACTGACTCTTTTGGTTTAATTCCTCAAGTCAACGTACAGAACATCAAAGCCTTTGAATCAGCCTATAAAAATCTCAAAACTTCAAGGCAAAGTGGTAGCCACAAGAGAAAATTAATAAAAGATCATCAAATGTGTCTGGTAAACCATAAGACTTTGTAAAAAATTTAACAAGAAATGCAGGAAACAAAAGGACTAAATTTTTAAAAAATCACCTCCAGAGAAGAATTACCAAGTGGTAGAAAACGTTTCTGGAATTTAGATAGAATGATAAACTGCTACTCGCATTCATAAAGTTAATCACTGTGTTACTCTAGGTCCTTGTGAACACATTGGCCAGACCAGTAACACTTACTGGGTAAAAAATAAAAATAACCAAAAAAAGAAAAAATAGTTTGAAGAAGTTACCTGACTCTGTATCAGATACCAAGAACAAACAACATTGAAAGCAAACAATGAAATTAATAGCAATTGTAAAAATCATTGTGTAATATCCACAGCAGTGCTCAGACAGAAGCAACCAGCTGTACACTGGTAAGCATGTACCCTTTTTTATATATGTGTGTCTATATATATATATATATATGGTACATTCAAGATGGTAATGTAGAAGTTCTCTCTTCAATCTCTATACTGCCAGAAGCCACAATACCATCCACAACCCTATATAGACAGATCAGTCCCATTTTCTCTGTAGGCATTCATGCTAATAATTCAACTATTTCATATACAGTCTGGGATCTTTAGAAAGCATATCTGTGATTATCTATTCAGATGTTAAGTGTTAAAATGAGAAACATACTGTGTGTGTACACACACACACACGTTCACTCTCAAAGACTTCAAAGACTTAATGATCAACTAAACATCATCATTACTCTGCTTAAACATCTCCAATATGTGATTCTGTAAGTACTTCACTGAAATACGCTGTATTATTTCCACAACCTACTGCAGAAAAAGAGAAGTTTATTACTGTTTTTCCCCTCATTTTTCTTAGGTCAATAAATACCAGAAAAGCAAAATCCATGTGGATTATCAATGCTTACAGGTTACCTAATCCTACAATCTAAAATGAAATGTTGGAAGTACTTAATGTCATAGCAAACAGCTATTATCTTTAGGTGTTTTATCCATTTGCTTACCTTTACTTGCACTCTCAACATGCTGCAATTCATCTGGAAATTTTAAGATGTCCCGGTAATTCTCCTCGCAGATTTCTGCCAGAAAATGCAATAAGGTTGTTTTCTGATCTGTTGATTTAGTATCTCGAATCTAAGAAGTAAACACAAGAGAAAACAGAGAAAAAAAATAATGTTTTTAGTAAAATGCTCCAATAAAGTGCATATTGAATATGTAAATTCATTAGCCAGAAGTTAGCTAATCAAGTGGCCTGCAAATGGTACAAATGATTTTAAAAAAGAAATTTCTCCCATTCTTTATAATTTAGGACTACAAAGGGAATCCATCCCTATGCTATACTTTTTTAAAGAAAAACTAATTGTGCTGAGAATGAAACTTGAAGAGAGTCCATAAAGTTCTCACATTTTAACATCACGAGTTCAGAATGCTTGGTGTGATAAAAAAAATAGCTGTGAACAGAGATTAAACAAAACAGAATTTAGTTCATTCCTTCAATGCCCATGACTGGCAGATTTCTAAAGGAACCCCTCTGAAATGCTGCACAGCTGGCCAGCGTACTACAAGTCAAAATTTGGTCTTTTACCAGTCAAGTCAAAGAAACTCCTTGTCACGAATCCATAAGTTTTTATTGAAAAGCATATAAAACATGCTGCTTTATCCTAAAGACTTTCAGACAAATTCTACACAAACACATGAATTAAATGCATCCCATCTTACTGGAATACAAAATGACAATAGAAAAGCAAAGGTAATCCTAACTGCTAGTAAAGAACATTGAATATATCCAATTTTATTCACAAAAACCAGCATGAAAATTGTGCATAGTGTGAAGAAATAGCTAATTGCATATTTTCACTATCCCCTCAACTGCAGAGGCAATTTTTAGTGGTATGAAATAAACTAGTCTTCTTGAAGGTAATAAGACACTCTCTTCTCCACTAACCTAAGTGCATTAAGTGCTAAAATCAGTTTATTATTTTTTTAAAAGAATTCTGAAATAATTGTTAAAATACAGGGCTAGTGGGAAATTTCCAAGTAGACAGAAACATATGACTAAATCCCACATACATGTGTGTATACAAAGGAATATCATGAACTTAAGGGAATGAAAAAATTAATTTAAATCCAAATTTAGTTTCTCCATTTTTATGCAGCTATGAAGAATGAATGTGTGAGTTCATTGGAGATTTAATGGAAGTAGATATTACCCCATATTTACAAGGGCAATACAGAGAGTAGGTGTATGCAAGAGACTGAGATAAGTGTACTTCACTTTATATAGAGAATTAGTATTACAAGTATATCTGTAAGGATTTTTTTTAACCACATTTTACTAACTTATCTAGTACAGTTCTTAGATAGAAGTATGCTACAGCATACACAACAAATGAAATCACGGATTTATTTAAGAAGAATACATAAATGTGTGTGTAAAATCTCCTATTTGTTTTCTCATTCTCTAAATCACTAGAAGTTCTAATTCTATAATCCTCATGACAGGCTTGCCATCGATGTTCAATTTAATACAGGCCTTTCAGCTTTAAGGATTACCCTGTTAAGAATAAATGAGTGCAGTTGAAAAACAGGCTTTTAAAAATATAAGGTATTTAGGCAATTAAGAATGCAATTTAATTCATACCGATTCGGTGATTAAAGACTAAACAATGCTCAGTAATGGTATGCAGTTAAAAGGTTTTAATGTGTTACATACATAGAAGTTTTTCCAACTCAAAAAAATAGTAGATTTAGTGGCTAAACATCTGCATGGCAAAAAGAAATTGCATTTCAATTTGTCTGTGAACAAGAACTATGGGATTTGCAATCTTTGATCTCTCTGACATCATCGAGTAGATGAAGCATTTTTTTTTTCTCTAAATGGACAAAATTATTTTGCCTTCAGAATACAACAGAAACAAGTTTTGTCACCAACAGTAACATCATAAAAAGTTAATATTAGCACCTGCTGAATTGTTTAAAACCTGTAGTAAACAGTCATTCAGATCTTAAACAACTGTGCCAAAGCCACCTCTTTGGCACAATCAAGAAAAACGTCTCAGCTACATTCAACCATATTTGACTTTCGATAGCTAAGACACACCACGGGTAACATTGAGCTCTGTTTGATCTTTACAATCAATATATACATTTTTTAAAAATCAAGTTCTAAGCCTAGTAATAAAATGAGAACATAAGGAAGACAGGTGTTTCTTCAGTGTAGTTCAGCAGATATTATTTAAATATGAAGGAACTGGATAGAAACTGGAATGCTGACAGCAGGGTTGTGCCTTCATGTTCTCTGTATTCATAGAGTATACTTGTACGCAGGGTAAGTTTTTTGTATCCTCTTTTTTTAAGCTTGGGTACAATTTAACATTTTTGACTTAATAGAAAAGACAATTTTGTATTTTGAATTACAAAGTCATATTTTAAGAAAGTGAAATTTGTTTTTCTTATATCCAGTTGAAGTGTCCCTTGTTTCAATTTATGACCCCTGTCTCTCATTCCTTCGCTGTACATTTTGCTAAAAAGCCTGGCTCCACCTCCACAGTAACTTATTAGTATTAAAAGGCTGCTACGGGTCCCCCCACCAAAATCTTTGTTTCTCCATGCTGGACAAGCCTGGTTTCATCAGCTTCTCCTCAGTGCTCCAGCAGCCCCTGAGCAGCTTGGTGGTCCTCCACTTGAGTTCATCCACAAGAAAGATTCTTTCATGCTGAACACCATGCTCCACACACAGCTCAGCAAATTCTGAGTTCAGAGCAAAAAGGTCACTACCCATGATCTTTTATCAATAAAGCCCAGGATGCTGTTAGCCTTCATTACTGCCAGGGCACAGCACTGACTGGCTTTTTTCCAGGCTCCAGGTGTTCTGCAGAGATGCTTCCCACCCTCCAACAACACCTGGGCAACAGTTTAAGCCTGTTCCAAGTGCAGGACTTGGCATGCAGCACATCACAATATCACTGTGTTAAGTAAAAAATCAGTTTTACAATAAGATTATTGCCCTTCAACAGAAAGGTAATTTTTTTTTTTTTATAAGCAAAAGCTCTGGAAAAGGGTAAATTTAAGATGTCAGAATTACAAACAAAATACACTTAGGGCCCTGTCACATTAAAAGGTTAATAAACTGAAAATCAATACCAAGTATCTAGTTTATCATCAAAAGACTAGTATTTTTAAAAAACATCAGGCAGCTGATGTTTAGCGAATGTCTTAGCAAATAAAGAAATGTCTTATTTGGGTTAGCAGACTAAGAGCAAAATACAGGGTAGGGGTATGGACACAAACGTTTTTTCCTCATTCTCACTCCTTGAACATTTATTTGTTACTTTAACAGGTGATAATTAAAGCTAAGATGTAAGATTTTAAAATACCATTGCTCTTAAATATATCTTAACAGTTCAATCAGAAACACAGGCTTCAATGAAATATTCTATGGGTTCTAAATTCCCAGTGATATGGGTTTGTATGGGAGCAAAAATGGAAAAATGACATCTATTTCCCAGTCTTATTAAGTGTTCTAGTCTCACGACTATAGGTACATATGGACATAGGCCAGCGCAAAAAAAAAGGTGGGCTGTACTAAGGGTTGCATCCTCAGAAGTACCCAGAATTTCCTTACTAGTAACCTAGGTATGTTAAACAAAACACAAAACTAAATATAATACTTGACAAAAAAAAGATTTTTGGTTCCAACCTAATACATACTGGAAAACAAGTTTGTGAATCCTAAAAATCCCTGCCTTTAAAATGCTTTGCTTTATGCCCTCTGTATTTTCATCCTTCTCAAAGGATTACCATGTTAGAGAAGTCATAATAGTTCCCTGAGACTTGGTAAACCAACAAAATTCACCAACAGTAACGGAATTCACCATTTGGAACACAAATAATTGCTTCACTTCTACATCTTTAGTAGTGTTAACACACTGGAACATAAAAGCTTTTACAGAACAGTGTCTGTTCTGTATATATATTTATACACACACACAGAGAACATTAACAATGCTTGTCACTAACCAGGTTTTCAAATATTATTTCTTCTTAAAGACAACACTAACACTATTGCATTAAAATTTTCCAATACAGCTTTTGATTCTATGGCTTTTCTTTATCTGAGAGACAGAATTTGGAAATAATAAATTTAGTAAAAATTAAAAAAAAAAAAAATCAGTAGATCAGCGTAGGATTCGGAAAGCAGCTTCCCCCTGAATGGTGAAGGATCAATTTAAATGGTCAATACTATCAGATTCATCACTTAGGAAAGGATTAAAGACTAATATACACAGAACATAATACTTTCAAGTACACATTCAAATCAAGTAATAGACAGTATAATATTTAGGTCTGTAGTTCAGAAATAACATCAATATAGCAAAAACCTCCTTTACATATAGTATCTTGGTAAAGCATTTAAAACATCTAAATCATACCATAACCCACTTCAAGAATTATTTTAACAGGTACTTTTGGATTAAATTTTCAGATGTGAGGGTTAAAAGTGACAGCACACGTAAGAGAACAAAAAATGGTTTAACCACCATTCGATTGAGATTTGATTATTCTATCTTTAAAAAAAGCTTTCTATTTATTTTCACGAGATCATATAATTTTTCATATCCTAGAATTCTCACTTTAACAGAAAACAGGTGGTAGATAATTAATAAATGTACACTAGTCAGTAGTCAGACTAGATAAACAGCTTGTCTTGTACTATTTGCACTATGAACAAGTAACATAATATTACTTATTACATTGATCCAGCCAGAATACTACAAAAGCTTTATTAAAACAAAAGGATGCTTGCTGTTAGTCTTGACATGAATTAGCCACAAAAAGAACAGAAGCTGTACCCTACATATTCCTAAAGCAAACCTCTTTTCTTTCAATTAAATTTCTGTCCAGCAGAACTTTATAGAACTATGAGAGTTCCTCTGTCCTAAATAAGAGTGCCTGCTGTAATAGGATCCAGAATAGCAGCTGGATCATTTGTACACATTAATTGAACGCAACAACTGGTAAAAAAGATTTACCTTTAGTGAATTCCTACAGCCTCTCTGAACTTTACTACTTTTCCTGCCATATTTATATTTTCACAGAGTACTTAACATTCAGGCAATCAAGAATGCTCTAGTGCATGCAGAGTAGCTGCTACTGCTTGCCTCTCTTCATATAGCGCATGAATTCTAATGATAAGCTGTCTTATTTGAACAAAATTAAGTTCTCTGGCTTCTGCCAAAGGTTGTTTACAAATCATTTCTTTCTTCAATAATATCATACACTGCAATATAACATCCAGAAAGATAATCTGTTTTTAAGGATTTGCAATAACTACTAAGGCATCAGCTTTTTATCCATGACCAGACAGGTCTGAACTCATGCTTTCTTTTCTTTATGTTTTAATAAAAGTTGTTACACATTAACAGATTACTGTGTAAAAAATGACCAGCTCTGTTTTAAGAATATTTCTTTTACAAAAAAACCCACATTTATCCCAGATCAATACTTGCAATTTTTCTTTTCTTTTTTCAAATAATATAACAAGTACTATATCTACTAAAAAGACAATTAAGATGGTTCAAGGATGATCAAAAAAACCCCAAATCAATACAAAACCCAGGTTTTATTTAAAAGTAAATTCATCACATCAGGCTACCTCATCATTAAAACAACTTGGCTTTCTATGTGTATTCTGCACATAGAAGTGTGTACACAGAGCCGTGTTCTACCTTGCTGACAGCTGGCTCAAAAAAAAATTAAAAGAATCATGAGCAGAAAGTCCAATGATGTTAAAGTCACTGTATGACAGTGTCTAGTCACTGGTCTAAAAAAAAAAAAAAAAAAAAACCAAAACAAAAACCAACAAACCTACAAACTAGAACTTACAAACATCAAGCCTTTAAAAATCATTGACTGAATATCCACTGGTTTGATTCCCATTTTTTCTAATATGTTTCTGTTTTTTTCCTCTGAGGCTTAAATAATTGTCTTTGGTCAAAGCATCAATATACAGTCAAGAATAGCTAAAAATGAGACAAGTCAGGTAGATTTATGATAAATTCTGTTCACATAACAAATGTAAGTCCTTCCAGATCAACAATATTCAGAGGATAATACTAATGTATAACTAATATCTTAATTTTTCCCATCAATTATCTTACAGTAAGAGTCACCAAATAAAGTCCAAAAAAATGAGACAGAAAAATGAGTAACCTGTAAAAACATTAAGCCAGATGGGCCTGTTGGATTTTAAAACTCCTATTGAAACAGTTCTTACTTTAGGCAAGTAATGCTTAGAATTGGTAGAAATTCTTCTCCATGTTCTAAAGTTGCTTAAATAAATAATAAAAAAGCAGGTTTTAGAGCAAACAAAACAAAAAAATTAGGAAAAAGTTTCTTTGACATGTTATATCTGAATTCTAATCTAACAATGCACTTAAGGTTTTGGATGGGTAACTTGTAAATTGTAACATCCTATTGCTTATCATGGTTCCATACATAAAAACAAACAGTGCACAAAGTATTTCACAAAGTATTAAAAAAAGTTAGTAATTTTTATGTTTTCCAGGTATTCTATCAAAATGCAAAATAAAAGGCTCCCAAATTACTCTTGAGAAGTCATTACCCAAATATAAATTTAGATTCTTAACAGTAATTAAGAAGAAACACTGTGAATACCATGTAAGCACCTCTTATTTATCAAATTAAATGTCAGTGCACTAAAAGGTTACTTCTCTAAATATGATACTTAAGTGTAAGTACACATAAAAAAACATTTGAAAAGAAATACTTCCTGCAAAAGCACATTATTATACTAATCTAATTCAAATTAGAATGGCAAATACATAATGCAATGAAAGCCAGAGCTTTTAGAAACAAAAAATATCTTTAACTTGACTAGCAAACAATAAATTTAAATTGCAGACAATGGACATGTCAATCTGTCTGAAGAAACTTAGCTACCTTTCCACTAATTTAAGCAAATTGTTCTGAGTTTGGAACCTACAAGTGATAATTCACAAAGTCTAATCAATATGTAGAGGTATTAATGACACAATTTCATGTCTAGATTTTGGGAAGACCTCCTTTTTCACTCCAACAACCATCACTGCCTTTGTGATTACTTTAGTTTTAGATACCACCTTATAAGAAAATATACCTAGTACCTAAATGCAACAGCACAGCCAACATGTTATTAGGGAGAATGTTTAAGTACTTTTTCTGATCTCACCATAGGGGGTGGGGGGAACACATCCCTCAGAAATATTTATCTTGAAAGAAAAAAAAAATCAGTTAACAGATTCTGTTTCTGAGGGCAAGGCTGAATTAAATAGTCATAGATTTTTGTCTCAGTTATTTTAAATGGAATTTAGCTGTAATCACAGATAGCTATGCTTCAGCAATTATTCAGTTCAGTGGAAAACAATTTGCAGGATTAGTCAATCTAAATTAGCTGTGTCAACAGCTGTGGGATGAGCACTGACATCAATTCATAAATCTGTTACCTGGAGTGAGAATATCTTTTCAAATCTACACTATGCTAGAGTACTACTCATGCAGCCATCATTTCCCTTCCCCTTCATTAACAAGTAGCTATCTACTTAAAACATTCAATTCTCTTTAGATTCCACTACTACTGAAAACACAGCACTACATTTATAAAAAAATTCTTCAAATTGGCCTCTCTTTTAAAAAAAGCCATTAGAGAATGAAAGTATTTCTCAGGTGATGGTTTTTATTTTACCAAAAATTAGCAACATCTTTGTATTAAACTGCACCAAGCGGAGTCTCTCTATACTGAAATATGTCAGATCAGACTTACTATTTATTTGAAATATTTTTCCCCCCAAGGTTAAACCTCCTTGAGGTAACAAATCAGGTCTCCTCATGGTGCCCAAAGAAGGGACTTGAAACCTGCATCCTCTGAATTCACCAAACAAAAAGTAACTGAAAAATTCCTCTGCAAGATTTACACTAACTTTTCTTTTATTTAAATCTGTTTACAAATGTTGCAAAGCCTTTATTTTAAAGATACTTTCAAAGGTACTTTACAAACTGAGATGACCAAGTTCAGATCAATGCCTTAAACACATTTTACCCTATAAATAAACCAGCATTGTGCATTAAATTGAAACTGCTAGAGATTCTGAAGTTCTCGCATTCCATACTTTGCCACCACAGCTGAAGTTAAACCTAGGATAACAACGTCCATCTTTAATCCCAAATACTTACTTCGGTGACACTGATTGAGGGATAGCTGGGTAGCAGATGTAAAGACAGACTAGTAGCTAGAGCAATTTAACATAATCTGAGCTCTACGTATATTCTATTGACAAGATGATAGTTGAGCAAATTCAGATCGAAAAAGCTGTTCTACTTGTATACTCTAGAAAGACTCAAAACAGACTTACAATTAAACAACTGCCTTAAATAGCTGTTGCACCAAGAAAGATACCTATAGCAGGGGACCATCCTAGAAATGTTTACTTTGTATTTGTCTATCCATTATTAAAAACAGCAGTGCAGCCAGTAAGCTACATTCAATGTTTTTCCTTTTTAGGGCACTTTCTCATGTGTCATGTGTTTCATCAATCTGCACTTAAAAGTTTTATAGCTTCATCTTACCTTGCAAAGAAAACTGATGTTAAAACCAAGAGACTGTGCGTTTCTGGAGCCAGAGTTCATGTAGTTTCCAAGGAACAACACTAACTCTAAAAGCTTACTAAAGTTTTCGCTCTTCTTCATCTCTTCACAAGCCAGTGTAACTGCCATTATGTCAGGTTTGATATTGTTTACATGCTCTTCAAACATAAGCTTGAAAAGGATCCCATTGAGACGTGACCGCAACATTTTCACTGAACTCATCTACAAAATAAGAGACATAAAATCAGAACATGAAAACCCAAAAGCTTATTTATACAAAATAGCTTATACTAAAAAACAATATTGTGCAGACAGCAAGACTAGAGGTTTTTAATGTCTTCATTGCCTATCTTGTATTACGAGAAATCCATACCTTCCTGCAGGTATTTTTCCCCAAACTATACACTTTGCCTGAAAAAATTCAGCGAAGCAACGTTTTGAAAATAAGAGACTGCTTTGCGTTACCAAACCATTTAACTTGTGAATTCCAAACTCACTGGCAACACTTGCACACTGCCAAAGCCCTTCCTCCCAGCAAAGGAAACGTAACAGATTAAGCTAAAGAATTATACTCCCACTTCTAGACTCTCTTCGTGAGCTGACATGTAAGTCTCAACTTGCTCTTGGCCCCTGGGAGAGTAATAACAGAGAGAGGTGATGAATTCTTAGGGACAATTGTGGAAGGTCATGGGAATACCTAAGTGAGTTTGAGACACAGGTGGTCAAGCTTTGTTAGGCAGATAATTATTTAAAGCCGGGTCAAATTAGCACTATTGTTCATGAAATATTTTCTGCCACTGTACTCATGTCAGCTGTTAATTGTGGTATTAACAGATCACATCAGTGCAAAATCTAGCAAAGTGTTAATTTGTTTGGTTTTTAATTAAAATGAAACCCAAACTGGGTTTTGTTCCATTATTATCCACACTTATAGCAAATTATAAAACAAATAAAATAAATCTTTCCAGTACTGATAGCTACCAAACAAGCTCAAAGGTATTTTAACAATACACTATGATAAAGATCTGATCCTAAGACTTTTCAAGTTCACAACATCAAAATGCTCCAATCTGTGTATCCCAAAGAATAATCAGATTCAGGAGGTAGGTAAAGAGGGTTTTGGCTGAAATTCATTACAATAAGTTCTACATAAAAAAGCAATATACTCAAAGATACTAAAGTAAGTATACATTTCTGGTATACTCTTTCAGTTCTGATCCCAGGAGATCTTGTTTTGTAGACAACATACTGCCTGCTTTTCAACTCCTTGTCTTTTTGACCTTTTAAAGAAATTTTGTAAAACTACTGCCCAAGGTACTATCACCTTTACGTTCCCTATACTTTGCAAAAGGTAGTATAGGACTAATTCCTTCCTGATCTGATAAAAAGATAAGAGGTTATAAATCCCAGCATTGTAACATGGTAAATGACAGAGACACTGAAAAGTATCTACAGAAGTGTTTCAGTAGTTTAAAACCCTGAGACCAATTTACCAAAATATGTCCATGTTTTTTGTATTTTGCACAAGCAATCAGTAATATTTCCTCCTACTTAGCCACAGAGATATTCACAAGATACGTTTAAATTTAAGAGAAAAATACGTACTAAAAATTTTAATCCACTTAAAAATTTTCATTTAAATGCAGGAATGATTACCTTCTAAATCTAACTCCTACTTTTGATTAGCAGAACACAGAAAGATTTCTCCCCTGATGTATTCACTATCGATTGTGTTCCTGAAGCACTTTCTCTCCCCGGAAGAAAAGCTTTGTTATGTGACAAATCACAGATCTTGGCTATCAAGACAAAGATTTTTATGTGCTCATGCCTCTGCTGCCCAAGGCTTTAGTGTGGCTCCTTGATGAACCACGGTTTTTCTACTTGTGTTACCTCTTAGACAGCTACCAGAAGTAGCAGCAATAACTTTCATAGGGAAGACTGGGGTGGCCTGAATAATGATCAATTCATACTAAAATGAACATAAATATGAAGGCACTCCAGATGGTCTCCAACTATACATATGATCAGACTAAACAAGGAAAAGGAAAGGATCAGAAAAGAAGCGTTTCAGCATAACTTGCAATCTTTTTCTATGCATCTCAATTGTCACAAATTTCTCTGTGAGCCTCTATAAGCCAACATCATGCAAAGTCTCGAAGTTTTAAGAATAATCGTTCTGTTTCAGAAATATCATACTAAAAACATCTGTCTTGAAAGGATCTAGCTTCTCTGAGCTGCAGTAGATGAAAATTAAAATTAATCATGTAACTTGCTTTAACTTTTATAGAACCATCTCCAATTACTGATTTTACTCAAAATGACATGGAAAAAAGTTGTCAAAAGCTTTAGATCCTGAAAACAGACTGCAACCAAACATGTATAAACCAGCAGAACAGTGTGACTTAAACATTGTGAAGAATAATCCTTTACAACACTTCAGCTAATTTGTACTTACTTTCTTTAATGCTCTGAAGTGTCATGGAACAGTGACCATTTATTTGCTTTCTAAGGTAGTTTTACCACCAAACCAGCAGTAAGTTACAATTTCATTTGCTGATCTGCATAATATTTTAAAAGTATCTTGACAATCTCATAAGAGCCATTTCAAGTGGATTGTTTTATATACATTATACTCTTTATGTATCAATAAAAGATGACCACAAATGCTATTTTATTTCCTCCTTCCCCACCCTGCCCCATTTATTCTTTCATATGCACGTTTCTAAATACATGTTTTCAGTGGCTGATAAACATATCAAACTTAGAGGAATCTTCTGAAAATACTAAGGTGCAAAAACTATGTTCATTTAGAGAAAGGTAAAATTGTTTATAGCTTACAGAAGTACTGTCAATGACACATAAGAAATAACACATGCATGTGATAGCATGTGGATTAGCTTCCAGCATGAACAGTTGAAACAGCAAGAAAACAGGCATTATATTTTTTTCCAGCTAACTGTGAGCACTGGACTACATGTCATTTCCCCTTCTGGGCTTTCATAAAGGTCCTTGTCTGATTTCTCTACCTAATCAAGTTCTTTATTCAGTTCTTTATTATCATCACTCAGTTCTCAAGCCCTGTATTTAAACTAAGTTCAAGGGTTATTGGAGAAAGAAGCATAAAGCACAATTAAATTCTCCTCACTTCCTAACGAAAAGCACTGACAATCCTGTAATACAAATTTGTCAACTAATTCAGGCTCTTACCTGCAATATATTAAACAATTGCCCTTTTTTTTCCTAGTAATGTTCTAAAAAAATTAATTCTTCAGCAGCTCTAGAAATTACAATGAGGCAAAACAAGTGGCAAATAGATCCAATTAAAATGACTGACTGACTCTAAACCAATGCAGGTGCAATAAACTCGTACGAGTCTTATGGGTCTGCCTGCCTCTCCAGAAGGACAATTCAGCAATTCAGCACAGTTAATCCTGGTTGCACAGCAAACAGGATCACAGAACCTACATGTCTCTACAGCGACTCAGTGAACATATCCCTTTGCTTTAACAATGAAACTACTGATAAACCACTTCTTAGCAGCTGAAGGAAGTTCTGCATTCATTAGATACCAGCAAAAAAACCCTCCCGCTTTTCCAGAACACACACCAAGAAGAGAATTCTTTGGTCAGCTCCAGTCACTTGTTTTACAGGTTCACTAAAGAGTTATTAATTAATATGTGCTCCACATAATTGTGGGGTGGTCATTTTAATACTGGTAATATTCTTCTTAACTCGAGTTCAATTCACAGTTGGTGGGAAAGAGAAGTGGGTGAAGTTCTCCAAGTTCAAATACACTAAAACACTGCAAAAGATTATTATCTTCTTTTAGCCTGTCCTTTGAGTTGCCAGGAAATGGTTGATACTCACACTTTATAGCACAGATGAGACTTATGTTTAAACTGTTCCACTGGCACTGGAATTGAAAGCAAGTACCCTTACTGAAGTTGCAGCTGTTCCCATGATATAAAAAAACCTAACTCCTAAACACAAGTTTTACATTTAAAAATAAGAGAACATTCTGCCTAGCTTATTTTATGTCACACAACTGATTCAGTTCATCTATTTTTCTTGCTGTACATCAACACAAACTTTTCTTTATATGAAGTTGTGTTGCCCAGGATATAACTTTAAAAACAGTTTAAATAACTAATTTGAATATATAATTGCTTTTAACATTTCATCTAAATGAAAATCCAATTCTAATTGTGATTTACAGATCAGCTGAATATTAAGTTAATCAGTCTCTTCTAATAAGTTAATCATTTACTAGGTAAAGTTTTTCTACACAGATTTTAAACAACTTATTCCAATATTTATTAACTTTGATGGGCACAGTGATTAGCCAATTATCATATCTTAATAATTAGCACACCTAACTTTACATACAAATAAGGATATACATTTTAAATATTACTTAACATAGTCTTTCTGTCGTCTTCTATTCCTAAACATATAGCACCAAGATTAAGATTACTATTACTGCAAAATCCTGAAATTAATTCAACATATAGTGAAAAAAGGACTCCAGTCAAGAGCTTAAGTTAGCTGCATTTCTTCCATTTCAATGGACTGTCAAATTAAAATCAGAAACAAAACCAGCACATTAATAGTATTAATGTAGTTAGAGGCCTCTAAAAATAAGACAGAATCATTAGCCATAAGGAAATGTTAAGATTTTTTCATTAAACCAGATGGTGAAGTTGAATAACCAAACAAGCTTCAGGAAACATATTTCCTTCACAAAGTGAACATGACCATTTGGAGATGTTCGATTAAACAAGTTTTTTTCAAATTTATGTACCATTAAATACTTAAAATTCTTTCTAAATTTTATGTAGTCAGCCATTCCTCAAAAGAATGCATCACCAAAAATTGGTCATGACTATATTCGTACTGCCAGAAAATATGGGTACTTTCATGAATTTTTCTAATACAATCAAGTGAAAAAACAAGGACCACTTGGTTTCAATTCAGTACCAATCATCAGTCAGAAGGCAGCTGTTAATGCATCAACCCTTTTGCTCTGCCCAATGGTGTGTGCACAGTGCCACGGGCTTCCCCTTCTCATTCTGCACAGCCCAGAGAACAGACTTGGGGGGGTGCCAGAGGCTGGGGTAGGACACAACTAGCCAAGTCCCCCGGACCAGCTAAAGAGCTGTCCTGTGCCGTATACTATCATGTACAGCAAGAGAAGGCAGAGAAGGGAGCCCTAGATCCGTTAGGCTTCTGGCTCTACATCAGTCTACACATGTGAGACTGAGTGACTGCCTTTGGTTTATTTCTTTGCCTTTGTTTTCTCTCTTCCTTCTTCCACTTCTCCTTCACTTATGAAACTATTTTTATCTCAACCCACGAGTTTTCTCACATGCACTCTTCCTTGCTGCTTCTCCATCCCACTGGGGGTGCTTAGCTGCCTATCAGGCTTAATCCACAAAACGTGGGTTTTTTTCTGAAAAGCTGTTCTTGACTCCGTTACCTGTTTCTACCTAAAGGGAAGGTACAGAGAAGATGGAACCAGAGGATTTTAGAAGGTGCATGGTGATAGTTCAAGAAGCAAAGCACAGGACAGTACTCAAGCAATTCTGACTGTATATAAGGAAAACATCGTTGACCACAAAGGTGGCTGAATATCGAATGCTGTGTCACTGTCACAGCTTTCCATAGCAGAAGGGGAATTTACTACTACCCACCACAGAGCGGCATGATGGGAGGATGCAGACAAACAATACACTCATCCAGAAATATCTTTATATAAAAGCTACACAGAGCAATGCAGTAAAACCTGAGCAGGGGAGGAAGGTTGAAGCAGAAGAGACAAGGTAAGTATGATGTTTATAAAAGGGCAAAAGAAGCAACTCAGTTCAGAAAGGATTCAAGTTGTAAAGATGAGGGTGGAACATTAAGAAACTTACAGCAGTA
Organism: Tringa solitaria; assembly: GCA_026413425.1. Taxonomy (NCBI): domain Eukaryota; kingdom Metazoa; phylum Chordata; class Aves; order Charadriiformes; family Scolopacidae; genus Tringa; species Tringa solitaria. The sequence continues at coordinate 19,210,378 of JAOXJM010000063.1, forward strand.
AAATGGAGAAATGTTTTCTGAATTTCTCTGCTTATTTTAAACAGTTACCTGAATAGAATTCATATACATCAGATTATTCATTTGTCCTAATGCCACCACTTTGCTTGCCTCCATTATGTGTTTCCCTAACACATTTCAGATATTGCACAAGATTTAAGTGATTTCCTACTTTATTTGGCATTATTTCTGTAGAAGGGAAATATTCATTTGGTAAATCAATCACTCCTGGCATCCCTTGAGTATTACGATTTCTAAAAAAGGCAAGGAACAGAGAGTAGACAGGAATCATTCTGGCCTTCCTTCCTTCCCAGGGATCAAAAGTCTGCCTTGTTGTAGGGCTGGAAGTACTACTGACAGTTCACCACATTGCTCCATATTTGTCACATAACACACACTTTTAGAGTGACTAAAACAAAGTCTTTAAAATATAGGATATATGCATATAATATATCCATGTGAATCAGTAGATATGGATGTTCTACTATAAGATATTGCATATACATTAATATGAACATTGTACTATTTTTTTTATATATATTGCATGTCATAATTCTTTCAAGAAAAGCACCAAATAGGTATTTATAGAGATTTTTAGATTGTTACTAACCAATAAATTGATGGTAGTGTTCTCCTACTGCGTCCTTGCAACAAGACTAGGCAATGCATCTCATGTTTCTTCCAAAATTCCTCATTTTTTTTTAAATGAAACATTTTTTTAACTTTATGCCATTTATTAAAAAAATAAAAATCAATAGCCTAAAATTTTGCAAAAGGGTTAATTGATATCTCTCATTTCCTAAATCCTCTACAGAAATCTCATTAGGTCAAATTACATGTGTGCATGCCCATGTGCCCCTGGGGGGGTGGGAGAAAACACTCAAAAGGCACTTCTGAGGCCACATCAAGCTCAAGTCCAAGCTTTTTAGTAAAAAGCTGGTTTCAGCCTTTCCTTTTAATACACCCTATTTCTGTTTTAATACATTTTAATGTACATAACATCATAAAAATCCAGCAAAAGCAAACCTAGCTCTTGGGGAGTTAGGGATAAATTCTAAATACATTAGAGAGGCTATCATCATCATTATAATCTTTTAGACTGACAAAGAGAAGTGAAAACAGGAACTAATTTGCTTAAGGACTTATCAGGTCTTTGGAAGACCAGAAGCAGAAAAAAAAGTCTTCCAAGTCCTAGCTTAGTACTCCGTATCATACAATCAACTGCCAGCATGTATTAGAGTAACTTATGCAAATTTCATAATTTCATTCAGAGACAGGTTCTAACCATCATAATACTCCATATCTCTGCTTATGGAATAGATTTACGTATTGGACACTAGTAAAAGCAACGAAATACGATATACAATTTCAGTTCTGATACAAATCCACATCTCTTCTAGAGCAATTTTGCAAGTTTCTATGTGTTTGTATATACACATGTACACAAAATATATATACACACACCAATATGCATTTTTATTTTTAACCAAAGGGTATAACATGACATGACATATTATGGGCACATTAACTCTTTCAGCTGTTTACAGTTCTTGATACAGCAGAATAATTTTATTTAAGCTGTCAATGCCTTTAAGCATTGTATGTTTGAGCACATATGTTTAATAGACATATGTGACATGCATACAAGGCAAGACAGTCAGACAAAAGATTTGGTTGCTCTTACCTGCATACCATATTTCCTTCCAGAAAATTACATAACATGCATTCACAGAAATTTTTATTTTATTACTCATCAATACATAGACTGTAACTTTTTCTACTACAGTACTCTTTGACAAAATAGAACTCTCCAGTTAATTATTGCACTAATACATACCACAACTCCAAATTGTTCTGGCTCAGCAAGATCATTATATTCATCCTTTAATTCGGCTAAGGCATTGAGTTCTTTCTGCTCAGGAAGATTCTTCACTAGATTCTAAAACAAACAAGGCATAATATTAAACTTGCTATATTAAACTAGCTGAGATCTTAAAATAACACACGTAAAATACCACAACATAGAAATGCATGAAGAAATTATGGGAAGCTTTTTTTATGTACGCAGCTTTAACACACAAGAAACACAACAAATCAAAACAGTAATTATTTAGTACAGACATCAGCACCTCTGTTACAGTCTCTAATTTGAAGAATGCCTCCTCAGTATGAAAGAGTTAGACCAAACTTCTTGACGCTGTCAGACTCTGAAGAATTATATTCTATTTACAATCTTTTTTTGCCCTCATGAGTGCATCTTGCTCATTAAATATTAATCAAGAAATAACTGGTTTGTGCAAAGTAAGACATAACTACCTAAAAAAAGATAATCTTTAGACAATCAAAATAGCTGTGCACAAACTTCATTTAAAAACACTTTACAGCAAAAAAAGCAACATCTCAAAATTGTACAAATCTTCTGGGTGGCAAATATACTGGCATTCGGCAAAAATCAGAGCTTGTTTGAAATCTAATCCATGTCCCCAAGGAAAATTGTATGCTTTATTATATGATCTTAACACCTCAAAAGACAGATATGCTAAATATATAAAATATTTATATTAAGACTGATGAATACCTTGTTTTAAGAGATAATCAGTAAAAGTTTACGTTGTATTTACATTTTGATATACATGTTAGTTGAAAATATTAATGCTATTCTTCCAGGGAATAAAGTATGCATTTGCATTCAAGCAAGCTAGCACATGTCATCAGGTCTTTGTTCAAAAAAGTTCATAAATTTTAAGATCAAAAAAATAAAGTGAATTAAAATCTTATTAACTGATATGATTACACTAAAACTGTCCAGACACAGAAGGTGCCCTTTACTTCATTTCCAATCTCTAGTAACCACCTTAGTTCATATTAAAAACTTATGAGAAAAATCAAGAAACAAAAATTATTAATATTTTGGATACTGGATATGGGATCCAAAACACTGTAGTAGGTTGGAGGCACACGTGTCTGGGGAGTTTCAAGTGGTGTTGAGTTATAGGCAAGCACTAGCCAACGAAGAAATTTAAGGGACAGAGTTGGAGACATTTACCTATAGAAGAGAGGCAGAAATACCTCCAGATCTAGGTGAACACAGTGAGAAAGCAGGAGAGACACTGTGGCCTTTAGGGAGACTTTTTGAGAGGGCAAAAAGGAGTAAAAGGAGTCAACCTGTTTCTCTACGCAGGATAATTTATAGACACTATAATCATAGATTGTTCCATGTTGGAAAGGAGCTTTCAGATCATCTAGTCGAACCATCAACCTAACACTGACAAAAAACATTATTAAAACCATCTCTAAGCACTATGCCTTCTCACCTTTTAAATACCTCCAGGGACGGTGCATCAACTACTTCTGTGAACAGCCTGTTCTAATGCTTAATAATCCTTTCAGTGTAAAAATTTTTCCTAATATCCAATCTAAACTTCCCCTGGTGCAACTTGAAGCCATATCCTCTTGTTCTATCGCCTGTGACTTGAGAGAAGAGACCGACCCCTTTCAGTGAGTTGTAGAGAGCGAGAAGGTCTCCCCTCAGCCTCCTTTACTCCAGGCTGAACATCCCCAGCTCCCTCAGCCTCTCCTCACAAGACTTGTGCTCCAGACCCCTCACCAGCTCTGCTGCCCTTCTCTGGACCCACTCCAGCACCTCAATGTACTTCTTGTGAGAGGCCCAAAACTGGACATAGTATTCAGGGTGGGGCCTCACCAGTGGCAGGTACAGGGGGACCATCACTGGCCCAGTCCTACTAACCACACTGTTCCTGATACAGGCCAGGATGCTGTTGGCCTTCCCAGCCACGCTGCTGAATCATGTTCAGCCAACGGTCGACCAGTACCCGCAGGTCCTTTTCCACCAGGCAGCTCCAGCCACTCTTCCCCAGGCCTGGAGTGTTCATGCGGTTGGTGCGACCCAAGTGCAGGACCAGGCACTTGGCCTTGTTGAACCTCAGACCATTGGCCTCGGCTCATGGATCCAGCCTGTTCAGATCCCTCTGCAGAGCCTTTCCACCCTCCCGCACATCAACACTCCCACCCAACTTGGTGTCACCTGCAAACTGACAGAGGGTGCACTCGATTCCCTTGTCCAGATCATTGATAAAGGTGTTGAAGGGAACTGGCCCCAACACCAAGCCCTGGGGAACATCACTCGTGACCAGCCACCAACTGGACTTATCTCCATTCACCACCGCTCTCTGTGCCTGGCCTCCAGCCAGTTTTTCACCCAGTGAAGAGCACTCCCGTCCAAGCCATGGGCAGCCAGTGTCTCTAGGAAAATGCTGTGGCAAACGGTATCAAAGGCCTTACTAAAGTCCAGGTAAACAACATTCACAGCCTTTCCCTCACCCACCAAGTGGGTCACTTTGTCATAGAGATCGGGTTTGTCAAACAGGACCTGCCTTTCAAGAACCCGTGCTGACTGGGCCTGATCGCCTGGGTGTCCTTCGCGCCCCACAAAATGGCACCCAGGGTGATCTGTTCCATGACCTTCCCAGGCACCGTGGTCAGACTGACTGGCCTGTAGTTCCCCAGACCTTCCTTCTAACCCTTCTTGCCTATGGCCATCACATTTGCTAGATGCCAGTCAGCTGCTGGGGCCTCCCCAGGTTGCCAGGACTGCTGGTAAATGACAGAAAGTAGCTCGGTGAGGACTTCCGCCAGCTTCTTCAATACCTGGGGTGAATCCCATCCAGCCCTACAGACTTGTGTGCGTCCAGGTGTTGGAGCAGGTCCCTCACCGTCTCACTTTGGATTAAAGGGACTTCATTCTGCTCTCTACCCCCATCTGCTAGCTCAGGGGTCTCGCTGCTCAGGGAGCAACTGACTCTATTACTTAAGACTGAGGCAAAGGAGGCATTAAGTACCTCGGCTTTCTCCTCACCCTTTGTCACCATGTTACTGACTTCATTTAATAAGGGATGGAAATTCTCCTTAGTCCTCCTTTTATTACTAATATATTTATAGAAACTCTTCATTGTTCTTAGTATCCAAAGCCATCTTCTGAAACTTGGATAAGTAAACAGTAGAACCAGCATCAGGTTTAAAGGTTTACTTCCAATAAAGTGTCTATGGAATATGCAATTCTATAGCATTTTAATTACAACACAGATCTCAGGTAAAGGTAAGGTCATGTGCCACAGCTACAAAAATAAAATCTTTTGATACTTGCTGCAAAACTAGTCATAGAAGTAAAACATCTCAAAATCTGCTCCTTGAAATTCTTCTGGTTAGGTTATTAGCACTTCAGTTCTCCTCCTACCAGAAAAGGTGCATTGCCACACGTTCCCGTATATATATGAATATATGAATAAAACTGAAGGGACATGCACACTGACACTGTGAGAGAACTAATAATGACTGTTCTGGTCTATGTCACAAGAAGACTCTGCTATGAAAAAAAGTTATGTGCCTTTTAAAATCAGAAAAGCAACTGGCACTATAGTAGCATATTTTTTCCAGATATAAAAATCTTAATGAGAGAAAACTTGTACTATTAGAGATTCTCGTCCTATTTTTAAAACATACCAATCTTGCCATCACTCTTGCAATATTCATATTCATTCAGAGAATTTGATTACTGATAACTCAGCCAGGCTTGATAAAGTAGGCATTATAAGGTACAACTTTCAGAAAGGCATCAGTCTAATTTGTCAAATATGCAAGTGATAGCTAATTTAATTCTCCAAGCTGAAAGAATCAAACATTCACCCATCTTAATAAGGAAAAATACAGATGACAAGCAGTATCATACACAGTGTCCTTGTTACAGAAAGATTTTTTACACTTACACTGGGGAGATACTGTGTGTCTCAGTGAGCAAAGTTCAATATACTTAACAGAGATAAGCATCAGAGTCACTAGATGTCACACAATTAAACTATGGCCTTGTGTTTAAACCTAAGCATGCTTCCTTTCTTACCAACTCAAAATCTCGTCCCACAAAGTTCTACTTCAAAAAAAAGTAAGGAGCTGTAAAACATTCTTGCTCATTTGATTGACTGTTTAATGCTGATAAAGATCAAAGACATGAACTAATTAACTTTTTTTAACCTATTTTCATTAGATAGACTATTTACCAAATGCTGTCATCAATCATTTGACAGTATTTGTCAAAAATGTGTATTTCAGGACAGATTAATAAGCTTACTATAAAACATATTTTTTTCCATCAATGTAGAAATGCAAGTACCTCCTACTAAAACTGCCACATAACCAAAAGCTGTTAACATGGTCATCCACACCCCCTTACAGTCTAGAGCTAACAGATCAACTCTTTTTACCCTCAGCTTCTAAGATGGAAAGTTTGGCTCTGATAGCACTGCAGCCCCCATATATATATTTAAATATGTTGACTTTCATTAATTGTATTGAATAACTGAAAATTAAGCTAAAGCATTCAGTGATTACATACTCAAATCTTTGTCACTACTTTAGGAAACAGTTTTGTAATGTATTCATGATGATGTGGGTTTACATAAAAATAGGATAAATAAAAATAGTTTACCTAAAGATAAGTAGTAGTAGAAATCTAAGGCTGAAATTAAGAGGCTGAAACTATCACTCCCTATTCGCTGTCACAACACCCTGAATTCTGCTGAACAAGGTGTTCGACAATCATATTTTTACAAGAATTTATCTCAAGGACACACGAGGATTTGAGAGTATTTTTTCTGAGAGTGTTTTCCTCACGGAAGAGTTACAACTGTATATAGTCTACCATGTACTCAAACTGATTAATCCAATTAATTTTAGTAAGTATTACAACATAAGTTTGAAAAGCAGCAAGAAACGAGGACTTGAGAAGCATAACTGAAAAAGCGCATTTCGATATGCTCAGTTATGCTATACCCATTTGGCTTTCACCACTTTGATATTTACAACAAAGCAGTTTCCACATGTGCATTTTCATAAAGTATGAGTTTTGCTAAGCATGAAAGAAAGCAAGGTTTGCTTTGTAAAATTTTTCCAATCAGTAGTACTGAAAACTGTTAAACTGCTAAATTAGTTAATAACTCAGAAGATTAGAATAAAAATATACCAGAATAGACTGAACATGAAATAGATTATACAGCCCATTTACCCCACTACATTTCTAATATCTTTAGAAACAGGGAAGGAATCTCCTCCAGGTTATCAGCTAAATCTCCCTGTTATGAGAACAACTCTGCCACACCATTCCCTTCAGAAATGGACCAATTCCAAAGCGTCACTTTATTGAAGATTATAGGCAGCCGAGTTTCTAGATAGCCGCATTCATGATGAATTCATATACATTTATTCTGGTGTTAACATTGCCTTTCGCTTATGCAACTTCATTTTTCTCCCCAATGCTTATGCACATCGCTCTTCTCCCATACAGTTATAATGTAGTCATATCCCCTCTCAGCTATTTATATTGCTAATCTAATCAAGCCAATCTTTTCTAGCTTCCTTCTGTAGACTGTTTCTCCATCCCTCAATCATCTTAAGTAGTTTTTAAGTTCAGCTTCTCCTTTTTAAATTAATTTTTGAGAAATGCACTGAGTATTTTAGATAAGGTCTTAGAAACGCATTATTCAAAAGCATAATAATTATCCTCTCTACTGGAAATACTTGACCTGATACACCTTGCAATCACATTTGCCTTTTTTATGGTGTACTGGCTCTGGCTGGGATGAAGTTAATTTTCTCCATAGCAGCCCATATGGTGCTGCTTTGACTTGTGACCAAAGTGGTGTTGGTAACACCCCAATGTTTCAGCTACTACACTGCACAGTGCCTCTGCAGCTTAAGGCCACCTCTGTCCTCACTCTGCAAAGGAGGCCAGGGACGGGTTGTCTGCACCTCCAGCCCTGACACGCAGGCAGGGCAAGTGGTCGGGACTGGGCGAGAGCTTAGCAACTCCACATACAGCTACACCAGTGGTGGCTGTACTTGTCCTGCCAAGCATAGACTATTTCTGCTCTTCAATCATTTCCAACTGATTAGCAACCGTTACAACAGCAGCTCCCAGCACTTTACAATGAACATGCAAGATCATGACCTTATACTAAAGCATAACCTATTAAATCTTTTTCCTATTAACCAGGTCTCAAGATATCCCTACATCTGTTGAAGAGATAACTATACCAATATGAAACTATTCTCCATGTGAGGCATTCAAGGTGGGTTTTTTCTCCCTGTTCATTTTTGATTTTACTAATCCTGTAGGCTTCTCAATCAAATGATCCGATATCCCTGATCAATAAACATAAACTTTAGACTCCTTACTTATTTCCAAATATTACATATTGTGTGCTTTAGTTTTTTGTGAGAAGACTTCCTCAGTAGCAAAAGACAGTATTTTTGGCCATGTAAAAAGATAGATAGGAAATATTTTGTATTTAATTTTAGGGCTCATACTCAAAACCAATCAATTCCAGGCTGACATGCCTGAAGTAGGACATCACAGTGAAACACAAAGTCAGACTGGAAATAGTTTCCCATCTAATGGGAACTTCCCAAAACATTATTCCATAGCAATCAAAAAAAAAAAGGTATTATACCAAAGGAAATATGAATGAGAATTTCTGATATAAAATCTGTGTTTTCAAACACATTAGGCTAGGTGGTGTAAGTCTCAGAATATGACATTACAAGAAGATCAACTGTATGTCGTGCTGTGAGTCCAACAGCATGAGGTCTGTGAGAAAAATGCAGCACTTCCTTTAGGGCCTCAAGAAAACAAAACTCCAGAAACATAAGCAGGCCTTGGTGACAAGAACAACTGCAGAATAAAGGACAAGCAAATTTAATTTGAAAAATATAATTCCATTTACACTGTATGTTTTGCAACAGAGTAATTTTGCTAAAAAACACTCATTAAAATTTGGAGTTACAAATTACTAACTAATGGTGAAGAGACCAGGCAACTCAGTTTAACCCAGTGTACCTGAAATAACCATTTTCTAAGTCCGAGAAAGAAAGATGAAATACATTTAGAAAATCCTGGTGGCACAGTGACAGGGGTACAAGCAGGAGACAGGGAAGAAGGACAGTATAAATAGAGGCCCAGAATGTTAGCTCCAACGTGAATCTGCATGATACTCAAATAAACCAGTTCAACACCAGTACCATTATTGTTCTACATCTGTATACCATTTAAGGTTTACATGTTTTTCTGTTGCACTATCACTGCCCAAAGATCAGGAGGGGCAGTGTACACACTTGCTCTCCTTCTACTGTGAGGAGATGCGAAAGGAATGTAAAGAATCTGTATTCCATACTTCCTTCTCTCCAGCTGAGATATTACGGGTTCAAAATAAGATTAAACCAGGTTTAGAGCAGGCTTGATTTACCGATGGTTTCTGGGTTGTAGCAGTGTCCTGACACATTCAGGTAGTTTCATCTATCACTAGTGACAAGCAGAGCTGTTTCCACAAGAAGACTGATGGAACTGCATTGTCCACAAGCCTAAATCTGGTAAATGCTTGCCTTCAACACTGAAAAACTAGAATTAGCAGAGATTTCCTCTTGACATGTCATCAAGTTAGAGATTCAAGAGTACTTTTGTTAACAGTGTCTTGTAAAGACAGTTTTACTGCTATAATGAACCATATTCAAAAGTGGAATTGAAATTTTAAAAAAGCAAACAAAAAAAATTGAAAAAAAAACCTGATATATTTGTAGCCGATAGCCAGAAAACTCTAAACTATTCTTTCTTATTAATTCTTACACCATGACAGCATTTTCATGTGAAAAACAAACTAAGAACAAAACCAGAAACATTTTCACATACCTGAATCAAAGATTCACTCAGCTTCTCTTCATCAACCTCTAAAATAATATTTTTTATTTCTTCATAAGGCAAACGGAAAGAACCCAGAAATATTGCTGAAATTCAGTAAGAAATAATTAGAATCAAAAAGGTCAAAAAGATTGATACAAGAAAGCAAACAATTTCTAGCAACTCAAAAATTTTATCTGATCCAAACTAATGTTTCACAATGAAGAAGCTTTGTATATAAAAGAAACAACAGATGAGCCACACTATTGCAGTTCAACTTAGGAATTTTACTTCTTAGAAATGATACTATGTTAATAGTTTTAATTGTTTAATCAGCCTCAGTTGCTCCCCAGCAGCATTTTTTGTCTCTAGCAACAAAGCCGTATTTTTATGAATGGCAACACACCTGCATTACTACTCAGACGTACTCAGTCACTAGGAGACTTTACCTATTATTTTTTGCTTTTACAATTGTTTAAGTGACATTTACATAACAGTCTAGAAAAAAACTCCATGTCAAAAGGATAATGAAGCACTGGGCAAAGACACAAAACCAATACCCAAGCTCTACCACCTTTTAGGGTAACTGAAGTTATACAAGAGACAATACATAGTATACCCTTCAAAGATAGGAGTTGTCAAAGCAATTTGGTCTCAGGATGTTATAACATCTCAACATAGCCCCATTCAAGAAACCACAAAATATCCTAACACAAATGGGTTAGCATACCATTTTATTTAAACACTGTTATGTTCAGCCAAACTACTATGGCTGATTTTACTGCATCCATACTTTCAAAACTTGAGTTTTACACCACTTGTGCCATAGTGCATTTTCTGCTTAAGAAAACATGCCCCTGGATGGGGTAATAAACACCACACAAATTTGGTTTTACTCACTTCAATTGCCACAGGCATGAGTGATATTTTATGTTCTTTCTAATTCAATTTCTAATTCAAATAAAATAATCTACTACTCTCCCTCCTTAACTAGAGAAAAGCAGCAAGTTCAAACTAACAGGTGGGGCCAATATTCCTTACAATTTATAGCAGTAGTTGTTGCACATAACTTACCCTATTTCATAATATATTTCTCTTTAAAAGTCTAACGTCCATCAAGCTCTATTTCTCCATTGCTCTAACCAGAAAAAGCCATTAGGAATGACCTCTCAACCCCAACCCAAAAAACCTACCAACATTGTGCCTTCTTTTATACTTCCAGTCTAAAGCCATTAATGAAACAATCAATTTTTTGTTACCAAAAAAAAAGTACTTCATTAACATTTAACCCTTCATCATTTTTCCATATTACTTTACGTCTTTCCAAGTTGTATAGTGAATTCCAATTATATGTACGTAAACCACTTTTGATCTTAAGACTCATGTTCACATTAGCCAGTTTTAGAAAAAGAACATTACATATGTAAATAAAAGAGAGAGAACATTTAAGAACAGTCATGTGCACATGCTAATTAGATATTAACCTAATGCATTTGACATCACTTACATAAGTTTTGTGCACTTTTTCCATCCAAAATTCTTAATTCCTTAATCTTTTTCTTTGACTGGGCCGCTTTCTTTTCTTCAGATTCTTCTACCATCTTTTTAGCTGTAAAGAATTTATTTATTAAATTCTAATTCATTAGTCTGTAAGATTTAACAGTTATATTAAGTGCAATTCAGCTAAAAAACCATAATAATGCATCTACTTTGAATCAGTTCAAGGCAAAATGAATCCACTGTCTCAATGTACTGTAAATTATCCAAAGACATGAAGTAAACGTACGAAATTAGGACTAATGTGAAATTAAAATATTACTACGACAATGACCAATTTTCCCAAATACTATCAAATTACATTTATGTATTTTAACCCATAAAATTTGTTATCTTCAGCTATGGTTTATTCCAGGCACTTTTAAAAATATTGTGATTTGGTGTTACCTCAAAGCACGTGAGTGCCCTCTGTTGAAATATTAATTCAAATAACATATTATTTTCTTCATCCAAACCCAATAAGATATGTCATTTGAGATTTATCACACTACACAAAGGTAGATTTTTACCAATGATCTATGTTGTCACTGGTAAAGAACAAAAACCAAATAAGAAAATACCATGTATTTTAAATTGGAGGGGGAGGAAGGGGGGGCGTGGAATTAGCAAGTACCACTAGCCTTATGTTCAAGTACTTAAAATTCTATACAAAGTAACGTGGTATTGAAATATTTAAAATATATGCTGATTTTTGCATAACTTAACACACTTAATTTTCACAGAATTTTCTTAATTATTAATTAAACCCATTAACAAGGATTTACTTCCTTTTAAATATCACATAACGTATTTGGCACTAAAGGAATATAAACTTAACATGCTTAACATTAATTAAACATAACGAACACTTTAAGTCATTCAAAAGTAACTTAAAAATTTGAAAGCCAAATTGAGAGGAAGTTTGAAGCAGACTATATATGCCTTTCTTCTCTGAGCATTGTTTTTTGCTGTACTAAGTTTCATTACAGGTATGTCCTAAGAAAAGATGCTTTTTTTAGTTGAAGAATAACACCAAAGCCTCAGTTTCAGCCTCTTAAAAAAATAAAACAAATGAGGCTGTTATTTTTCTCCTTATATACGTTACCATTAGGAAAACACCTGGCATAAAAGAATTCTACTGGGTTTATATCACTTGAATGATTAGTTCACCTTGGGCATTTTCACAGCAGTGTAAACTAAGATAGTACAAGATAGTTACCTCATCCCCAGCTACCTCTAAAAAGCCTAAAGCAGAAAAAGCTAAACAAAAAAGACTATTCAACAACCAGGCAATACTTGCCCTCCCATTGCCCCACCATTATTCTGCAAGTCTAACTATGTAATATGACCAGCTTGCTTTGGATTTGTAGAAGGACAGAGCTACACATCAACTTAATAATACACAGATAATACTCAAAATTCCCACCAGCACTGACCCTTTAACTATAATGAACTACTGTTTAAAAACCTGAAGTGACACTCCATGAAATAATCACACCCTTACCACTAATTGTTCTCAATTAAACAAGGAAATAAAACCAGGTGCTCAACAAAACAAAACACACCCAAGAGTTAATAATTAGCTGTCCCATGAGAAGGTAATAAACATGAGGAGTTCTGTTATAAGAACAGAAGCTACTGACAAGTCTACATTCGTGTCTGTAAGAAAAGATTCAAGACGGGTGACCTATTCCAAACTACATCTGTTTAAGAATTAATCCCTCTGGATTTCCATATGTGACTGGGTTTTTCAGGTGTTGACCAACACACACCCTCACGATCAGCTCACAGAGTACTAAACTTGTCGTGTTACTTGTGAACACTGAAAACAAACCTGCTCTGTAACCTGCTAAGACAATACACACACAAACCAAGTGTTAGGCCTCTCAGTCTCATGGCTTGCAAAACTGCAGAGCTAACAAAAATATGAAGTTGTACAAGAAAAAAGAAGAAATATAGATGGTTTTGTACCAAATTTCACCCCCCCAAAGGTAACATTTTCCTTACAGTGGTAATTCACATACACCTGATCAGACACAGCAAGTGAGAGAATTATCTTCTGAGCAAGAGTTCAAGGGCCAAGTTGTTACATGAGCCCAACTCAAACCACATATTAGGTTACTCAGCTACTACAGGATCAAAAAAGGGAAAGTGGTTTTGGGGTTTCAGTTTTTCAGCTTACAATATTTTCTAGAAAGAGACAGACAGAGGATGGGCTGAGTCAAGAGTTCACAAGGGGAAGTGTGCCTGTGTAGGGCAAACAATGGTTTTCATTATTATCCTTCCTCACCTCTTTTGGGATTGCCCTCTTCTAGTGGTTGTGAAACTACTAGCCCCATCTAGAACACAAAAGATCAAATGTTCCTAAGTTTTATAACAAACCGTGGCTATTCTTACCTGCTTAAGCCTGGCGTGCTGTAACACCATCACTTATAAATCATCCCTTTTATAAATATTTAATGTCTAAGTTAGATTAACACTTTTCCATTTGGAAAAGACCAAAGGTGGTGTTATTTCCAAAGGTTCTTATATTGTCAAGCACAAGCCTTTGAAGACTAAGTTAGCTTTACATCAATTTACAAAAACAACATGGAGAAATATTCAAACCAGATGCTTCTGTGACTGCATCAAAGTCATAACCCAGCATCAACACCAATCTTACCAACAACTTAAGACTCATAGGCAGAAAGAGATATTAAATTACTAGAATTCTTCCACAGTTAGACTATGCTTAAGATTACACTAAGCATAAGAGAGCTATCAAAGGCCGTGCCCTGCCCTCTTCTCTTAGTGGTTCTCTCTCCCTCCAGTTGCACAGTCCATTTCAGCAGCGACTGTGACAGGACCATGGATTACAGATTTTTTTTTAAATATAATTAAATAAAGAAAAGTCACTCGGTAGGTTTCAGAATCAATATACTATTGCTGACCAACCTCCCAACCCTTTTCAGGTACTCCTTTCTCAAGTGCCTGTTTAAAGATGAAACACGCTTTTTGGTTTGATGCCACAGAACCAGAGGGAGAGATGAAAAAAGGATTTTATAGCAGTTAACATAGGGTAGCTCAAAGAAGCAAGATAGAATTAAAAAATTCATCTGGAAGCTAAAGCATCTGTATTACTTCCTACAGACATTTGAGTTTAGTGCTGTGATTATTCATTACAGCACTTTGATAACGGCACTGGCTTACATCTTCATTCAAAATCAACTTGTTTTCAACCTACTAGTCTTGCAGTCAGTACCTAGAACTAGTGACAGTCATACCCGGGTTTCCATAACAAAGACACTGATATTTTGGGGGGGAAAAAGGTGTAGCAGAGGGAAAATTTCCTTATTTTCTGACCACAACAACTTGTTAAGCAACACGACACTGAAAGAAGCTGGTCAGTTCTCCAAGTTTCAAGCTTTATTCCACAGGGTCCATCTCCCAGACAAATCCCTGCTGAGCTAGCCATCTACCTCCAAGTACTCGTTTGCCTCTCTTGTTTCAAGAGCACAACTAGTTTTTTCCCACCTTAAATAAGGCTTGATCAAAATTCAGCCTCCCAAATTTATGGCTCACCTGTTTCACTGCCCAGAACATACTCGCTAATCAAGTTCGTGTCAGCCCTCCACTGCATTAACAGCTCTGGAATGACAGCAGCATCCTCAATAAGTGGTAAAGCTTGTCCAGGTACTCCAGCAAGACACGTTCTGCGGAAGTCACTAAACTCTCCTTCACAAGTTCTCAGAGTCAAGAAGCCCAAGTATTTTACCACCACATGAAAGAAGCCTGTGTACCAGCAGAGCAGATTTCAGACTGAAAAGGGACTGTCAGATTGTCCTCTTGAATTTCAGATGACCATGTCCGTGATAAATGACAAAGCTAATGCACTTCTGTTGTGTTGATGCAAAGCATATTTAAATCCCCTACCCAACATCTATTTTTCTTCTGGAGTGTTAGTCCCATTTCACACAAATTAAGGTAGATTAATATTTGGATTTATCTGGAGAATATATATATACATACACACACACACAAACAGGCACACATAAATGTGTGGGGTTTTTGTTTTGAAGAAATGGAGGAAATGATACTCTTGGTTGTCTAAAACTATTTCCCCATTCAGTTGGGAAGAAGTAAGAAAGCAGCAAGCATTTTTTTCAAAAACTAATTAACAGTCATTGAAATGACAAAATATCCACTAATGCATAATTATCTCACACCAGTTACATCTGTAGAATGTTTGGCTTGAGTTTACTTGCCTTAACCATCTACCTTGAACAGAGGAAAGGGAAAGATAGCCAATATGAAAGGGAAAAAGTAGTTTTAGCACAGGCAGGCGTCTCTTTGAAGACCAGAAAGTACAAATTTAAACACCAACATTACATAACCTCTTCCTTTCTTTTTTCTTTTTTTTTTTTCAATTTAGATTGGAGTTCTATTGTGTTAGTAACAACATATTTGTTTATCAGTGCTGAAGGAAAAAAGCTGATGCAACATGCTGCAAGGGATTGTTTTCTGTTCACCTTACATTATGCAACACACGTGCAGCTCAAGTGTGTACCTTCAGCGATACCTTCATCTGGGAACTCATTTATTCCCCCAGAAACTGCACTTCTTGAGACCCACGTAGGCTTTAAAGAAAAAATGGCAACACTAAACAAAACATTATACAAGTTTAAAATACATTAAACAAGACTTCTGATTAATCATGGCAAAAAACATACACAAACATGGTGTAATACTTCAGAGACATAATTAAGAAAAAAAATTCTACCACCAGTACATTTGTACTTCTGTAGCCAAAAAAGTAAGCACACATGGCTCTTTAAAATTCCCATTCTACACCTGTTCATTAACTCAGCTACTGAATGGCATTAAAAGTCATCATGACGTATTTTTAGAAATACATACAAGTTCAGTTAATGCTACTGGAGCTCTTGAAGCATTTTACTTTGAGCTAAGTGTCCAGTTCATATTAACCTCCTCCTTTCTTTCCTTAAATAAGCAGTGAATAATTTTAATAAAGAATTAACAGTAAAAACTGTCATTCATGAGCGTGATGAGGATGAAAATTAAAGGGAGACAAAAAGGAGTACATTGAATTTCTGTGTGGAGAAAGCAAAGATTTAGGTGAACTTTATCCTATTTGAACCTGAGGTTTCATCTCTAATTTCTATCAAGTCTTTACCCATAGTGAACAAATGCCCTTATATTATCACAGGAAATGAATAATTTTATCTTATTTCCATCCGGCAAATGGCTTACCAATTGCATTTACTGGTATTTGGCAGCAACGGTAAATACAGAGAAGAAATTAATTGCTTTATTATTCCTTTTACCTGAAAGAAGATTAAGGGCTGTAAACTATACATACGCTTCAATAGCTCAAACTATTAATCACACTGAGAACTTCACTCAAAAAATCCCAACCCACGTGATAGGACTTGGAAGAAAAAAGAGATAAGGAGCTAGAAATGCCACTGAAAGATTAGTAGCTATTTTATAGCACAAAAATTCAGTAAACTACTGCATCATAGCAGAACTCCTTTAAGCCCAGCTAAATTGATCATATCAGGAAGCTACTGACAATTTTCTATTTCTGTTTTACTTCTAGGGGCACATCAGAATAGAAGTCAGTCAAAGAAAATGGGAGAGAGAAGAAAGTCAATTATAATGTTAGTCTCAAATTTGCACTTGTTCTCTTCCTTCACCAATACACTAGCATTAAGCCTTTCCATTTGTCTAACTGCATCCTTTCCACTCTCAAATGGAACAGTGCAGCAGTGGGCCTCGTTAGTGTCCCCATTAGCAATAACCCATGAACTTCCACAAACCACTTGTTCAGTAAAATAGGAGAAATATGACCAGCCTCTTCTTCCAGACAGCATAATGAACCCTGGCAAGTTATGCATGCTCAAGGAAACAGCCAGCCAAACTATGTAAAGAACCTGTTGATCATCAAGAAGTGCAAATGGGTCCAGTAGCATCCTTGAAGATGCAGATCCAGAGCCCTGTCAGTGGCAACAAGGCAGAAAATAGCAGTGCAAACTAAATGGACCAGTGACCAAGGAAGTATTCTCTATCCAAACTTATAAACAATAAAACTAGAGAATACTCAGTGGATCCCAGAGGAGAGCCTCTGGGAGATGCCACAGTCCTGCACCTGGACTATGCATTGCACAACTGAAGCCACAACTGCTCTCCTGGACTGCATCGTCCCCTGCAGAACATGGATGTCCTGCAATTTGTGAACTGCATAAACTGAGATTAAAGTGCTTTAGTACCCAAAATCATTTATAACCTCCACACTGTCATTTGGTCTTAAACTTTGACAAATAGCAAACCATTTCCCCAAATAGCTCGAGATAAATGCAAGAGCATTAGCAGATACTACCCACACCCTCTTGTCAATTAAGCCAGCAGCTGTGTGATCTCATGATTATTCCCAATGCCACCTGGCATTTTGCAGTTCACCTAAAATCACTGAGCTATCAATTCCTCAAGTAAAATTAATTAAGCACTCCTGCTGTCACTCTGTCCTTTCTACAGTCAGAAGAGCTAAATACCTGGTAAAGCATTTTAAAAAAAATAAAAATCAAGAAAACAATTTTATTACAAAGAAAGCAAGTAATTGATCTGAAAGTGGATCTTAGTTTGAGGTCTCAAGATAATAAAAAAAAAAACTGACAAGGGGAAAAAAAACATGGAACCTCTTGCAATCCTGTATGCTTTTTGCCTAATTAATGTAATCAAGCTGAAGGAAGTGACATCAACCCAACAGATTATACTCTTTAGAAGAAAAAAAAAATCATTACTTCATTTTACAAATGAGTTTAGTCAAAAAATAGCAGGGGATCTATGGTCCTATTACTTGTTCTTATAAGAAAAGTAATTGTTGTTATTATATTTGACCACCATACTTAAAGACTATATGAAATATTTCTTGTTCTATTAAAATTGCCCTAAAACAGTTTTAAGTAGTCTAATTCTCAAGTGCAAATTTCAAATCTGCATCAGGGACTTGTGCAGTAAAGTTGTACGGTTAAAGTGTACTTAATTAGCCACTCTATATTGCAGTTGCTTTCAGCTTTCTACCAACAGCTTGAAATCAAGTAGATGTCTGGGCCACAAATACTTTAAATTAAAAAAAAGAAAAGCAGCAAAGCACTACACACAACTGATTTTGCCCCCTTTTATTTACCCCACTAAAGATCAAGGCAAAAGATGTTGCTTTTGCTGAAAGACAGAAAGCAAATATTAACGATTCATCACATACAAATGGTCACAGAAATACACGCGAGTGCTCCTTCTGAACACTAGAAATCAAACAGCAGGCAAACAACGATTAAACTGAAAATATCCTCACTGGACCTACTTAACTGTGTTGTATGACGTGCTGCAAGAAGCTGGAAAAAAAGCTGGTAGCCTTTTCCATGAACTCTTCTCTTCCATTCCCTCCATGAATATTTATGGAAAAGAAAGCCTCCAGATTGTCCACCCCATTCCTCCCTTTGCCACTGCTTCAACCTCTGCGACGTTTATTGGGAATACGCTGGCTTTTACTCCAAAGAGATGCTTATGCTTCTCCTTGGTGGGTTTCACTAGGTACTGAGACATTACCCATCTCTGCTGCCTATATATCAGTGCTTGACTGGTGACTAAAAAGATCAGTCAATGTATTTTAGAAGTAATAAAGTAAGTATTTATGTGGGTCAGAGAAATTATTTGCCTATAAAAACAAAATGCTGCCTATAACAGTATTTCTAATTTAGACAGTCACATGTCCCAGTTGTGTTTTTTCCTCTGATACCAGGTCATCATCACCTCAGAACTGCTAGATAAGATAGAATCTGGAAATAATTATAGCTAACTGGTATGCCTGTTATCCATACAGCTATCAAAAGCAGAAGGAAAGCACCAAGACTCAGACAAAAGAAAAAATTCAAAGCAAAACACAATGTCAAAAAACTGCAATCCTATTTTATCAAGATTTGAATAAACTCATTTTCTGTTACTATGAGAAGTCTAGTAAACAGGAGTCTTTTAAATGAATAGTTCAGCTACTGTTCCTTTGATTAGGCTTGCAAAAGGCACATCTTTCCCAATAAAGACACTTACTGGAATCACATTTTCCAAAGGAATTTTAGAAATACTGAAGCTAAAAAAAAATCCCAAGATCCAAAAATCCCTTTATAAAGTCAAGTTAAATAGAGGTTGGTGTTTAATGGAAAAGACTAACATTTTAGTTAAAACTAAGCACTAAATTGACTTCTTTTCCTCTTGCACTGTGATATTTGACATACAAAGCTCCTGACTAAATATTTAAACACTAAGTAAAATCACAAATGTATATTCCAGTATCCTTTCCCTTTCTGAAGTATTTCTGTACCATCACGGTTTTAAACAAACATGTATGAAAAATTCTTTCAACTGTACATATCTAAATCTCCAAAACTTTGATCTGTTTACTATCTTCTAGATCTACTTTTTTTTTTTTAAGTGTAATATGGTACATCCCAGTCACATACTCTGACCTACACAGTGAAATACACAATGTCACATTGCTATTGACTTAGTACTTAGGAAATTTGATTTTATGTGTAGTAAAAAGAATTCTATTTTCCTACTAATTTAGAGTTTAAAAAAAAATATTGGTAATTAGCTGGTATTTAATGTTTAAGCCAGCAGAACTCAAAAGGATGCTTTCATAGGTGTCGGGTCCAAAGCATACCTTCACAAGGGAAAAGGATCATATTAGAAGTAATTGGGAAATTATCTGTCCTAATAGATTGCACTGATTTCTACAGCCAGTAAGCAGTGCTCTGTGAGGTTGAATGGTAATCACAACTTTGACAGTTGACAAATACAAATAGCAACTTTCATCTTTATTTATAAAACACAAAAAAATTAGTCCTCCATAAACAAATGTTTGAAATGGTGGCCTTGTGGTGGATGGTATCAAATATATCTAATTAGCTGCATGTAACATAAAACAAGCATACCTTTCAACCTAATCACACGTGGGGACAAATATTTTTGCCACCTGTCAGTGACAAGAACTCAGGCTATTGCAACCTCTATCTTAGAATTACTTATAGGTTTAACCAGACACATGAAAAGACAGTGACAGGTTTGGAACAGGAACTGCCACATCACACTGTGTCACAGGGAAGACTCATTGCATCTTTCTAATTACAATCATTCTGACTAATTGTCCTGGGTCGGGCGAGGCTAGGGTTAATTCTCCCCAGGGCCTGGCAGGACACAGGTATT
>JAOXJM010000063.1:19231007-19253907 GCA_026413425.1 Tringa solitaria
TGCGAGCGGCTGCCACGTGGTGCTGTGCTGCCGTCTGAGGCCAAACCACGACACTAATCATCATTCTAACTAAGGTCATCGCAACAGAGTTTCAATATACCCTGACAGTGAAACGTTTCTGGCATACTGATGGAACACTCTGAAAAACAAACAGTAATTGAGACATTTGATGATTCCATACTGAGACAACCAGAACCATGAGGTCCCCGCACCAATAACTGGGGTAGATCAATTGATACTTGTTAGATGATGGCCACCACTCAGTGATGTATTATCTGTTGTTTATTATGTACAATTTCATTCCTCCTCTCTGTGATCTTTGAAAACAGAGAGAAAATAAATACAAATTAGCTATTAATGACAGAAAAAGGAGGCAACAAACCAGGATGACCATCAAGCAGCAGGACTAAAACACTGGATAACTACTTATTTGTTTGAAATACAGAGAAGATGTTATGAATGCTAAAAGATGATGCGTTCACTGAAGACAAAACGCAATGAAGACTTTACTATGTACAAAGATGTGACCTCTAGCTTAGAAAACACCATCAACTGTTGGCAGCTGGGAAGTATCACTATTTAGATTATTCTGTGTACATAGACATTTAATACCTGTTAATTACCACATTTTTATTCTTTTGCCTAAGCGTCCGCTCTCAGTCACCTGCTCAAGACAAAATACCAGGGTCAATCGGCCTGAAGGCATCCCTGTATGGTTGGATATGTTACTGTTGCCTTCTAACAGATCTACCTTGAAAACCCTTTCTTGAGTGTCTCAATGAGTGTTGAGAACCCCCAGGTGCTCACTGAATACACATACAATGATTACCTGCCTTCAAGAGGTAAAAGATAAATTGCTTCCACATCACAGGATTAGTCTTAGGGGACCTACCAAAGTACTAAATTAAGCCATTTGCATTGCAGCAGACTAAAAATAGTCCTGAAACACACAGCTCCCAATCTCTCACCTTTACCAAAATAGTCAAGCCTCACTATTTGTTTCAGCACATTTTAATCATATACGTACGTGTATAGAATCGACAGTATATTCTAAATTTAGCAGATGTAATCTATGCTTTGCTTACCTTTATATTACCAACATCAGCAAAATTTGGCTAAAATGATCCATTAAGAAGGCAGCACCTCGGTGCTAATGATCCAGATGTCTTCAATGCAAGAGCAAAAAAAATGGCAAAAGAAAAACCCCAAAACTTATTCCATGTGCACTACCATCCAGAATACACAACTTTCCAATGTGAAAACTGTATTTCCACATTAACTTATAAAAATGAGCCAGTTTACCATATGGACCTTTTGCTTTTAAAAAGCCTATAGGCCATACCTTTCTTATTCACTTGCCTCTTCACATGGGGAAATTAATCCATAATATTATTCTACAAGAATTAGAAAACACCTTACAGAACAGAATAAGATATCCAAAAGAACGCAGTTTCAGAGAAGTTTTGGTTCCCACAAGACACAAAACACTTACAGAATATATATAAAAAACCCCTGTAATTTCAATTTTACATCCTTTAGAGATTATTAACAAGTAATTCAACAGCTCAACAAAATTATCAGCTTTTTATCCATGTTAATGTCTATGTACCTAGTATCTTCAATTTCTCAATGAATTCAGAAGCTTAATAGCATGATTGTTAACTTTTAATCCCTTAGACAGCTTTTTAATGCATTTTTCTCCCAAGAACCTTTCTTCATTTAGGTAACAGATCGGCCTTACTCCACATATATATGGCAGAAATTCTTGCAATGGCAGACATTCTGCTCAAGGCAACTCCAGAGAGCACTACAGGTGAAAAAAGTATCAATCAAATAAAAGTTGCAATCTCAAAAGGAAATAAGGAATAATTTTGGGGGTGTCAGCAAAAAGGAAGAAAAATCAGTTTTGCACGTGACAGGCATTGGGAGGGGAACATTTTTTTTAACTACAACATCATTGCAGGTCAGCATGACACGTAACTGGAATTAGGGCACCAATCAGACCATGTTTTGTCAGTTTACACTTTTACAGAAAATCCCCACATTGTATTTCACATAGAGAAATTTGAGAGGAAGTACATTTAAGAAGTGATGTAGTATGTACTGGCTATGGTTGTGCTGAAAGATGGAGGGAGCAGCTCTTTAGTACAGACTTAAAAGAACTATTTTACAAGTAAGGCCATAAATTTTGCTTATAACTACATCTTTGTTTATGGTGGGTTTTATTTATTTTAACAAATACACAGTTATTCCTGGAACTCTGCTGGAAGCTTTCAGGATATTAAAGTATAGGTGCATATTCTACTTAATACTTAGCACAAACTTCCCTATTAAGTAGCTAATCTGATTTCCATCCTTTCCTCCAAATTTTTATTATTCTTTTTTTCCATTCCCACCTTCACTTGGGTCACAAATTCTCTGCCAACTGTGTGGCTTTACTTCAGCCAAAGGACCCACATTGCAACACTCAGCTTCCTCGCAGTAATTAGATACGGGACTTCCTTTACCAATATTGAGGAAGTTTCCAGAAAATAGCTATGGCTACAAATAACACACCAGATGGCAAAAGACATTGTTTTAAAACCATCCTGCATAGAATTATAGAACACAGACCTAGAAGTGACAAGTGATTGGCCTCCAACTCAGTGTATTTGTGTATGTAGACAGATATACATTGTTACACAAGAAAAATAAGCCATCCTTTAGGAAAATTTCCACAACAGATAACATTAACAGTTCATTTAACAAAAAATTACTGTAAAATCCATGGAATGGACTATTTAATCATGTTCTGAACAACCAGCTTCAAATAAAATAGATTTTTCTAGCATCTAACTTATATTCCCTTGCAAAAAATGAAGTTGCAAAAAAATACTTGAGGAAGAGTATCTTCTGAGGGTTATTTTTTCTGTTTAGACTGAAAAGAATGTTTTCACTAACGTCAAATCTTTTTACCTATTCATACAGAATGTGTTTTATTCCAGGAATAGAAATTTTTTTTTTTGTTTAAAAACAAACAAAACCCTTCTCTTATTTCGGTTCAACACAGATTCTTTTTTCAGTTCAACTTCTGAATTTCTTTTTCATCGAATTCATAGGAAAAAAACACTCTCTGTAAAAGCATTATAGATCAAGACTACTTCATGAATGTATTCATATTTCATGCTAATTAGTCTTTGTATACAATCCCTTTCCCTGGTGTGCCTAGTACATGTGTCTCTGTCCTCAAGTACTCGTTATATGTGCTATAGTTTATTTGAGCACTGCATCACTGCAACTGAAATAGACTTTTCAGAATACAAAACTGGCTTTCTTCCTCTGCTGTATTTTATAAAGCTGCTACAAACAACAGCTCTAATTCCCTTCGAAAAACAAGGCATAGAGTAGGTACAGAATGTACTAGTTACTAACAAAGTCATCACCCAGCAGGCTGGAATTCCAGACCTGTGGAATATACATATGTGGATAGCACACACTCATCTGTGTATGACAAGTAGGGATCCTTACTCTCTTCTAATGGGGACCTCTGAGACAACACTTTGAGACTTTACCTCTTGACTTTGCTTTACAGTCAGAATGGTTTCTTCCACCTTTCCCCTTCAAGATTTTAATTTTTAATATTCTAAGAACTAAGGTCTAATAAATTAATACATGAATTCTGCAAGTTACCATCATTTACAACACTATAACTAAGACAGCTCAGTCAAAACATTGTTAAAACACATAGAGACCTTTTAAAACAATACATAGCTTTTCTCACTTCAATTTTTTCCTTCCAAGCCTTTAACATAAAACACTACAAGTTCACCACAAACCCGATATATCAGTTATCAGCATTTCCAAAATCAGATTTTTACGAATGAAATAATACAGAAGAGGCTCACTAGTTTGTTACAGGTTTTGAATAACCAAGAAGTTCTCAAAGTTTACTGAAGGTATACCAACAATACCTAAAATTACTCAAGTAAAAATATCATAGTTTATTTAAGCAGAAAGACTACAATAGTTAAACCATCATAGTTCAAATAAAGAAAATAGCCTCTCTTAAATTCTACTGCTGAAGCTAAGCAGCGCAGCTTTATTAATATTCTCCAGAATTATTTTCACATCCACAGATTTCTTAACCAAATGATGGTCTTACAGCAAGCATATACACATGGGACATCCTCTAGAATCTCAATTTCACACTTAGCACTAAACCAGACAGATAATCAGTGTGTATCTATAGAAATAATACAGTCATGAAGTAACTAGCAGCATTTCTTCTTCTGTATCCTTGCTCCACAAGTCCCCAGTGGGGAAGACTAACCTGTCCCAGTAACATTTCAAAGGGGTTAAGCAGTGCTAATTAAACTGTAACTGAAGGAATCGCCTCCATATTAGAGCATTTGACCTGGATTCAGAATAGCTATAATGTTGATTTTGAAAATGATTTCTATAGGACTTATAAAGAATACGTTACAATATACCTTAAAGCAATCAATGAATAAAGCTAACAACTTTCAAATATCCCAGACCTCAAACTATGTCCCATCTGTCTCTTAATATAATTTAATTCACATACAGACTATTTCTATTTGCTTTTCTAAAGCTGCAATTATTTCAATACTTTATGTAACACTACCCAAGATAATATCCAAACTACTCAATCTGAATCCTTCTGATACAAAAACAACGCTCTGAAAAAATACTAACCATTGCATATGTAAAGAAGGCAAGTTCCAGGAATAACAAACAGGAGACATAGGAAAAGTGCATCTCTCTGACCTGCCCCTCATCAATTTTTTCCCTTATGCATATACCACAAAGCACTTAAAATCAGAGTCCTAAAAGAGACATAATTAAAATGTACTAGAGACCAAGATCTCCAGTAAAATTCCTGCATCTGTTCAACCCTATGGCATGATTATTCTGAAAGCATTATTTATGTAAGATTTTACAGGAAAACAAGACAACACAGAAAAAAATAACACAACTGAGATTAATCCTAACTTCTGAGAAAATCTAGATAGATTTTTTTATCTGGGATATTCTTCATTCACTGTCACAGGATGAAAACAACTCTACAGTACCAAGCTGGGAAAAAAAAAACATATTCCAAACTTCCTGTATGTTTCAAAGTAAAGTCTTTGCAAAGTATCAGTGTTCCCTCACATTACTCCACCACAGACCAAACTTGTGGTCAAAATATTATCATCCTAATAGTTTACAAAAAGAAAGCCTTCCTTTGTTCCCAGTAATATTCACAATAATGCCTTTCACCATACAACATTGTGTTTTATCATACAGAATTAGTGTTAAATATGATTAACACAAAACTGTCAGGTACTCCTAAAGTGAGTAAGAGACTTCCTTTTTTGCAATGGTTTTTAAATCCAAATTAGGGGATGAATATTCAGCTTCAGATCTACTTCTAGCAAGTAAGTAGTATAATTGCTAGTAGGTCTTACCAACAGTACATCTATTTTACTTAGTATGGTTTTTCAATATATTATTTGAGACTCGTTGTTACAAATTACCTTGCAAATAGAAAAGGGATCATTTAACTTAGTGAAAGGTAAATGTGCTGATGTGCTATTTGGAACAAAATATGAAGAACTAAAACTTAAAAACATTGCCTCCCAATTAGAAGCTTTGTTTGTTTCGGCCCCTTCGGAATGCTACTCTCATTTTAATCCTTTTTGTACTATGAGGAACGAAATGAGTACTGATGCTCTTGAAATAAAAGCTACACACTCCCTCCACCAGGAGCAGGTGCTACCGAACAGTTACCATTTGCACAGTGCCTTCCTTACACACACAAAAAAAAAAAATAGACAAGAAGATCCACACAAATAATTCTTGGGAGGCCTCATCTGGGATTCTCCTGAACAATAGCCCAGCTGCAGCAAAACTACATGCATCATTTCTAAGGTCAGTTTGGAAACCCTGCTTCCCTGTGTAACTACTAGAAGTTTATTTATAAAATATACTTTTAAGGAGTTCACTTCTGCAGTTAAGCCTTAGTACCTGATGCAAAACTGAACACAAAGAACATGCATGCCTCCCCTTTCTTGTTTCTCTTGATACTTAAAACACAGCAAGACTGGGTAAGGTTATCTGGTTCAAATTGGCCCTGACACTTCTGGGCAGAAAAGCCCTTATTTCACTGGTTATATACAAATCTTTCATAGATTTTTTTTTTCCTTAATCAAGCACTTACATGATCGTTGTTTAAGTAATTCTACGATCATTTAAGAACAAAAAAAGCATATATATATATATATAAATACAAGTATAGACACGCACAGATATAAATCTATGCTAAGTGGTAATAATTTCAGATATCAGTTTATTTAAACAATGCAAAGCTTTGTCCATCCCTGAGTTTGACAGTTCACCTATTGGTTAAATCCAGTTGAGAGGGAGAGGAAAAGATGAAAAAAGACAAACTAATTTTCTTCTATATGGTACTTGAATTTATTCTGCTGTTGAAAAAGAACAACAATTTCAAATACAATGAAAGATGAAAACAAACCAGCCTACTTCTATGTGAAACTGAGATATGAAGACAGATTACCCAAGCAGGCAATCTAATTAAGTGGAATTGCTGTAAGATGCAGAAACATTTGGTTCCCCTATGCTGCAAAGCAGTATCTTCCTTTGCTTTGGATTCATACACTTCTGAAAAGAGGGCAAGGAGGGAAGGGAAACAAACATACACATGCTGAATTAATCAGAAGACCAAGGGAGCCACCTGCAGTTAACAATCCAGAAACAAATACATTATCCGTTTTGGGGGTTTTGTTTCATTTTATTCTGCCAAGGCAATGCATATAGTTGAACTCATGCAACATATGTGTGGTTAATACTAGAGATTCCTGTATTCAACTGACACTTCTGCCTCACACCTACAAATACAGCTGTGTTACAGGAACTTTGGACAAAACTGAGCCTCCATTTAAGACTTGTAAAAATTTAAGTTCTCTGATGAATTTTATCTGAGCTTCTTAGCATATCAAATTCAGACCCATTTTTTAAAAGTACTAATCCCTTTTCCTTTTATTTGTAAGTACCAAATTTAAATGAATTCAAACAGCTTTTTTTCCCAGGATAATAGTGCATCAGCCTCATTCTTTGGCTGCTACTGTCTCTTTATTAAGAAACAGCTGAACAGTAATATAAACAAATTTTTTTTTCCCTGCTAAAAATGTTTCATTACATCAAGCAAAGAGAAGGGCTGATGAAGAATGATGCTTATTTCATATTGTCATTTATCAGTGAAGAATAACAGTGAATATAAGCTTTGTGACATTGACAGAGGAACACTGCACAGAAGCTAAAACATTCATTCTGATCAAAGAAAAAGCATTACCTGCTTCAGCAGACTAATTGGTCACAGAAGAGGTTAAAAATAATAGAATTCATGACAAAAAGACATACCTAAGCGGGCCTGGGGAAGGAATAAAAAGTGAGCTGAATCAACAGTATCTACTGGTTTACATCTAAACTAGCCTATTTAAACTTCTTCTTCCCCCTCCTCAATATCTGGCAGATGTGTAAACAGAAATTAAAAAAAAAAACAACTGCAAAATAACACACCGCCCTTTAAGAACAGGTGGTTTCACGGAAGAAAAGAATTATACACTATTTTCTTCAAGAGATCAAAAATCAGACATAGAACACAAAAGACACAAAAGCTTTAAAATGCCCTTCCTGATTAAGTACATTTAGCTGATTCGGTAGTCAGTTCTACATTCCCTTCTTGCATAAAAGTACCTTGCACAATTGGAATTAGGAGGTTCAATAACGTTCAAAAGACACAAACTATTGTGAACGTGAAATGGCTCAACAAGTAGCAGCAAAGGGCCTCAGAGGAAAGTCACTGCAGACCGCACATGGGTATCTGCATGGGAACATAATGTGAACATCTTCTGCATGATGTTAACCAATAAGACTACACTATTTACTTGCACATGGATACTTCAGAATTAACACATTTATAGTATCAATTAAATGTGTTTAATTAATAAAACCCTTTTGGTTTGAAGCCTGGTATAAGTATATTGAGAACGTTGCATCTTCCTGGTTTAAATGATCTAATTTGTTCCACACATACAAAGAAATTAAATACAGATAGATCTTTCATACTGCTGTACTATAGAACCTCTTTGGGAAGAAGAATAATTTCATGTCCTGAAACAGGCAAGTTATTCAAATATACAGGCAAGTTTATGTTTTCTTAGCAATGGAAAATACAAATTTAAGTTCTTATATGGTGTTCTGCTGGATGCAGCAAGAAAGGAAAATAAAAGCTAAAGTGGGTGGGAATAGCAGCCCACCTACATTCTGACCTTTAATTCCCTACTCCAAGAAAGCCGACATTTAGACCTCAAATGACACGTATCCAACAGAAAGTAGGAGGCAATCAAAAGACTACCACAGCTCAAGTTTTAATAATTCACCTTAATTAGAATGTAGTCATCAAGCACTTTAAGGCAGGAAAGAATAATGTACAGAAATTTTACCAGAACCGAAGCAAGTCTTGCTAAGCTACCCAATTAACAAACGCAAACAGAAGATGATAGTCGATAATCTACTAAGAAAAAAAAATGGCAGTATCTTTTAAATAGTATTTTACCAGCAAGCTAGAACAACCCCAAGCAGACTTAAAAGGAGGAAAGTCTCCACTGTAAGACCACCCAACTTGTGGTGAAGACCATGGGATGCTGATGACTTGTTGCAACACCATTTGAGCTTCACTCTTCATGGGGACATAGGATGGGTGAGCATACCATCAGAAAAAAGCAGGGGTGGATGATAAGTTTGAGTGTTAGTACCAGTGTAACTGAAATAATGGTGTTTGTTCTATTTTGATTAGACTTAACACTTCATTAAATTACAATTAGGTGTTGAGGTATCCATATAAGATTTGCATACTTTTTATTCATACAGACATTGAGTGCAACACCTGGACACATCTATCACACCACCCAAGTACAATCACAGCCAGGATTCCACCTTCATCTATTTTTAGAGCCAGTCCCCTCACTAGCTCTGATAAGTTTTAAAAGAACAGTCACCTTATGTTTACAATAAACTCATTTGGATAAACATTGTTACCTGCTTACATGTCTGCATGAGTACAGTTTCCTGAACTGTTTGTAGTCTAAACTTTACAGCCTAAAAAAGAAACTTTATCACCTCCAAATAAGCATTGTTAATAATGTTGACAAAAGAGGATGATGATATCCACTGTAGTTAGATTAATTTAAACATCACCTTTTTCTTAACCTCATCATGTCATCCTCAGAAGCGATGTCATCTCCACGGACTGTTCTTCAGCTTTTTTGGTATGTTTGTTACACTCTTTCTTAAATTTTTACAACAACCCTTTCATATTTCTTTCAGTTGCCCATTGCAACCCTCTTCCTTCTCAACCAACAAAACAAGTTTAGGTACTAAAATCCTGGCACTGACCCAAAACATGAACAAGTTAAAACTAGATTTTATTTAATCCTATCAACGTTTTTCTAATTTTCCATTATTACTAGCATTTTAAAACTGAGCTACAGTTAAGCCCATAAAGTTGTTCACTGAGGGAGCTATCATTGGACAGCCACAAAAGTTCCCATATTGTATTAAACTATGTAATACATTTTGTATTACGTATATATTACTACACATAAAAAACCTGCATATTTTGTTCATGTTTTGTTCAATTATAGTTTATAAGCAAGTTTGTATTTTCTCTTGTCCTTTCCCATTCAAACTCCCATAATGTGAAAAATACAATTCAGTTATTAAAAACTTACTCCAATTTTAAAAACATATCAAAATGATCATTGAATTATATTTTAAAAGTCTAATCAAAAAGAAGCAACAGAAGCTGATCAAGAAGTTTTCCCTTGAGGTAAGTTGGATGGATAATGAATTCTGCACTGGAACAATCCCAATAGTTACAGACTATTATGTACTAATTACTACCTTTACAGATCTACTGTACACATAATTAATTTCTTCAGAGCACCACTATCATTCTTGACTGGCAAAATACACAACCTAAATTACAAGAGCCAGAAATTAACATGATCCTTTAGGGAGAAGGCATTAACTTGCTTCGTAGTGTTTAGCAATTAGACTATCAATCAAAGAGTGAGAAGTGATTTTGATAGCAGCAGGCCAGATACATGGAGCATTGTCACATTACTACAAAGTTATCTGAGGCTGCGAGCATATGATGTATCACTACTTATCTACAGAACCATAACATCATAATCCTTTACTTTTACCTGCTACAAGACACTTCATCATGCAGTTATATACATATTTAATATTCACAAAATTAAACACCAACATAGGGAGGGTCTGAGATTATATTCCACAAAGCACCATACATATCACACTGCTGCTACTGGAGTTCTTTTCTCTTATTGGTAGCCAAAAATATAAATCTGATGCCTGTCAAAAGCAAAATTTAGAAAAAGAATGTTCGAGCTGCACAACATAATATGACCTGCTTAAATTATTTGAAAGATTTGCTACTAAGTAGGTTCTTGCAAAGAACACTAACATCTTAAACACTTCATTCTAGTCAGGGATTTTATTATTTTTTAAAGGTATTCTACAGAAATATAACCACACGCACTCCAACCCCACCAATAAGCAGTAGCCCAAGACATCATCAAGAAGGCATTCTTAGCTGATAACGCACCTCATAATTTCACTGTGCATTAACGGCAATTAATGACTTAAGATCACATAATAGATGCACAAGGACAAGATGCATTTATCTGATCATGTAGATCTCTTCTCCTCAGTTCTTAAGAAATACTGCAGGGTTCATACTAAATAATCCAGCTAAGGAGCATTCTTGATTTTATTTCAGATTCTCTTCAGACTCCATAAACTGGAAAGGACTTTTTTTTTAATTAAGAAAACATTTAAGTGATCGCACAATGCTTCAAATTGATCACAGAAGTTTTAAAAAGGAAAAAACGTCACTATGTAAAGGTTATCCTTCTTCTTAAAAAAAAAAAAAAAAAAAAAAACCAACCAAACTTTCCTGAAGAGACTGTTGCTTGCAGGTAAGATTTAACTGTTTTAAAACTAAGATGATAATGTTGAGCTAACAATACCTCAATAGAATTCCTTCCTCTTGCTATTTAAATATCAAAACACAAATCAATCCATGATAAGATCATTTTGCAAAACAAAATGAAAGCCTGAAATTTTCAAGTCGTGACAAAAACCATAAAAGGATAATGCATGTTCTCACCAACAAAATCACTGCTTTCATTTTAAGCAAAGCATGATTCGCAAAATAAAATTCTGGATGTTATCAGATCCTCTTTTAGAATTAACCGGGTCAAAAGAACATGTAACTGATCAGAGACTCATATAATCTTTACTCTTATCCTCTGTGCAGCTTCAGAAGGAAATACGCATCTACATGTTCCATTGCTACCACAACGCAGTAACTGTCCCACACCTTAATACAACTCATCTCATTAACAACCACCACAGTTACCCATTCAGTGAAATACCATTTACTTGCCAGCATGGTCTGTGTGATTATATATATTGTTTCCACCTCCACACCTGGAAGCACAATTCCAAGCTCAAAACACTCATCTAAGACCATTAATGAAAATTTGAAGCCCTGAAGTCCATTCACCAGAGGCCCTTAAAAGATACTCAGATCACCTGCATTTCTAAGAAAAAGGGAGAAAATGCATCAAGGCTGTACTGAGATAGAGATAATTAGATCTCAGCTAACTTAGTTGAAACCCCAAGATGTCAAAATCCTGTAAAGTTTGAAAGGGAATATTTTTTAATGTTTCCATTGCTCCCTGTGCAAAAGATGTTTTCATAACAGTGCTCAGTAACTGAATTCTCTGACCAAATACTGCCATTTGACTGTTAGTACTGATATGAACCTAACGAAATATATTCTACATAGAATCGTCTACGTTTGAAGGGATCTTTAAGATCAATCCAACCATCAAAAGCATGCAGCACCTGGTATTCCCAGGCAGTCTCCATCCAAGTATTACCAGGGCCCAACCCTGCTTAACTTCCAAGATCAGATGAGATCGGCGGTTCTCAGAGGGGTATGGCCACGTTTGCGGGGCGCAACTATTAAATATCTAATGTTACAGTAGCAAGTAAAGATTTAACCTTATTGATACTTTTTAAAAGAAAATTTGGATCTAAGTACATTCGAAGTACAACTATTTTACCAGTCAGAGAACATTCTTTTTTGTGCCTGGTGCTCTGTGATTGAACGTTTTTAGGTTTCAAAAGCAGTTAACTGATGAAAGGAGTAATTCCTTAACTAAGGAAAACAGTGAAACTGTGTTTCAGAAGCATATTATTATTACTTTCCCCTTCAGCTGACCTTTTTGGTCTCCAGAAGTACCGCTTCCCTGCATCTTTGGCTGTGTTTCTTGAAAACAGGTAGTACTCAGAGAGCAAGGCAGCACATAGTTTAGTGACAACCAAAATGAAGTTATTTTTGGAGTATGTTAAAACAAAGCTATATTAAATGAGGAAAAGCCCCAAAGTTTCATTGTCATTGTGCAAGAGAATTATAAATAGAATTCAAAGGTTTAATCCAATTTGAGTGCTGCAACCTATACGGAATCACAAATTCTTAAGTGTGTATACTTATCATTTATTTTAATTCAGTTACTATTCCCACTGGCACTCCAAAATGCCATGAAATACAAGATAGTAAACACTAAATCATCAAAATTGCTTTTGGCAATTGTCAGTTTTCTTCCACTCATCCGTTTATTTGTTTTACATGCTGACTGTGCTCCCCAGAGAATATAACAGGCACTTCTATTTGTCTTTCTATCATTCTCCTTTGATATATTAGGAGACCACACCAAGAAATGGGGCTAAAGCAGGAGAGAAATTTTATCCTACATTATGCTTGAAATAATTATTTTGGGGATTAATGAGCTGCCTGTGGCAGTTGAGGCAAAAGGTGAAGAAGAATGGTAAAGCTTCATGTCATGTTTCCCTTTACAGATACCAGTTGCAGAAAAAAGTTGCTTCTGGAATGCAATTATTTGAGCCTGTGCTGCAACAAAATGCTCCAAGACTCTTCTTGACTTCTAGTAGGTTTTCAAGTTTTAAGAAAAATTTGAACTCAAGGAAAGCCAACACTGACTTTTTCTACTAGTCAGCCAAATCAGATTTGAATGTCCTGGGTAGCATTTTGAACAGTAGTAGCATTTTGCTACACAGCAGCATTTTGAACAGTCTTTCCATCCTTTGTTATAGCATGTTATTTTCTACAGCTGTTAACTGAGGACTACATAAGGAAGAACAGGAAAAATATCTGCAAGGCTTATCACCACAGTAAGCTATTTGAAGAATTTCTGTTGTTCCTAGTTTTCGAACTGTGCAACTACGTCAACAAGAATTTCCTCTCCTATGAAATCGACAGCCATGGCAAAATTTGAAGAGGGTTTTTTTTCAGCATTTTTAATGAAGAAGCTTTTCAGGAATTCAGAAATATTTCTTCAGATTTCTGATGAAAGAATTCAGCTCAAGGCAGAAGCTTGTTTTTTTCATTAAGAAGGGTCTCATTCCATTGTAAGCGTTATCTGCTGCTAGAGGTTCTTTCCCTTAAAGGTTTTCCCGTCTTGCTGTCACACTGAAGCCAGGATGAACTCCACATCTTTTTACCCTCACTGCAATGCTATGAGCCAAGAATCTATCAGACTTTGGTATGGGAAGAAGTGCTCAATTACTGCAGATGATGCTTTTGTACTACTGCATGTATTATCTGAACATTTAGGACAGAAAGTGGGAAGCATTGTAGAAGCAGAATACTAATGGCTCAGATTCAGTGAGTACTGAAAAAAGCAAGAGCTCTGAGTGAAAGAGCTTGTATGTTTATCTTATGAAAAACACAGCTATGACTAACTCTTCGGAGGGGTTTCAAGAGTACAGAAAAAAGATATATTCAGAAATAACTCAAGGAATCTACTCAAGAAAGTGCTCACGAAAGTTGAGGTCCCCTGAGAGACCCTTCTTAACCCGAGTTAACTTTTCATACACTGTATTGGTATAAATTGCAGGTTTTATTCCTGAAATTCAGACATTCAGGATACCAAAAACTTCTGCGTGCAATACAACTTCATTTTGAAGTTATAAAATCCTCAAGTAATTGACAGAAGTGAGAGCATTCTAGTGGTTCAAATTAAAACAGAAGACTCCCTGTAGTTAAAATACAAAGCATCGCATGAACTGTTAATTCTCAAAGCCCAAAAGTTAAAGTGAAAAACTAGCAGCACAAAACCGCTTACAGTCAGCACATGCATTCACTTCAAAATCCTAAGTGTGTGTTTGCTTATTCAGATTTGGCCTATGAACACTTGATACATCTGACTCCATCCACCTTCAAGAACTGCGCATCCCTGAAGTATATTATATCCTAACTACTTTATAAACGGACAAAAGATTTGTAGCGAGATCAGGAATTAACTCTTTCTACCACTGCTTGGGCCTCCCAATTAGCTCCTGAGTAAGTTATTATTGAATGGTACTTCAGCAGTACTTGCTTATTTTCAGTGTCTGAAACAAATTACCGATAAATGGCCACATATGAAATAATTATCAATTGAACATTAACCATTGATAATAACAAAAAGGCTTGGAGAGGCTGTGTGCAGCTTCAGAATACTCAAAGACCATCTGAAAGCCATGAAGACCTGAGGATAGTATTAAATATCAAAATCATAACCAATATTCAGTTGTTAGTAACAGCATTGCCAACTCAAGATATAAATACTACCATCATCTCTCCAATTGAAGGAATTAAGTGTTTGAGAAATTAATGATTTTTTTCCATCTATAGCAGAAGAGACATGACATACTGAGCAACCTCACTTACACTTGATGGGAAACTCCAGCATAGATTTCATTCTTACCATATTGCTCTCTCTAGGAGTTGAACAGCTCCATTTCACAGTGTGTTCCAACAAAAATTTGTAGATTATCTGACACTTTCCCATGATATTACGCAAAATGCTTAAAGTGTGTGCACTCCCATTCAAGCCTTTGAAAACTAAGTTATATCATTCACTAATGACAGCAACAATGCCGTTTAACTGTATATTACTGGGGGGGAGGGAAGAGGGGAGGAAATGCTTCTTGGATTACCCCCCACAAATTTAAGTATTGAATAAAGGAGTATATTTAAAGACTTCTTGCTTAAATGACAGCTGCACATAACATTAAAAAAAAAGTGAAAGCAAGGAGTAATGACACAAACACCAGAACTCTGAAACAAATGATGGTTTCAATCCAGATATACCAGGATCACAACAGTAGGCATGGTATAGGGTTGTGATTTTGTGATTCAACTGCATATTGCAATTGCTGCATTCTAAGCCTGACTTGTAGAGCATTTTGATTTAGCCGAGTGATACAAGCAAGTAAATTTTTGTTTGATATCAAACCCTCCACATATGGACTATCTAAAAGAACCTGAAAATTATAGCTCCTGCAGCTAAGAATATTCATGCAGATGAGCAGGATCTTCGGATTAGATTTTAAATTTAATTATAATTTAATTTGAAGAAAATTCACATCCATCTGCAACAAACCTTGGGGTTTTCAGAAGCACTATTACAAACTGTTCCTCCCCTCATGCTGTAAAGTGAAGGAGGAGCAATAGACTGCTATGCTTAGTTAAAAAATACATTTTAATTCATCTTCCTGCTATAAAACCATTATATGAATTCCATGGTATTGCATAAAGCATAAAAGAGACTGTCATTGCAGTTTTAAACTTAATAAAAGCATAATACAAAAGTAAAAGAGAAATGTACCTTTAATTTGTGTTCCAAAAGTAACCGCCAATTTTGCAAACAGTTCTGGGTCTTCAAATTTATCTTCTTCAGCTTTTACCCAAAAGCTGTTTTCTGCTATTTCTTGAGGCTCAATCTGAAACAAAAACGCCATCTCCAAGGTTAATAACTAGTATTTTCAATAATCAAGTTAAAGCCAACACTACTAGACTTTTCTGATAATCGGACTGGTATGGTATGTTCCAGGTGTTGTCTTAAAGATGCTTCTTAAAAAAAGCACCATCAGATCAACTGCCTTCTGCCTATGCAATTATTTTATTATCTTTCTCCCATTCACGTTTTCCAAACAGGCCTGATAACATATTAGCAGCTGCATTTGAAAGTATTCTTGCTTTCTCATGATTCCTTTGTAGACAGTTTCCAAATTCTTCACCACTGGTACCCATTCCTGCTATTTGAGAACTGTAGAAGGAATAGCTTTTCTTAAAATGCCAGAGTACAGAATACCTTATTTGCAAATGATATGCCAATGTGGACCTTTCAGTGATTAAGTCTGTAGGAAGAATTATCTTTTTAAATATCAGAAACAATTTTGTACTTTTTTTTTAATTTTCATTTTTCAAATGTAAACACAGGTTTCATTACAGTACCTTATTTGATACTGGCTATATTAAAAGAAGGTATTCTGCAATATAGACGCTCAAAGCCAATTTCACTGTCCATGTATAGTTCAGAACAGCTATTTTCTTTTCAGAATCTGTTACTCTTCCTTTTTCTTTTTTTTTTTTTAAGTCTTATCAATTCTTGTTTACAGGTTTGTTTACATGTCAATTCATTTTCAAGGGTTGCTTAACTTCCACCTGATAGGCACGAAACGTATCAATCCTATGCTTGTCAGCCTCACTAGGATTTCACTGCAACATGTTGGTCCTCTACCTTTTGCCATATGATCAATCCATTAACGCGTAGCTGCTCTACCACCATCTGCAGGCAAGACATTTCTTAAAACTACTTTAAACCAACACTAATGGTGAACACAGTTACAACAAAAAGCATTAAAATTCATACTGTTTAATTTATTCCCAAAATGCTGTCTCCTTAAAAGTGGTGATCAAATAGGCTTCCCTTTTTTTTGGTATTCTGGAGATCTTTGGCCCTGTTCCCAGAGCACTTAAGTAAAGTCTCCATCTGTAGTTACTTTCCACTGTCACACACATTGTGCAGATGTACACTTTATAAATTATTTCTATAAACACATTAACATAATTTATTACAATGAAATGGTCTGCAATGACAAATATGTATTATAAACTAAAAAGCCTATTTTTCTGTACGTTTACAGGATAGTAGTCTGATTATGTTTCACAGCTACAAAACTAGTGCAACCAATTCGAGAATTGGATATTACTTAACAAGGACAACTAAGTTGAATTTAAGTTACATGTACGGCAGGAATTCTTCCCTGCTTAAGTGAGATGCCTAAATAAATGAAAAACATAAAATAATTGTAGGAGAGAAGTTACCCTAACCAGCCAAAACAGTGCTGAGTCAAAGATGAGCAGCAACTTCAGGAGAGAATGATATTGTCAATGCTATGCAAATTTTCTTCTCCCCTGGTGAAATATAAATTTGTGATGAAACCTGTATTCCATAAGGAATAAAGTCCAGGTGGAAATACCCAAAGAGATTCAAGGGGTTAATATAAAAATGTGGAAGTCAAAGATCGCAAAGGAAGCTAACTGAAATAATAGTCAAAAATCATTTTCTTAAAAGCGCAGGTGGAAATGCATTTCTGAAACAGAGCCCCACTTCAAAAGGAGGAAAAATATTTTTTAAAAAATCCAGAAAATTGTACGATAGAAGCTTTGAAGAGAGTAATCTTCTAAACAGAAAGAAGACAAGGATGCTCAATGGTAAAATATCTTCAACAGACAAACATTTCAGAGGTGAAGAAATTTTTGTATATATAAGGGTTTTAAAGGTTACGAAATTGTATAGTCAAATGATTCATAACAGTACATGAACTCAAAGGACTTTTATATGGCTAGATTAATTTCAAAGGGAAAAAAAAAACCAACCCCCAAATCTCTGGTTTCCAACCCTGGGTAATGCCATATGCCTCAAAGTAATACCTGAGCATCTTTTCCATTACGATAACTCCTATATTCTTATTTCTTTTTAATAATACAACTCAGCTATTTAAAGCAGTCCATTTTTTCTTCTAAAAATTATAATAAATTAGTATGACAGGAGGTTTGTACAGATGTTTTAAGAAAACAGCAGGACTATATCATTCCTTTTAAATTCAGAAGCATTAAAACTAACATTCATTCTCAAAAACTCCAGTTCTTTGGAAATGCTCTGAGAATTATATGCAATAAACAAAGAGAACCCCTCATTAATTTCATTTTGCTGCACTATCTACAGTTACTTT
The DNA here is from genome assembly GCA_026413425.1 of Tringa solitaria. Lineage (NCBI taxonomy): Eukaryota > Metazoa > Chordata > Aves > Charadriiformes > Scolopacidae > Tringa > Tringa solitaria. The sequence goes on from JAOXJM010000063.1 coordinate 19,249,251, forward strand.
TAACAACACCCTCATCTACAATTCTCTATAACGAGCTTGAAGTTTCCAGCACTATTGTACTGTACCACTAAGAGTGCACACTGATGCATGTTAACCAAAACCAAAGATGTATGGCTTTTCCCCTAGATAATTTTAATTCGTCTTCCCACAATAAAGAAGGAAAGTTATCATATAGCCTTACATGCAGATTATTTTATAAGAATTACAGACAGCAAAAGTAAAGAGAATTACAAACTTATTTTAACTTTTGTTGAAATTAATACCTTAAAATCATAGTGGACTATTTAGAATATCTTTCTACTTAAATATTTTGAAAGCCTATTTTTAAACTACTAGTGGTAGATATACCTTCAGATGTTTTTGGCACATCTCCAAATATTTTGAAATCCTGTGGCAAAATGGTAAAGGTAAGTTACAAATATGAATTCCTCTGATAAAAGAAACTATAAATTGAAAATTGACACGCCATGCGTTTCCACACAGCTTTTACCTCAACATTCTAGATTCCTCCTTCCAAAATTAGGGGGATTAATCATTCATGATACTGCTCTTGTTACTCCAAAGAAAAAGCTATTTTACTAATCAGCACTTCAGAAAATAGAGGAACACAAAACCTCAGCTTACTTATTGTTTAGAAAGACAATAAAGATCACTTATTCAAAAATGTCAGAGAATAGTCTAGTTCCTCTTCCAACAGTATATTTCTGTCCTTAGTAGTTCTTGAAAGGTTTTGCTTGAAGTGGTGATGGTGCATATTCAGAAATGTTACAAAGCAACTTGCCTTCAATCCCCTGAAAATCTCCGTGGGAAAAACCAGAATGACTTCCAAACACAGCCCAGTGCTCTTCCCCTAAGACAATCCTTCTTTACATACATTCTTAAATCTGAAATTCCGTTGGGTCTGAGAGGGTAATCAACTGTTACCTTAGAACTCAATGGACATACAATCCTGCGTGTGAGCAATACTGTGCAAACAGATTGCAAAGGACTGTTACCGCTTTGCAATGACGTGACTCATTTCAGAGGCTTTACATTGAAACAATATTGCATCTTCAACCAGGAGCAACATCTGGCATCCCACCTCATCCAGCTCCATTCAGGACAACATGATAACACCCAACTTGCTATTAAGATGTGTGTCTACATCCATATGAACTTTCCAATAGTTTTACGAGCTCTGAAACGTCCTGAAAAAAACCTGCAATATTTCAAGGGTGTGATTTAAGTTATAAACACTCGTTCAATGGTAAATTGCAACTTATGGTCAGCAATGACTATCTGTAGCCACTTAGCAGCTTACATCAACAATATGATTTTACTAAGCTCTTGGTACCAACACACTATTGACATAGAATGTGGTTTTCAAGAAAAGGATCTGACATAGCTGGTATTAAAAATATTTAGTACCTTGACAAATAAGTAGCAGATATCCAGTCAAACTACACTGAAGTCCAGGCTAGAGCTCAAACCAGATAACATGCAATATATGAAAGTCCTCCTTTGATTTGCCTTGATTTGGTGATCTGTGCATTTTTTTCCTACAGCAAACCTCCATAAATCTATCACATTTTATACCACTAAAACACTGCCAACCACAAACTGCCTATAAGGTATGATGGTTCAGTTTGATGATAGATGCAATTATCTAGTACCCCAAATCTATTTCCTTTATATGCAAGGAACAGTGGCTCTACTGAACAAAAAGGGACTTCAAAGCAACACTTCTGCAAAGGCTCTTACAGGTTAGTTTGCAAATCAAAGATTTTACTTAAGCAGTAAGATTGCAAGCACATGTTTATATTTTAAGATGGTTTAAAAAATGAAATTTGATTAAATATAGACATGTTAAGACTGTGCAGAAGCACATAATCATTGGAAGTTAGCGGTGCCCAAACACGTCACTTGAGCAGTCCCATAGCTCCTCCCAGTGGCCATAAACCTGCCCTAGCACATCACTAAGTTTGAAAAAACCAATAAACATCTTGGATTAATTACTTACAAGTACCATTATAGCAGAGATACGATAATTCTCTGAATTTACAACTGCATTAGATGTCACAAACTTCGACTGTTTCTACATGTATCGTGTTATTCATGTTTGAAAAATGCTTTAAAACCATTCCTAATGGTTTGGATATACATATGCATCTTAACGCAAAGCCATGGCCCATGTTCACAGCACCAAATAGAACGGTGCCCTCTCATTTCATCTAGGTCATCACAGTTTTTCACCCTGCTTTGATACAAGCAGTTTGTTGGAGAACTATGGACTTCAGTGAGCATCCACCCACTGATCATACTCCCTGTACTTCAGGGGGCACAGACGTCTTCACGCCTCATGACAGGGCCAAAAGAGAGACACAGCAGAGAAAGCAAAACACGGTTAAAGTACGTTTTGTAGTACAACTATCTTTGACAGGCAGGTAAAGCAATCAAAGTCAAATTTCCTTTCAAACTTCTAGAACATATCACAAGAACAAAAGAAATGGACACAAAACAATTGGCTTTATTTCTTAATTAGACGCTTTAATTTATAGTAAATTATTATACTTATTCAGAGGACTGATTTTAAAATAATTCTTAACCTCAAGACATCTTCCCTTAAACAGAAAATTTTAGTAGTTTAAGTCTCTATACTTACTATCACTGCAAGTATAGAGTTACTTCTTTTTATTAGGAAAAAAATCGCCAACGCCTTCCCACTCTTCTCTTTTTAAGCCAATCAAGTTTTTAAGTTTCATCCTAGGCTTTCAAAATGAAACTAATTAACCCAATGAATTGCCACCATAGTGGTTTCACTCATGCAATCATGCACTGTTCTGTCGAGAAGATATCAAAGCTAAGAATAACAGACTCTGGAAGCCTGATTCACTTTCAACCTGTTCTCAAAAAATAAAAAAAATAAAAATAAAAAAAATCATAGGACACATAATTTATGGCTCCTAACCAGAGAAGACAAAACTAAAATCAGAATTCTGCTTTGAATTGTTTTCCAAAATTCCACATACCTATTGATATCAAGTTCTACTGCATTTTGTACCTAAAGACTCATGTAAAACCTCTTAATACACCTTTTTTCTAAATATACTTCTCATTACACAGACACAGCTACTTCAATTAAGCATACAACTGTAGTTATGCCTTGACTCCAGATCCTTCTTTCTGTCAACTGCCAGATCGTCAAAGTTCCTAAATAGCAATTTTCCCAACAGTTTTCCATCCAATTGTCTACTTTAAGATTTATTTCTCCTGTCCTAAAACCCAGCAACCCTTTAACTAACTCACCTTTTGCTGAAAAAAGTAGTAACATGGTTTATGAAGTGAACACTTTATTTGTTTGATAACTTCAACCTGCTTTAAACAAGACATTTTTACCTTTGAAGTGCTCACTTGGCAAGTCACATCTCCATCACAGCTGAAAATATGTACAATTTCTCTCTATATAGAAAATCTGCCAAATTTTTGAGTGCTGTTAGCTACAGGTACCCCCAGAATATGGGGGTTACAGGCTCTTGGCAGAATTAAACACTTGGTACTTACCTGGTAGCATAAGGTGTCTTTGAAAAGCAACAGCAACTGAATCACAATCACTACATCAAAGAAGTCTTGGATAAAGAATGGAATGAATTCCCCAAACTTCATAAGTACTATTAGCAATTTAACATAAACCCTAGCACATTATCCCCTTCTTCCCCAAAATCCACTTTTTATCAATGGGAATAAAAACCATCATCATACCTTTGACCAGTTGATTCTCTTCATTGTAACTTCCAACTTATACTTTTTCTTCTCCTTCATCCCATGTGGTAACGCTGGTACCATTGGAAAGGGAGCAAAAGGAACACCTCCAAGAGGTGGTGGCATTGGAGGCCCACCAAAAGGTGGTAGTGGAGGAGGAGGTGGTGCTCCACCAGGCAGCGGAGGTGGAGGAGGTGGTGCTGCTCCACCAGGCAGTGGAGGAGGAGGAGGGATTGCTCCACCAGGCAGCGGAGGAGGAGGAGGGATTGCTCCACCAGGCAGCAGAGGAGGAGGAGGGATTGCTCCACCGGGCAGTGGAGGAGGAGGAGGGATTGCTCCACCGGGCAGAGGAGGTGGTGGAGGGATTCCTCCGCCAGGCAGAGGAGGTGGTGGAGGGATTCCTCCGCCAGGCATCGGTGGAGGTGGAGGGGGGATTGCTCCACCGGGCAGCGGAGGCGGTGGAGGAGGAGGAGGTACTGCTCCACCGGGCAGCGGAGGCGGTGGCACATTCTCACTTGGTAGGGTTGGGTGTAATGGTGCTACTTCTGTCTGTTGACCTGTCAGGACTGGACCCTGAAATATAAAAGAATAATTCATTTTGTTGGGGAAGGGAAAAAGTTTAATACGAAGTTGAACCAAGTAGGATGCCTTGCAGTCAACTGTACCTCAAGAAAATGAGAAATGCAACCATTCTCCTATTTAAATGAGAAGCAATAACAACAGATTATACCATGTTCCATAAAACTGCCAAGTAAACCGAATAACCTAGCATTTATATAAACACGAATTGTTTCCATTTTAAAGAAAATTTAATAGTAGCATTAACATTTAAGTGAACAGAACAGCATTTTATTTCTTACTAATGCACAAGACATTTATCCCAATTAGGATATCCTGGCAAGCTGGGGCATCAGAGATG
>JAOXJM010000063.1:19253927-19270221 GCA_026413425.1 Tringa solitaria
CACTGCATTTTAACAACACTTATCTGCTGGTAGAAAATTTCCCACAGGAATCACTATTGCAGTGCATGAAGTTATGGGACCACAGTTGTTTGTTACTATCCTGACTATTTTGGGGGGCAGGGAGGGAATTAAAAAACGAAATCATGCTTTCTTTTAAATCTGTCTACAGTTGTTTCTGTGGTGACAGGAAGAAAGAGCAATTGCAATGCCATTTCTAATAAGTTGTAAAAGGAACAATGAGGAGAAACAGCAGCATGTTAAACCATCAGTGAGGATTTCAGTAATGATAACATGATCCTAGCCTAGTACAAATTCCTCACAGATTTTTGTCCTTTAAGACTATCTGTTAAAAAGCAGCATCGGGAGCTAAGCACAAACCACCATACAAGTTCATATTACATTTCCTCTACTTTTTTTCTTTATTAAAAAATTTTTATGTAATACAGGTTGTTCATTTAATCTACTTTGCATACTATTTCCCTATACAATTATTGTTTCTAGTTTAAAGGACGCAAGAGCTCGTAAAAAAAAATCAAGCTGAGAAAAACCTGAGTGCATCTAAAGATAAGTACCCCAACATATTTTATGGGGTGCATAACACTAGAGAAAAAAAAGGCATAGATATTAGAATGTTAATGTGCATCACTTAAGTGGACCATTATCGTGAATGAGGTGTAATTTCTGCATAATCTGAACTGTGTTAGAATCTATATAACAGGATTAATAATTAATTAGACTAAAAATAAATTTTTTGCTTTGCACAAGGCATGTGTTTCCTTGGCCTGTGAACTACTTAAATTATAATGCAACAATTGGTGAAGAACTCATTAAAACAGACTGTCAAATTTCAGCGTAACACTGTCTTGTAGATAGTTGTATCAAACAATAAAATTGGTAAGAATAAGTATGAACAGAATTGTCTGTGTGCGAAAACAGAATAAGAAATCAAAGGACAGCACAGGTTACAACAATGACTTGGACAACGACAAAGGACATAATGACTAATCCAACTGTTAAATGCAATGTAGCATGCTTACATTAAGATGAGAAGGCCACTGCTCTGATAAGGCTATAGCACAGACAACTTGCCAGCACAAGACAAGCATTCTGAAAGCAGGATGATGGCAACCAGGTCAGCAAACATCAGATGCTATTCTTCCTCTTATTATCCAAGTAGGAAGTGAGATCATAGGCATTAAGCTATCCACAATAAGGAAAGAAGGCAACAGACACATGTTGCCTAGCATTGAAGGAGTAGGAAATAAGCCAGGCTGAGGCACAAGCATCAAATCGTAGTATCTGTTGGTTCCTAACAGATATAAAAGACCTTTCTAAAACCCAATTCATTGTCATTAAACAAAGGGAACCCAAAGAGTGTTTGTGAGGGCTCAACAGGCAGCATTTCTTGTCCTCTCTGCTTCTTAAGTGACGCTGCACAGGGTGACAGATCACTTGGAGATACAGTTTTGATGCTTGCAAAATTTTTGAGGAAATGAATGCAAGTAAAATCAGCTTTGCTGAAACCAAGTGTCAGCTTCCCCTTCCATAAGATGTTGCATTTTTTTATATATTTACCTATGAGACTATATAAAGCTAGTGTAATATTCATACTAAAAGTGGCTAACAATCTGACATCCGGAGTGTAAAAAATATATTGATGGTATCAGTTGCATGCATAATTTCCACCTTTGCAATTCAAGTATAAAGCCTTCCAAAACACTTTCTGAAAAACATACAGAAGTATTCATGTTAAAGCACAAGCAAATACTTGGAGAAAAAAAGTCAGGGTGGATTCAAACTTTTCATAGCCTGATGAAATTTTTTGCTCAATAAAGCAAGTATCTGTGACAGGTGTTGAATATACTACTATTTGAAAAATGTTACCTCCATTAACTATCCTTGGGAGTTTATGCTGGCTTAAAAACAAATCAATATAGCTACAACATACATTTCAAACCCCAGAGACGATATACTTCAGGGCAATTTCTTTTCAATTCTTTTAAAAATAAAAATAAAAATTCAGCTCAACTGTGGAACTTACTGTGATATAGTTTATTACCTGGGTTTGTAGCCTTTTGATTTCTGTTTCAAGTTCTTTGATTTTCTCTTCTCGTTTCTGAAGCTCTGCTTGTGCCTCTTGTCGAGCTGTGAACTCTTCATCAAACTGTAACGATTAACCAATACAGAAGCATTTGTACACTTATGTCCACTCTAGATATTATATTTTCAGGAATTCTTTGAACAATATCACAACTACAGCAATACATGCACTTTTAACTCAAAAAAAAAAGTACTTGTCCAGTATGTGCTGTTCTAATACCACATAATTTCTTCCACTTAGATCCCGCTATTTCGTAAAACTGTAAGTTCAAGAAGTTTCCCCCCTACAAGAGAGCTTTGCAGACTTCTGAAACAGAATTGGAGTATACATCTCATTCAGTGAGCTTAAATCTGAAGAGATGTGTGCAGCTTCAGCAGCATCATCCATAAAGTAGCAGAAGAAGGGAGGTATCCAAATAAGTCGGTGATCCCTTTAGTCTTGATGTCCCCATGTAAAACAGAAGTCCAGTTTACAAACTGATTGTGAGAAATTGGCTGTGCATTTTCATCCCGCTGCTGTTCGCTAAGCTGAAAAGATTATTAGCATCTTTAAAAGCTTCTGTTATTCATTCTTCCACAGGACAAAAAAAAAAAAACCACCAAAAAAAACCCCCTTATCATTACGATGAACATGTATTGACTTCCACTAACAAAATACATTATGATAAACAAATCTTCCAGGGAAGCTTGACAACAGTTTGCTTTCTATAACATTCAGGCACCTTACCTCCTATTAAAAACGCATCCACATTTAACACTGGATATAGAAAAATTAATGACTTCATGCAACCCTTCATCTGAAATTTGTAATCACCATGCTTAAGAACATGTACTGCCTTTTGGACTGCAAAAGGGCTCCTTAGGCCACTCCAGAAAAAAAAAAAAATCACAGTTTGGAATGTTTTTAATAAAAAACAGCATGGTATATGAACTTCAGTACTATTGCAGCTAATATAGTACATTCAGCATTTCATATCCTTAGACAGGATGTGATGAGCTGAAATTAACAAATTATCCATTAACATAATTGAAGAAAAAGGAATTTAAGTAACTTGAGAAACCATGTCGTATGAAAATATTTTCAGCACAAACTCCAATAATGATAAATCAGAAGGATAAGCATCAATTTTTTTAGAAACACACCCAAAAATTTTCTTACAAGAAATATACTGAGCTGCAATTCCGCCTATAGGAATCACGTTAAATGTCTAACCCCTCCTGTACCTAGTAATAAATGAAAACTTCCCAAGACCAAAATAGGACTTAGTTATCAATTTTCTAATAGAAGAGAATGGCATAAGAAAAAAAAAAACAACTGTTCGCAAAACAGGTTCCAAAATGCACTGTAAGATTCCTAAACATGAATAGTAAGGAAATAAATTACTCATTCTCATAATGTAATAAATTATCCATGGGCATCATAAGGAAATGAAGCAGTATTTTAAAGTTAGCATCTCTGTGCCTAAAGAGTTGATGCTTTTTCAAACTGTGAATGATGCTGCTTTTCAGTAAGTTTCCTCAGGTTCTAAATGAAAGCTTGGTGAAGGGTCATGAACATTGTCCCATCAACAGAGGATACAACTGAAGATATGTGCAGCTAACACTACTCATCTGCTTTTGAATTCAGAGTAAGCTTTATCTCAGCCATGCACACATACACAGAAAAATCCCAAATGCACAGAGCTCTTAAATGTGAAAGGACAGCCTGCATGTGACATACACTATTTCCCCCTTTCCACTAATTTTCTACTGTGAAACAAGCCTACTGTGTTCCTGTCAGGCTTCTGTTCCATACCTTAAAAAGAGCGATGATTAGGACTTACCTTTCTGGAAAATTCTGCTGCTTTCTTTTCACTCTCTTCTACTTTAGTTTTGTCCACACATGCATCTGGAATTTAAATAAAATACCACACAAAAGTCAGGTAAAACGTATCACAGGTCTGAGGTGCCTTCCAATCGTAATTAACCCATGACCCCATGACACAAAGCAACAGACAAAAACCACAATGAATTACTAAGGTGATCTGACCAAACATTTGGTGGATTATGTTGATAAGCAAAATTTGTAAATTTTAAAAAGTGGTATGGAGACATGACTGAGAAAGTTGAAGATGAATCATCACAGATCTGAATTTGCATGCCCTTCTCTTTTAGATGAGTCTATTACTAGATAAGAAAAAAAGGATTTTTCCATTAGTATGAAGTAATAATTACTTCTGAGGTTTCAAACCAGAAAGCCTCATTTCCAGCTTAGGAAACGAAAACCAAGCATTTTCTTATTTAAGTAAAGTTATTTTGTAGGCAAGGAGAATTTGGACAGACTGTGAATCTTCACTCAAAGGTACAAAGCACTTCTATTGACTTCTCATGCAGTGTAAAACTTACCCTTAAGTGAGGTAAACTCAAGTAACTATATATTATAGGTAGGAATTGCTATAGAGAGACAAACCAGTTGTCCCTAAAACCATTGGGTCAGTAGAAATAGAGAATTAGGAAATTAAGAAATGCCTATCAGATATGCAGGATACCTTTTAGAAAGCAATTTCCACCCCGCCAAAGTCAATATGTGCAATATCCTTTCTTTGATGCTTGTGTCACTTCATCAAAAAAACGTTTTCCCCAATGAATGAGTTCTCCAAGAGCAATTACTTCCTCCTATGAAATATTTACTCTAGAGATGCCCTTGTATTTCAAGAACATAATGTATCCTACAATCTTAAGAAACACATAAAGCAACACTTCTAAACGCTGATAACTGCCATTTCAATGATATACTATTTATTCATCTGCTTCTTTCTCATGTGACATGAGCATCCACAACCTCTCAATGCTTTAACTGATTAGTTTACCTTCAACTAACCTCAAATACTTGGAAAATATTATAGAAAATATTCCTCGAATGAACCATATAACAATTGTAAAACCACGAACAGTTAATGTAATTCTGATATTTCTAACAGTTCTGAAATTCACACAATTTAATCATGGGCAATTTTTGGATATTAAGACTATTGTTTTCAGGTATAAATCAAAACTAATTTGGAGAAGTAAGTTTCATCAGCTTGGTCTGGCCTTCTCCACAAGAATGCCTATAGCTTACACACATTTCCGCAAAAACTGAAAACACTCACACAGTCAATTTAAGTTTAGATAGAAGCATACAAAGAAAAAAGTGCACTTCAGTAAAATAAGGTAAAATTTCTTATAGTATACAAACCAATAAGTTGAGTAAAATCCACGTCCATTCTTCCTCTACATTTAAAATCGGGGTCTGTGCCACTGCAGTGCAATACTATCTGTGATACGCATTCTTCTATTATCTTGTAATACTGAGGTCTAGCAAAGAAAACATTTTACAAGAAAGTAAGAACATGAACAATCAGTTATGGAGTATGAAGGGGGGAAAAAGGAGCAACTTGAACTCCCAATATACTCAATATATAATTCAATATATGCATTATACAATTGCCAGTAAAAGGATCAAATTAAGAGTCTTATTTGTACTCCAGCTAATGAAGCACTATTGTCAGTTTCTCAGAAGGAAATCTAAAGCTCAGGACTCCACAAAATATTGTGCACTTTTCATTTATCCTTTGCCAGACAATAACGAATAAAAGTAACGGTATCTTTAGTATTTTCAATATATGCTGCAAGAATTATTTAACACATTCTCAACACAGTGAATTCCAGGACTGGCAACAGTACCAATATTGAATGACTTAGAAAACTGGTTAATTATTAACTTCATTGCTTGATACAGATTTCTACACAACAACATCAGGGATCCCTAAGATTAAGGGACTCAGTCTTCAAAATCTGTAGTTTTTACCAGTGCAAAGTATTACCTGTCAATTTCACATACCATTGAACTCTCAAAGTAAAAAAACTCTCAAACCTAAACCGATTATATTCCAAATTAAAAATATATATATTTATAAATTGAAGATTTAGCAGGTTATATTTTACTTCTTAATTGTACCACTGTGCATATCAATTATTTTTATCATCCCTATACAACAAAACATTTATTTCTTAAAACAAGATGTTGCATGTGGTACTTTGACGCTGCTAAGAAACTATGAGGTGCACATAAGAGAAGCAAAGATCCAAGGCACTGTGGAAGTATTTTTCAACATTAGTTATGCAACTAACTTTCAAGTTCTTCGAAGTCATGAAGCTATCAAATTTGAATAAAGGAAAAAGTGCTCAACGAGTTAAGACATTCTGGGATCAAGGTGTTAGGATAAGGTTCAAGTCTTTGAAAGAAGCGTTATTGTATTTAACAATCTTAATTAACATTGAGAAGACAGACAAATAACACATCGGTTACAGAACAACTATTCATGCAGGATTATGAGCTACTCGGTTTACCAGAGTCATGATTTTTATTTCTCCCCCCACCCCTCCAAAAATCAAATCTGACAGTTGACACTTACCGGACATAGTAGTCATTCCTGATGAGTAGGAAATGTTGGAGAATTGACAAGAAATAATTTTCAGAAGAAGTATCTTTCAACATATTGTACAGCAGATGAAATACTTCATTCACATCAGTGCAAACATTATTAAGGAAATAAAAGGTCTTAGTACTGATTTTCTAAATACGTTTTTGAACAAAAAACAAATTGAAAGAAATCTGCCTGAGAAAGTCCCTAAGAAGATACATGATAGTGACAGATAAGCTTCATGGAAAGCATTCTAACTTATGTTTAATAAAGTTATTAAACGACATAACAAGTCATAATACTATTTCTATAAAGGATATTCCATTTCAGCTCTGATATCATTGAGACGATGTGACAGTTCAATTAAGTCTTCTTCTTTGTTCTCATCAAACACTTTCAGTTGAATATCAAGCTCTTCATTTTCCTTATCTTTCAAGTCCTATTTTTCAAGGCATAGTATATCTTAATTTTTCCCTTTTTTAAAGCAAGAATTCCTCCCCTTCAAAGATTATATCATGACAAAATATAAGATATTAACCTTCGGAATTTCTCTCATGCACATAAGAGCCAGGTGTAGCTTCCTACCAGGCAAATCACAGAAAAGGAAAGTAGTTCAAAAGCCGTTAGTGTGAATGCACTCCAGGCTTTAAATGAAAATTGGCCTGGAGTTGTCATAACCGGATATGCACAAACTGAATGGCAGCCATCCCTGTTCCCCAAAAAAAACAAACTCATACCAATCCTAATGCTTGAAAACCTGAGAAGGCTACTTCAAATCTGGACAGATTAAGAAAGAAATATGGATCCTTCTCCCAATTGCTTTTTTTCATCAAGAAATTCTCATTTATGAATTTTTTGACAATGTACCCTAAGCAGTGATATGAGCATGAAGTTTTCTTAAGATATTTAATCATTAAGGAAGTTGCCTTCTAATGCAAAAAATCCTCCTCTACCTTGGACATTCATTCCCTGCAGAATTAATGTTCCAAGTTCAATGTGTATATTGTAATTAATACCTTACAAATTAACCAACAGTGAGATGGTATTAACTATTGTACTTGATACAAGCTTATATGAATTAACCTTACTAGAGACAGAATTTCAACACAATAGTTGTTTAACACTTTTAGAAAACATCACTAAATTGCTCTTAAACTCATGTCTGTATGTCAGTACACTCTATGAAGTTTTCTATCACAATTTTTTACAAGTCAGTTTATTTGCCATCTAACCTACCCACAATTCTTAAAGTTTTTAAGCGTTTATTGGTTGTGGAAACTAACTTTCAGTAGATTAAAAAAAAAACTTAAGAGTTCCTCAGGCTTTCAGATGTTCTACAGCAAATAAAGACAGCAGATTACAATAATGTGTCTACATGATAAAAAACCTAAATACATACCCCAAGATAAATTAACATACACACATCAGTAAAAGTTTTAAAGCTGAAGGTGCTAGAAACTGAAGGTTTATTCCTGGCAAATGTTTACACTCAAAAACTTTGTGTCTTAAAATCATAGCAGTATAAATTCATAGCAGTATAAATTCTGTTTCAGATAAATATAAGCAGGTATTCTTTAACTTCTCTCATCTTTTGTGAGCAATTGCTGAGCAGCTTAGTGATACATACTCTTGATGGGTCAGAATGGTTTCTTGGTTAAAAGATATGTCTACCCCTAAGTCACAAATATTCATACACAACTACCCATAAAGGCATACTTCTGTGCCACTGCATGAAGATGTGCAGTCTTAGAGTGAAGGAGTCAATTTGATTTTTTTTTAAAAATTCCCAGTGCATTTTCAGAAGGCAGATTAAAGAAAAAATAAATTTTGCAGAAAACAACAGGAACAGCATATACAAAGAAAGTTAATCCAAGATTGGTTACACAGCCAGATCCACGTTGCTGCATGTGCTTTGAGCTCTTTATGCTTAATTTGACTATACTAATTTGATTTCTAATACACTGACTTGTTTCAACTACCATTCTGGTTTACACAGCTAATAAGAGCCTAAATTTGCAACTATGCAGAATTAAAGCAGATTCGGACTGATAGTCCTTTCCAGGTCTGACCTTCCCCACCTCAAATCTTTCTCAACTGCTACTCTCAGTAAAACAATTCAGTTATCTTCAACATTCACAAACAGTTGACTGTGATCAGCTCCTACACACAAATGACTTACCGGCAATATTTTCTTCAGGCCACAACGTAAAAACTCATTTCTCAAATGTATCCTGAAATCAAGTTCTTCTGGAGATGTAACAAGGGCATTGATGAGCTGCATACATGCTACCTGTTACCAAAAATACAGGCAAAAAAATTTAGTATATATCTAATGAAAATAAATATTGTATTTGACTATTTCAGTTTAGTTTTAAAACCATAAAACCAAACGTTAAGAAATTAATACTATTTATTATGCAGCACACATGCACCACTTGGATGTTGCTTAAATTAACCAAATACTGCTCTATTTTTATATTCTGAATGTTTCTGCTATGGCAAAATTGTATTAGAGGGTCACACTTCATTCCAACACTACAGTTCCACGCTCCAACTCCTTTCTCCAAAGTATTCACTAATTTGAAAAAAACCTGGTTTTACAATAATTGAAAATTTAAAAAAAAACCAAACCCACCCCAAAAACATCCATACACAAAGTCAGTCACATCACCAAGTCTGTTCTACTCCTGCACAGCACTTTAGCAAAATACCTGAGGTCTTAGGATGCTGGCTAATGCCTTAATTGAGCAGCTGTGCACTTTAATTGATTTACTTTAAAACAAGTAGACAATAGCATAATGCCAAAAGTGCTGATACATGTTAAAAAATTAAAATAGGACTCCAGGGAAACACCAAGGTTAGTAAAAGACTAACTGCAAATAGAAGTAGCATTACAGTAGGAAAAAAATAAATAAAAATCAGTAGCTGCAGCGAAAAAGAAGTCAGATAAAAGGACCCTTCCTGTTTTAATTACATTCACTATTTAGTTTTAATGAAACACCTTATGGAGTCTTAAAATTCTATTAAAACACTCTTTCAAAGGCACTCCCTTTATACTGCTGTATCTTCAAATAACATAGCATCATCATGCTCGCTTGAATGATTCGTGTTATTTTACTACTATGACATGACTTAACAAGCCAAAGTACATGTCCAATCTGAAATTAATAGAGAGAAGAGGTGCCATCTGCTATGATTGCTTTTGCCAGAAGAGACTCTGGCTTAATGGCTTGTGCTAATACATTACAAGTAAAGAACAATTTTGTCAGAAACAAGTTAATGAGTCTTGCAATTGTACCTTTACTGATGTGCAAGTCGGGTTTTGGGGCGGGGGAGGAAGGGAGGGGAGGGAGGAAAGTTGTGTGGTTATTTTTCTTTGTTTTAAATCAACCAAATCATAAAGTGGGATACAACTTCAAAATCAATTCTTTTGTGATGGCATTATTAAAATTAGAATATCATTTATAGAAACTCACTGAACATCATTAACTCCTGAGCTCTAAAGCAAGAACTACTGACAGTAAACAATGTTAAGATAACTACAGCTGACATAAACATCATCCAATAATGGAGAAAGGTATACCTGCTGACATATACATCATCCAATAATGGAGAAGGGTATACCTGCCCTGCCTTTTAGCCATGGTACCTTAGTAATACAAAATTTGTATAAATACTATATTATGAGAAAGAAATTAGTCAAAGTCATCCATTAATAGGATATTCAGCCACTTGGTCTCTATACGAACACTTGTAATTACAAAAAACAAAAAAGCACAATTAAAAAAGTCTGCATTCTAACAGCAACCAAAAGTCATGGGCTATTAGGTGTATACAGAGGATAAAAAAAAAAAAAAAAAAAAAAAATCGGTCTACTGACACATAAGTAGGAATGAACATGTGACATCGGATGTGACTCAGTAAAGATCACTCGCACAGAAGACTGTTTATTTTATAAAAACATTTTCTAAAACTCACTAGATTATCCCTAGAGATGCAGCAGAGGCTGATGAAGGCCAGATGTCAAGCACGCACCAAGGAATGCACAGTTCTTGTTGACAAAAGCAGCAATGATATCCTCCTGCACCTGACTAATCTCAAAAGGTGCCCTGCCAAAAATGGAGACATACCCTCCAAATCTGTCATAGCTAGTATATATCTGAATATTTAATAGGCTGCATATACTGCTGCCAGGAGTCCCAGCTGCAGTAACACAGCTGCATGTGTATCTTACCGATTTCTTCACAAAGGAAGAAATTGGCATGCCTATCCTAAGGAAACAGTGTCCCATTTTGTAACAGAAGTACTCAAAAGGCCAGGTTAGCATAAAAAGTAAATTACTCCACTACCCTCAGGGCAATAGCACTGTAGTTCCTGAAGTAATTATTTTCAATACATGACTCTGTGAAATCTAAGCACTCCCTGCACAAAGATAGTTACATTAAACTATGTGCCTATCTCCAACTGACTAGAAAGCCAGTATACTGAAGGTGAAAGCTATTAAAAAAAAAAAATACACTTGACACTGACCAGTTTTGACTGTGGCTTATTTCTGTTTAATGTAAGAGGATGGCTGTGTTAAGAGAATGGCTATATTGGATGACATTGAGCTTTAAATATCTATAACTAGTAGTTTTACTCAATTTACTTCTCATATAACTAAATGACAAAGGAGTTATCACTGTCCTTGTGTCATTTTTTTTTTCCCAAAAAGAAAAAAAAGTTAACCACTCAACTTACCAGAGATAGGCTACAATTTAACCTAAGTTTTCATTATCAGGGAGAAAATAAAGAAGTTACCAAAATCCTTCATAGTCAAAACTTTTGACTGCAGTTCCTAGAAAATTGCAGTACAAAAACACTTTTCAAAATACTTAACTATTTTAAGAAGATCTATGAATATCTATTTCTTCATTCGGTAATATTACAAAAAGGTGAACAATACTGCAAGTACCTTCCTCCCACCGGTATTTCAAATGGTAAAATACTTGAAGTGTGTGCTCAGTTAAATCATTCCACCTGTGAATCTAAAGTAAACTCAAATACTCATTTCAAGAGCAGAACACTAACTTGTTCTGTCTTTTTACAAATATATTATTTCAATGGAACCAGGTCAAAGCTGTAAGTATGGGAGTTTTTGACTACTTTGGGTAGGGCAAGGCTGGGGGGAAAGGCAGTGCTTAAAGAAGCAACGCAACTTCGGAATACTTTTTCATGCTTCTTCCTTAAACCCAAGAGATATATGGGGAGCAGTGCCTCCAAATCCTTAAACTCCAAACTTCCTCAGGGCTCCAGCAACAATAACTAAAACATTACAGAGGACAGACTGGAGCTGGATTTCTATTGGTCCATTAGATCACACAAAATTCCTGGTCAAAAAGACTAAGCAGCGACAAAGATAAAGAAATGCTTCCACAGATTTATTACCTGAGCACTACATCTGGCATCCAAAAAAAGGAATACCACTAATTGCTCTCTTTTTAGTAAGTTTAAGACTTTTAATCCTATTTTTGGGACAGGGAAATTAGTTTCTTCGTTTCACACCATTAACAATTAGAAAACCTAGTATCAGCAGGCCATTTTTATTCATTTTTCATCTTTGACTGAGCATTAGAGTAATAGCACTACAAGATTTTGCTGGTAAATAATTTAAACATCATAAAATAAGACACAGTCTTCTAATATTTTAGATTATTTCTGAAGTATTAGTAACCATAAAAAGTAAACCCACCTGCAGTTGTAAGAATTCATGGTTTTCCAGTCCTTCAACAATATGAGAAAAACGTTCCCTATTGTGCCTTTCAGCAGCAGTTGTTATAGCACCTAAAATCTTGTCAAGACTAAGAGAAAGATAAACCGTCAAAAAGCACACCACAGCCAGCTTCGTCATTTTAAAGATACTTAGCTCGCTATTTACATGACTTCAGACTTCAGTGCAGTGACAGAATTTGAATGCATTTATCTACAGTTACCTACAGAAAGTTGAAAACAAACCAAGAACCAAGTATTTAAATATCTACATGGTTAATATTGAATTTAAAAAAAAAAAAAGGCAAATAAACCTGTGAAGAATTGTGAGATTCAGCTAAAAAACAACCAATGAGAAAAAAAAAATAGATCACTACCCATGCAAGACTGTTCACTAGGTACTAGTTGACATGTTTAACACCTGGGAATTCTAATAAGTTGTCTTTTCAGAAATCAAAATGGTTCTATTTATTTATTGCATTCAATACATTGAGCTTGCTATTTTCAACCTTCACTAAACTCAGTAATTACACTCAGTAATTCAAAGCAAACATATGCCAATGGATTATCTTTGTTTTAAAAAGCTCATTGACATGCGCTACCTAACTCCATAACTGCAACTATTCAAAACTTCAGCTACAAATGAAAACTTTTTGCCCGTCAGATTTGTTATGCTTAGGTAGAGAGAAAACATTTTAATAAAATCCAGAATTATATATATTTCTACATTATTAATATTACCTTCTAAACTAATGAAAAAAATCTCAACATGTGGTATCAAATTCATAATTTTCAAATATGATAAGTTCATCTGTCATCCTCAGGGCAGACATCCCAACCTCAGTCCTGCCCACAATAACAGGCTCAATAGTGTCCCACGCTAACACACAGTGCTCTAAATGGTATTTCAATCAGACAGCTTTCCTTGGGGCAATTAAAAGTTCACAATTCCTGATCATATGCATCAGGAATATATGTGAAATAACTTTTATATTCCTTTTTCAGCAGCCATTTATGAACAGTTAATGGTTCATTAAGTCTTCCCTACAGTAAGCAATCATAGTCCTTTCATACCTTCCACTTAAGCTACAGTTTGTAGACCTCTGCTCATTTGCTTTTGTCTGATTTAATATTAAATTAATGCATCAGAACAGATGAAAGTCTCCCTTCATTTAAACAACATTTAGAAATTAAAGACTTAACAGCTTACATTTGTTTCACTGACAAGCTTCCTCACCTATGTCTAAACTGACAACTCATGAGCATTAAAAAAAAAACCCACAAAAAAACCCCAATTTGTTTCAATGTCTTACTTACATATTTTCCTCTCCAACAATACAGATAGCAGAAAGTATTTTCACTGTTTCAGTCATCATGTGTGGTTGCTTTGGATCAATTGCTCTTGATAACAGCAAGAGACTTCTTTCATCTCCTAGAATCCTTTGCAATCCGTACTTAAAGAAAAAAAAGGCTTACAATGAAAAGACTGTATTTGCCTTGAATATTCATCATCTTTGGGCTTCAGATCCTTAAGAGTCCTCACACACCTCCCCATATGAAGTTTGGGAACACTTCACCATAACATTCTCAGCTATTTCTGCTTAGGGAACAAGTCAGTCTTCCCAGTCTTACATTTGAGGCTTTCTCTAAGAAAGAGAGGGAGTCATTATCTAAGGAAGATGCCTTATCTTGTAAAATCAGTTATCCACCAAAACCAGTTTTTATTTTCTATCTATATCTGAAACACCTCAAGAGTATGAAAGAGTCATCTTTTTTTTTTTTTTTTTTCCTGTAACTGTAAAAGCTCCTGGCAAGTCAAAATACTATTTTCCATGCAATGACTGATAGAGGTCGAAATTCTTTTTTGAAACAATTATCTTCTTTATTTATTGTATATTCTCACTTTCTGTACAAATAAATCAAAAAAACTTAAATATTGGTGTTTATTTGAAAGTAGCATTCTTATTCATTTTCATCAATTACAGGATAGTTGGTAAATCAGGTATCTAATTGTTTGAAGCTACACTGTAAATGTACGAATAGCAGGGGCAGAAGCTTACTTTTCCCACCCCATCAGACAGGCTATTCTGTCAGATTTTACTAAACTCAGCAATTGGTGTTAAAAGTAACTTCAATCCACAATTGTATTTGTTATGGGTGGGGGGAAATATATCATTATAACAACATTTTAAGTTTTACTATGAATAAAGCAAAATTACAAGTTTAACATGTCAACTTCTAGAAACAGTATTCACACTTTATGAAAATGAGTAGCACATATTAGAAGCAAGTTAGATACAACTTAAACTAGATCGAAGTTTCATTCTTTACCTAGTACCTACCAACTTAAAAACTGTAGCTAAAAATATTATATCTTACTCAATTTAAAATGAGGTGCAAAAGACACTAAATAAACAAAAACAAACATTTGTTGAAAACTGAATTTAGAAAAAATATTTTACTTCCAAAAATCAGTAATATTTAACAAAATTAAGACAAAATGCATATTCAGAAAGGTCCATGAAATGGACTCTCAACAAAAAGTTACACTAAGTTTAACACCTGTGTTTCCCAAGAGTCAGCTGACACTGGATGGATATACAAGCTTTCCTTCCCTTTCTGAGATTCAGCATGCCACACAAATCTTTTAATCAACAAAAAAACATCATGCAATAAGTATTTGAAATTTAAATATTTCTTACTTTATTGTTCATAAATGCTTTGAGGCACTGGATAAGTTTATGTTGATTCTTCTTATCAATACTTTCTGGCCTTGAAGGGGAGGAGGAAAATAACTTAAGTATAAACAATCTTCACAAGCTCTCCCAACCCTCCCGTCAAATGATCCAAGTCCTTACTGTTTCTTGTCCAGAAGCTTTTCCAATACATCCAACAGAAGTCCAAGACCTTCATGTCCAAAGTTGTTCACCCAGCTGGAAAATGGAAGAAAAATACTTTTAATTATGTCTTAAATGTAAAACTTGCAAAGTCTTGTCTCCAATACTGCTTTACATCCCTTCATAGACACTGCTGCAAGCCTTACTTCCCAGGAAGACCTGATCAACCATTAAGACAAGTGCTTAGTTGCAACAACTCAAAGTTGTTGAGGACCACTGTGAAAGGTGAAAACATATTGCAGACAGTTGCAAACATTTCACTTATCCTTTTGCAGTGTGCTGAGAACTACTTCCTCCTGCTGACAAGCATTAGCATAATTACTCTGGTTTGAGAAAAAAACCCCACAACTCTTTATTGTTCAGCAAAAACATCATGATACAGCAGATATTATTACTCACCTGACTGGATTGCTAGTTAGAGACACTCTCAAAGACTCTAGACAATTAAGAAGCTTGTCCTCTGAAATTCCAGATCGCAATTCGTGAATATATTCTTGTGAGGACAGTGTGCATTCATGCTTGCTGTTTTTCAGTCCACCCTATCACAGAAGACAGAACGCTGCTTAATGTTATATTGATCATAGTGGCATTTAGATGATAACATGTAAAGCCCATATTTCCACAAAAATTTCAAAAATCACTGTTTTCTCTGTACAGCTATTGAAGACACCTGCTTTGACTTTGATTTGTCGTAAGTGTTGAATAGTTCAAGTTTTGCATCACAAGGGTAAATATTTTCCTGGAATCTTTACTTCATGTAAAGTGCATGCACTATATCTTGGATATACAAATTTAATTCCATAATTTAGTTGTATTAACACATTTAACTGCTACACACTCTCATTTAACATCTACTTCACACCCTGTATTAGAAACAATCAAAAACTGAGAGACACAAACACCTCCATGCTTGTTACTAAGCTTGTCTCATCACTCCGTACCATACCTGTCTTCTATTTCAAAAAAGCTGTGCATTATCATTATGGACATATCCTGACTCTGAAATGAATTCTCTCTTCTCCAAAAGAAGAGAAGAAGATAAGCCACTGAAAATTACTTTGAAAAGGAGCTGGTATCCACCAGCTGTTAAATTGGTGTTTTTTA
>JAOXJM010000063.1:19270321-19280451 GCA_026413425.1 Tringa solitaria
AACATGGAACTGTATGACTCAATTGTACCATAATTCCATGTTGGGACACTAATAGAGATCTCTGGAGGATCTTGTTTGCTACAAAAGAATCACATGGAAGATTTAACAAAGAGCTCATCTCCCTGCTGAAGTGCCATTACAGAAGAATAACTAACTACAAGGTATTTCAGTATTAAAATACCTGATAATCAGTTTTTAGAGCCATGAGCAATATACAAAACATTTAACCAAAGGGTGCAACTAATCTTTCGTACAGCTCTGACAAGTTGCAGAAAAGTAGGCTTATCTCAGAAGCATGGTGATGATTAGCGTGCAGTTCCCAAAGCTCCTTAGCTCTAAATGGTCTCTTGAAGAGAACCTGATAAAGATGTCATGGGTGCAAAGGCAATATGAAAAATGCCTGACCTAGAATAGGATTTATATGTATTTGGTTTTAATTGTATCAAGACCTTCTCCAACTACTATAATCTTCTCATTGTCTCTCTTTCAAAAAGCTACACTTTTAATGAAGTTTCTGGTTTGCTCAAATTCAAATTCTTACCATTCATTTTTCCAAAATGACACTAAGTATGGCTGATGAGAAAATTACTTGTCTACATTTAAGTTAATGATTTTGACCTACATACATTCCAGGATTAACGCGTCTAACAGAACTGTGTAAATGTTCACAATGTTTGTCCTCATCTCAACAAAAAAAAAAAAAGTGACACATTGTGAATGTATAAAGACAACAGTCTCCTCATATATACAGCACCTTTAGCTGAACAACACATGCCACTTACAAATGAAAGGACCAAGACAGACAAAGATAAGGAAATAAGATATAAAGGAAGTAAAACCTGTCACTATGAGTCTCCTAAACAAAGAGATGCTCTTCCACCAAAAGAAAAAGAAATAAACGGGTAGAGATTATCTTCATAAGAATAGGAACTGACTTTAAATTAGATAAGTATATTAGCACGTGTTATAAAATCATCATAGTTGAGGAAAAAAAAATCATCACTCTGAAGGACCATTAGAAAGACCTAAGAACTAGAAAACAGGAACAGCTTTATGCCGTTCTTTGCATTGGATGGAAACTGAAAAAGATTATATGTGTAACTAAAGCACACCATTACACAATACTGGATACAGTTTTTGTTCTTTCAGACAACAGCCACTCCCAAGCCCCTAAAAGTAAAAGAAGAGAACAGAAACACATACAAGCCACAAAATCTATAAAGAGACAAGATAACAGCAACTTCAGCAAAATGCCATTACAGGTTAGACATGGCCCTGAAAAGCAATCTAGAATGCAGGATGTATTTGTTTTTCCAAAAAGATAATTTCTTGTGGTTATTTGAACAAAGGTGTGCTCTTGCTGCCTCCTCTTTTTATGAGTCAAGGAGGGGTCTATAAGTGAGGCCCCTTTCCTGTCCAGCCCCTTGCTTTCTGAAGGCCTATGACTCCCTCAGTTATAATAGGTTAAAAGTTAGAGGACTTGACAGCATGACTTCCTAACCTTCCTCATAGTATCTTTCATACTTCTTCATTGGTTCTATGACTAAGCACCTTTAATTGCATAACAATAAATAATCATCTCCTCTGCCCTTTTTTCCCCCTCTTCAAAACAGATGATCACTAAAGATGGTTCATAAAAACCTATTCTCAAAACCTTTCACCCTAATACTCCAATTTATGCTACAGAATTCTCAGCTTAACAGGATTACTTTGTGTTATTTTCTGCAATCAACTTTTCCGTCTCAATCCACTCTTACATCTAGCCATGCAAATTGGAGTGCTACAACCAGGCCCTATTTCTTCTATTTTCCTATGCAAAAAGTTTGACTGGAACACTATTTTTAAATAATGCTATGCCTTTACATGAATCAGATTGTAATACATCCACTTCTCCTTTATTGGGAAGTACAAGGTCTCAGTGAAAGATATGCTTTATATGAGAGCATCTAATAAACACAAACGCTAAATACAAAGAAACTCAGAGGGTTAGGTACCAAACCATAACTTCCAGAGATAACATCAATGCATAAGATCAAAAATTTCAGAAATTACTTTATGACCAGTCACCTTCACAATAAGGCATAGAGTCATTCTCAAATGAAAGCCTGGACCACACATTTAAGAATCCTTCTCTGAGAAAGTTAGAAGCGATAAAGTTTTAGTGAAAAACTAAGCTTAAGGGAACTCCTGGAAGTCTCCCAAAAAAACAAGTATATAAAAGAAAACCTAGTTTGCTTTCCCATGAAGGGGGTAAATTTAATCGATTCAAATCTGTGTGTAGGACACATTTCAGGGTTTAAGGGACAACAGTGATAGACAAGACAGACACCTTGTAGTGCAGGACACAGCGGGGAAAAAACTTAAGCACAGTCTTCTCTCTACACAAACTTTTTTAAAAAATATTTAGAAAATCAGGCAACAGTTAAACATTTTGGAGATTTCTATTTCAGTTTATCTTACTCTACGTCGCCTGCAGGTGATTTCAAAGCTGTTACCTAGACAAAGAAATTCCTCACTCAGAACTCAGCAAATGTCCAACTTTATACACTACACAGATGTGCCACCAGAAGCCTGTAAACAAGCTTGAGAACCAATATCTACCAAAGTGGAAAAAAGCAAAAGCTTTTTGCCCTCTGTAGGGAATAAGCAGATATTCTATTTGCTTGGTGGTAAAGAACTGTGGAGCACACTCGAACCAAATGTATGGGGTGTAACAGTTCAAAAACAGGATCAGAAAACCCTGCACAAACTACTCCTCTTTGAGGCATCAAACAATTCAGATGTCATTAGGCCTCAAGCTGAAGCCAAGGTCAGCTGAAGACATTATAGGTATATTGCTTCCATGAGAATGTTGGCAGCCAGTACATGAAATAGAAATCTCACAATATTGAGTCGCTTCTATCCAATTCACTACACTTGTTCTGTAATTTAGAAAATAAATCACTCTTTAGACAGGAGGTGGTAACTGGTACCAGAATAATTATTAAAGAAGTCGAAGTAATAACTTATACTTCCCCCCCTGCCAATGAGTAACTTAGAAGTTTCTACATACTCCTCTTAATATGATTCTGTTTCTATTTCAAGCAAAGAAAACACTGTATTTTAATTACATCACTATAACAGTCACATAATACAAGTTTGGGGGGGTTGAGGATGGTTTGGTTTTTTTTTAGGAAAGCAGTGAAAGTGTTTTCAATTAGTTTTTAAAACCACATATACTCTAGTTGTTGCACATTTGACTTGGAAAAGTATCCTTGTCCAATGCTGAGGAAATACTCAATCCGCTCCTGAACTAGAAACTGGAACTTAACACAGTTCATATCCACTTCACCCTGTAGATATTAGAAAATGTATTCATTCAACCCATTAAAAACGAAACTAACAAGCTAATCTTACTTTAGATATCCACATTCATGCCTTACACACAGAGAGAAGATGTGCAGCTGCCATTTCAATATAATTATCATTGTCTCTAAAAGCAAGGAAAGGTTACCCTGCAGGCAGCTAAGACGACAAGTGGGTACCAGTGCTTGAGATCCCAAGTAATACACAAATAACTTAAAGCTCTAAACTCCCACTTAACAGGCAAACCTCTTCTCTGCAATTGTCACTACAATCCAACAGTCCAAAATTCTTCTCCTTCCTAGCCACTGTAAATCTTCAGGAAAATAACTATATGTGCCAGCAGATACCATCAACTCCCAAGGGATGAATCCTACTGAGAACTACCACTCCAAGATGCATGCATTCTTTAAGCAATAATATGCAGATGCCATACTCTAAGAGGGACATTCCTTATTTTACCATTTTGAAAATTATCTGTGCAAAAACATGCTTTTAATGCATTTCTTTTTTGCTCTCCATCAGACTCTGAATTAAAAGGCATAGGGAAGAAAACAGGTATTACAGAGTTTCTCTGCTACCCATTCTTTATAAAATAATCTCTTCACAAAGCAGCTGTTCAGGTTAATTCATCTTATAAGGAAATGACGTGACAGCACGAATTATTTGAAACTGGTTTTGACACACTGAACTGAAGAGTTAATAATTCTTCTCGTACCTTCATTGGGCTTAGGTATTTTCTCAGTTGGCATACAAGCCAGTTCTGCCTACGAAACTAAAAAGTACTGGTGAATACAGACAGAGAAGTCTTTCTAAGACCACTCTGAATAAAGCAAAGCCAACAGCAATTTCTTCATCCCTATGCACTATATCCTTAAATATTTAAGTATATCCGAGGTAATGATTAGACTGTTTTAAGTCATAAGTTGTTCTTTATTCTTTTTACTACAAAATAGAAGTACTAAATATGACCTAAGGAGAAAAATCTTGCAGTACCTGAAAAAACCTGTTCAGGCTGCAATCAAAAATGAAGTCCATCCATAATTAAAAAGCACATCTTTTCTTTCAGCCATCAAATGTGTATGTATTTAGATGTATATGTAATTATTCTCAAACAAATCCTTTTTTCCAGGAAGATTTGCTGAATGCAGTCCAACAAATTAAGTCCCAACTACTTGTTTTAAAAAAAAAAAATGTTAAGGAAATCATTAAATTCAACCATGGGTTAACATAAGAAGTAGTGAGGACCTAACAAGAAAAAAATAATATGGTGAGTGATTTCATCTTCTGCGTATTAATTGACCTTCTGAATTCTCTATGTTAATCTTATTCTCACACTGATATCTTGCAGGTGACATTTCCGCAAGCTATGAATGGTAACAATTGGGACATTAAAAAAAATCCCCACATCTAAACAGAATGAAGCAAGCCAAATAATGCAAATTTCAAGTTTCAAGGATTGCCTTCAATAAAAAGCAAGACAAGTCTAAATTATATTTGCTGCTCACAAGGAACAGATCAGTTCCCAGTAAGTCTAAAGTATTTTCACAATAAATTGCTGAAAACTTAAGAACAGATCCCTCAAAACTGCAATCAGTGATCCTATACTGGTAAGACAAACATGGTTGAGATAGTTGATAATTATTTTGATAAAGCAAGGACTCAGTTATGCCCACTGAACTTCTAAATCCAAGATAAAAGTCCAAAATATTGCAGCCTAATTTCAAAAATGGAAGTGTATTCATAAGAAAAAAACAAAACTATCATGTTTATACTCACCGGAACTTTACTTCCGACTATCTGCATGCAGTGGTCAGCCAAGAGAGGTTATTGTGTAAAAAAGATAATAATAATATATAAATAAACACAGCAAAGTACTTAGTAGGATGTAGCATCACACAATTTTCTCAGGGTTTAATCATTAGTAGTAGTTAACATTCTTTTATTACTTTATCAAACTGTTGAGACGCTGTAACTCTTAAACAGGAAAACAGTAGTTCTACTGTAAGAGAAAATTTGAAATTCTTGTGTTCTGCTGCTGAATCATTACTAACTTAAACATTTACAAACAAATAACTAAACACCTAGATTGACATCTTGAAAGATTAAGAGATATGCCATTTTGTTATAATTATCAGGTCATCTGTTTTTATATATGACGCTGAGAAAACTACAGAAAAAACTAATGGCATACTGACTTCCTGGTATGTGTAACAACTTCATTTACTCTTGAGCTTTTGATCTATTTAGATGATGTCATCACTGAATTTAATTAAGTCTTTATAATCAAAACCATAGCCTACAGTTATAAATCTAACTTGCATTTCAGAAAATCTCATGTGGCATTTTTCTTCAACTGCTCAGTATGGATGCTTTTAATTACATGAATAATTAAACAGCAATTTACAGAATGACATCTTCTTTTACCATGGAACAGTCTCTCTGCTTATTCATGAACAAGAGTTGACTTTACATGGAAGAAACTCTGCTGAAAGGCAGCACATCCCTCTGCCCTGATCTATCTCTTTCCACAAATGACCATGTTCATGTGAACACCAGGACTATAAACTTCTACCTAAATATTTTAGACCTTTCCTTGTCAGCTCTTTGCTGCAACCTAACAGCAGCCAGCTTATTGAATAACCACTTTTATCTGAGTGCCTGACACAGTATGATTTTATTCCAATATCTGTATTTGATTCTGTCTGTTCAGCCAATATGTGCTTCATTTTCTACTCGTCTCTTCCATTATTCTTTTATGAAGTTTTTCAGAAGACAGAAGTCCCTGCAAGCCTTTCACAATCACCTCTTCTCTTCCCAATAAGGCTTCTTATAGAAGCACAAGATGGACTGTCATCACCAGATAATTTATTTTCCTAATTTACTGCCTTCTTCTCCCACCAATGTTCAACTCCTTCAGTACGTCAAGTCACCAAGTTCAGTTCTGAAACAGGATTTTGAGCCTTCACCATTCCCAAGTATAATTTCCATGGTCAACCCTCTTTCTCTTTGAGTGAAAG
The DNA here is from genome assembly GCA_026413425.1 of Tringa solitaria. Taxonomy (NCBI): domain Eukaryota; kingdom Metazoa; phylum Chordata; class Aves; order Charadriiformes; family Scolopacidae; genus Tringa; species Tringa solitaria. The sequence goes on from JAOXJM010000063.1 coordinate 19,276,684, forward strand.
GATCAGAAGCACAGGAAAGCAAGGGAATATGAAAGCTTTTTTTTATCCATTGAAAACCAAGCTTTCTTTCTTACTTGGAACTCTGAAGACAGCACAGTGTTTCATTAAAGCATGGTCAACATGCTGCGGATGGCACATAAGGCAAAGAAAATGAAGCACCAAATTTAAATATAATTTGGTTAAGACAACATCATCAAACAGGAGTGATATTTTTAAATGAGCAGAGATAGCTCAACAGCCGAACTAAAACAAACATGAAATGAACTGGAAGAAAAGTCACATCAGCTGTTAAGTGTGCTTTGTGAGCTCTAAGCAGAAGAAAAGGCCTGAGTATTTTCAGTATAAACAAGGAACGCAGATGAACAACTATCTGTGACCAAAGGAAAAGGTAGAAAATTTTAAGAAAGATGATTTTGAATGCGATCAGCATTTTCATGGAAGATAAGCCTGAAGATGGCATGAAGAAAACAAAGTTTGACAAGTCATGACACAGTCAAAATTGTTTAGGGCTGCTATTCAATTAGTAGTTCAACTAAACAGAAGACGAAATTAACAATGAAAGTAAGGTAAGATCCCAATCAACATTTTACAACTGATGTCTACTTTTTGTATTTTTTAAATCAGTTAAGATGCTAGTTATTTAAAAGCTAAATTAAGGTAACACACTACAGAAGGGTCATTCATATTTCTGAACAACCTTAAATTATTCCATTCAAATGCTGTGATTCAATTGCAAGAAAGACTTACTGAAGCACACAATCTTCAATACAAGCCATTTTTCCATTAGGAAAAACATTTTGCTCATGCATAACACATCCATACTGGTGCTGACTTCAGTTCAAAGTGCACATTCATCTATGAGGAGATTTTGGGATTTTGTTTGTTGTTTTTTTCCCCTAAATTGTTAGTACATTTTGGCAAACATATCCCCAGTTCTGATAAGTTTCCCATGCTGCAGCAAATAAGGTAGTAGTAATGCAATCTGTTAGAATTTTCAGCAGTTAGCCATGCAATGGTAGTCATACTTCTCTTACTCAGCTACAAAATTATGGTACTTGAGGTAGCTATAGTTCGATATGAATAAGCGTAAGAGAGATTAACATCATCCAAATATGTTTTTGGAAAGAATAGCAAGTACTTCCATTGTGAGTTTCTACTGCTTCAATAAAATGCTTTTACTTACTAAGGAAAATGTAAGATTTAACATTGAATATCAAATGAAGACAAAAACATTACAACACATAACCCATAGTTCCTTAAGATAGTCCAGGCAAAGTATATTAACAGGAAGTTTGATAATATTCACTGCATAAGCTTGAATAATTCTCCAAAGCTAGACCATGCTTTAAGCACTATATTCCTTCCAGACTAAAGGACTGTGGATTGTGTTTAAGATGAACTCACGCAGGAATATCACTCATCTCAGAAACATCAAACCAGGACAACCATCTTCACATTATAATGCAAGGTTTTCTTCACTTAAGTTTGTGATGGTCAATGCAAAAGAGCTGCATTTAATAATTGCATGCCATTGTAGTTTTAGGTTTTTTAAATTTAACTCTGTGACCTGATTTTAAACGTTAAAAAGAAAAACAAGTCAGTCATACTGCTTGCAGTCCATGTTTATAGATCCATTAGGCAGACACCAACATAATGAAATAAACTGGCAAATAAGACTAAGAAACACATTATTATTTAATGTTATCTGTATTAAGCGCTCAGACTCAGCTCTGTAGAACAGCTAGGAGTGATGCCGTTACGTATTTGAACAATTACTCCACACACAGTCTTCATTTCCAGTAACCTTTTATCATATACAATAACTGAAGTGTGATAAAAAGGATGAGATTCATCCCGATTTCCAAATAAAATCATATGCATTACATAATTTTATTCAAGAAATATGCTGATAGCAAATTTTAACACTTCAAGCATACTACTGCCCCTTGGAAACACAAGCTACCCCTCACAGGCACTTCTCCCCAGTAGGGCAATATATTGAGTTCTTCAGAATTCACCACTGGCCTCTTTAGAATTCTTTATACAACAAATAGTGGCACAAATAAGGACAAACATATTTTTATGGAAATCACAACATACATATATCTCTCCGTTTCATCCAACATATATGAATTTTTGTGGCATATTCTCCTTTTACATGATAAGAACTATATTTGTCATCGCAGAAAATAAATTGCAGCTCTTCACCATTTTAAATTGTATTTCTCCACAGATGTTGGGGCTTCCAGTGGTTCTCTTACAATTCTAGCACCCCAAAACAGACAAAACTTCAAAAATTCTGCAGGAAGGATTCATCAACTAAGGGACAATCTATCAACTTAAGTACAGAGAATAACCAGCATGAATTAAAGGTCTTATTTTAAGACCACCTTTCATTAAAGAAATAATTTTATTTAGCTTAGCAGAATATTTAACACAGTCTTCAAGCCAGCTACAGTACTCAACATGTTGAAATTAACCTAAAATATTGACTATACTTCAATTTTAAATACTTTCAATATTTTGATTCCCTGTTTCTAACACTGCAAATTGTACATTCAATATGGATGTCATTACTGAAACCATACAGTCATGCTATCCCTTCCAAGAACTTCTGGTACCAAAAATTCATATAATGAATTCCACAGAAATACATTCAGGTTCCATCACTGGAGTTGCAATTTCTTATGGTTTACAAGAAAGAATTAAGTTTTTACACTGCCCAACAACTGAAATTGTCTGAAGCTAACGCTTCAGACACAGCTGCAAGCATTTAGAAGTATCTTAGTTGATACAGACTTTTTTTCCTACCACTCTTAGAAGATAAATTGAGACAAAAAAATTTAAAGTTTCAAGCTTGACAACCGTAACACTCATAAAGCTCAGCTTCTTACTTTCATCTGTCCTGGAGAGGTGACTACTTACAGATTTGGCAGTTGCAGAAATGTATTGGACAACCATCTCACGTTTTGTGGTCAAGTCTTTATCTCTTAAAGGAGCTTTTCGTTCTTCATTTAGATTCATGTCTTCCTGTAAAGAAACACACCATAGAATCATAGGCGGTTGGAAGGGACCTCTGGAGATCATGAAGTCCAACCCCCCCACCTGAGTGGGTCTACCTAGAGCTGGTTGCCCAGGAAACCACACAACATCAAGACTCTATTTCATACTTTTTATTAGCCTTGGTCAATTTCATATTCGTTTTCTTAAACAAACAGAAGTGACTTTTCCCAGCTTATCTGCAGTTGAGTTTGTTTAATTCTGAGCTACCCGATTCTCTCATTCAATCCTGTCACTTCAAGTGTTTGCTGTTCTCAAGACTTAGCCAAAATTATAGTTGCATCAAGGGTAGTTGCCATTAGTGAAACTTGGCTTAAGAAACAAAACTACAAAGGAGGACAAAATCAAAAATTCTGTACCTCAGGTTGATCCCCTAAGTGTTAACTCTTCTGAGGTTCCTGTGGTTTTTATAAAATCTTATCACAATGGACACCATTCCTGCACTATCTAATCAGAAGTCTGTAGCAGGGTAGGTGTGAATGTTCCAACTGATGTATTTAAAACAAACATAAAAAGCAAAATATTCTGCTATATTACAGATGTTAGGAATGTTGCAGTTGATAGTACAAGGGGTAATGGCTTCAGGTTACGCCAGGGGAAGTTCAGATTAGATATTAGGAAATGTTTCTCTACTGAATGGGTTGTCAGACATCGGAATGGGCTGCCCAGGGAAGTGGTTGAGGCACCATCCCTGGAGGTATTCAAGAG
>JAOXJM010000063.1:19280995-19295986 GCA_026413425.1 Tringa solitaria
GTTGGACTAGATGATCTTAAAAGGTCCCTTCCAACCTAGGTGATTCTGTGATTAAATCTAAAGATGCCCATTTCAGTTTAGTAACTGGATTAAATACAAAATGTAGTCATTGCTAGTAATGATTACTCTTGCCATTAAAAGTCAAAGTAACCTCAGAATAGCAACTAAACCCAGTAAATGTTACTGTAATAACTTACCCTCCCAAGCAGTTATTACTTCCAGAACAACAACAGTTGAAAAATCACTACTACATAATAAACACCAATATGAAAACAAATTAAAACCTCACAAAACAAGGTAGCACATCATCTTACCATCATTTTTTCAAAGAGATCCATAACTTCTTTTTCTGATAAGTTCATGCAACGCTCATCAGCAAGTGCCTGGGCAAGCGGGATTTCACTTATAGAAGGTTGAGAGTCAATAGGATGCTGAATGAGAGGTTTCTCTTTTTTCACTGCTGATCTTCTGAGGCTTGTTATTCTGTCACGCTGCAAAGACATCCATTTAAAAATAAGCAGAAATAGAAATATAGGAAAGCAGCCAATTACATGGCAGTAATACACACACTTTTAGTTAATCCAAGCAGCAGAGTTAAAACTCAAACTGAACTGTAAGTAAAAATACTCTAACATTCAGAGATTACTTTTCATAGAAAGACAACAACATTTAAGGTAAATTCATGGCAGGTCACATGCAAAAGGAATATAACTTTCTCAGACTTTCAAAAGTATACCATCTATGTTAAACTCTTAGCATTTCAAAATCTTGAGTTCATCTTCTCACATTACTCCCTAATTACCCTGATAGTGAATAAATATGGTACCACAAAGGTAATGTCCAAGCGTTCCTTCACCTGAAGAGCTATAAGTCTTTGGAGGACAACTGAAAAAGCCAGCGTTGGGAAGGAGGTACTCACAAGTTCATCAGGCTTATAAAAAAATCCTGCTAAAGTAAAATAAAGTTTGTAGAGGAATTAATGCTCCAAGTATAGTTCACAATTCCTTGAAGTGGTTTTGAGTACCGACTCCTGAAATTAGTGCGTAATTTTAAAAAGCCAGATAATGGATTACTCACATAAAAGCAGCCATAGTTAAATACACATAACAGACATTAGTGAAAGCATATCATACAGTCTGCAATGACGTTTCAATGGTTAAGGCTGACTTGTTTTAGACCTTGCACCAAACCCCACTTTTTTTTTTTTAAAAGCATGCTTACTCAGTTAATTTGTTAATATTGGAAACAACCAACAAGAGCACCTTCCTTATAAGGCCATTTATTACTCTGTTTATTAATATATAACTATTCTGAATAGTCAGAATTTTTATTATTTAATAATATCGTCTTTAACTATATATATGTATGTTCATTTTGAGAACACTATGTCTATAGTGATTTTAACTGTTTGCATCAACAAATACTAGTGTATTTGTTTCAGGCATTGAACAGCCTTATGAAGACGTGCTTTCATCTAAGTGCAGCTTATGTAGGATTACCAGTATCATTCATAGCAATTCACCTCTATTAAGACATGTAAACCAAAAGTAAACACCTCTGTGATGTGTGAAAAGTTTAACTAAGTATTTAATTTGTATGAAATTTTGATTCATTTTAGATTAATTCAGTCAAGAACAGAGAAATTTGACCCAGTGCTGTGGAATGTGGGGAAGAAAGTTTTTTTCTTTTTTAATTATTGTTTTGCTTCTTTTTCTTGTTCTGTTTTGCTGTTGGGGTTTTTTGGTGTTGTTTTTTGAGAGCCTACATGACTACCTTCAATTTTTGAAGGGAAAGTATCCCTAGATAAGCTGCATTCCCTCTGAATTTCTTTGGAGGTTTTGTTTGTGCTTTTGAGAAGAGGGGGGTTGGGTTTGGGCTTTCCTCTTCCTTAGAAGTCTTACATTTGTGGACAGAAACACATTACCTACAAGGACACTTTCAATGTCTTGAGCAATGCAACAACTTTCCTTTAATCCCATTTTTTACATTTTTTTGGAAACTGTAATTAGGGCATAGCCTATCGAAAGGTCAAAGACATGCATGACATAATGCATGAAAGCCATCATCAAAAATTAGCCAATGTACATCAAATGCAGATTTACTGTTCACTTACGTTGAAATGCCCATCCAGTAGTCACAGAAAAAAAAAAAAGCCATTTAAGATCAATTTCACCATACTGTGATCTGTTTCTAGTATACCTTATTAACAACAAATGTGATTATAGGTACAATTTCCTTATTTCAGACATGTAAGTGATGATTAACTAAGTGGCCAACGTGGCTTAACTACTATGTATAGAAAATAAAAGTCTATAATTTTACCAAAATCAATTTAGACACAAGTTTCTGTACAAATACTTTGCAACAGGTTTCAAAGTTCTTAGAATTATAAAGTTGGTGCTACTGAATACAAACATTTTGTTTGATATACAGTATACACCTATTACCCAAAATGCTTCCACTTGAATCATGTGGCAACTAACTTTTAAGAACCACAGAACCACTGCAGATCCTTTATTGTTAAACGGAAGGTCAAGAGATGTAACACTTTAACTGTTGAATAACAGTTTTAACCTATCCAAAATATTACCAAAATATTTAGAAAGTGGTTAAAGAAGCTTACTCTTCTCCAACTTAAGCCACAAATTAAGATCTTTAGGAACAGTAACTCAATTTTCTGAAACCTAATGATTAATATCCTTATAAGAACATGTTATACTGTCCACAATATTTGTAGTAAAACAGCATGCAGCGTGGCGTTACCATTGCAATTTAAGATGTTACAAAGACCTTACCACATCATCTGCCAAAGTTTTTATTTGAATATTCTAGTAAAAAAAAAAACACACACACAAATCAAAGAAAAAAAATACAGCATTACCTACTGTTTCAGAATATTGAAGTCTATAATTTATGCATTCTAACATTAAAAAGCACTTAAAATTTCAATAAGTGTTCTAACAAAACTGCTAAATGAGCATGGAATCTACCGCATCTTCTGTGAAAAAGCAGGCTTGCATCCCATTTCACCTTGTCTTCAGCCTGTTTAATTCATAAACCTGAAACCTGTACAGCTCTAGCACCCCCACTATTTCACAAAAATACAGTAAGAGCTTTTAAAAAGCTTTCCAAAACAAACATGGACTACTAGATTTCAAACCAAGTCAGCAGACAGCTATATGACATTCTCAGTTTTGAAAGTTTTCGAGACTGGGACAGCTGAGGAGAATTTCCTGTGCCCTACCTCCTTGAGCCTGCTGCCAACTTCTCCTTCACACTGAGTAATGTAAATTGTTAGATAAACTGGTTAGAGCCCACGTACTGATGATGCACAAACTAGTCACTACTATCTGTCCCTCCCTAACACCTTCTCACATTTTCTTTAACGGCAGTAAAATCCTGCTGACAAAAATGACAAATATTACATCTATATTCACAGCCAAGAAAGCAATCTATATTGCATACCAATATCAACAATCGTATCAAGGAAGACTTCATTAATAAACATTGCTCAATTTACACCAACCAGTCATGAATAGAACATTAAGATCTAGAACTTGGGTGGGAGAGGGTGGGGGCTGAATAGAAAATGAACCTAGAACTGTTTAACATACACCACACAACACTTTATTTCCCCTTGGTGTAACACATGAATACACCATGCTCCTTCTGATTCTACTTTCTGGCTCTTGGCTACAATTGTCGATACTGTATTTCTGAAATAAAAACATTTACAAGATTATACAAATAGCAGAAAAGGCATCAAGGTGGGAAGGAGGGACAAGGTGGTCATACTTTCAGGTTATAATGAAGATGAGCATTCAGTACCCAGGACAGTGTGGTGAACTGACCCTGGCTGGCAGGTCAGGCCCCACTCAGCCACTTGCTCGTTCTCTCACAACGGGATCAGGGAAAGAATCAGAAGTGCAAAAGCAAGAAAAACTCATGTGTTGAGATAAAGACAGTTTAACAAGTGAAGGGGGGGGAGGGGGAAGACAAAGAAAGGACACAAAACCCATCACTCAGCAGCAGCAGCCCAATACCTACCCAGCCTCTGAGCAACTGCTACTTTGCAAAAAAAATCCTCCCCACCACACTGCCCCTGGTTTTATTGCTGAGCATGACGGTATATGGTGTGGAATATCTCTTCAGCCAGTTTGGATCAGCTGTCCTGGCTGTGTCCCCTCACAACCCCCAGTTGACCCCATCCTACTCCTGGGAGGGGACGCAGTAAGAAAAAGAAGGCCTTGACACTGAGTAAGCACTGTTCAGCAAAAGCTAAACCACTAGTGTTTTATCAACCTTCTTAACTGGCATATCCCAAACCTCTTCTTTACAGCTACCCATCTCCCATATTTTTGTTATCTGGACTTAAGAGTTAAAAGAGGAAGTAATAATCTAATCTTGACATGAAAATAAAGATGTCCTTTGTCTGGAAAATGGACTTTTTAATTTTCATGGGTATTATTGCACAAGAATTCCAAAAGAAGAAATGAAGTAAAGCCTAACCATCACCTCAAACTCAGAGACAGCTACGTAAGCAAGAAGTTCTAAAACTCTGTATCTGTTTTTGCAGCCACATGTACTAGAAATACTCTTTTTTTCTCTCCCCGCTTCTCATTTAAGTACTGTCAATCTCTCCCAGAACCTGGAACAGGATAAATCTACTCCATCTCTACATTTATATTGCATTTGTCACTCAAACTCCTCTGGGCAAAATACAGAATACTAAAGTAAGCTACCTCACAGCATTTTTTCAGACATCTCAAGCTCACTTCCCAGATCTCCTTGTGGTGCATAAGCTACACTGCTGCCAGCAGCTACTCAAGATAACCAACACATTTCACATGTAGAAGAGATACTGCAAGTAGCTGGAGGCAGAGGCAAGGCAGTTATGTACCTACAGATTCTCACTGACACAGGATTCTGACAGTCTCTTACACTAACAAAGAAATCACACTTCCAATCTGATTTAAGAACATAAACCAAAAGTGGTTTACCTCCCCAGGAGGAGGTTTGAGATATCACAGTTTTTGTAGTCAGTCCTCTCGCATTATTTTTCAGCTATTGCATCACAAGATGAAAAGCAGTCAGCCTTTTCCTAGCTGGTAAAGACATTAAAATCCTGATTTTAGAAGTAGCCCAAAGGCAAAGGTTTTGCAAAAACCTCCATGATAAAACATTTGCAGATAAGGGATATAAAGTTAATGTTTATATGTATAAACACACATACAATTTAAGACAGCAGCATATCATCTCTCTCTCCCAGTCTTCAATATCAACACAAACCATGGAACTCCATCAACTCCTACATCAAAGAACTGTTTCCTACGGATTTACTTAGCTTTTCCTTTAGAAAATTTAAGTGAAAGAGCTTCTCGCTTTTGAATGTAGTCTCTCCACTTAATCAACAGTTTAAAAATAACACTTTCTATTTACTCCTCCCAGCTTTTATTTGCTCTAAGTGTTCCACTTCTCGCATAAGTACTGATGGATTATGACAATAAAGCATACAAAAATGACAGCATATGCATGTCACTGCATCACGCTATTCTTTTATCTTAAAGGTCAGTCTCAGCCATGTTAATACTGAGTAAGTGAAATCTTGCATATAAAAACAGTAGACAGATTTTCACCATAGTTCACTACATCTATTGGTATAAAAAAAAAAAACAACACTGTTTCCTCATCCGAGCTGAGTTCAGGCTACTGCAGTAACAATGTCAACATTCGAAGAATTAAACGACTTGAGATGATTGCATCAGTTTTTATATGCTCACTTGAATCTTTTTCTAATTTAAGTATTAATAAAACTTTTCAGATCACTTGAGCTGGCCATGAGTTAGAAATTACTGTGTGTTTACATGGGTTGACTGATCTTTCCATTATATCTAAGTATTACTTTGCCATGTTCTTAATTGTTACTTCCACCACAAAAAATAAAATCAAAAGCAAGTGACATTTTAGCACACATATAATGAAACAGCAATCAGCTGGGTAACTTCTAAATTGAACAGCAATTTTCACTGCACTGCTCAGGCAAATCGTGGTGGGCTGCAACACCCACATCTGCACACAGGCTACAGCTGCAGGGAACAGCTCCCACCGCCTCCTCCAACTCTAATTTTCCAAGGGTAATAAACAGAAACTTCACCTTCTCTTAACTTTTTTTTTTTTTGAACTAAGATGATATGACTGTTTTCTAAAAATCTACCTGGACTCCAACACCTGCAAAAGACATTGTAAAATTTTGCTCAAGGGTTATTGTTTAACTTGCTGCAAATAAATTTGCATACAAGCCGGAAGGTAATAACTTCCCATATGAGTACCTGAACCAAGGGAGTTAAAGGGACAAAATCCAAAAGTGGTTAATATCAGATATACAAAACATTGTGTGCAACTCAAGTCTAGATCTTTTAGCCACAAAACAGAATTCACTCTGACAACCTCTGTTCCTTAGTGCAGAGAATGATTAACATTCCCATCAGACAACTTAGCCATCCGTTAACACATTTAATTTTGTAATTAAACGTAAAAAGATGTCTAGGAAATTGTGAACAGATACCTGAGTCACATTAGCCGATGTGCAGAAACTAGATGTCCACCCTCATTTACAACTTTCAAGATCTTAATCCATGACAAAGTATATTTGGCATTACTAATAAAATTAGTAAAACTGTAATTTACAAAATGTTTCCCTTCTAGTAATTTTTTTTGGCACTTCAAGGAACATTCATCATGCTTTCAAAAACCACTTGAAATGATTGTTGTAATCCACCTGATATATCAAAGATACTTGAAACCGTTAGTGTTGCTGTTGTTGCACGTTTGCATTTGGTCTGTATGACACCACATGGAAAATTCCTGTTTGCTTTGCAGTTCGCTTCACAAATTCCTTAAATAGGCATTCTTTAAGTAATTAAACTAAGGCTTAATCTATAAACTGAAGACGAAGGTAAACTTTCCCTGGGGCACCACAAAGTGAGACCAAGGAGCAAGTGAACCCCTTACACCAGGCTGCCAAAATGAAGCCGGGAAGTTACTCCTGTTGGCAGGAGAGAGACGGATGGCAGTCACCTTCCCAACAGGGAAGCCACCCGGTTTTCCCAATTACTCTACTTTTTTGCCTCCCAGAAGGCTGACCATCCAGAAAAGAGCAATACTAGGAAAAGAAGCTAGACAACTCCTCACGCTAAATAAAGCCGGAGGGTGACCCAAGTTGGTAATTATTAACAGCAGAGGGCACCAATTCTGGGCATGTGAGTGCCTCACCGCTGCTCCCAAACAGGAGGGAGGGCAAAAGAGGCCAGCGGCAGGGTAATCACACCGGACACTCACCCTCACGGGACAAGAGGAAGGGGCACCTCCGCACCCCATCTCTGCACAAGGGGAACAGAGAGACCCCAGGTAGCAGCCTGGTCTGCCTAGAAATGGAGCTCGAGAGAAACTGCAACGGCTTCCTCACTTTTGCCTGATTGGCAGAACACGCTACACTCCAAAAGCAAAGGGATGGTTCTAAAAACCGCGTTTTTCAAGATGACTTCAAAGAAGCCTTTCTCAAAAAAGCAAATCAATTCCGAAGGTGAAAAAATAACTGTAATCAAGCTTAGATAGCCTTAATTTGTACACTTTTGTAACTGAATATACAAAGGAGTCGAGAAAAACAACTAACATCGTTATTTTATTTGTAGCTCAAACTGCCATTACTGTTTGTTTCAGAGAGGAATTTATTGGTGTTCATGGATAAGTAAGCTTTAAAAATCTGAGCAAAATTAAAAGCTTGTTTCAAAAGCTGCAGTTCCACGTCAGTGTAAGCCAACAAAATTGCTGGTTGTGAGAGAAAAGGGCAAGGGTAGCACCAGGAAAGTCAGCAGTCAGATCAGATTAGACTACTGTAAAAACTATTTCAGAAAGCCTACTAGAAGAAGCAGTTTTCACGTTAGCCAGTGCAAACCAGCACAGGAGCAGTGGAGTTTATAGCACTTTTGCTACATAACCAGCAAGTTCTTTATACAGCACTTTGTAAAGTCAGGATCTGTTCCTCACTTTGGTATCCAGTGATCATGCAAGACAGGTTTTCCTTTCAGCATCCTGGAAAAACGTCTTGTGGCAGTATAGCATATATACTGCATATATAGCAAGCTTTTCAGTACAGATGAACGAATCGTCTCTCTGCAGGATGCTCTACAGCCTTTAAATTTCTCACTTAAAACTACAAAGCAGTAGTTTGCTAATTAAAACTTTTATAAACTAGACTTCTGAAAGAGCTGAGTCATAATTCCACTCATAAATTTCACAACAAGCAAGCACTGCAATACCGCTTTTATGAACTGCGTACTAGCTTACTAGCCTCAACATGAGGGTTTAATGTTCTATGAGACATTTAACTCATCAAGAACTTTAAAAAGTTTAAGAGACACAGCAAACTCCACCCTTAAAACAAAGACTTAAAACCTTTTATTTTAGTTTGACACTTATTTTTTAATTCAGAAACTCTACTAAACTCTACTTATTTTAGTACTTAATTTAGAAATGCGGGTGGCATTGCATAATCATTAACCAACAGAAGGTTTTACAGGACATATCTGTGAAAAAAGAAAAAAGAAAAAACCCCCAACAACCAAATGCCACCAACCACAATTCACACAAATAAACCGGTACAAAACTCCGCAGCTACATGCCCTTAAAGCCCAAAAAAGTGGTAATTAAGAGTCTTCTACTGTAAGGGTTCTGGGCTATCTGGCAGATCTCTATAAAATAAGTGTAGCAACAGAAACCAATACAAAATTTCTGCATAGGAACCACAGCTTCCTCCAGGAATACCTCACCTTACATGCAGTGTCTCAGTTGCACTAGAACAGGTAAGTATTTCCATTAAGAAAAGGACAAGACATTGTATTTGATAGTGTGAAGACAGCATATGGGACTGCACCAACTGTCAGCAGCATAAATGGGGAAAATAGGTACAGGAATCCTACTTCATGTACTTGAATTATCAGGCTAAGCATATACACTGTTGCCATACGCATTTTATTTTTGGGGCCATCTGCAGACTAGTATTGCACTTTATTAAATTTTGAAAGTGAGACTATTTAAGGCAAAAATAAATTATCTCAGTAATGGATACTTTATGGTCTTTCTGAAGAATACTGTATTTAAAAAACAAACAAACACACACACCAGGATTCAGATAGTTGAGTGCCAATTACATTGCATAATAAGAAGTTTACTTCAAAAGCTGCACCTCCTAAGCTTCCTTTAGCAAAATACAATACTTAGAAGTCCATTGGAACAATTTTTTAAAAATCTTTCAATACACCCATGTAGTTTTCTGTGCCTGTAAGAAGCCCCAGATATACTTTATCAGACAAGAAGCCATCTGTCCAAGTGGTTACTATTGTACTGGTACTGGGGAGGATTCCTTGTCAGTATCAGCATATTCTGTTTACTGCACCACAGCAAACAAACCCATTGGTTTGGAAGAAAATTAGGAAGTGTTCTTTCCTAGGAAAACCGACTGAGATCACTTACTAAACTAGTCACCTGACTAGTCATTGGGTCACCCTCTGTGACCTAGCAGCCCCTAGTGCAGTAAATGGATGGTCTGGATGCTCACCGTACTGGTTGCATGCCTGCTGCTTTTCTGCCATGCGTGCCTCTCAGTACCATATTCGCTCCTCTATCTCTGCTGCTTGTTCTTCAAAAAAGCAATCATTTGACTTCTGAGCATTGAGTTTTTAGGGGACATGGAGTTTGCTTTTTTTGGCACAATATTACTGTGAACTGCTTTTGAAAAATTCCGTAACGGTTAAACTGGAAAAACTATGTCAAAACAAATCTTGACATACTAAGTGCAGACTTTCTCTCAATTTCATGCTTAGCAAGCAGTGGGTTTTAGCTCTTCCCTTTCAATGTAGCAGCAGAATAAAGTCGATTTTGCTAGGTAGTAATACTTGATGTGCATCAAATCGCTGTTCATCCTCCTTCCTTGTTCCAGGCTCTCCTGAGTGCAAGTGGCTATCTTTTCATTCAGACACATTGTGGAGCTGCTCAGACTGAGTGAAAGCTATTATAAAGCTACTGAGTTTGGTCAATTAAGAGTAGTAAGAATAGGCCTCCTCCTTTTATACCTCACTTCCCAAAGAGAAACAACTTTTTGTGATGACAAGGTTCATCTCTACTCTTACTGAAGTGTGGTCTTAGTTTGTTTTTACCCTTTTATAGACACGCTGCCCTTTTAACTACAATTATATGCTTTGAACCTGGGATTAATCTTTTGTTGAAACCTAGGGTTTTCTTTCAAGATGAGCAATGACATGTTAACTTGATAGTGAGAGAGTTCTTTTGAAATCATTATGAAAAATGAAGCAGAAACTGCTTTGAGAAACTGATGAGAGAATTCTTCAGTACTTCTACATAATTTTTATTTTTCATTCCTTGCTCCCTATCTCACAGTGCACACAAGTAAAGCCTAATACCCCTATGCAAGTGACAGGCTCAATTTCTATATACTTTTCTTCCTGTTATATGCAGGGATAGTTTGGGAAAGATTCTTAACTGAGCATGCTGTTTGTTTCATAAAACATCTCTTGCTCTTGAGTACAGTAAACACCGGAATAAATGTCATAGTCCATTTGAACTTCCCTCTGCTACTGTTTGAGAAGAGGATAAACCTGGTAGTATATACCTGTTGGGAGACAACTAATACATTTTACAATAAAGCAGAAGACCCATAGCAAGTTGCAAAAGTTGACATAAAGTCTATAGTGTGAAGAGCTCCATTGGATACTGGGCAGCTCCTTGAAAATGGAGTATTTTACTTTTGATAGATGTTAAGGAAGTAAGGACTTGTATTTGCTTTGTTTGGGTTGTTTTTTAAATAGTAAGAAAAACCCCACAAAATCCAACCAACCAAAACATAGCCCACAAAGGAACTGGCAGTAGAAGGGATGCAGTGAGCCAAAGCAGCAGGAATTACTTGTGAACATTATTCATTTTGTGGGTACCCAGCAGTCTTGGAACATATGGTCGCAAGGATCATGTCAACAATTTATTAGAATAACGTTGCCGGTCTTCCAAGACACAGACTTCCTAGGAAAGAGCAAGTATTTGATCAGAGCAGTATTTGATCCCTTCATAAAAAAAAAAAAGTGGATTATAATGTTACTTTTTTCTCCCCTAATAAGAAACAAAGGGACACTAAAACTTGGAAAAATAAGCAATGCTGCTGCCATAGCAAGGAACTTTGGCTTTTGCTTGAAGAACAGAAACTCTGGATGGAATAACTTCGGCAGGCATGGACTCAATAGCCAAAGCACATCGGGTTAAACTGGATTTATGGCTGCTGTGATACACACAAGGGTTTTCTGTTCCTTTTCCTATTCTTTCCTGTTTATAATAGCTTCCTGAGAAGATTATTTGTCCTTCATGGAAGTAGGAAATGAAGCAGTATGTGAACAGAGCGGAATTATATTGTATATAATAATGATGAAGCCAATGGTATCATTGGACTTTAGTACAGTTAAGATTCCCTGTTAAAAAGTAACAGGAATTCAGGACGATCACAGATGCTTATAATGGGTTAAGGAGAATCCATTATCTTCTGCTGAAGGGAAAGAAGCATGCAAAAAAAGATGGATTTACTGTAATATTGAAGCATGGTATGTGCTTAGGTTACCCACAAATACCCATATGAATTTTATAAATTCTATAAAGTTTCTCCCATAAATTCATGGAACAATTGAGTTTAAATAGAAAATGTTAACTGATGGGATTACTGCTTATCTTGTAAGTCATTCAGGAATTACTATGAATCACAGAATACTGTAAACTAACCTTAACGAATTTAGGAAGCCTGCCTTATCCACCCTGGCTTTGTCTGAAGTTCAAATGAGGATGTATATTTGTACAATTGGAAAATGGAAATGGTATATCTGGTTTATAGACGGAAATTTTATCAAAGCCTACTGCTGTACACTTTACCTTTCTAGTTTGGGAATGCTTCCACCAAGCTGTAAATGAACTGGAGAATGAAAATGAAACTGCACTGCTGCAAGACAGCAGAATAGTAGGGAATGGAGAATTGTAAAGGTTAGAGAGACTGCAGCAGACATTGCCTACTATATTTCTAGCTCAGCCAAGAAATTGTGTTCTGAATCAAGAGAAGTTTCCTCGCCTCACTTTTTCCTGTTAATGAGAACAAAGCAGTGGAGATCCACTTGCCATAGAGGAGTGGAAAGGAGAAACTGAAGCAGTTCTAGTAAAGTGGATTGCCTGGGAGCAGCAGTTCTTGCTGTCCCATTATATAATAAGACCAAAAAAAAAAACAAACCAGAAAAATCTGGTTTTATGAGAAATAAGACTGGCAGCAGTACCAGAAACAAAGCACCAAAGTCAGGACAAAAATCAGCTGTTAGGTGCTTCAGTGTTGAGGCTTTGGTTGCAACTTAAGTCTCAAGTCTGGTTATGAACTGCCTTCTTCTAATCTGTCATATTCATTAGTTCACTCAGTCTGTGAGCGGTTAACGCTTTTATAAGCAAGGACTTGCAACAACTATTGAAACAGTTCTTAATGTATGTAAGTTTTTCTTCAGTGTATTCAAAATGAGATAGAAATGCTCCCATATTGCTTACAAAGAGGGACAGACTCAGACTGAAGTATCTCAGCTAACTTCATCTTGTGTGGTAACTTTTGAAATTGGCCACCTGACATGGATTTACCCTTTGCATTTCAGATTATGTTTTTAAACCTTTTTTTTTTTTTTTTTTTTTTAAGGTACCCTCTAAATGTGGCTGGCACAAAAATTAATATATATATGGCATCAGTGTATATGCTTAGCCTGATATTCTGTTGTCCTTCTTCATGCACATACTTACCCTGTTCTAATGCAACTAGAACAGTGCATGTAACCATCTCAACTATTAACAGCTGTCAAGTTCTCATCTACTTAGGCACTCGCACAATTGCAAGTGCAAATATTCAGTACAGTTCCATATGAACCCACAGTATTTTATAAGTTATTTCAATGTTATAGGTATAAAAATAATTCACAGCAGGAGGCTATGAAGAACCAAAATATGACAGAAAAGCAAGATACTCTATACTGTACAAAAACTAACTACTTCTATCTGTTGTTAGGAGTCTAGAATCTAATGAATCTCATGTCAGCCTAGTATTTGTTCCTTACAAGCTACACTCATTTAAAAAAAAAGATAAAAACCAAACAAACCAACCACAAACATCTTTAAAGGTCTATTTCTAACAACCAACATTATTACTCTTTCTTACTATGGTAAGAGCTAAACTGCAAAACCAACATTTTTCCTGACCAAAGTACCTATTTAGTATTGCTCAACCATCCCTGTGAGACCAACAGAAATGTATACAGAGCCACTTCTGAACACATAACTAACTGTGACAAAAAGGTATCATCAAGAACATTTAAGATCTGTGGTTATTTCCTCTCATCCTCATGCCCAAACATGCATTATGATGCATTTTTGTTAATGTGATCCCATACAGAACTAAATTACTAACATTTGAGTAGCTAATCCCTGAACAAAGGAACAGGACAGAATGGGCCTGTGTACCTTCAAGCCAGCCTGCATCCATCAGTACCTTTACTGCAGTCCCCTTGGCCTACATAACTTAGCATTACAGGTGCTGCTTTACTGGCTGAACATCTACAGTCCCATAGCTCCAAGTGCTGGGATTATACAGAACTATTACTCAATGCCTCAAACTTAACTTTATTTAGAAATTTTTTCTCAACTACTAGGTAGCACTGCTCTGAAAGTTCCACATTCCACAACTAAGTTCTCCTGTATTTATTCTCACATAAGAGGGTAAACAAAATACATTAATTTGGGTTTATTATAAAGAGAAAACTTCATATTTCCTCTACAATTAGGAGAGTAGTAAGAGTATGTTTGTTAAAAAACAGTAAACACACAGAGACCCACAAAAATCACTGAGGAATAGAAGGCAGGATTCTTTCAAATTACGGGTTTTTTTAATCAGCTGGTGACATTCACACTTACATTCTACACTTTCGAAATATGTTTAAACACACTTAACGGTTCTGAAGTATAAATTGAAAATATTTTTCAGTAATAAAGACATTTTCCATCTTTGATGCCCTCTATATCTGATAACGCTAGGTAAAGGACACTTACAAGCAGCAAACGTGCATCACGCTTTAAGCATACTTAATACTTTCTCCAACACCATCTTGTCTCCAGTGATTTACCCTGAGGATCACTAAAAGGACCAAGACAGGAACTTTACAATTAAGCCACCCGAGACATGCATCACCTGGAACTTCCTCTTCTCCCACTCTCTCCCAAAACTGTCTGAAATTAATACAAAACTACAGTTTCCTGTTTACATAAAGAGAGCCCATATCTACTAGAAACTCTTAACATTTTTGTTTTATATAACAGAGGTGTGGTGGTACTACAGTATGGACCACACCTTGTGGCCAAATATTAACACACCCAGGTGGATCAAGTACCTCCAGTAGTTGTATCAAACCATACAACATTTTCCATGTGTGGGCTTGTTCCAGAATTGAACTTCTAAGTTATTTCTCAGTTTTTATAAACCAGACGAGTTTATGGTTTGTATCAGGATCTAGGTTACAGTATCATTTAAATGCCATAGCAGATCAGTTAGGTCCGCCCTTGTGCACATAATGTGCTGCTTTCACATCATGTCCAACCAGTTATCACAAGAAGATGGCTGAAAAACACATACAATCATAATAGTACTCATGGATGAACTTTAGAAAATGAGGAATTCCACTGTGCCATAACACCAAACTTATTAGTTCTAGTGAATAATCAAAGAAGCAAGACTAATAAAGGATGGGCTTTGGTTATGTTTCATGACGTTGTTTGTCCCACTGCCACATAAAACCTGGAGCCTGCAGAGCGCTAAGGTGGGTATGGAGACTGCTTAAGCTCACACTGCGGGGGGGGGGGGGGGCGGGG
>JAOXJM010000063.1:19302436-19319366 GCA_026413425.1 Tringa solitaria
CCAGGCCGCCCCCTGCCCCCCTCCCAGACCCACGGCTCGCTCACCAGCTTGGGCTTGTTCCGGCTCTCCTCTTCCGCGGCGCGCCCGCTCCGCTTCGGGTTCATCCTGCCAGAGCCCAGGGGCTCCTCGCCGCCGCCGCCACCTCTCGGAGCCGCCTGACCCTCCATCCTCCCACCGGCTCCGCGCCCCAGCAGAAAAATACCCCTCTGTCACCGGGTCTGTACCCTCAAGGCCCCATAGGGCCGACGCACACCACCGGGCGTCTCCCCGTCCCCTCCCCGCAGCAGTTCCTGGTCTCGCTACCCCGCCGCCTCCTCCCAATCCACCGCCTCAGAGACGCCGGACGCCTCGGGGCATGCGCGGCGCGCGGCCGGCGTTACTGCGCATGTGCCAGCGCCCTGCGCACGCGCTGTGGGGGCCGGCAGCCGCCCGCCGCTCGGAGGGCGGGAGCGGAGGAGGGCTGGCGGTGCCCGGCCAGGAAATGGCGGAACTGAGGGCTTTCCAACAGAAACGCCCACTGGAAAAGGTGAAGCGTGAACTAGAACTGATCGGCCCCGGCTTTGGCGGCACGGAGCTGGCGTGTGGGTGGATTTATCCGGAGAGCCGCCGGCTGAGTCGTGCCTCAGGCTGCTGTGAGGAGGAAAGGCCGAGAGCCGTGCGCGGCCGCCTCCTGTCAGGCGGAGTTGGCTGGTCTGTGGGTGGGCAGAGCGCTGAGGCGGCCGGAGCCGGCTGTGGTAGTATTTGTCGGGCTTTCGAGAAAGCAGGGCGGCCGGTGATGGCTGTGGCAGGAGGTGTTTTGGAGAAAAGCCCTGTTGGCGTTTTGGAGAAGAGCCCATCTGATCGGCCTCACCCAGCAGCGCTGGCCCGCCTGTGCGAGGTCCCAGACACTTCACACACGGAGAGTTTCCTCATGAGGTGCTTCTGACTCAACTATGTTTCCCTGTATTTTATTTTGGAAACACATGAGACACAAAGGATTGCTATGGTGTTTTAACCAAAACTGAACTATTGTTACCACAAAGAAAAGACGTAAATTTCTTTTCCCTCTAATTTGAGAACTCCCCAATATCTGAGTCATCTGCACATGCTCATGGTTCACAACAGTGAAAGAAGTGGCTTAAACCATTTCTGTGGGTTCCAGATTCCCTTTGCTTGAGCTTCACCATGTAAACTGAAGGTCTCTCGGCACAGATGTACCAGTGTGGATAGTGGAAACAAGGATCACTTAACTGATTATTGGAGGGCTCATGTTGACAGATGTCTTCATATTAATATAATTATTATTTTAAAAAGAGAAAAACACGTTTTGTGTTGGTATAGTGGAATCTATGCTTTTTAAGTTATACTGAGAGAACACTTATGGAAACAATCATGATCTGTTGTCTTGGTGGGACAAGGGCAATCCCCAAATCTTTGGAGTTCAAATTTCAATACAAACATATTACCTTATTGCCTGCTAGAAAAGAGCCCAGCTCAGTACTGCTTCCACAGTGGGCTTGTTGATTTTCAAAAGGCAAGTGAGACCAGTACAATGAATTTTCCCCGTCTTTGTCTAATATACACATGGTTAAAGCATGCCTGAGATTCATGTAGCTGTCTACGTTTCTTGTCTCTCTCACTTACCTGAGTACTGGATGAAGTAGGGTGTGGGTTTTTTTAAAATCCAATAGTGAAAACCTGTTGGTAAAATATGTAAATACCAGCTTTCAATTAAAGTTACAGCTCTAACAATTGCAGGGAGTCTTAACATTGGAGTAGAACCTTTGCAGCAGAAGTTAGTAGGTTATAAAATAGGCCATCTCTGTCAAGCTGCTGAGTTCTAAACTTTCCTTTGGGATACAGCTCTTCTTTTTAGTAAAAGTTATCCTTTTATTTAATTTTGCTGATTTTATCAGTAAGTATTTGGGCCTAGTTTATGCTATCTTAACCACACATAACTGTGGAATTATGAAATTATTTTAATCATTTGATTGCAGTGACAGGCAATGCAATGTTATTTCCAACCACACCAATTTATAATTTACAGTGCTTCATTCTACAGCAACAGTTCAAAAACAATTTGCTAGTTTCAGTTAAAAAGAAATGCTCAGATCTGTTTTTTTTCTTCTCCTTAGTTAGCCCAAAGTGCCGTTTTGGTTTTCTGCAGTGTCTTTATTTGTGTTAAGCAGCACCCATAACTGAAGCAGAAAGGTCAGTCATTCCAGAGTTGGAGAAAACAGAGAATAATTTCCAACTGCCTGACATCTCTGTATGCAAATTTAAGAGTTTTTAATTCAAACTCTGTAGCACTATATTTGTTAAGCATAACTCTTAAATGCTTAAGAGCAGAACATTACAAAGATACTTTGTGGTATGGCTGAAAACAAGTGCACATGGTGGAACTCAAGAAATTGAGTGAAGGTATGTTCAGGCATTGAGTTAATTCAGTTTTTGATGGAGTAAAACTTGTATCACATTCATAATTATAAGTAAACCAGGGAGAAAAGCACTGAAGTCAGGTTTAGGGACTATATACATTACAGTGAAAAGAGAACACAGAACATTTGATATTTTCACTGCAATATGCAATAATAACTGTAGCCTTGTCTAATTGATGGAGAAAAAATGTGCAACCATCAGGCTATAGCTACGTCATGTGATGGAAGAGCTCACCCACAAGTACTCTTACTTCCACTTTTCTTTCTGCTGTTTGCCTGCTCTCTTGGGAAAAATGGCTGCTTGGTTAGCACAGTTGTCACTTTTTTTTTAACTCTGACTTACAAATATTTTGCAAGTCTCCACACAGAGTGCTCAACTGTGACTTAAAATTGTTTGAGTTATACAAAAAATTGCTACAGGATTTTCTGGAGACCTGCTTTTGAATAAATTACTATAAATCAAGCATCATTAAATCTACTTCCATCTCTCAGCAGAAGTTAGACCCTACCTTTTTCTTTTTGAAAATTATTTTAGTCATACTCCAGCATTCTAATGTTCTTTTTTTTTTTTTCCCAGTTTCTAAGGCTGAGAAACAAATATTCCATGTATAAACCTGTGAGCATGTAAAGTCTGCAGGCAATTTTAAGCAAAAGGAGTGAGGTTAAATAATGCAAGATCCCAATTAGGAAAATTTAAATACAAAAGCCCCTCCAAAGCAAAACAAAAAGAAGCCCAGAAAACCACAATTCTGCTTAAGGCAACCAGACAAACCTCAGATCATTTTGGCAGTCAGTTTGCAATGCAGTATTTTGGCCCAGCTCCGAGAGCAACATAGTGTGGCCTGAGGGCGGAAAGTAGTAGTTGTACAAACTGTTCTTTACTTGGCTTAATCTCTGAAGAAAGTGTATTTTAAAACTGTGCGTTTTACAAAAATCATTTCACAACTTTAAAAACATGTAAACGTGTAACTATGAAAGGCCACTGCTATGTAGATGCTAACATTTCTCCTTGTGGTTTTGCCTGTAATCTCAGTCACATTCAGTCACGTAACCACAGGTAACAGTGCCAGAAAATTGCAAATGTACATCTCTGAAAAAAAAAAAAAAGGATGTACAATACAACAAAATGATCATAGATTGATAGGCATGAGGTATTTATGTATTTTATATCCGAATTTGGATAGGCCTTTGAATTAGGCTGGCTGACCCAGCAATATAAGAACTTGTTGCTCTAGCACCCTTCTCTAAACATATAAAAAATACAATCATGCAAGATTCCAGAAGACACACACTCCAAGTATATCTGAAAAAGAAAAGGGTTCTCTATTAGATTTTAGAAATTCAGTGATGGAATTTCCATTTGCCAGAGAAGGCATAGGCTCCTGCTTAATAACAGCAGTTCTAACACAGTTGTAGTTGTCTGGTCACCAAACCAGCTATTCAGGTTCCAGTCCTTGAGAAATGTCCTATTCTCCAGGTTTCTAGTATTGAAGACAACAGTTAAGACAGTTGCAGTCTTTGTCCTAACTGCACTGGGAGGGGAAAAAAAAAAAAGAAAAAGAGAAAACATGCAGTATTTAACTTAACCACAAACAGGAAATATGCTGCTAAGTCACCCAGTAGTACATTCCCCTGCTTTTCATCCAAAAATTCTATATCATTAGCACAACCACTCTACCACAGAAAACATACCACAATCTTTCCACTACTCCTGTTAAGCTGTAAACTTTCTTCCAATTGTCTTGTGTCTCCTCCTGATCAGTATCATCACTGCAGTTAACTTTCCTACCCCTCCCTCCTTTTTCAAGTTTTAGTTGAAATCTGTTCACGTTTAGGAATTTTAAAAAATGCCAAAATATATCTTCAGAAGGAAATCAATCTAAGATTGTTTACAGTGGGTAAGAATGAGGTAAATAATAGAAAATGACAGAGTATATATCTTATCTTAATAGGTAGGAAAATAGGATTAGAAGTATTAACTACTAAGCAGTGGAAATCAATGAAGAGCATTATTTGCATATGAATAGATATTCCCTATTGACAAAATAACCTCAATTGCTAAAAAATACTCTATTTAATAAATATGATTTATTTACAAACCTAAATCCAGAGAAAATCCAGTCACTGACAAGATAATTCCAGTAAATACTTGTTTGCTAAAGCTTTATTTAATCTAAAACAATCATTTCCTGGCTTGTTTAAGGCAACAATTGTACATTCTATAGTGTTTCTGTAAATTAAGTCACAAGAAGTTCCTATCATATTTATACAAATTTTGTTAGATTTGAAGGTTCATTAGAATATCCTATATTAACCATTAAAACAAAGTGACATTTCATGTTGCAATCATGAACAGTATCAGAAATGTTAATTAAAAGAAAAGCTAATAATGAACATTTCTATAAATGGATAAGCATTACAACTGTAGCAAGGTTAGTTTTCTATGGCTACAGCTATATTTTGTTTTTCACCAGCTGTAAGATGGCTACACAACAGTTCACATATTAGGCTATAAACTTTTAAATTTTAAGTAAAGTTACACATTTTGCCTGTGCTTATTTATAGGAAGAGGAAGCTGACGGCTTCCCACCTATTGTTTAAAAAAGTTCTTACGTTGCCTATGTTAGTGAGGTAGTTACCTCTGGTCACAGCAGACCTATAGTTCAACTTGGCTTTCTATGTCTACTTTAAAACCTAAAGCACTGGAGCTAGATGAAGTATATCATTATTAAAGTACATTAAAAGTACAGAATCTGCTTGTGTCACGGCACTTCATTAAAGTGACTTTCCTGGTTTCAGCTGGGAAAGAGTTCATTTTACTTCTAGTGATTGCTGTGAAAGGAATGTCAATAATATGTAATGTTTTTAATTGTTGCTAAGTGATGGTGTTTCTTCAGAATGTGGTATTTTTTTCCCTGCTTAAGTCTACTTGGGGCTTCTGTTGTCTGTTCTCCACATTTCCCTGCAGACGGATGGCAGAGTTGCACAGCTTATCATGCCGTGATATGTTCCCCAAATTGTTTAGAAAATGTCTTTTGATGTTCCTATCTCACAGCACAGTTTACTTTTCAAACATAACTAAACAGTTCAATATAAACTCCTTTTATTTACAACATGGGTTCCCTTGCCCATATTCAGCACCAGAGACCTTTCTATTTATCTTGCTGTTCTACATCCTCACAGCTTTTGACAAAAACTACCCTGCTATAGCCATTCTCTAGCAAAGGGTTCACACGTGTCTCCTAATTGCCCAGGTCAGAACAGGCTAGAACAGAACTGGGTATTTAATGGTCAGGCTGCTTTAGGTGGTAACTTTCCTACTTCGTTTATTTTGTCTACAAAGAAAGCTGTATTATGGGGAGATAGTGTTCATAATTTCTGTAAGTGATATGAAAGCTTAGTAAATAAGAATTCTACAGTACAGGGAATTAATTATCAGTGGAATAGCTTTAAATGTATCTTACCATAGCCCGTACCCTAATAAGTAGGTTTCTGGGTGGAATTAGTTGAAGAAGTTAATTTTGATGGTAATATACACATTTAAGGCATTAGTAAATGCTAACGAACAGCTTCATGGCAGATGGAGAAAAATAGGCCTGATTAAAGCTAAAGATTATGTTAAGGAAACTTTTTTCGAGTTGTTCAATGGAAGAATCGGGAAAAAACTCCTGGAATTTTCACCCATGGTGATTACCTGTCCAGCATATTAATAACAGGTTCCCTTGCTAGAAAGGAATTGATTTTATTTTTTTTTAACAGTTCTTGTCTTTGGGTGTAACACGTATCATTTATTGGTGGTATATACACTGTATGAAGGGATTTTCATCACTAGGTCTGTATCAAGGGTTTTTTCATAGCTGTGGTAACTCCACTAAAGACCATTTTGAGGGAGAGTAGTGGGACACCTTTTAAAAGTGTGTCTTTTTACATGAGCTAACAGTAGCATTATTTAAACAGCTTCTTTAAAGGGAGGCAAGGTAGTTATGTGATGCAATTATTTTGTAGGTAAACTAATACTATTTTATTCTGTAATTTCTTCAGGGTATTTAAGGGATTTACCTAGTGAAATATCTTGAAAAGCAGGTATTGCAACTTTGAGAAAAGAGAAAAATTACCCTGAGCCGCACTGTATTTGGTGTACTCCCTATATTGGTTTTGTTTCTCTTAGTGTTTGTGTTTAAGATATAAGAATCTTTAATAACCACCACTGAAATAAAATGTCTGCCTTTTCTGATGGAAAAATCTAGTTCTGAAGTCTAATATGCTTCCTTGTCATCTCGCATAGTTCTACCAAGATGGTATTGCACGAGGCTTATGAAAAACAGAGTGTCTTCTATTGTTATACATTTTTGGTTTGTTTGGAATTATTTTTCCTTTTGTGTCTGTTAATTCCTTAATTATTGCTTATAGTTGACTTACTTGTCGAAGGCAGAATTCTGAAACATAATTTAAATTCTTTGCTTGTCTGCTTAGTCCTCTTTATAAATGAGTGAAGATAGAGTGTGGTAAAATAATAACAGCAATGAGAAGGAAGATTAATTCTGATCTTAATCTGCATGTGCAGAATTGTATAATTTTAGTTGGACAAGTAGCTGAATATGAGTTTGAAGCTCAGCCTGAGAGAATGTGATTTTTTCATATGATAAGAACACGCATTAAACTTCATTTAGTATAAGAGGAGGTGACTTTTAGGGTGGCAAGTGGTATATATTTCCCTCTCTTTATCCACATACAAAGTGTATTTGTTAAGTAAACTTACATGATACAAAAAGAATTGATAAAAAAACTTAGTTTTTTTTGCCCAAGTAGTCTACTGAGCTAATTCACATGTCTGTAGTGACATAAGGAAGGGGTGACAAATATGGCAGTGAGAAATTACTAGACTAACAGTAATACAATACCAAATCCTCATTACTTTCACCTTTAACTCTCCACTGAAAATGCTCTGAATCATGGAATGTGGCAGCTTATACTGTAACAATCAGCAAGATTTTTATTCTTTCCTGTCTACCACATTCTGACTCTGACTTTTGCACTGAAATTGTGCAAAAAGAGCAAGGTTCAAGGGCTGGAAACAAGGTAAACTTGTAAGCCAGTGTATTATTTCCCATTTTTTGGGCAGAACACTTTAGCATCGTATCCTCTAGTGAATCTTCAGCAATGGGAGTATGAATAAGAAGCTATGAAACCAAACCACTCTCCTGCATGTACTGCTCTGGAGGAATGTGAGAAAGCATCGAACAGATGCTTGTTCCATTGCTTAATGCATTATAGGAAGGTGACACAATGCTACAGTGATAAGGATGGCACAAGAATTGCCAGTTTCTTGTGTAGAATATAGGTTCAATTTACAGGAATGACTACTATCCAGTTTTTTAAAAACTTATTTTTCTGACAATCTTATAATTTCAGAATAGAAATGATACGGAAACCTGTGGCTGAAATTGTCCAGGGAGAAGACAGCAGGAGGCAAGAGTTAAAGTCCAGAAGAAAGGGCTCTATAATCTGCGTAGACAGCTGGAGAAGGTGAGACTATCCAAATGAGCTCTGGAAGAGAATCAGGAGCAGTAAGAGGAGGCTGAGAGCGGGCAATGAAGAAACTATGCAGTCAGCTGCTAAAGGTGTCTAATGGCACAAGAAAGGTCAGGGTTTCCCAATTTGGCTAGAAGGTCAAGACAAACTTTCCTGAGGGTGATTTTACTGCAGCCTAAAGGAGTGAGTGGAACTGACACAGAATCCTACAGCCACCATCTCTGCTGGAATTTGGGATTCTGTGGTCTAAATCATGCTTATTCCTTAGGGAAGTTTGTTTCTTTAAATTCTCCAAGGACTTTTGTGCCTCCTACCCCCTTATTAAGGAAATCATTTTGGTAACGTGAGTGCACTGGTAGGAGATTGCTTATGTGTAGGTAAGAGTCCAGTTAGTTCTTAAGTCTTTGCTGTGAAGTTTTTGCTTTACTTTGACTTTCCTACGTATAGTTCTACTAATAGAAAGTTATTAGTTAGAAGTTGCTTTGAATTTTATTTGTACAGTGGTTTCACTTTAAAAATTTAGCACTTCTGTTAAAAGAATTTTTTTTATTTGTACCCATTACCCTTTCCTGTCTCCTGGTTCTCCCTTTTATACAGTAAAAAAATTCATGTGACTGTTAAGTGGATTGCAAAAGTGATCTGGGTTAAAATTTTCCTTACTTAAAAATGGTTGTTTTTAACATAGCTCAGTGCCTTGATATTGCCTATTGCGTGGCCTCAGAAATGCCTGCACACTGAAAGACAGGTAAGGGGGCAGCGTAAACCTTTTTCACTATTCAGCTGTCCCTTTCAGGAATCTAGCTCTTTTATCTGATCTGGTCCAGCTGTCATGGCTCAGGCTGCTCAGGAAATTGCTATGTTTTGAGGAACAGCTGTGAGAAGGCCTGTGAAACATACCCATGTGACCTGAATAAAAGTGAAGTTACAGGCTGAGGTAGGCTTCTTGGTGGTTTAAGGATTGAAGAGGGAAAATACTCATGTGGCAATATACAAAATTGTAACTGGATAGAATAGGAACTTAATAAGAGATAGTCACACAACAATAGTAAGGCTGTATTGCTGCATCCAGTGAAGGCTAATTTTTATTTCCTAGGCTTTTGCTTATTTGGCCAGCAAGGATTCTTTGGGTGTTTTATTAGCCTCGTAAGTGTACTATTCTTAATGAAGTAACTTGTTAAATCCAAGCTATGTAACGTGTGTTAACTTCTAAGTTATTGCTTTATGTTTTTAAGCTGCATGTGTATCTTGTTCTGTCTCTGTTCATGGCTGAAGGTACCTAAAAGGATGACTCAGCCAGTGCTGGGGGGTGTATTTTACCAGTACTATTGGCTTGTACTGTGTGACTGCAGAAAGGGCTGTGTTTTGACTCAGTTATAGAGAAAGTATCAAGATACAGTACTTCTAGCTTCATGAGCTTTTCTCCATTTAATTCCTTTTAGACAAATCAGTTTATATAGTGATAAATGGCTTGCTTATTTCTGGACTTCTTGCATCTTAATGTGGTATTTTTTATCAACTGATGTTTTTATGTTATCCTGTGAGTTCATTTATGGGTTTGTTAGCTCTTTTCCTTATCCCTGCTAAATGAAGCTAATGTAGCTGTAAAACACTTAATTTTCTTAAAAGATTGCAAATAATTTATGAAACTCTAGTCTTAGTATGACTCGGCTTCTTTTTTTATCCTTTGTGATCTACCAATTTAATCTTAGTATAATTTTACTAGTCATGGTTAGCCAGATAAATTGACTCTTGAAATTATTTCTCCGAAGTAAATGTGCACTTTAACAAAGCTACTTCTTTTGCTCTATCTCTAATAAACAAATGCTTCTCCCAAGACAGTATCTATAGGTAAAAATCTACATGAAGCTTATTGAGACATTGGTAGTAATATACTGAGCTAAAACTCCGAGTTATTTTCTAAGTATAGGAAAAATAATGAATTAACTTAAGTTCAAATTCTGTCCTGAGACAATCTGACTAGAACAACGTTACAATCAAATGAAGGTGTGGTTATCTGAAAGTACTATGCAACACCTTTTGTTTGTTAGGTCTCGAGTGACATCTAGGCAGACATGAGTAGGTCTGACTTTGTATCTTGAAAGTGTATTGAAGTTGTTTTTCTTTAGGAGTGGTTTTCTTGATCTTCTGCACAGATGGCTATCAGAACATCATGGGTTTTCTGGATTGTATAAAGAAAATGTTTCTTGGATTTTTTTCCGAACAGTGCAAACCTATAGTTATTTCTGTTTGGAAGCTAGTTAAAGAGGCCCTGGCTGTAAGCGTGCTCAAACAGGCCAAGGCAGAATAAATATCATGATGCACAGCAGTATCCAAAGTTACCTTTGTCTTACTGAAAAAAACATTAGTCAGCATGTTACAAATAGCAATGACATCATATTGCTTAAACTCTGAACTGATTACTCTGAGTTCTCGTGGCTCTCCTTCATATAGAGGCACACCTAAGCAAGTAAACATGCTAGTAGAGTAATCTGTAGGAGTTTTTACAATGTTTCCTTTGAAGTATCTCTTTTAGCACATAATTTTATTTTTTTTAAGTCTTGTTATATAAATTTGTATTATGACAGAAAAACAATTTGGTAAAACTAGGCTTCGGAATACAGTACCCCTGGTTTTCTGTGTAGTTTTTGTGAGACCAGTCATTTAAGTGAGATGAGTCACTGAATCACTTCATGTAACTACATAGTCACTTGTTTGTGGTTGTGTAAACTAAAGTTAAAAATATTTTAACCATATGATTGTTTAGATAAGGGAGATGACATAACTGTGAACAACTTTTAGGTTTTAACAACTGAGCCATTATTTTGAGTTCCATAATGGGTTCTCTGGTTAATTTGGAGTCTTGGGCTTTACATCAATTATGTCACACTCCCTGAAATCCTCAACAGTACTTTCCACAGACTTCAATAATATCTTATTTATTGTTATAGGAGAGCTAATCAACTAACATTCCTCTGCTGCTAAATACAGCCAGCAAGCTGCTTATGAGTCAGGACTCTGGCAGATAATTCTGCTCCATATCAGTGAAAACTTTACTGGCTAGCTGTCATGTTCCTTATGTGAACAAATACCAGCTTCTTGGATCTTTGCACATTTTAGGTTCACATTCCAATAAGCAAAGTTTTCAGTGTTCACTGTAGTAAGCTTATGCTTGTAAAGGACTAGAAAAAAACCACCCAGATAACTTCATCATGCAATCATTCTGGAGCATAACACACAGTAGGCTCTGAAATGTACAATGTTATAACCACAGTTAATTAGTAATTAGACTTTCAAATGTTCATGAATCTAATCTCCATACAGAGCAGCAGTTAAGGGCAAGTTACTGGATAAAGACAGCAATATCCGAAACTGGTATTTTTATAGCAGTTTTGAAAGTCTTTGGATGTTGTTGCAATTTTTAGGTGGGAAAAGTGCACTGTAAACTCATATATGCAGATCAAGAGGTACATAATAGGAATATTAAGCGCTTTATAGAGACTGTGGGATTAATTTCCCCCTATAACAGCAGTTTGGGAAAAACTTTCCTGACAGTTATTTGTATATCTCCTGCCTAGTATCTTTTCATCTTGCAGTATAACATATAAAATAGAAAATGAGCTGCCTGTCAGCATTTGTTAAGTTCCTTACATTTAATACCAGCTTTGAAAGGCAAGTGATCACTCAAGTATGTCCAAAGCTTACACTTATTTCTGTATAAATATTTTTATATTTAAAATAAGCTAGTATACTAAGAAGCTTGTTATCATCTCAGATTAGTAGATCAAGAGTACTTGGAGACAAGGCTGTACATTTGGCTGAGATAGAGGAAACAATCTTTGCTTGTTCCTGACCAATTACTCAGACCTCGGGCTTTTACAAGCCCTTTTACTGCCCTGGCAGTATATACCTGGCAGGTATATTAAGCTAATAATCTTTTCACAGAAACAAGAAGAAAATCAGAAGTGATTGGTATTTTTTTAAAAAAAAAAAAGTTGGGAGGCCGGGGGGGGAAGGCTGGTCCAGAGCAGTATCAGGGAGGAAAAAATGCAAAGATCAGTTCAGTTGAGCAGAATGCCAGAACTGACCTTCCAGTGCCAAGAGGGATGCTCTTATTTCAGGGATGGCTAGGTACTAGATGCTTCTTTCTGAAGATGGGAAAGGTTTTTTTGAAAGAGATGCATCTTCTTCAGTGCATATCATTCGCATTTCATATATCCCTTGCTGCTCGAGACACTGTATTGCTGGGCTCTGACTACTGCTTTTCCCAAGTCAGGCCTTCTGTTGGCACCACTGATTAAACATTGGCACAAAGAGGGTTAATAGTTAGAAGAGCACTTCCTGTGCTTTGCCCTTCTGCAGTCTAAAAACAGTTTGGTAAGTCCATACTTCTGTTTCCCCTCCAAAGCAATAAAGCAGAAGGTACATAATTTTGTTCATTGGTAATTCACATTTTTTTTCCCCTGTTTGGCTTCACATCTGCAGTTCAACTGCTGAATTCAATGCCTTTTGCTGTTGGTTTCTACATATTGTGTTTACTAATTAAGTGTAGGAAACATAATGGAATAACTACTGGAACAAGTAGAATACAGTAATTTAACATCATTTCTTTGGCTTATATGTTCTTATTTTGAACTAAAGCTAATGAGGCGTTAGTGATGCACAGCAGCCAAGATTATGCTAATCTGGTTTTAGTGACTTGAACAGGAGAATTTTAGAGCTGCTTTTTTAAAATCAAGTATCCTTTTCAGACAGCTGAACAAAGGCAAAGAGGAGTTTGATTCTCTAAAATGAAATACATTAGGAACATTAATCGTTGCCTAAAACACGTTCCTATCTTGGCAGTTTCTTTTTCTGTTTTGCATAAAAAGATGGTTTTAAAAAGATAGGCAAAAATTAGCCTAAAATGAAATGTGTGTTCTGAAACATGTACATTAATTAGTAAAAACAGAAAACCGATTTGGTTGTAGAATCATTTTGAAGAAAAGGGTGTTCCAGGCAGCTGGCATACATAGCATCTTTGGAAATACTTTTTTTTTTTTTTCTGTAGGGATGTCTATGTAAACAACTATATTGAGCCTGTATGTTAAGGTCTGATTGCAATGTAATGGCCATTGTTGGGATGTTAGTATGTGTTAGAGGTGTCGAGGTTGTTTTGAATCCGCTTCATGTTCTTGTGCATCTTTTGATAAAATAAATCATAAACTCAGGAATTTTACATCCGAGGCAGTGGTTTTTCATAGATTCCTGAAAGAAAATTAGTGGAGGTGCTGAGTTCATGATGTCTTGGGAGTAGCATATCTAGTGCTTTTATCTACGTTAGATGAATCCAAATTACATACTGCAATATACTGTCTAATGTAACTCTTAGAGTTACATGCCCATGCTGTATTGGATTTAATTTTTATATTTAATATTTATAAATAATTGGAATTTTAATAAAATATTTCTAAACGTCAATATTTAGGTATTGAATCTGCAACACTGCTTGTCTCTGTTGGCTTACTTCTGTAGCTCTGTAGATTTTGTTAAGGAATTTGAGCATTAGTTTAAAAATGCAGCTTAAGACCTCAGAAGTGTTTGTGTCACCTCGTTGATACTTTCTACTAACATGCAGTGACTTGCAGTTGCTCAGAAAAAAAAAAGAAGAAAATTTCAATAGCTTATTATTGGCTTAAAGATTCCCTGCCAGGACATTTGTTTTGTAGGAGGAGCTATATATTCTATAAAACAGAACACTTTTATGTATTACGTCACCTTTTTTCAAGAATGGCTTTATTTTTGGCACTTTTTTCGATCAGTGAGATAGAACAATGTGTGCCTAGGTATAAACTGTTCACATTGTGAAGGGAAGAAAAACCAGACAGACCAAAGGAACACAAGATAACATTAGGGAATACAGATGTACTTCCTGAATGCATAGTCACTTCAAAGAAGAAAATTCTAATGTACTTTAGAAGTAGGAAGGAAGAGTTTCATAAATGTAAAGTCACAGAGTAGTCCCGCTTCACTGGCAGAGCTCACGTTCCAAAAACCTCAAGTTCTCTCAGCTGTTGGCTGAGGGCGAAATAGCATATGTACAAAATGCCTTAGATAGATATGGTGTTTTAAAAAAATCCATTTCAAAAAGTGGATTGCCTTCTGATCTGGGATCTGTTAATCTCACAAGTTTAATATCCCTGCACTGCTAACATAATATACAGTAGGAAATTAAAAAGTATTAAAAATTTAGTAGTTTTGGAGTTTAAAGGCAATGTGATTTACTTAACAAAGGGAATTGGATGAAATTAATTGCAAATAAGTCCTTCACCTCTCTCCTCCCCAGTCTAAATTTTGAAGTCCAATGGACTGGCGGGGAGAATTTCTGGGTTGACATTTGCACCTCTGTGTTTGAAATGAACTTAAAATGTGTCAAAACTCTTGGTTGGCATGATTGTTGTCCTTTACGCAGAAATCTGTTAATTAGTGACTTTTTTTTATTGTGCATGAAGCTACTGTGAACAATAAAATCATGGCTTTCATGAATTCTTTTATTAATTAATCTTTTATTGATGCCTGCAAGTGGCATTCAGATGCATAGGGTATTATTTCTGCTTGTCTATAGCTAAAACTTGACTAAACTTCCTGTTCAGCAACTCATAGCACTAAAATACGTGCTTTGTACAAATTACAGCAAACCGAAACACTAATAAATATTAGAATTATTTATTACATTGATAAATGGCTAGTTTGTTTAGGGGTCTCTTAATTAACTAGTAAATGGATTGTTGTTCCTATATCCTCAGATTATCTTGGAACTACAAGCAGTTTACTAGGGCAGAGGCTTCTAAGAAGAAAAAAAAAAACCCCACAATTTATGCTTCTATGACTTAACATACTTCTGGAACGTTGACTGTTCTGGGGAACATTCTAGTGCTTTTTTTTTCTGTGTAGTCCATGGCCAGTAGCCCTGAGTCATAAGTGATTGTAAGAAATACTTTCCCATCGTAATTGTACCCTATTTCAGGGGTGGTTTTATCTCAGAATTAACACTTATCTGAGATGTATCCACCTGTTTCTTTCAAGGGCTGTTTAAATTTCTCCAGTGTGAAGTAAAAGCTTATTCCAATTTACAAATAGGTGAGTGCTGATTCATCACAGGGCAGCACTGGTCCATCCTTTAGATCTGTTTGTTCTACCATGTGCCCAGTTCACTGCAGCTGTATGGCTTTCTGAGCAATGATGAAAGATGAGGGTAGGAATTACAGGAGAAAAGGAAAATGTAATCTTTGAGGAGCTAGAGATCCTGGGACTATGTGAGCTTCCCACCCACCCCTTTGCTTTACAAAAAGGTTATATACCTAGCTGGCCTGCAGTTCAGTGTTACTAGCTCAGAGCTTCTCTGGGTTTTGGCTCCTCCTAGCATTCCCCATTTACAATTAACCAAGAAATTGACTGTATTCTGTCTCTAATGAAACCAGTTCTAACGAAGTGGCAACTTCATATAACTGGCACACCAAATGCATTTGACTAGTGTCACACTAATAGGAACGTCACTGTGAGGGGAGACTAATGAGGTATCTTGG
Source organism: Tringa solitaria (assembly GCA_026413425.1). Lineage (NCBI taxonomy): Eukaryota > Metazoa > Chordata > Aves > Charadriiformes > Scolopacidae > Tringa > Tringa solitaria. The sequence continues at coordinate 19,317,948 of JAOXJM010000063.1, forward strand.
AAAAGTGTCAAAAGCACATGCTAGACCTATGTGAACAATAAAGAACGTGTATTTATAGGAAAAGAAAGTGGATGGGTTTTACAGAACAGTTCTCCTGGGGTTTTTTTTGGTAGGCTTTTTCTTTGTGTTTTTATTAATGATTGAGTAGATCAGTATGTGAAAACAAGTGGAGACAACCTTAAGCTGGTGTTCGTTACATTATGAATAATGTGACCACACAGTTTGCAGAAAACAGGAAGCAGCTTCTTGTCATACTTCCTTTTTGGGGGAATGCTTCATCATGACACTACTTAAAATTAAACATTAATTTGTCAGCTCCGGGAGACATCCAATGTTGCACACTGAAGAAAGCAGGTACAAGCAAATCAGTTTCAGTTGCTAGAATGACAAATAACTTTTTTTTTCTTCACCAGAATAATTGTTCAATCATTCACTTTATCCTTGTGCATGTATAGAAACTAAAAGGAAACTTTCAGCAGTGCTACTGATCTCTATAAATGTAGGAATTACACACACCCCCATGCCCACCCACTGACCCACCCACACACCAAATCTTTGGGTAATGATGCCTTATGAGAAAAGGTTAAGTCCTCTGTTTGCTGCAGGATCAGTGAAGATGTATCGATTTTTATATTTTTTTTAGTAAAAAGGTAAATAGACATTTAAAAAAAATGTGGGGGGGTTAAGCAGAAAATAAAACTGTCATTGAGCATAAACTTAATTTAAAGCATTGAAATGACTATTCTATAAAAATATTCTACTTAAAACAGTGTTTTCCATTTGACAGACAAGTATAAGTTCTTGGAATGCTTCATAAAAGAAGCCTAGGTTTCTGCAGTCAGTCAACATGGTTTTTGCCATGTAGGGTCTACACTTGAATTTCAAATGTTTTAGATAGACATCTGAAGTTACCATTGAGAACATACAGGCTCTCTTAACCATGTATCTGCAGCAAATACCTAAGTCTCTGAGTCAAAGGCCTTCTGCCACAATTTGCTATCTGATCCAATTTGTGCATCTATAAATATATAAAGCAGAGGATGTTGTTTCAGCTTGCACTGGCAGCAGTGGGATAGTGATGATTAATAATAGCAGGTTTGCTTTGTGAGTCCTGCATGTAGTGAGTGAAAGGGAGGTAGCAAGCATTTGCTGGCAGTATCCTTTAAATGCTTAGTCATGAGTAGTATGTTAATTAAAACCTGTGTGAGTGCTGCTAATGGCGTCCCACTCTTTATTTCTGGAGCTGAAACACAGACCAGTCTGTCTAGTACCTGAAGGGGGGTGACAGAAGAGATGGGGGAGGGACTCTTTGTCAGGGAGTGTAGGGATAGGAGGAGGGGTAACAGCTGTAAAATGGAAAAGAGGAGATTTAGATTAGACATTAGGAAGAAATTCTTTGCTGTGAGAGTGGTGAGACAC
>JAOXJM010000063.1:19325714-19352776 GCA_026413425.1 Tringa solitaria
CAGGGGAGTTGGACTAGATGATCTCTATGGTCCCTTCCAACTCTAAAAATTCAGTTAAATTCAGTGAAATTCTTTTCCTGAAGATACTTTTATTATTATTACTATTATCTCCCTCCCCCTTTCCTTCTTTTGCTTGAAAGGTAAGAGTAGCAAAAAAAATGTTTCCACAGGAATCAAACCAAACTTCAGAGCTTTTCCTGTACAAAGGGGAATATTCCATTACTCCATAACAATCCATTATTTTTAAAAAAAAAAACAAACAAAAAACAAAACAACAAAAAACAGAAGGGAAAAAAACCCCTCCACAGTATTGAGTTTTCCTAGCATTTTGTTATCACTACAATTGCAATGATTTAATTATTGGTTCATTAGCTTAGTTTTCTTTCAAGTTCTGTGCTTTTTGGAGTGTAACCTAAGCTAATTAAATGAGGTTTTCTCCTGAGGGCTGGCAGTTTTGGCAAGCAAGGTAACAGCCACACCATACTGATGAGGGATGACAAAACTTGTATTAGGCTGGTATTTCTGCCTTGTCAGATACAACAGTAAATTGATAGGAATACAGGACACTTTAACGATTGTGCAGCTGAACTCATCAAAGTAAGAATTTATAGTGGAGAGCTGTCTTTGGCCAGGCAGATGTGCCCATTGCTGCCTCTTAGAGTTCGCGGTCGGAAGTAGGGTGACACTGGAATTGCATTTCCAGTTGAAATTTTGACCTTCAGAAAGTCATTCAGAACCTTTGTGCTGTAGTTTCCTTGTCCATGTGATAGAACCACAATTTGAGTCACAAGAGTGTTGGTATATAATTTTCATAGTACCCCACAATATCTTGATGAAAGGAGATGTGTAGGTGCAATTAACAGTAGATGATTCTGAATTGCGCTCTCGACAAAGAGAAGCCTTTTGGTTAATCTCCAATAAAATTGTTATTATATCTCTAGTATCCTTGGCAACAGACTATGGTCCCAAAAGGTGATATTACAGTTTAGTATTAATTACTGATACAGAGATCAAAAAGATGGACAGACAGAATCTTTTAAACAGTTTCTGGGGTGTAAATATGCATTATGTAAGAAACATTGAATGCATCGTAGTGAATGCATAGAGATATGCTGTCTAAAGAAATGAACAAATCATTTGCATAGTTAGGACATGAACTTTGAAAAATGATGTGCTTGATGATTTAAATTCATACAAAGAGATGGTATTTATTTGATATGGATTGGTTTCTCAGCAGGACATTGTATCAAATTTTCTTTTTAAGAAAAGCAGCCTGTGAAACACAAAGATTATTAGTTGATGAACTGAAGATAACTTGTTTTATCAAAACTGTTTTTACAGAGGAATTACCTGATTATGAATCCTTGTGTTGTGAATATATTTTAAACTTTGCAGTGTTTCACAATACAGATTCCTTATCCTTTTGAGCTTGAGCTTTAAGGCCATGTATAGAAATACAATTACCTTCCCTTATCCAACCCATCAAAAAAGGTTATTATTGTAAGAAATAGTTGTTGTACAGATACATCTTTTTAAATACCTCCCCCCCCATTTACTTGATACTCAGTACATTTAATGGTGTAGTTCTCACCAGCTCATAGTGAGTTTCCTTTGCCTTCCCCTTTTCTCCCTGTTCTCTTTAAAATAAGAACCAATAAAAGTAATAACCTTAGAAGGCAAAGTTCTTTCGTTTATTTTTGAAGAAATGATTCTGCCATCTGGATGACAAACTCTATGCATCAGCTCCTTGCTGTACTATCAATAAGGAAGATGAAAATGAGGAGAAAGTTAGCCAGGTGTGTGAAGAATATTTGTGGAAGTAAGACCTTGGAAATAGGACAATAATGAATAGTGAATTCTAAAGGCTTTCCAATGGAAAAAAAAATTGGCTGCTGAGAATATATTTTAGCTGATTTTTGTGTTACTACTGAGTCAAAGAAGAATAAGACATAATGTAACATTATCAGTGGTATGACATAGTTTGAAAATGGCGATGGTGATTGCTTTCATGTGACTTGCTTAATGGAAACTTCACACACACACATACACAATTTTGAGTCTAAAATTGGGTGGCAAGAGCCCTGTAGTTTAGTATATCTTGATACATCTTACCCCTGACAGATTTGGTTGCTAAATTTATTACAGTGCACTTGGTACTAAATATCAAGACCTGTTTTTGCTTTCAGTTTAAATAAAGATCTTTATAGGAGAGGGAAGACAAAATCTTTTTTGTGATTATTTATTTACTTAAAATTGAATGGTTTGGAGCCAGGCTTTGTTTTCTGTATTTACATGGCTGCTCAATACAGTAGCAGGCTTACACTGTGACTTGTTTTACAGGAAAACACGATGATTTAGAATGAACTGTGTGGGATATACTGGTAGTTAGCGCACCCATTTATGTGCACGTGTGTGTCTGGTACTGGATTTCAAAGTTGTCCTTTTTCATTATCTGGAAATTCTGAACGCTTTTTTGTCTTGCAGCTGGGGCGGTGGTGGTGTTCAAATACTTGTACTCTGATGTTCAGCTACTGTAAATCTGCAAAATAATTAGGCTTCAAACAGTGTAGTTGAAATAACTAACTGAAGGTGTAGGAAAACAAATGTTAGCAAAAACTGTTCTGTGAATAAATGTTAAAAGTAATTTAGATGATCTAATTATAATAAAACTTATATTTCTCATGCAGAACAGAACATCCCAGCTTGAATTATCTTTTAAGGTTTCTCCCAAATTTTATAGATTAGACTAAGTTCCTTATTGCAAGACATTTTTAATACCTGTGTTTTCTCTCAGTCCCTGGAGGTGTAACACTGCATTGCATGCTTACTCTGCTCAGTGTGATGAGGAATTGCTAAAAATACTTGTCATAGGGGTAGGGATAGCTTTTTTGTTATTGTTGAAAGTTTAAAAATTTAATTTAGAAGGAGTTATCAGGAAAACTTGCATCTAAAAATAGTTGTAATGCTTTTATAAGGAAGCTGGAATTGCTACTTCCACTTTATGCTCTATCTACACAGGTATGCTCCAGGGACTCTGATCAAGTGTCTGTTTAACCATTCCTGAGAATTCCCCTTTGATTGAGATTAAAAGTAGATGAATACTACTTTTTTTCCTTTGCTGTAATAGATGGTACAACTGTCTATAAGACCTGATTACACATAGTCCCTGTACTTTCTAAAATAATGCTGGACTTCACTTTATAAATTTCCAGTAAAAAAGTGAAATTACCCTGTCCAAAAGGAACTTTGGACTGCGTTAAGAAATTAGCAATAGTCAAAATGAGAGCAAATGACTAGTTGCAAAAATGCTGATCATTAATAGCCCTCTTTAAGGGGAGAAACCTTATTTTTTTTAAATCAAAAAATGCATTACCATATTGACAAAAATGCATTACCATATTGACAAATAAGTATTAGATAGATGTGCCTATAAGGAAGATGGCAGTTAGAATGCCAAAACTGATCTTAAAATGTATAGGGGAAGTACTGTACTTGTAATACACTTGTTGTGTACTTTGCATAAAAACAAAACAGATTTTTAAAATTTTGCTAGTAACACTTGAGCTACTGTGTGAATTAATTCTGGAAACCCTAATTTTTAAAGGTGCTTCTTAAATACATATACAATTTTGGAGCCTGTTTTAAAATATTCCTGAATTTGTTATGCAGTAGATTGTATGCTGGAAAAAGACTAGTTCATTTAATTTATTAATTTACATTAATAATGCAATTCTAGCATCTACCAAAATTTTACATCTTCACATGTCAAGACTGTCCTTCAGCTCTAGAGTCTGTAAGTCTTCTTGGTACCACCAAGCCCATCTTCAGTGGGAATGCAGGCTACTGAAGTTCTGCAGAATTGGGGACTCATGGGTTTTCACAGAAACATTCAGAATTTAATACCAAAGAACAATGAAACAACATCTAGGAACTAAAGACCACATGGACTCGTGCTGGAATTATGCTTGCGTTCTGTTCACAGGGAAGGGTCTGAAAATGGGAATTGTATTCACCTGTTCAGCTCTACTAAGTGAATGAGTTGCAGCACAAGCTTGTTTGATAGTATGAGGTAATTTAACAGTTTCTCTTCTACTTTGGCAAATTGTTAGTACAGTAACTTTCCTTCACTCAATGTTCTGATTTTTCTCCAGTTTACAATAACTTGTCCTCAGTTACCTGCATTAAATAGCACTTAATGCATAATATGGCGATTGAGTGAATACATCTCATATCAGTAACATACTATATTTTTTAATATTATTTCTGTTGAGGCTAGGAAGGCATCTGTTCAGTCACAAAACTTTGGCAACAGTTAGCATCTGTGAAGATACAACTAAAGTAATCCTTTTGCTTCATCTCATCTTTGTAGGACTACAGGGATAGAAGGCATGATGGTACAAAAAGGGTTTGACCCTGACAAGCCTTACTGAAATTCTCAGAAAGGGTAGGCACTGGAAGAAGAATAACTAGAAAATTTTATTTTTGCTGAGGGTCTATTACTCAGTGTACACATTAGCATTAGATAGCATGGGAAGAACAGCAAAAGGAAAGTAAAAAATAACTTAGCTCTGTAAAATTGCAGAATGTTACTATAGATAGGCTGCAAGATTAAAGAGCTGTCTTGGCATGTTACGATTCAAAGACCTGCAGCCTCATCCGCCTTTTTATCCTAAGGAGTTTTTCTTAAGAATTTCATACTTCAGATATTGCACTATAATGTGGGTTAAATCGCTGTATTTTGTCTCAATTTTTCCTCAGTGTTTTCCTTTTATCCTTTTGTTCTATCATAATCCCTTTTCTCTCTCTTGGCTTCACTCTAATTTCTCATGTATGTGGTTATTGGAGTAATTTGAGAAACATATACCAATATTGGTTGTCTGGGTGCTTTTGTACAAATTAGCATGTACAGTAATATATCCCAAAACTCAGATGCTAAAGTCTCTGTGGTAGAGGATATCTAACACTGGGCTGACCAGTGTCTCTAAGCTTATTGTACGATCCCTGCCAGTCATGTTTGCTTTCATGGAGCTTTGTGAGGCTTTGAAGAAGAATTTAATGTTTTGTGTGATGAAAACATATTTTGTATGTGGAAAAAAACATAGCAAGATTAATTCATCAGTTTATTGCTTAGATGTATTAGGTAAAATAAAAGCAAAACAAAGAAAAAGCCCCTAACTTGACTGTATCTAGTAGCATTGCAATACCTACGAAAACCTGTTTTCATAGAGTAGAAGAGGAAAATCATTCATTCTGTTCCTCTGAAGTAGAAGGGTAGTCAGTGGATGGTGGTGAACCAGCAATTCCATTGTGAGATGAAGCTTACATTTCCTGTTATGGTTAGAAAATGTCTTAGTTTAAAGTCTCATTTTATTATGTGATGAGAGTTCAGTAAAGGTTATTCAGTTCACTTCTCGGTTTTGCTTGACATATCTCTATTAAGATCTGTCTTCAAAATGTTGTGTTTTCTTGGTTTTTTTTTTCCAGGGAGATTTTGGTGTTTGCTGTGCTGAATCTTCTTAGAAAATGAGAGCATTATGACCTCCCCATGTCCAATATTCAGCAATCCACACATGTTAACTTTATTTAAGGGCGGTCTAATCTTCTGTGCTGTGAAGCTATTGAATCGAGGGATTATTTGCTGCACCATTAATAATTCCTGCTAAAAACATCAGTTCCTTTACTACTCCTTTTCAGATTAAATCATTGCCTAGTGTCCATTCCCCCTCGCGAGTAAAATGATGTAACAACGGGTGATGTTTTATTGGAGAGTTAATTGTACAGGCCAACCAGTTCTGATGTTTTCCTGTAGCTTTGTTTTTCATCCCCTCCCAATATATCCAAGCTGGAATCTTGACATTGCTACATTTAGCAATAAACTGCAAAATAGTTACTTCCGTCTTTCCATGCAGTGTGAAAACCAGATGCCTATTTCTTCAAGTTTGGTTGTTTTTTCTGGGCTTTTTATGGCCTGGGCAGTGGAAGCAGCAGTAAGACTGCTCTCTGGATAGAATTTTTGAACTAACTAATGAGAGTTCTGGGGTAGCCTACAGCCATAAATAAAACCACTAATTTTACTTTTGGTCAGGTAAACATGCCCTTAACTTTTGAGGGTGCTAAAATAGTTCCTGTCTTCCATTTTTTACATAGCTTAATCTCTCTCCTGTACCATCAAATGACAATCTCATACATTATTAATCCCATTTAACATTAAGCTGTGCACAAAGTTCTGCTGGCTGCCAAAGTGCAAAATTATCAGAGCATTGCATGTTGCTTGGGCTGTGATGCTTGGTTCTCTCTCTATGGAAAGCAGAGAAACTGGGGAAAGGTAAGGTTGACTTAAATATAATACCTGATTTCTCTTGTCATCTAAGAGAACTGGCTCACAAGACTGTCATCAAAATTGTTTTATGACCGGTGAAAAATTATTCATCTGTCAGCACTAAAATGTTTGTTTATTGAAAATATTTGGAAGTCTTTGCTCTTGTGCTGTGTCACGATAGGGAGTGTTATGTACCTGGCTTATGTTAAAGAAGTAGAAAATGCTCCCTGGGGAAAAAAAAATAAAAATACTTATGTGCTTAAAGGCGTGAGAATCCTATATTAAAGTCATCATATATAGTAGTGAGAAAGTGGGGCAGTCTGTATGAGGCACACAAATAGCATAACTGTCTAACAGCTTCTATTTTTGAAGCTATTAATAATAGCCCAGTTCCTGTTTACTGTATATTTTAAGCCAAGCAGCCTTTGTATGCACAAAATTTTAGTGTTCTCTCTGCATGTTGACAGGGTGCTTGCAAGTATTGGATAAAACGTCTGCCTAGTGCCTTTTCTCTGCCTGGCCTGTGCCTGGAATATAGCCCATATGCCAATGCCTCTCAGCTCTTCTTGTGTCCAGTAGTGAAAACTTACTCCATAAACTAACTTCATTGATACGGTGTGGAATTCTCTTTCTCTAGTGCTACCCATCAATTTCTGTCTAGAACAAGGAATGGAAAGATCTAGCTATACTAGTTTTCTTTATTTTAAAGAATCTGAGTGGGATTTTTCAGACTCACTTTCTTGAAAGATTTCTGGTTAATTGTAGATGTTTATGTTTATTCTTGTTATGCTTACTTGTTGTCTGTTCTGGAAGATGTATAGATTAATACTGTACGTATTTTTGCTAGACTATTCTTTGTACCTTTCTGGGTTACTTTATTTAGTCTTTTGGGACTTTATCTGCTACAATGAATTTATTATTCTGTCATCAGAATATAGTATACTCTCTTCCCTGGCTTTGAAATCTGTAAGTGCATGGAAAAGAAAACTCTTAAATCTCTTTCAAAATATAAGTAAGCGAACTCCTCTGGTTTATGAATCAGATAATTAGAGGCATGACTTTTATCAGACCTCACTGCTTGTTTTTATTTCTGTTGCCTTAAAAGCTTCAGTTAATCATTCTCAATAGACTGAAAAATAGTTTCCATGTAAGCTAATAAATTTGGAAGCATCCTTTTAAATCCTGCAAACAGATGTTGAGGATAAATATTGCTCATCTAAAAGCAGATATTGCTAATGTATAATAAAAACTGCATAAAATTGCTGGAAATGCTTTTTTTTGTCTTGAGAGAATCAGTGTTAATAAGTCGGATCAGTCATTTTTATTTAGGCAATACAAAAAACCATATGTCTTCTTGCTTTACCAGCTGTCATAAAATTTTGGAGAAAATGGTTGTTTCCAAGCTTTCCAAAGGGAATATTTCACAGAAGTATTTTGACCTTTATAGCTTACAAAACCAATTGACTTCCTTTTCCTATAAACTATTTTTTGGCTGAGATTTTTCTACAGCAAAGCTCTAGTCGTGAGGAAAAATACCAGCTCTGAAGAAAATAACTGGACTGCCTTCTAGTGGTTTGAGTTATCATAGATTGCTCTTAGAGATATATATATATATATATAAAAACAAAGCTCATCTCTTCAAGTGAATCATACCGTTCCAAATTTAGTATGTTCCCCCCAATATTTCATAATATTCAATAATTATAAGTGCATTTCAATGATATTTACTTTTTAAGAAGCACAAGGCAGATTGTACTGGTCACACATGTTAGTTTGTTTGTTTTTATTCTTCAGAAAAGACCTTTTGCCTGTCTTTGTTATTGTAATTAGTGTATAGGAATTTACTGCTAGATCTAGAGATATTAATTTCAGAATGAAGGGCTCTCTTTTTTATCTGATGGATAGTGTATAAGTAAAAAAAAAAAAAGAAAAAGAATATTAGGGTAGTTTAAAAGTTTTAACATCACAAAGTACTGAGGAGAGAATATATTCTTAATAATTTAAAATTTGGTTTGTATCATTAGTCACCAGTAAAAGAGCAACTTCTATAAATCTAGTGAAGACCTTCATATTGTAAGGGGGGAGGGATTTAGTATTATGAATTGATTAGAGACCTCATTTGTGAAACTCTTTAGTAAATTTTCTTTTTGCCATAGCAAGTATTTAAAATATTATTGTACACTTCTCTTCTGCTATATGTGCTACCTGGCAGTAGAAAATATTAAGATCTCTGTAAATAGATCTTTTACCGGATACTGACTTTAACTTACAGACAAGTTTATATATTGTCCTGATGGCTCTTTTGTAGTTTGTCTTCATGTTGAGTAAATAGAAATCAAAACCTGTCATTATCATCATCATTATTATTACTTCCCGACTTTGTGTAACTTTCTATGAGGTATTTTGTTTCTCATCAGGCACTGAAACATAAACTGGGGAGAGTGAAGAATTTTTTTACTGTTAGCATGATATAACAGTAATGACAGAATTTACTATATCCTGAAATCAGAACATCGTAGAAATGCTTTCATCTTCAGTAAGAGTCCTAGAATTGACACTTTTCTCAAAATTCTTATTGTGAGGAAAAAAATTTACACTCTGATTCAAATTATCTTCTGGAAATAGAATTACATATAGTACTAAGATCTTAGCAGTATTTGCTGTGTGCTGATATTAAAACAAAAAAGATGAAATGAGAGCAGCGCAGTGTAAACTTCAGTCTTCAAACTTCTTTGGAGGTACTATTAAAGGCGTTTTCTGTGATAATGCTGTGGATGTACACTTGAAGAGCTGTGAAGGCTGCTACAGTAGTAGTAAGGAAGCTTAAGGTGTGCTTTACAAGAAGGTGAATAGTTGCAAAATTAACCCTTAAGTAAGCAGAAAAGTTAAGTAATAAGATGTTACTTTTCTCTGGCTAAGAACCTTGCAAAGATGCTGAAAAAAGGAAACTTGTGACGTAGATTGAGGGATAGTAGTGTGATCTGAAGGGATAAGCACATACAGGGATGGCAGCAGTGCTCAAGGCTGCTGTAATATAGATGGTGGAAGGAGAATCTTGAATCAGCAAATTATTATCTGGTTTCTGAAGATGCTGACCACTGGGGAAGACTCATAGTGCTTGGAGTGAAGTACTGGTGTAGATGGGCCCTTTAATCTCTGCCATTAAACTTAACAAGGAAACAAAGCAATCACTATCTCTGCTGCCCAAGATAAGTAGAATGTAGAGATGAAAGTCATGAGAGGTATTAAAAATTGTCCAGCAATTTACTAATACAGTAAGAATAACATTTAAACCTGGAGGAGGAAAAGTAGGTCCTGGTGGTGTGAGATGTGTTCTGGTAAAGCATGGCTGTTACTAATAGCTTCAAAATGTGACACTTGTGGAATGCAAAGTGGTGGCACTGGTTGACACTTAGTTTAAGCTATTCAGTGTTACCTGTAATCTCTTTCTTTAGCTCTTCCCTGCTGCAGTGTGTATTTTTATTCTTTTCCCTTTTCTGTTCTGCTAATTACTGTACATTCACTGCAGGCATGGTTGGAAGATATTTGGGAAATAAAATGTTTTACATGAAAGAGGGTTCTGGTCTCATCCTCAAACATACAAACTCAGATGCTTCAATGGAGTGCCTTTAAATCTCTGTGCTATTGCTGTACCATAGAAAAGTGCACAGAAGGTTGTACCACTGCTTTCCTTTAAGTGTCCAGAGGACCACTAATGCTTAGAAGGTAACTTGCAGCATACAAAAATTAATAGATGTGGTGTACTTTGCAAGACATTTTTTGCTTTTATTTTACCAAAGCATTTTATAATATTCCAAGAGTTCTCCTGTGTGATTACTTAAATTTATAGGTGCTTTTTGTTTGGTGATAACATAATAGATGGAGAACTCTGAAATAAACGTGTAAACTAACACTTTGCGCAGTAGCCCACACCACTACTAGCCCAATTGCTTAGGGATTGTTTGTAAGTTTTTACATATCTTAGTAAATACTAAATGAAAATGGGAGATAAAAAAAGGTCAGTTTTGCTCCAGATAAAATTTCATGTAATTTTCGGAAACATTGAAAGACATCACTAATCCCTATTCCTACCACCAATGTCTCATTTTATCCTCTTTATAGTCTTCTGACCTGGAATATAATTTTTTCTATTATTTTTTTCCACCTGCCTTTGAAATTAGGTTCGTAAGATCATTAGTAACATTAAGAAAACAGGTATTTTAAGTATATGCCTGCTTGCAGGCTTAAAACTGCTAATATCAAGCTGTTTTTCTGTGTTTCCCTAATTGGCACTGGTGACCAGTACAGCTAAATAGTTTGCAGATTTGAACCTAGAAACGATGTTGTCATCTGTCATTGGGGATAATTTCTCTATCTAAAAGCTGTAGAGCTGAAATACAGAAGTTAGAGGGTGAACTGCCATTTTGTAGAGTTGTATTGTTTTTTTTTTCCTTTGGTTGGTTTGTTTGTGTGTTGTGGGTTTGGTTTTTTTTTTTTTTCCTTTTAGCCCCAATAGTAAAAGGCCATGCTTACAGAAAGCAGCCATTTTGAAGGCTCAGAAGAATTGTAATATGCTCAATTTCTCTTTTCTAGTGTTTTTGTTTCACGTGCTGACCACTATACAGACATTAGAAGTAGGTTTAGCTTTGAAATGCAAATTAATTTCTTAAAACAAACGATCAAAAAAGCAAACCAAACCCTGCCCACAGATCCTTGTTTTATTGTTAGTAGTCTTAGGGGTGTTCAAAACTTCTGGTGGGCCAGCTGAATTGGAATCTGTTTTTTTATTATTCCACTTCAGTATTTGTAATCATTGTCTTTAGTTCTCTTAAAACTGCATATGCTTTTCACATTCTCAATGTAGTAGTTACCTGAATGAGAAACACGTGAGTGGGTATTAGTGTTTGTCATGTAATTTCAGTATTTACCTTAACTCAGTTTGATCCTAGACTTCTGTGGTGAAAGATGGGGTAGGTTCCTTGCAAGTTTTTATTTCTCATTAACATCTTTGCTTTCTTCAGATGCGCTGCTCTAAAACTCTGAAGAGAACTAAGGTATAGGTTAAAACCTTTCCTTCATAAAAGTGTTCAACTACCTGACAATAATAAATTAAATACACAAACTTGGAAGTAGGATTCAACTAACCAAAAAATTACTTTAAAAACATAGGCTTTAAAGGACTGAAATCATTATTGACTAGAAATTCTTCAGGGACATTAGCAATGTATTTGATAGTTGCCAAGGAAACATAACCTTCCCAGTGACAGTATGCATTGCACATAATAAGTGAAGTAATTCTGGCAATGCCTGATCCACTTCAGCATACTTATTCTTCCTTCAGCCACTGCAAAAACTGCAAATGTTTACAGCTGCCTAGATTAGTATCCACTATATATGCTGAACCCTTAGTACTTCATATTTGATGTTGCAAATAGATTCAAAACAAAAGCAGGATATCAGTTTTTCCTGACTGAAAAATTGTCATTTTGCAATGAAACGGGCAGTGAGTGTGTAACCGGCTGGCCACGCTTGATTAACCAGAGGGCATCTTGGAGAACACAAAGACTATTACATACTCAAAAATTGGATTATGCTTATCCTGCATACTGATGTAGTACAGAAATAGTGGATTCAACTTAGCCTAGAACAGCAGCAGAAAGTTTTGCAGTGCTTAGTATCCTTCAGCTTGGGCATGTAGAACTCTGTACTACTGTAGCAAATGCAGCATGAACATCCTTGTGTATTTCCCTGCCTTGGGGTGAAATGGAAGTGTTGAGTGGAAGAAATTGCTGGTTCAGATACGGTGCAAGTCTAGTGATCAACCACAATCCATTTGAAATATGAAGAGTTCATACATTATAAACATTAGTGCAAGGTATCAAATGATGATAATGGAATATTTAAGAGTTGCCAAAGCACAATTGCCAAATGGATACGCTACCAAAATAGGTGACCTGGGTCCTTGAAATGGTTAAGTAAGGTCTAAAAGAAGAAAACAAAAAGCCTTTAACGGTGGCAACACCTGAAAGACAGGGATTTTCAACTCGTTTCTTAGTGCTGTAAATGCTTCAAGGTGACCTAATCTGAACAGAACTTTGGTAGGCAAAATGAACGTTTTAGAGCCAAATTGCTATCAGAAGCTTACATATATATAGTCAGAGCGTACTTTAATACTTTTTGAGGAGGTTAACGTTGGGACTGAAAATAACTTGGAGCACAGGTTACTGTTGAGGAAAAATTGCCTTTGAAAACTTGGATTTCCTCGTGAAGCTACTGTAGTTGTGACTCTAAAAGCAGCAAAAGACACAACTGCTCACAGCACCATTGGGTGCGTAATGCAGTGTTGAGTGAAGTGCCTGAGTGGAACATCTGTGCAGGATCTTGGGATCTATGAGGGTGAGCCCTCGCTACTACTGCCCAGGGAGGAAATTCACTCTTACCACTGAGAAAGTACCATCAACCTGTGTATAGTCCAGTGCTATAGAGGTCATTTATCTGCAGTCTTAATTATATGAATTCAAGTAAGTAGATGATATATAAATTTCAGTTCTGAGAAATATTAAAAAGACTGAATAATGGTTATTTCTTGCCAAATAGACATTTGCACAAATTTCACCTTGCCTGCAAAATTGATTTTTCTGCATTAAGGAGATTGTTTTATAATTTAGCAGTACATAATTCTTATTTCATTTTGATGTTGGCATTTGGATGATTTTTAAATGGGACTTACTAAGAAATGAAAGCTAATGACTTAATTGAACAGTGGATGAAATAATCCCCAAAGATGTCTTTTTACATTGTAAATTAATGTATGTTGTTGTCATTATCTTATATAAATGATTGGAGGTTTTTGCCCGGCTTTCTAGCTTCATCTCTGTTTTATAAAATAAATCATAGCGAAAATTCAGTGAAGACCTCCCTGTTTTGTAATCTGCATGAAATATGCCTGTATCCATTATCCAAGTAAAATTTGAAAATTGATCACAGCTCTTGCTTGCTGCCATGTTACTCTGATATTTGGCAACCAGAATGTCATTTCGAAGGCAGAGAAGGAAGTGACTTAGAATGGCTTGAATTAAATATGAACCTCATCTTTATGGAGGAGGAGTCAGGAAGAGATGGAAATCATATAAAGCCTTTCCTGAGGCACACGATCTAGCTAGAACTAAATTATTTGAAAGACCATAACTTTGTCTGAAGTTATGAAATGCAAATAGTATAACTTTAGTCAAGCATCTATGTGGTTTTTGATGTTATTTTTATACTGGCATATAGGATAAAATAGACCGTAATTTGGGACTTTTAACTGGGGATTTTATTAAGATGTTGCATACTAAACCTTCACTTGTATACAGTGCTTATTGGCTGGGCATTGATATCTTGGTGATTGAAACGTTTAAAAGAAACCATAGCTATGCACTTACTGATTACAAATCAGTCCTTGAATAACTGTCATAACTTCTCTAACGCAAGCATCTTAATTTTTTTTTTTGTGGAGCAAGCAGAAAGTTCAGCCTTCTTGTTTTGTTTTCATTGATCTTAAAGGTATCTTTGGTACACATGGCTGGATATGGAGGGAAAAGACAAGCATATCACTGTGTAGAACTAAAGCCTGGGTTTTTTTCAGCTTTTTTTTTTTAATTAAAGAACTAATGAATAAAGGAAGTAATATAAAGAGTCAAAGTGAAACATACAATAATATTGTCATATATTATTGTCATGAAAAGCATTTTTAAACAACTCTAAAAAGAATTAATTTCAGACCTTGTTTTCATCTTAAGCTTGTAATGAAGTTTTAGACTAAACTCAGAGGTTCACTTAAAAAAATAAAATGGCAAAGTCAAGTTAAGTTTAGTAAAATTTAGTTTAAAATGAAGTTAAAATTTGGTTGCTGCTTGTTGTATTTGTTGTGAGTGGTGTAGAAGTATTTGTTCATCTTAAACTGTGGGCAAAATGAGTAGGACTGTCTCTGATATCCTTTCTCTCTTTCAATAGAGAGATTTGCCTTGGGAATTAGCTGCTTCTCTCTCTTACTCTCTCAGCAGCCCAGGCATCCCTTCTTCTTTGAATGAGATGATGCTAACATGGAAAAGCAATAATGAGGATTTATCTTCTCCTATGGCCATGTGATTTGCTGTTAGGGGAGTTAATAAGAATATATAGCAGAAAATAAGGAAAACCCAACATTACGTAGTAGCCTAGCTCTCCCTAACAATGTGCAAGTAGTTTATTTAGTAGCTGTAGGAAATATTAGTCTGTGAGGTCATTAATGAAATATTTTTGATGAGATTTTTATCTTATCTGGAGCAATGAAAAAAAGGTGGTGTGAATAAACAACAAACTCGGATCACTTCAAAGAGTTTGGGAAAAGCTCTTCATGGAAAATGTGGTATTGGCATTCCTGAGAACTAGCTGCTCCTGCTACAGGCAAGTCTCCTACTTTTCCTTCCCAGACAGCAGCTAGTCAGTTCAGCTGAGAGAAGCTGCAGCCATGGGGAGGAGTGGAGAGGAGCAAAAACAGCAATTGGAAAGCCTGCAGCATGTGAGCAATCTCCTCCTTCGGCAGCGTTGTCCTTGAGCTTTCGGATAGCAAGCTGTAAGGAAAGGACAACAGCAATGGGCAGCTGTCATTTTTACTGTTTAGCCACAGTCATTTTAACAGAAGACAGAAAACAGTACATCCGGAGTAAACTGAAAACAAATAACTACACCATCTGTTATGGTGGGAGTAGCCATATGGAATTAAGTTCAAAGGGTACTGTGTTATGGGTGTTAACTCTTTGACTACATCCATGTTGTACTCAAATGACTGAAACGAGGTAGCTACTGATTATCAACTGTCATGTTGGAGTAGAACAGAGCTTATTCTCCCATGTCATCAATAGCATTAGAAAAAAATTTTATGTAGTACATGATATCCAAGGGTCCAGCTTTGCTCAAACTGGTGGTAATCCAGAGTGGCAAGGGGAAAAAAAAAATAAAATGTTTTCTAAGGATAGGTGGTGGGAGTTGCAGCAGTGCTTCATTTTTCCACCAGCCGTGGCTTCAGAATACTGTGTATGTGCTAGTCTAAACTAGGAGGAAAGGATGTAAGTAAAGGAGTGACTTTATAAATCAGCAGCTCTGAAAATGTGGAATACACAAAAGGCAAGATGATAATATAGAGGTGAATGTAATACTGGTTAGTTCTTTATTGTATGCTTTGCTCACTTTTTCAATGTTGCTGCATTTTCTCTAACTGAAGGGAATATACTCTGGTTTTTAAGACAACTTGCTAGTTCAGTTGTTACTATTCTAAAATTTCTTCAAATTTATTGCTTCCTTTTGACAGGGATTAAGGTATGCTATAAAGGACAAACATGCTATATGGTGCTGCAGTCCCTTATTTGCGTGCAGTTGTTGTGGAAGAACTTAAACACTTTTGATAGAGGTAAAAGTAAAAGATCTTCCAAATGTATCAAGATTACACTGAAGCATCTTGTGCTTTTCCATCTATTCTAAAATGTGAATAGCAAAAGGATTTATTAGTCTTATTACTGAGTCTCTGAATTGGTAATAAATAGGAAAATCTGTATTATTACACGTTGATAGTCTCTGCAATGAAAACAATAATATCTCCATATTTCGCGTGGTGGCAAACCTTAGACACATGAAAAATTCTTTCATAAGAAGATACTGCTTTTTTTTTTTTGTACCTGGGAGCAGTCTTATATGTCAGTTTGATAATATCTGCATGCTGTGGGAAATGACCTTGTTATGGATCTAGTTCTTACTGCTAATCTGGAGATACACTGATAAGGATCTAAAGCATAGTCAGATGGCTCAGATTTTAAGCATATTATTGACAGACTGTTGTAGTTACTCACCCAGAGATCCCAAGGCACTCAGGCAATTTACACATAATTGGTTACTTTGGTCACCATTGTTCCGTGAGTCTGTTCAATGCTATTTTCTGCTAGATGGCAAGTGAAGCACTTGCGTGCTAATGACAGTGCTACTTTGAATACCAGTACAGTAAGAATGGGAACCTGCTGATTGTAGGAAAACTAAAATGAGTACTTGGTGTGTCCTGGAATTTCCAGCCGATATAGTCAATCGGGTTTCACAGATGTTAACACTGGTCTTTTCTTGATAATAACAATTGATAAAGGATAATGAGGGCTGGGCCAGTAGGAGTCCATGTGGTTCTTTGTGGAGGAGCAGCAATAATTCTAAATATTTTGTATACTGTAGCCAAGAGAATCTTTACTTGCAATAAGGACCTAAAAAAAAAAAAGTCAAAAGCACCCTCACTGGAGTTTAAAATGTTACACAATTGTCTGTGGGAGAGTTCCCTCATAAGAAAAAGCATAGGGCTAAATGATCCCCTCAGGGTACCTTCCAAATCTCTGGTCTCTAAAAGCCAAACTGATCTCTGTTGGGTAGCAGCTACCAGAGTAGCTATTTAACTTTTCCAGAACTCCAACACAAAAGATCATCTACAATAACAAAGGAAGGTGGCAAAGACTTTAAGAAATGTGAAGTAATGATGTTATATGCTCTTAAAACAGTTTCCAGATTGCATCAGAGGAAATTTATTTGCAATCGGCAGCTGTTAACACTTATGTTGTAATGATGCAATTATTAGTAGGCCAAGTAAACATCAACTGGGCCTTATTCCTTATTGAGCTACAATAAATCAAACCTGAAGTTTCATCCTTAAAGGTGAATCTACCATAATTTTATAAATTTGGACAGGGATTTAGCTTCTCTTGATTGACCCAAATTAGAAAGATGGAATGAGTTAAGGTCATCATTGAAGGGATGGGAGAAATCTGATGGCTTTAGCCAAGAAAAACTTACTCAAAACAGCAAAGAAGTGACAGCTGTGTTCCAAGGTGGTTGGTATTTTGGTTTGTGGTTTGTTTTATTTTTCTTCTTTCTCCCTAAATAATGGCCTTTCAATGGTGTGCTGGTGTGTAGCCAACGCTTAGGGAAGCTTATGGTGAAGTGTCTCTCATATGCTCACTTGTTACTCAAAGCTGTCATCAAGTAATGACAACAAATGCTATTCCAACTCCCATTATTATCAGTTATTTCCAACCATAATTCTAATGTTTTGAAATAACAGGTATATAACCTTGAAAATTTCATTCTATTTTTTGTTTTCTTTTTGTTTTGTTACTGTTGGTCAGGTGACACACAAGGTCTAACTGGGGTGTATTTTCTAATGTACTTGGCTTGTAAAAATTCATGTTTAGCTTTGTTAAATATATTTACATCTAACATATGGTATCAGAAAAGCTTAAAAGAGAAAGTTTAAGGACTTAATCCCTTTAGTGTGTTGGAGTTTTGTTTACGTTCTTAAACTGGAAAGGGTTTGGCTTCAAACTGGAAGTGCAATCAGAAATTAGAATAAATTCTGATGAAATTTTATCTTGCCCATAAGAGTCCATTAGACGTTTTGGGGTTGTTTGAACCAAACTAATGGAGACAAGATGCATAAATCTGAAAGACTTTGAGGCAGTAGTAAATCCAGTATGTGACATCATGAGCGATGCCAATGACTAGGTCTGGTGTGTAATGAAAAAAACATCCTTGTGCTTATGGGTTTGTTTTTTTCCCTTGCACTGCAAATTTGTCTCTAGATAGAAGTTGAAATATTCATACTTGTGTGTCAGTACAGTGCATCTAACTGCAGAATATCATCTACTTAACTCACTTTCAGCATCCACGTTGTCATGGTAGCACTTTGTATACGTAGGAGTTACATGAATGATGCAAAATATATGTTTTGAATATGTGGGATGGAATTGTTTTTCAATCAGAAAGGTAGTTTGTGAGCAGGAGAATAACTGAATTCTGAGGACAGTTGTTGGGCTGTGAGGAAACCAATTTTAATTCAACTGAATGCTTTAACCATTGGACTTTCTTAGATGCATTTGAATTTTAAGATTTTTAGGACTTCTCTTGGGTTCTGGGTTTTGGGGTATTTGCTTGCTTGTGGTTGAGTACTGTTTAAAACCAAGAAACAAGAACTTTCTTTGTTCTGTTCAATATATAGCAGAACTGATTTGCTGAAATCAGTTTTATTGTAGGATTATAGTTTCCCTGGCAGCTGTAGAACAACCGGTTTGTTTATGAAATACAGACATTAACTTTAGCTTTTTATTATGAAAGTGTCAGGTTTTTTCATGTAATGATTATAGAACAGATGCCTGCCTGTCTGTCTCTCTGCCTTGTCTTTCTCATGGAAAAAACAACAAAAGTAGTTTTAAAGGCTTCTAGCGTAGTAGCATTTTGAAATAGTAAACTTAAGTGGATATATAATATCAATATGCAGAACTTCAATTTAAGCATCTTTGTTGTGAATTTGAAATATCAAGGGTATGGTATGCAAAAGGTAATCAAATTGTGCATCAGGACTGTTTTCCTAGCTAATGATAATGAAAACTTCCCTTTTGCCTCCTTCCCCATGCTCAAAACATGATTGATCGTTTCTCTGAACTAAATCCTTCAACCCTGGGTTTAACCATATTTCTGGATGCTGAACTTATCCAAAGCAATGAGGGAAGAAAAACAAGACAGGAATGCCAGTCACTTTGTGAAATGGAAAGTAATATTGTCCTGGAACAATTAATTTTCCATCTAGAGATGCTTCCAAAACAATCAGTTAAAGACTGCAAATAAAGAGAACCAAATGATTTTATATAGCCAAAAAAATGTTATACAGGTACAAAATTATCTTGTTTTTTTTTAAACTCCAAATTTATTTCCCAACTGTTTACAGGCTAATATGTGGTAAATGATATTAGAGCTAATACTGGAACAAGAGGTTATACTGTGGAGCTTCTAAGCTCAGACAAGCAAGAAGACCTTAGACTTAAAACTGTTAATGAATAACTGCATTTCTTTTTGATGATGCAAGTTCTGCCATAATGAGAACAGATATAATTTCTATTTATAAGTTATTATTCTTTCCTTTTGCTAGCTTTACTTAATGAGGTTGATGCATGTAATATAAATATCATTTTTTGTTTCAAAATCCAGTTATAATCTAGCAACCCAGTTGCCATACTCATGACTAGCTAGCTCATTTGTTTTAGTATTTATCACTCCTGATTGTATTTTAATTCATAGTCCTGGCTAATGATGCTGGACCTCAATTTATGCATTTCCAGTAAGTTTCTTGATATTTTGATCTTCCTCTTTGTGAAGATGTTCAAAACTACAGTTATAAACTGTGTAACAACGGTTCATATTGAATCAATGGGTATATTATAAATATTCTCCTGTATTGTTCCTTGGTCAGAACAGTTCTCTGTGGATAATTGCCTTTTGTAAGCTTCTCTTTGTTCATTTGAATATATCTGATGGGTTTGGCAGCCTGTTATTTTTCTGTACAGCTTAGGAATGCCCAGCAATAAGCTGCTTTTCTTATTACAGTTACTAGAGCATCAGACAAATTGGCTGCAAAAAATCCTAGCAATTAAGCATTTTTATATGTGTTTCAGTTTGGTGATCGTCTCAGGCTAGAAACAATATCCTCTGATCTGTATGGTGGGATAAATTTGCTGTTGGGTATCTAATAGGCATTAAGAGCTAACATGAACAAATTCTTTGATTTAATTTAATAGCACATTTGACTTAACTTTTTCTTTTTGTTTACAGTATTTTACATCCTTCTAATGTCAGAAGATATTCTGCATGTTATTAACATGTTAACTTGATCAACAGTGCTAAAACTCAAGTTTGGAAAATTGAGTTCATATTTGCGAAGTCGGAGTTGCAGTGGTTCTACCTCCAGTCTTGTTACTTCCCAGGATAAGAACTTTGTGGAGTAACTGAAGCTGCATCAATTATAGATGTATTTAGATATACCTCTTCCTATAAAAAGTTAACTTATATTATTATAACTCCTATCAACTTTGATTTCCTCAGAAGGTTAGAGGCATCAAACAAGCAGATGTTAAAGTAAAAACACCGATTACTGAAAAGCAGAGAATTGTGAAATTCTACTGCTTCTGTGTTTATCTATGGCTGTGGGTTTTTCCAAGGTACTTAATGGAAGGTCCATTTGTTGTAAATGGTGGAATTTTTTCCTATTATCTAGTTGTTATTTTGACTGTATCCCATGCTGGAGGCTGTGCCATAGCTAAAAAATTTCCTTTAAGAGTATGTTTTGTGGCTACAAGTGGAAACAATAACTGTTGATTCATCTGAGTTTAGACAGCTGATGTAACAAGTCCTATCATGCAAACAATGCGATGACTCATTTTGTTAATCAATTACTATGTGACAAAATATATTGGAGGTAGTTTCGTGTTAAACAGTGTCTGTTCCCTTGAATGGTGATGCAATTACCCTTGAATGGTAAAATTCCTTGAATTAAAAAAACCCTAATTTCTGCCGTGTGTGGTGTGTAAAGGATTGAGATCAGATAAGAAAGAGACTGAAACTTTGGTCACAATGCACGCCATCAGTACGAAACTTCACTGTTTTGATAGTATTTTGAATAGTTGTTTCAGCATCTAGCATGCATGAACAGTCAAGGTTGCTTGAGATGTATTTGTTTAGATGTAAAAATCATCCTGGGTAAATCAAAAAGCATGCACCTTCCATTAGGCAGTCTCTAGTAGATGCTAACCAGCAAGGAAAAGAAATCTGTTCATCTACTCTATTTCAAGCCCAAGCCCAAATACAGCTGCCAATATTTAAGTTGAAATAGATGAAGACCAATGAATACAAGTTGCATCAAAGAAAATTCCAGTAAGATGCTAAGAAAAGAAATTCTGTGGATCAATACTGAAACAGGTGCCCAGGATGTGAGATCTGCAGCTTTGGGGATAGTCAGAGCTTGGCTCATATGTTCCTGAGCAACCCGCTTCAAAAGTGAAGTCGGTTGAGTTCACAAAATCAGCCAGGTGACCTTCTCAGGTCATCTTCCCAAACAAAAAAAATCTGTGATTTTTGTAGGGAGGTGCAAAATAAGCCTTAATGATACCTGGATTGCCTTTGTTCAAGCGTTCAAGTCATAATTCAATTTATACCTTAAAACCTTAAAAGGATACCATAGCTTTTAAGGATAGTGTCCAACTATGTAGAATGTTAGCTATTTTTTTTTAATATAGATCTGCTAAACTCATTATTTGAATCAGATGTGGTAAAAGGTGGAGTCGTCTAGGTATTTCCTTTCATCTCTAAAGCAACTTTGATTCATATTTAATGTAGATTTCTCCACAATGCTGATTTTCTTTCATGTTCATTCTTTACTCAGATGTGTATTTAAATGGAGGAATTATTTCCTTCTCTTAGAAAATAACTTTGAAAGCGGAAGAAGCATTGTCTTAATGTGGTTGTACCTGTGACATTGATTCATATGCAATATTAGAAATTTCCTATTTAATACTTAGAATCATATTGTAAGACTTGAAAACAAGTGCACAAGCAAAAATGGAATCCCCAGAAGGGAATCACTGATACAGTGATCAATTTCACTGATCAGTGAAATTACTGATCTAGAACACAAAATTACTTCTTGTGTATAAAGTGATTGATCTGGTCTTCAGAACTCTGGACAACTGGTAAAACTAACAAAGCACCTATACTGATTTCTGAGTTCCGCAAACACTTAATGTGCTCTCTGCAGGAAGTAGTTGAAGGCTGGAGTTGGAAAGAAAGTGCTGAGGCAATTTTATCATGGTAGGGTTTTTTATAGAGATACATTTATACCTAGTGCAACTAACTACCAGATGCATGCTTGCATGCGCTTTAGAGTGATTGTGTACAAATTTCTTTGCAGTCAAAATCTGGGTAAGCAGCAATCTATAACTGCTACTCGGGAGACTCTGAAGAGGAGAAAAGGGAGAACTTCTGCAAAAAGATGTATAGTACACAGGGTAAAAACTGTTAGGCTTGAGGAGTAACCAAGATAATAGTACCTTCAGTTGTTTTAGTACACTTCAGTACTTAAGTCCTTTACACAGATTGTAAAATTGGCCCTTTGGTACTTGCATCTTGTGACTGTTTCAGTCTGCGCTTGATAAAATATTTTAGTTCTTTTTCTTTGGATCTTGTCCAGAGCAAGTAGGGTGTTGATTCAGAATGAAATACAAGCAAAGGGGATGCACAACTTTCCTTCCTCCACTTTCAACATGACACACAGTTTTCAACACCTTGGCTATACATCCCTATTTTTTTTCTGTGTAAATGTGGGACTGCACTAAGTTTGTTTGAACTGAGCTGCCCATCCAAACGCTTCTGGCTACAATCAGTATTTATAGTCCCTATTGCTAGTAGTTTTGCCATGTTTTGCTGAAAGCTTTAGTAGCATTTTCAATAGCTAGGACAATAACCAAAATAGCAATGTTGGGGTGAATGACATGCCTTCCAAAAAATTACAGACTTGGTGAGATAATTAGGCTATTTCCAGATTATGCAGACGCAATCTATAGCAATTTTACTGTTAAAATAATATGTATATAAGGAGTTGTATTGTGTTTCAGTCTCATTATGTAAGAGAATTTCTTCTAGGTTGTCATTTTATAAAATGACATTGTTATTCCAACTTTTAAAGAACTACCAGCAATTTAAAGGAATTTCATAGTTATGTGGCTGCTGGTCATTTAGGGAAAATTACAGAATAGAAGGAGGAAATTACAAAATGGAACAGAAAGTTAGTAAGAACTCACAAAATAGAGCATGAAGAGTTTTAGCCATCCAGTTACTGGTGGGATTTTTACATACACTGTTGAAAAAATAAAAAATCAGTAAGCATCTGCTATTTTATTGTAACATCCTCGGTAAGTGCCTTTGTCTTG
The DNA here is from genome assembly GCA_026413425.1 of Tringa solitaria. Lineage (NCBI taxonomy): Eukaryota > Metazoa > Chordata > Aves > Charadriiformes > Scolopacidae > Tringa > Tringa solitaria. The sequence continues at coordinate 19,348,833 of JAOXJM010000063.1, forward strand.
AATTATCTTAATTTCAAAAGGATATAGAAGAGCAAGAGTTCAAGAAGACCAACAAGAATGATAAGATACAGAATGCTTCCCAGAATAGGAACATGTAGGTAGCATGGCATTTTCTGCTTACAGAAGACACAACTAATGATATAATGTTATGGAATCTGTATATCAAGACTGACATAGATGAGTTTGTCATTGTCTCTTGCTGTAGAAGAATTATAGCACTATCTAAAGGAGAGTGTAGGTGAAGGACTTTAAACAAACAGAAGCTTGTTCTTGTTGCAGTAGGCTGGCAATGTGTGGGACGATGCTGCAGGAAGTTATGGCTGTTAAAAGTTCACATTGTTTTGGAAAAAAAAAGGAATAATTAATTATTGGGATGCCTACCATTTAAATTTTGCAAACAGATGATTATACTGTACTATCAAACTCACATCTCTAACTAAATAAAACTTCATAATTCCTCTTCTAGAAGACTTCTTGGGGAAAAAAAACTGCTATAAATAAATTAAAATTATGAAGTAAAAGTTTTGCAGTGTTGCAACCTTTGCAGTTCTGGTGAGGATAGAGTCTCCAGTTTGAAAATGTCACTGATAAGAGCGTCTCCTCAGCCTTAGCCAGACAAAAATGAGAGAAATGTTGAAGAGAAGTAGGGTATGAGTCTGTGATGTCTGGGGTGTTACAGAGATAGTTGGACAGTGAGTACCTGACAGCTTACTTGTTTTGTCCTGTGCCTTCATTACTTTTCAAGGCTTTTCATTTAAGAAAGGAATATTGTTAAATATGCTTTCTTTTTATCCAAAAACACATGGGAAGATTTGCACTCAGCTTCATCTGTCCTGTTTTTCTCTCATGCTTTGCAGTGTTTCTTTTATTCTTACTTGAGGTGTCTTGCAGAAGGGGTTGTTTTGCAGATTTTCCTTAAAAAACTACCAGCAGAGAACTCAAAAGATGAAGGCTTCTAAAATATTTAACATTTTCTATTTAATATTACAATTAAGTAGAACTACGACTTTCAAATTAAAAAGAACATGTATTATAAGTATAGATACATAAAACATATTAATGCATTGACCTCAGTTAAGTAATCTCAAAAACTTTTAATCTGCATTTAATTAAGCTGAAGATACTTGGTCTTCCCTTTAAGAATGAGAACACTGTTTTAAACGGTTTGTACAGCTTCCATCCTTACCGAATGTAACATAACATGGAAAAAAAGGTTTGGACTTGCAAAGAGATCCTATTCTTGGTCTTCCCTACAGAGGGACTATCTGTATGTGATGTTATTTGGCATGAATTTTTATTATAATAATGTAAAGTTACTCCTTTCATAAAGTAGTAACTTGCTGCTTTACAGTAGGTAGATGCACAGTATGATTCATTAAAATTGCAAGTGCTTTAAAATTCCTTCTCTTTCATTTTCAGACGTTAGTGGGTGTTAGAGAAGGTGGGAGCTGCTATTCTGCACAGTATGAACCTCTTGGAAATGCAGACAAAGTGGAACAATTTAGGGCTAGGTTAGCTGAAACCCCCATGTAGGTGGCAAATTTAATCTTCCTTCTTGTACCTCCCGCTGATTTTTTTTTTCTTTTCTTTCTTGCCTTTTTTCCTCCTTCTGCTTCCAACATATATACTGATGAAGAGGAAACACATATCTCCTTACAGTTGACCTGAATGGAGGCCACATCATTTTTTGGATTCAGTCTCTGAGTTCTGTTAAATGAAGAGACTCTAGTGATGTCACAGATAATGTTCTATAGTTGAATGACGTATCGGCACAAAAATTAATTTGAATTAAGGAAGAATGGTGCTTACTCTGTTAAATGTACAAGTGTTTAATCAGCGAGAAGTTGATAATTTGGAAGGGAACAGGAGGGTAAGTCAGAGCGAGTGTGCAGAGGATGAGGGGAATGCCGTGTGGTAAGGTGCAGAACATAAACTCTGTCAAAATGGTCAAGTGAAACTGTTTCCAGTTAGTGAGAAGCGTGGTTAGTAAGCATTGGGAACTGATGTAGTGCTGTTATTGTAGCTGTTAAAATGTGTGTTTGATTAAGGAAATTGGGGAGGTAATAATTCTATTGAATTATTTGTGTTGAAGTTTTTATGGTAGTTCAGGTGTGCAGGTATGCATGTTGGATACACTGTAATAGCCTCAATTGCTTTCAAGCCCTCCTACCTGAGGAACAAATTTGACCCAGGACTTAGTCTTTGTTTCTTTGATTTATTTTTACTTTTTTTCCCACCTGTGAAAACTGGAATTTTATCACAAGTGAAGTTGTCTCACTTCCTATATGGCAGAAGAGAAGAGCAGGGAACTTCAACTTTTCCTCTTAGTATCAGTTGTTAGAATGTAGCAGCTTAAATTTGTCAACTAGGCGACATTGTAGATCTTTGTCCTGTGCATTGTAATGATCCAAAAGTATCACTGTGTTCTTCTCCTGAAATGACCACAGAAACAGGTGCCAATAAGGCCATTATTTTGTTTTATTTGCATGATGTATTTTTTTTTAAAGATAGACTGTTTTAATGTATTAATTATTTTAGTGCTGTTACACATGGAAGAAGTGCAGGTCTCTCAAGCTGAATGTTTTAGGGAGAGACCATCCCTGATAGCTGCCATTGTCTCTTATACCTCCGTTTGGATGGATAGCTAGGTTTCCTTTCCAGACTTTTATTAAACTTCAGGAGAAGCCTATTTTTCACTTGGCCAATTTACCCTTCATGCCTGAGAGTGACCTTATTTTCCCGTAGACCCATTCAGGTTACAGTGGGATGTTGGCACTGTCACAGCGTTCCTGTAGTGGGATAGAAGCATTGTGTTTTGTGAGTGAGCAGCTGCTCAAAACACTGAAGACCAACCTCCTGTCATCTGCTGACTTACATTTTACTAATGCACACAAGACAAGTTAGGCTGTTATTATTTCGTTGTTTTTTGAAGAGCCTCATGACATCATATAGAAAACATGCACTGTAACCCAGTACTTCTATACTCAAGATTATGGTTTAGTATCCCTGAAGCATTTGTAATGATGTATCTTTTTTGTTAAGGTGATTTAATTCTTCTTTTTCCTACTCTTTAATTGTTGCTATTCCTCTTTGGTGCAAGCCCTGACGTGGGTTTGTGTTTCAGTGATAGAATGAGGGCAGCAGTGGAAAACTGCACAGACTTTTTTTTGTCCTCTGTGGACTTATAATGAATGACCACATGCTCGATATGGCAGCTGGTTCTGTCTAGAGTGTAAAAATCATCTGACAAGAACCTGTGGAGCTTAATTTTTGTTAAACTGTTAAATGGAAATCTGAACATGAGGAGTGTCTGTGGAAGCGGCATTATATGAAGCACTTAGCAGCAGAGTACCTACAGATTCAGCAGCTAATAGATTGTTATCTGCCACAATTTAAAATCCTGAGACCAAATTAAATTCTAAATATGGATTCTTATTCCTGTGTGCTGCTTGAACAGTCTTTGCTAAATTGTTCTGCGCATAACTTAACATTCATCCTTTTAACTTTGAAGGCATATTGCCAAAGAATTACTCATACAGTTAAAAGAAAAAAAATATCAGTGAGTGTCACCCATAAATAAGCTACACAATCTTACTTCCCTTTCCAGGTTTTTCAACAAATGATAAAGGGTATACTCTTCAAAAATGCATTTACCAGAAAGAAGCCTTTCAACTCACTTCTAGTACATGCGGCTATGGTGTTAATGATTGTTGCCCTAAGCTTGGTAAACTGCTTTTAATCTATTTTAAGCATATTTACACTTAAGTGATGTTTTTACTTTAAATTCCATTGCTGTCTTCAGTCCTCATTGGTGCTTAGCATTTTAGGTGGAAATAACGCATTGGAGCTGGAAAGCAAGTTTAGTAAAGTGAGAACCATCCCAAGTGGTGTTTATTATACTTAATATGATATGAGAGTATATACAACAAGCCAGATACCATAAT
>JAOXJM010000063.1:19361094-19394474 GCA_026413425.1 Tringa solitaria
ATAATTGTCTAAACGACAATAAATTGTTATGGGTTTTCTCAAACCATAACAGCAAGGTAATCTGTAGAAATAAAGGATAAAGGACTGGTTGTTGTGTAGGCATGAAGTTTATTACTCGCCTTGTCTTCTGTTGATTTATGTGGGTAACAAGATTTACTCCTTAGCTAGTCATACTGTGTATAAAATTAAAACCAACAAACAAAAAACCAAACCAACCAAACAAAACCCACAGAACCCAGCCTGTAGATGGCACGGTCCATTCTATCTGTCATGTAAACAATACTGTATAAATTGTATTGAAGATAGAGCTTGAAATCATAAACTTTTGAAACAGAAAGTTTTCCTTTCTTGTAATTATGCTAACTGGTTTATTAGCAGCTGCAAAGTATAACCATAGCTCGATCAGGCTTTACTAGCATTGCTGATTACTCAAGGAATGCTATCTAATTGAATTGAGTGTTGTATCTTATAATAGTGTGACTAAACTATAATTGTCAGGTTGTTTTCCTCCCACCTGCTTATGGTCAGATTGCTCGTGACAAGCACTGCTTTGGTATTTCAAACACTAACACTGGATTTCATTGCAAAACTATGATGAAGTGTCTCTTACAGGTACGTACCCTGAAATGAATTATTCAGGTCTGTCTTTAGAATAGTTCTGAACTTCAGGTACTTTTGATGGAGACATTGGTGACTGTTGTGACAGGGCACCAATACAAGGTAAGAGAACATATACAGTTTTTGTAGTCTGAGTTCCACAGAGGGAACACTGATCTTTAATTCGAATTATTACTTTGTCTCATAAAGGTTCCTGCAGTAGATACTCTTGTTTCCTTATTCCTAAGTGGGAAGTACCAGTTTTGTTGATATGTTACTGTAATATAACAATTAAAGCATGATACCTGAAAATAAGTTGCTGCTCTTTCAGTGTAAAAATGTTTCAATACATCTAGTAAGTTATGGCACGCAAATTTGTACAGAAGGTAGAAACTGCTATTTTTGATTTGCTTCTATTAAGTCAATAAGTAGGATGTAAAACAATAGTGTAAGTAAACAAGAGATTGTTACTCAAGGTAAGAGTCCCGGCTTAGATTGCAAACAAGCTGTCAGTAACGATAGCCATGAGGAACTTCTGTACTAGGAAAGCCCAAGAGAAAATGAGGATGCAGTGGGCTGTTACTGGGGCCATGTGGGTTTTCTGTAGAAATTGCACGTGACAGATTAAATTTACTTTTGAGTAAGTGCTTGCTTGCTTGTTCAGTAATACTTATGATCTTGTTGACAACATGTTAGGGGAAGGAAAACTGGACGAGCACTGGCACTGCCACCTCATTAGTTATTGAATACTGTACTGGGAGACAGGGTCATAGGTATATGTGTGCTGCTGGGGGGAGGAGGTGAGGGTGGTGAAGGATGGGGGAGTACAAGCAAAGAAGGGGAAGTAATTAAGAAATCGAGAAGTAGTTCCAAAAACTCTGTAAGGATTTGATTGCCATTTTTGTGTGTTTCACTTCTGTCACTTCAGAATATAAATACAGCCTGATTATTGAGGATTAAAGTGTGTTCCTACCCTGGAGCACAGAGCAAGGTCAAAAAGCGGAGTGATTCAAATTGTGCAAATTAGACAATGATTTTGAGAAATACATCATGACAGAGCTATCAAAAAATGGCAATAGAAGAAAAGAGACAGGGGAAAAGGTTATAACTATATTCTTAACTGTATGAAATTGTGAAGCAGTAGAATAACTTGATTTTAATGAAGCTATAAGACTTCACAGAGGGTGATGAACAGTCAAGTAAATAATGTCAGTTTAATAAGGTTCTAAAGGTTGCAGGCCTTGTTGTAAAGCTTCATTCTGCTTGTCTCTGTATAACATACACTGGTATGTTAGTAGCAATACCATTATGTCCTGGAGTACACTAATGATACAGGGAAATTACAGAATAGGAATGCAGTGTTACACAAAAGCAACTATGAGGTCTAAATTTTCTAGTTCTTACTTACAATGTGGTTCCAAAAAAAAAGAAAAAAGAAAAAGATAACCCAAAAAGCAAAGCCCTGAAACATAGGTACTAAGGTGTAGCAGGAATAAAAAGCACAGGGCTGGTCTCTGCCCAGAGGTGGGAAGGTCCTCCCTTCCCTTCCCTGCACTGTGGTTCTCTCAGACTGTAGTATTGTCTAAGGTCAAGAAACCTCTATGAGCCTTGAAATTTTACAGCAAAGTAGGATGATGAAGGGAAAGGAAAATTGCCTGAGACACCAGAAAACAGTTAGATTCATTAAGAATGTGAAAATCCATAGTGCTAATGGAAGTACCTGTTAAGTGTATGCTAGTTGTGCAAGACTCTTTCGACATGAAATAAATCCAAGCAGAAATTTGGTTTATGTGTCTCGTGTGTCTCGTTGATGAGATCCAAAGCAAAAGATCAGGAGAAGAAATCAAGTGAATTATATCCAGTTATCCTTTGGCCAAATATACTAACATACTAAATTACAGACTTTGAAGAAAAGAGTAGGGGATATTAATTTCAGAGTTTTTTTTAATATACATGATGTAGCTATGGAGAAGGAACTACATTCTACAGTTCACTGGTGTATCAAAACTAAAGTTTTGTTAAGTTACTGCTGTATTAAGTGGACTGTTCTCAGAGTTGATGGTAATACATAACAGAAGAGGTATTTATTTACCATTATGTCAAACTATGCTTACTTTAATTAGAGTGTTTCTCTACCAATAAAAAGGAAAATAGAAATGTCAATAGTTTTGCCATTTATATTGATTCACAACTTCTAAGGTTGTGATTTCTGACTGAAAGACATAATTATGTCCCATGTTACTATTGAATCTCTAAGTTTTTGTCTCATAGCCACAACTGAATAATCCGGTCAACTTCAAAAACTGCTTGAAACTGAATTCCCCCTTTGTTGTTTTAGTTCTATGTGTGCTTTTTTTCTTTCTTTTTTGTTTCATCAACTCTGTGTTTTGTCTTCAGAAGAGCCTCTGTTTCCACAGGGTCTTCTGAAATATTCATGATCATATAGCAAAAGATTGCTGTAGTCCATTTGTAAAAAACAAGCAAATATAAACTTTTAAGAAATGAAGACAGGGAACAAGTTATTAAAAAAATACATGTGTATATCTGCTTGGTATTTAGAAAAAAAATGGGTATTTTTCAAGTATTGTTCTTCAAAAGAACTCGTATTTCTAATAAATGAGAAGTATTTCACAACACGGTGCATTATATGAAGACAGTCATTCTTAATCAATGTTTTAATATCTGTAGATATTTCCTCCAAGGAGTTGAGTGGCACTGTATGTATCATTTCATATAGGGTTACTTAGAGCTGAAAAAAGTAGCTCAACACTGATGCCTATGAATAAATGTCATGTCTTCTCCAAACATGCTTACCTTTTAGTTCATAGTAGTATAAGCGCGTGCTTGGATGGCTTTAAGACTTTGTCTGTTTTTATAAAAAACCCAGTGATATAGAAGTTCTGTCTTTTGCTGCAATGCAATTAATCAGATGTTCTTTTGCAGATCAAAAGGTGTACAGAAATACACTTAACATGCAAAGAAATCTGTTGAAGTTAGTACTTGTAATGGAGATCATTAAGGGAGTACGTGTCATAGCAGTATTGATCATATGCTGTCAGCCTGCATAATTCTACCTTGGGGTATTTCAGACTTTAAAACCTTTAAAACACTAATGGGACACATACGGACCCAGCAGTGCTTTGTCAGGAGTTGGTTATGAGGCATCTGCTGTGAGTCTCCCTTGCTCTAGTAAAGATGAAATCTGACAGTGTTTACCATCAGCTTGTGCTCCTCAAACTGACTTTAAAAGTGTTATTATAGGCATCCATGTACACGGTGCGGTGACTAAACCAGCTATATCTAGTGTCCTGAGTTGATTTTCTTTTTCTTTTTTTTTTTTTTTTTTAAATACTCTAGTACCTTTCCTGAAAAGTCCCCAGGGAATGACTGATATGCAGTCTTGTCAAACTCTAAAAGTTAAGTTGTAATTGCATTAATGCAGAAGTGATGCCTTCAGTATGTTTGTCCTGGCCTAATTGGTTGAATTTTAGGAAATTGGTCTGCTTTCACAAGAAAAGATAGTCTCTGTTGACTTGCAGTGCTAACAGGAGATGAAGGCAGCAAAACATCTTTTGCCTTTGCAAGACAGCAGATGAGGTGGAAAACCCAGGGGAACATCTCTTCTTATTCCAGAGGCCTTTTTTGCGTAGATACCTTGCAGAACAGGCAAGGTTTATCAACTTAGAGGGGGACTGCTCTGACACTTAGGGCTTGAGTTTGTTTTATTATGTGCCTGTTTTGATAACTTGCTCGTTGATGGCTTGAGAGTATTTTCTCTGCTGTGTGTCTGTTCTTTTGTATTGTACTAATTATGTATTTTAACTTCTTTTTCTCCTTGAATCCTCAAAATGGTTACACTTACCTTATCCATCTATCTTTTTAATTCTTTATGACACTGGCTGATAAATAATCCTAGTGTCAAATCCTGCTTGTTTTAGTGTTTTTCAGCTGGTAGGAGTAATATGGATAGCTAATAAAACTCTAATATATAGGAAAATTTATTATAGTTAAGGAGAACCACTGCCAGAAACTACATTATGAGATATCTGTCTGTTAAAGTTGACTAGCTTAAATATTGATCAAGTCAAACAGAAGAATGTAAGATACTGGAATGGATTTTAAGCAGCAGAATACAACTTCACTTAGCTGTTATACTTTCTCTCCCGTCTCTTACATAAATCATTTAATTCATTCTAACATGGCTCCAAACATATGTCTAGTAAACTTCACAAAATTCACAGAAACTTGGTGAGAAATTTCAGCTCATCAAATCAATGATTTTTGAGAGGCCAAAGATCCATCGCAGCATTCTTGATTTGTTCCATGCTTGTGCAATAAACTCTTCTAATCCTTCTGGCCCTTATCTGAAGTGTTACCAAAGAGCAGTAATTGCATTGCCAGGCAGACTTCTTGGGGGTTTTCATGTTTGGTTTTTTTCCTGCCTAATTCTGTATTAAACTAGAAGGTGACTTTTGTATTTGACAAATGAGTTCTATTGCTCTGGAACACTTGGCACCAATAAATGTCCTTGTGTTAGATTTTCTACAGAATTACATTTTGCATTTTCTTTTCCTTAAATGTTTTGCAGAAGTAAATTGCAGTCCAGAAATTGAGGAATTCCCTTCCCTCCTCTCCTTCCCCTACTGCAAGTACCCAGCTACCTACCACTTACGGATTTTATTTTATTTTTATCTTTTACTCAGTAATACCTCATACAAAAGTCTTGGTTTGAAATGAACCATGAATTTGCAACTGCAGGTATTCCAGTTTGTTTAGAGGCTATAGTGTTAAGACTAAAGGCACCAAATGGCTGGGTTGTTCCATGTTTTTCTTTAACCCTGTTTTTCAAAGAGGATCAGACTGGACCTGGTAAAGCCTTGGTGCCTGGTGGAGTAAGGATGACGAGTGCAGTATCTTTTACCAGAGCTCAGGCTTCTGAGGCTACTGCCTCTGCAACGGGGCATCTCTCAGTCTGAGATGCAATTGTAGCCTAAGTCTGGCACTAGCAATCTGTGAGGAAGCCGGACATTTTCTGCTGAAATTTGTTTGCTTCTTGTGTTTTCTACCAGAACTTCAATGTATTTATAATGTATAGTACTATGCATGTACTAGGTCATATTTCTGTACTAATCTAGGTACTATGCTGGCTTTGGTATTTTGTATCCAGTACAAAAAATACAACCTTTTGTTTGAAGTTAAATCTATTTGACCATATAGTTAGGTGTTCACAGTTTTTGCATGGCCAGCATTCTAGTCTAGCACTAATATTAGCCTAATTTACAAAAATTTTTGGTTCATTTCTGTTTCTCGGGTGAATACCACTGCAACCCCCGTGCGGTACCACCTTCAGTGTATTGTCATATATCTGAAAGGGGGGCATATTTGCTTGGTTTCCTTTTTGCAATTCTAGGTAAAAGGCCGCAGTAAACTCTCCAGTGTCCTCCTCGGGTTTAGATATAATGATATAGTTTGGAGTTTCTTTATATTTGCATGCCTGGGAGTGAAAAAACCAAAAGATTGTTTTATACAAATATACATGAAAAAAAGAGTTTCATAGCATGCAATTCTGGAGTCTAATGTGTGGTGGGAAAAGGAGAGAACACAGGAAATGCATTTCTTCATCCTTTTCCCACCTACCCCCCCAAGGAAAAAATACAACCATGTTGCCATGGAAAAATCAACATGATGGAGAACTGTTGGATCTCCAATACCACTTTTTAAAATCCAATTGGTTGCAGCTGTACTGAGAGGGAACAAATGTTTTGCTGCCTTTGCTGCCAAATAATAGATTATATTTGGAAGCATAAGACTAATGAAAAAATACAGTTCAGAAACCTAGTGATTGCAAAGCTTCAGGCATAAAAAAGGAAACTGTGAACTTTCTTTGTAAAGAATATTGTGCTCTAAAAATTTAGGTTTTATTCTTTTAGATGTAGTGTTAAGTTATACATAATACTTTTTTCCGAGGATTCAGTTTTTCACCATGGCAGTGATCCTAAGCTTCATGCTTAGGAATGCTTCATGCATGTAGGAATTTATCTATTTACCAGCAACTGCCATCTGCTTGGAAGTCATTAGCTTGAACTTGGGTGGAGGGGTGTGGCGAGGGGGGGAGCACTGACTAGTTCTGTGGAGGGACAGCAGGCATGGCCTTCCTGATTACCTTGGTATAACCAGTACTGGCAGCCAACCTTCTTCCATAGAAAAGTGATTCTCCCCCACCCGAGGTACTACCATACACCAAACCCTGCTGTGGTGGGAGAGTCTGAACTGCATGAGGAGGGTTTTGCCTGCTCAGTAAGGGCCTTTCTCCCTGCCACAGATGCAGGGTTCAGCCAACTTACTTGATTGAACTCATAGATTTTGACAAATTCAGAGGTTGAACTTTCTGAACTCTGCCGTTACAGAGTAAGAGTTATCAGTATTTGGCTCTTGTGGAAGTTGCAAGGAGTTTGACATCAATCAGAAGTGACCCAATCTGTAAGTGACCAAGTTGCTGCTCACCAGCTGAGGTGCCTGCTCTCTGCTGCAGGGTGGCTTCAGCCAGCACTCCCCAGTTCACATGTGAAACACACCTGGCACTGGTATAAGTCTTAGCTGACGACCAGCAACTCTTCTAAGTGAAGTGACTTTACCATAGGGGAGCAAATCGTTAGGTCACCTTAATGGTTTTATTCAGATATGTACCATCTGTAAGTTCATTATTTGAAATTATTAGATGTAAAAATAAAAAAAAAAAAAGAAAAATAGTTATTCTATTAAGCTCCTTATAAGCAGACATAAAAGTTAAGTGTATACCATTAAATCTTGTTAAAGCAAGCAAACAAGTTATCCATTTTTCAGTTGTCTGTTCATTGCCATGGTAGAAAACATTGATTTGTATCTTTTAGAGATCTATAATTGTAGACCTGTAGCTTAATCTGGCACAGGTGTATGGAAGCACTTTTTCAGTGCGTCTGTAAGAAACTAGTAAGCTAAATCAATAATGCCGTATGACATAAAGAAGAAAAGAAGTATCTTTACAACATCAAGCAAGGGTTTAGCAATCTGATCTGCATTCATGGTATTGAGTGATTCATCAAACATCTGGGCAAGGAGCAGGAATTGATTTTACAGCATCTGCCCACCTGACATGAGTGTCCATCTGCAGTATAGCTGAGTGGCGTTCCTGCAAACTTTGTTTTGTTGAGTTGCTGGGAGCTGGTAAGATGTTCCTAAAATATGCTGTGGTTTATGATTTTTTTTGAGTGTGTTGGTGATGAATGATGTAGGAATTTAAACCCTCACCTTTAGAAATAACCATTTGTTACAAAATAGATCAGTGATGTCTCTTTTAGTAGCCTAATGCAATACAATATAAATTACTGTTACCTCTGACAAAGAGAGCGAACCAATGGACTCTGTCTTACTGTGCCACGAGCATCCTTAAAAAGCTATATGTTTTATATTCTATGGAGACTATGCGCATCAGGCATTCTTAAACTGATGTGCACAGCAGTGAAAAACAATGAGGCATTGGCTTCAGAGACCTGGAGTGCCTGAAAGTCGAAGTTCAAAGGTGCAGGCTTCTGTGGCTTAGAAGCAAAGATTTGGCAGTTCAGCTTCTGTGGTCAAACTGAAGCCTATTTGGCAGCATGATTTTAGGTGGGTTAAAAAACCACACGCTTTTCTCCATAGTAAGGAAGCACGTTTTATACCAGAAGTAGTTGGATATCGCAAAACATTTGTTTATACTTTCATGGAAAAATGCACTTCTTTTCACTCTTTTTAAAGCTAATGTATAGCTGGATTTTGAAGCTTGTATTACTCTGAGTACATTCAGAATTATTGTAGAATTATATAACATAGAACAGTTAAAAAGGCAGAATGATAAATAGAATTCAGAGACTTTTTTCTTTCCTTAGATGGCTATCTTGAGTATGGACGTGGTGCTATATTTTTCACTTTGGACAGGGAACTTTCTAAAAAGAAATCCAGATGCTGAAAGTTTGCAAGTTCCAAATACTTGATTTGTTTTGTCAACTATAAAATAGTATATTTTGGCATGAATTACATCCTAAATAGTGATCTTTTGATTGTTCACATGAATTTGAATTTGGCTAATGATACTCTACTTCTCAAGATATATTCTTGGCCCCACTACTATGGGGACTTCAGGTAAACACACTCATAAAAATTCAAGTGTGTTTAGTAGATGTAATAAAACTCCGATAAGAGTGCAGGTGTGCATAGCAGGTTTGTCAAGTGAAGCTTCCATAGACTAAAAGAAACGATATCTTTATGTGAGTTAAGAGGTAATCACTAGCGCTGGGACTTCCTGATTGCCCTTCCTCCATCATTTTCTCTCCAGCTCCGGAGTGGCTGTGCCATTTCATTCAGAGCGTGCTATGACTCGCTTCCCCGGTTTATTTTCTCTCGCAGATGGCATAATTTCATCTCATGCTCTGAAAGTGACAAGTGACTCTGTGGCAGTGACTTTATTGTATTAGGCTGTGCTAGCTGTGATGAATATATAATCTGTGTTGCAACTTTCTTTGTCTCTGCCTTACACAGCAGTGGGTGCAGTAAGGAAACACAAGGACGTTAATATAAGGCTTCAGATGCTACTGCTGTGACTTTGAGCATGAAGGCAGTATCAGTAATACCATTATTGGTCCCCATGTAGTAGCACTGATAATAGGTTTTTCTGGCATGCCAGGGAACAGAGAGGCATACAGCTGACTCACTGGCTGACGTTGGCATTTTGGCACACAAAAAGTTTGTGAAATGCTGCCAGTTCTGTTTTACTGTGTTGGCTCTATTTGCCCAGAGCTTTTAAATTCCTTTCCAGAGCTGGCAATTCCAGTGGAGCTGTAACCTGTGCATCCCACAACACTTGACTTTTTGAAACTGTGAGACATGTAAGTATTTGATGTGTTGCCAAAGTGAAAAATACTCCAAAACGTAGTGTGAAAGATTTATTCTTTTTATACTAGTGTTGTTATAGGCAGGAACTGAATTTTTTTGAGGGGGGGTGGAAAATGTGTTGTGAAAGATCTTCCCACCACCATGCATACTGTATTTCATCTTTCATCAAGATTTGCTGTAGTTACCTGATTTAGAAATGGTTTGGCAGGTGATGGAACAGCTCTGCATCTGTGCTTGGTAACCGGGGAAATCCATTACAGTGTCTCCACGTAACTGGATCTCATCCTGACTGGGGAGTATCTGTACTGCATACTAGTAGGGATGACAGATGGAATAGGATCTCAAAATAAAACACTTACACAGGTATCACTTGTATTAGTATCTGGCCACCATTTTTTTGATGATGCACATACAGGCTTTCTCAGCCAATAGTCTGGTCTTCAGCTCCAGGGCAGTTTTGCTGTTTTGTGCTGCTCTTTCTACCACCGTCACTGCCATGAGTCCTGAGAGCAATGTACCTTGGAGTCAGTATGAGAAATGCTGGAAAATATTCACAGACAAAAAACTACTGGCACAACAAATTATTTTTTTATACTTTCCCTTCTGAAGGACCTTAAAGAGTCAATTTTCCATCCCAAACAGAGTGTTATTTTTCTGAGCTTCTTTTCAGTTGAAAGGGACATTCTGTAGGAGTTCCATGTGTTTGTTCTCTGCAGTGACTTTATTGACCACACAAAGAATGATGATTTTTTTTGTTTTTGTTTTTTTTTTTTAGTAGATATTTCAAGAGAATCTTCTGAAGCTTAGGTTGATTTGGAGAGGGAATAGGGGTCAAGATAACAACAGAATCCTCTTCCAGGTAAATAAGCGTATGTTCTTGCCTACGATAACATTTCTCTAGCAATTTCCACTACATAATGAAGTAATAAAGACCTGGAGTATGGTTTTTGTACCTAATCATTTTAAGAGATTTGTTTCAAGCTTTTAACCCTCTATATTGGTGATTAATTTATTAAGCAGGTCTCATAGCTCAAATTGAGAGACTATTTCCCCAGTAGAATATAGGGAAATGAGGCACTTTTAATGTTTACAGGAAATTTGCCTTAAAGGTCAAGGTCATGCATGTTGCAGAAAATATATTTCTAAATGTCTGTCCTTCTCTGCCACACAGGACTTCATTGTTTGTTCTGACTGGTCTGGTCTCAGGATCCGTTTTGTCATCCTGCTTCATGTAGCGATGACCAAAGCAGCCAAGTCCCAGCCATCGATAACTTTAAGGGACTCACTACTGTTGACAATAGCTTTCTCCCTAGCCTCGTTCTCTTTGAGGAATTATAATTGGAGACCTAGACCAATTGTTCGAGAGGGAGAGAAGTAGCACATTAATGTACCTCCAGGAAAGCTTTATCCTGCTTTATTTACTGTTTTGCTTGGGAACAGTTACACGTCAGCAGGAAAAACCCTGTTGCTCTATTTGCAATCTCTTCCATAGAAACACAGCCTCCCTGTGGCTGAATTCCAGGGCCAAAAATCAGTAGAGATCTACTAATTTCTCTTCCTCTGTTATACCAGCATGCATCTGGCCATGTCTTGATGTACTGATCAACCTTCTCTCCAAATACATGCTTATTGTGAATGGAACAGTCTCAAGTGCAGCAAATTCAATTTACTTTGCTTCCACTCCATCTGGAAGAAAATAGCCCCTGCCTTCAGGTGAAATTTGAATGCAAATGGGGGAATGTTGGTTTGGGGGTTTTTTTGTTCAGTGGCTGTTTTGTTTGTTTGTTTGTTTCAAAGCAATAAAGCAAAGCAAAAAGACCCCACCAAAACAAAACCAAAAAACCCACATACACCCATGAAGTAGAAGTTATGCTTGAATGCATATATGATGTTATCAGTTTTGTACATAAGAAGGTCCATGGATGCAAAAAGATCACTTTGTCTGAAATGTTGTTTTAGGAAAGCTTAGTTGTCTTTTTTTGTCTTTTTTTTTTTTTTTTAATCCTTTATCCATCTTCCAGGTTGTAGGAGGTCTCTTTATATGACCAGTATTTTAATGTGTCCTATTGCAGGGTACATGTTGGCATTAGAATGAAAGTCTCAACTGATAAATCTGGTGTAATTAGTTAATATTCCATACACCAGATATAATAAATTCCTATTTGTATTGCGTTCCTTTCCAAAAATACATAGTTAAAATTACAACTGCTATAGTAAATTCTGCTAAATAGTTTTGTAAACTTAAACCACGTGTGTCCATGTAGATACACTATTATATATAGTGTGTGTATATATATATTATATATAAAAATATATATTTACATATATGTTATATATATAACACATATAAATATATAAGAAGTTATGTGTTAATTCATTTTCATATAAGACAGACGATTTCTCTTCTGAGTGAGCAAGAAGTGTATCGTGTATGTTGGATCATATTTGAGACTGGATATAAGAATCTGGAATGATCTTGTTCATAGGAATACACCAGTTCCTGAACAACAACAGAAAATTACCCAATGCAGTCTGGTTGTTTGAAGCCATTAATGGGAAATTCACAGTTAATTTTTTCTAGGACTCTGTGCAAACTGTTGCAAGATAATTAATTAAGCTTAAATTACTTTAGCCAATTGAAAGATGACTTGCCTAATGTACTCTATTATCATGAATAATTCTGCCCTTTCGCCCGTAAAGTAGTAGTAAATAATTAAAAAATTCAGATCATGGAAATTAGGCAATTTTTCTCTTTGTTTTAATAACTGTGTCTTTGAATCTCACTCTGACCTTTAACAAAAGCTCCATATCAGCACAGAGCCAGCACACAGCCAGCATGGATGGGGGAGCTGGTAATGCCAAGAGGAAGGGCAGGATCATGAGGTGTTGTAGTGGGGAACTTGAGGAATGTTTTATTACCTGAATATTGCGCCCTTCTTGAAACTCTTTAATTATAAGAAATAAATGCAAACAAAATAAAATTTTAGGAAAAATTGTTCTATGAGGAACTGCTTTTAGGTAACTGAAGAATGAAATAGATTAGTTAGTGAATGCTTTTGTAGCCGGTTTGATGAGGTCAAGTCATTGCATAGAGAAATGCAACTTTTTTTTTTTTTTTAATTGACAGCCTTGTACTCTTCCAAAGATGCTTTTTGATTGCGTGATGGAAGAGACAGATTTCATGTAAGTGAATGCATGATGCCCATCTGAAATGTGAGGATTGTAATGTTTGATGGTTTTGGTGATGCAGAGAATCCACAGACAGGATGAGGGAAGGGGGAGCATCCACCACTAGTCCAACTCCTCCAATTTAGCTTGTACAAAAAATATTCAGTGGGATGGACAAAAACTACTTGGATGTTTGAAATAGCTGTGGCAACTGGAAATGCCACCTTTTTTTTTTTTAAGAATATTTTTTTCCCTCCAGCGTACCCTGATACTGCTGCTGAAAGATCTTTGTCCAAATATGTAATAGAAACAAATTGCCAAACCATGGAATACACAATGAAACAGATTTCTTTTCCGAGGGCTCTACCAGAGCTGAGTGTTCAGCCTCCTGAGAACAAATGACTGTCTCCATTAGCAGCAGTAAAAGTAAATATGTAGACTAGGACATGATGCTGAGGACAGTGTGTTGCCAACAAACTCTAGTCTGATCAGGAGATGTGCCTCAGAGGCGTGCTCCTCATGTAAATGAAAATGCTGATGTGAACATGCCCTTAATTTGAAGAACGTGTGTTTTAACTAACTGTTTTAAGAATGTTTTTTGTCTATCTTTAAATTTTTTGATCTCCCAAGTCTGTCACCAGTAGCTTCTGGAGGTTATGGCAGATATGGAACAGAAGACAGGTCTGGTTCCCTGCATGTTTCATGCAGTCGGGAATGTCTGCCAGGCCAGCACTGAGCCAGCCAGAAGCTGGTGTGATGTGGGCAATATGACACAGAATTTGAGTTAATGGTAGCGTGCCTTTCAGTAGGTTTATTGACTTGATTTCTGTATTGTGCTAACTTAATTCGTGCAGCTTCCAGTTGATTTGTAGTGATGGCTTTTTTTGTCTGTAAAATGGTTCCCTGACATATTCCTAAACCTGCCAGTAAACAGAACTACGTGTGAAAACTGTGACTGCTGAATGAAAACAGTGGAAAGAAAGGCAATTCCTAGAGGTTTGGAACCTTAGAGAAAAGAGGAAAAAAAAAAACAAAATAAACCCGAAAAGATTAAAAGCATAATTAGACCCACACTTTAAGAAGATAACCAATTCCAATTTTTGAAAGGATGCCGTTAGTTTTACAGTTGCACAGTGAGACGACTTGGCCAGTGAAAGTTCTGGGAGCAGAAGAGTCCTTTGTTTCGAAGATGGATGTGTTACTCAGGTTGGCGTATATAGAGCATTCCTGATCTTATACAGGGCTGAAAACTTTCTTCATGCATTAATTATGAAATAAATCTTACTTCGTGGTTATAAACAGTACTTCAGTATTGTCACCTCTAGGCAGAGACCCCTACAATAGAGTCAGGTGTGCCTCAGTTTACCATGATAACAGAATCAAAATTTACTGTGCCCAAAGCAAGGCCATACCTAAATTGTTGTGAAGCAGGCGTCTGTGTTGATGTAGGTGATGCCGCCTGTGTAACCTTTTACTGGTTCCACCATTGAACAGAAACAGTAATGTAATAAATGAGAATCCTCCCCAGCAGTTATTAGTGAACTGAGCAGAGATTCTTTGAAGTATGAGATAACTAGAAAATATGAACTGCTTCTGACCCACAGATTCATACTGGTATTTCAGAAAACACCCAGAATTAGCTACATCTTTGGTATAAATACCTGGCAGCAAAAAGGTTGTTTATTATGTAAAAAAGTACTTACAGGAAATGTCTTTTGTGGCCTTGTTTCTTTGTAGGCATATAAAACCTTTCTGTTTCACTGTTTAATTGCTTTGAGCAATATGAGTAAACGGGTATTTTGCATAGCTTACTCAATTGAATTATGTGTAGGTATTATCACAACCGTAGTTGTTGCAAATATTTAGAGGGAAGGGGAGAAAAACGTTCAAGTCAAACCTTTCTGCCTTTGAGGGTAGGGACCAAATGGATGTAATTGATAAAATGTTCTGCTCAATTGGACCAGTGACAAATGAGAGTTGAGTAGGAGTTATTGCAGTAAATCCAGTGGGACAGTATTCAAAATACAGTCCTTTACTGTGAACACTTTATCAATTTTTCCATAGTTAGATCTAATGTTGAAATAAAACCAATCCATATTTGTATCCTTGGATTAGAAGCAAAAAGATACTCTGCTGTTACCAGTTAGTCTTGGTAGTGCCCACATCGTCAAAATCTGATGTGGCCAGAACTTGGAGATGAGTCTGGTTCAGGCCTTTCTTTATAGGAAACTCTTCAAAGTTCAAAAGGTTTTTAAAATTAAAAAGCCAGATTTCTTAGAGTAAACACTGATTATCTAGCTCTTTAAATACATTAGATAGGTGAGATGGAGTACAACTGGAAAAGATTTACAAATATCTCTCTGTCCCCTCCTGCTTCCTCCCTTGCACCCTTTCAGGACAGGTCCTTGCTCCAGGCCTGGCTTCGGTCAACTTCTCCATTGTAGGAATAGTGACAAACTCCACACAGCTTGGTCTAGTCACAGGGAAGTTTCCCTTGTCCCTGCTGAGAAGTGTGGGGAAAGGAAGGGGAAGTCACAGTCCGTTCTCAAGCTGCAGGTCCTCGGCACTGGGCTGTGACTTCCTTCCCCAGCACACCGGGTAGTTTCTGGCATCTTACTATTCAGTTGTTCCCCAGGAACAGCTGCAGCACCAGTGGCCTGCCCTTACATCCTCCTCCCTTCCTTGGAACGTAACCCAGATGCTCAGGACAAGCAGAACTGGCTCGGTACATTTTAGCATTAATATCCATCTGCTGTTAAAAAAAAAAAAAGAAAAAAAAAGCAGTGGACAAATCAATATGCAATGCATGACAGTGACCAGATATCGGAGATGTGTTTTAAATTAAAAAGAAACAAACAATTTGAAATGAGCTAGACATACCTGGCAAACAGCAAAGTAAAATGAATAATTTTCTCTTTGAAGAAAAAAGGTACTGTCTACAGGGAGGGCCTGGCCTAACTGCATTGTAGGTTTAAACCAGAATGGAGAGAAGAGACAAATTCCTTAGGGTGTGCTTTGGCAGAATTATGAAATAAATAAAAAAGGTACTGGGAGGGAATACTTTTTTCTGTTATAAATGGTTTGAAACAGTCTTAGGTTTTTTTGGCCAACTTAACACATCATCCTGAAAGTAAGATGTTCTTGGCAAAGAATGTTCTTCAGCTTCTGTCTTATTAGAAGATGCTACTCCTCTCAAAGCTGATTTATTTTAGTTTGGTGTGACATTAGCTGCAAGGCATTCAGCAGGACAGGAGGAACTTGGGTGTTCTGGGAGGAGAGGGTGAGGTGCATAAACCCCTGGTGTGAAAGTGAAAAGGGTGAGAAATGGCAAAGCGGGGTAAGGAACTGCAAAGGAAGAAGAAAAGGTTGCCAAGAGTGAGGTTTCTATTGTGCAGCTGCACACAGGATGAGAGCCGGTCGCTGCTTCTAGAGAGAGTCCTTGTACCAAGGCTTCATCTTGGCTTACGGAAGGACCAACCGTTGGTCTGAGCCTGAACCAGATACTTTATTCTGGTTTCCTGTTTCATCACCAACACTTAGTTCTCTGTTACAAAGGCTCAGTGGAATCATTCCTCGACTATCCAGAGCTGTGAACAGCACCAAAGGAGTGATAGGAGTTAATTCCATAGTAGTTGTGTGTGATTTGTAACATTTAAGAATGCTACAAAATGATTTTATAATTGTGGGTAATAGTGCACAAAATGACAGAATTCTTAATTAATAATAGCTGTGTGTTTATTAGCTAGATTATTATTTAATTGATATATTAGCTTTTTAGTAGTGTGTTGCTACTAAACCAATGAAGAATTGCATTTGTGCTTTTGTCTTGATTTTGCATCAGTACCTTGGCACATTATGCAGATACTCTGAGCAGAGAATAATAGCTTTCTGTTTCTTTAGTCCAAGCCAAGGTTAAAGAGCAAATTCTAAACACAAATGTTTCACATAAAATTGACTTGCTTCATTCTGGTAAATCCAACAATAAACACATTCTAGCCCTAGCAATGCCTGTAAACATTTGGTTTGAAAGCATTCCCATAAGCAGAAAAAACAGGGTGGGAGAAACTTGAGAGGTCATTTAATCTACTGGGCTGTCTCATAAATCTTTATCTCTTCTTAAAAATCTCTAGTGAAATAGTTTCCAGAATTGCATTAAGTGGCATGATCCAGGTCTTCACTAACTTACAGTGAAAAAGGATTGTCTGCTTCTGATTGCTTTCCCTGGCAGCACTGAAACGTCACCTTTCTTGTCCTATTCAGTGGCTATGGAAGTTTTGTTCTCCTTTTACCTTTCCAGTAGCTTTTTTACAGTCTGTAGTTTGTGAACATGTATTTTCAATGTAAAGACTTCCCCCTGCCCTCCTTGAACACGTTTTCTTAAACTCTTTATTTTGTTGCTGTGCTTGTAAGGATCTTATGTATATGCAGATACTGGCACTACTGGGGAAGGTGGATCACCTCATGTTTTGCTTATAACATTCCTGTTGATATCTGCTGGTGTTTGAACACTTTTAGTGGTTTCTATTGGTGATTTTGTGCATTTATTTCTGCTCAACTCATGCCAGATCTCATTTTGAATGAGATCTCTTGATTGCTCTTACTTCTCTATGCAGCTTTTGAAGTCTACTCCTTCTGCAGCACTTCTCCCATCCGGATAGGCCAGGGCCAAGCCCCTTTTTGTCAAAGGATGCAACTTGGGTGCTTGTCTATAAATTGTAACCACTTCTCTGCAAGTATTAAGAGTAAAGATTGAATGTATTGTATCTGAACAATGGGAAAATGAAAAAGACTCTGAATGGTTCAAGCATCCTCAGTGTATTTTCTATGAGGAAAGAAGGCATTGTAAACAGGCTAATGTACTGTATGACTATTATATCATCCCAAAAAGGTCAGGGGATTGCAGTAGAAAGCTGATCGATACATATAAAGCTTCAAGAAATGGGTTTTGTCTTTAAGATTGGTGCAAGTTGAAAACTTGCTGAGTAAAAATATTTAGAAATAAGGGCAATGGAACTGGCAGGAGTGTAGCCAGCCTAATCAATAATAAAAGGATAATCTGTCTTTCTTTGTGGTACACAAAGCAGTAATCTGTTGTTGAGATGGATTAAATGCCTCAGCTCTGCTTCGATTATTAATCAATCTCTAAAACAGCGTACTGTGGGTACAATACAAAGTAGTAGAGATTAGGGATAGTAACGACAGTGATATTAACGGAAGGTCAGGGGGAGGCCTTTTTTTGTAAAGTGAAAAAAACTAAACTGAGGTGGGGTGGGGTTTTTTTGGACAGGCTTCCTATTGATACACATCCCAATCAAGTTGCAGAGCTCTAGAAGGGGGTCTAAAGGGTGAGTTTACACACACCACAGTGACTTGGATCTCTGATACACAAATGTAGGAAGTGCCCTTGGCTTGACAGAGAAAGCATGTGAAATATGAGGACTAAGAAATCTAGAAGCTTTTGGCTAGAAAAAAATCTGCGTAGTTACCTTTTGTCTGATTCATTCTTTGCAGGAATTGCTTGTTCCATTGCTTGCTTACACCCAAGCTTATTTCAGCTGTGGGCTAGCCTAAGCTTTCAACTTCTGTGCTTTTTAAGTTACGAGGCAGAAAAGACCCTTCTATGTATTTTGCCCCCTGTGCCTGCAGTGATATAATTGCTAAAGTGCTTTTTTTTCTCTCTCAGTAACTTACACAGGTGGTGTTTTCACTTCAGACAGGGCAAAGATCAGTTTAAATTGTCAGAATGGCTCACTGCTGTCTGAAGTGGGGAATTCAGGTTTTGTCTTTATTTATTTTATTTTTTTTTTGTTTTTGACTTCCATTAAGAGGTTCAATTATACCTGTTTCAATGAAATTCATGAATCAAAATTTATAAAATGCAGAATCATTTAAGACCCTGAGCAATAGGCTTTAAGTTGGCCTTCTTTGAGTCCAGAGTTGAACCAAATGACTTTTCAGAGGCCCCTTTGAAACTTACCTTATTCTGGGCCTCATTGATTCAATGATAAGATGTGGAATAAAAAAAGAATAATTGGGATGTTAACCTTTAAATAGATTTGGTGTAAATGATGAGAGTAGCTGAGTTGATATTTGTTTATCTTTCTCTTTTGGAGGGCTTCCTTCACCAACACTTACGAATCCTTGTACCATGAGCTTCTCTATCACACTGTCATCTTATGACTGCCAGTTATTCATCTTGGCTATCGGAATCCAGCGGTAGTTGGAGGAAATAAATGGTTGTCCATGATGGGAATAACAGTAGTCTCAGCCCCTCTCCCTGTGGATTTACATATATGTAAAGGATGCATATTTATTTTCTTCCATTCTTTTAGGCTTACACTGAATACCCGCAGGTGGTTTACAGAAAAGCAAAGGATACCGTTAGGAAAACTGATGTTAGACCTTCTGAAGAATTTTCATCTTTTGAACAGTACTGACCTACGTGACTAATGATGCTTATGCTGAGAGGATAAATTTCATTGCATTCTCAATCTTGATTTCTTTCCAGTTGTGTTTTGGGTTTGGTTTTTGATTTGTTTTTTTGGTTTGGGATTGTTCAGGTTTTTTTAATGGTAGAATGAAATAATGAAGCTGGTGATAAAAAATGCCTATAAAAATTCTGGCAAATTTATTACTTGACAACATGGGTCATTATTTTTTCTATCCAGCTGGTCATTAGGCCTTTCCAACTGTCACTGTCTCATGTAATCTCCTTTAATAGCAGCACATAATTAGCTTTATGCTGATCAGAGGCATCAGAGTTGGTGGTGGTAATATTCAGATCTAAATATCAAAATCCCAAGGAAGATAACTCGAAGTGACATATGTCTATGCCAACATTTACAACTTTTCGTCCTAAAGTCTGTAACTGTTGATTTATGCACATGAGCTTTGAACTATGGTATGGAAATTTATCAATTCAGAATCCACAGGAGTTTTGGAAGGAAAGTACAGATGTCTCTCTGAATGGTAATATGTCACTTATCTATTTTTTTTATGCAGTCCTGTTTTTACATTAAATATTGAATTTCTTCTTGTCTAGTTTCTTGTTTAAAAAAAAGGCAATGAAAATTGTAGTCTTGACATTGCTTTATTAGGAACAAATTTTCTTCATTTTTAATCTTAATCCAGAGCCCTATATATATATAACTTATATATGTGTAATTCAGAAAAGTGTTTCTTTAATGGCTGTTACTGGATTGCAGTTTTCTAGTGTTTTTTGGAGGGTGATTTTGATAATGATAAATGATTTAAGTATTTAAAATTACCTAAGTGAAATTGGTTCTACATTCCAAAACTTCCTTGTAATTCTGGAGATGTTTCATACCTCTAATTTGCGCAGCACTTGAATCTGAAGCTTTGCCTCCGCAAATATGCCATGGGAGCCATTGTTGGTGTTACTGCAACTGGGACTTAATCATAAAAGTATGAATTTCTCTCAGATCTTTTAAAGAATGCTTTATTTGAGCAGTTGCCTTCCACAAGTGTTCTGGCTTGCGTATAGACTTGGGCAAATCAGCTATTCCATCATAAGAGAGGTAACCAGCTAAGTAAGGGGCAGGATTTCAAACATTCTGGGCATAGATTTATTGACTAAATCTAGCAAATGATTTGGTCCATGTGCTGCCTGGATTCCAGGCACCACTTCATGATGCATCAATTACAAAGTCCATGTGCTGAATATCACCCTCTGTATTCTGCTCTACAGTCAACCTGAATAAACCCAACTGGACTTCAAAAAAGGAAATACACCTTGACAAGTGAAAATTGTGTCTGCAGCATTAAGGTTCTTAAAAGCTAGAAGTGTCTTTGAATTTAGGCTTTCAGTTCTTCAATAAAAGATCACAGTTGTAATCCATTTGAGGATTCTGTCAACACCCCTTTCAAAAACTGCATAAACCTGTAAAGATTTGTAGGAGAAAAATCAATACAAGTTACCTTTTACTCATAACTTGAAGTTCACAGCCAGAGCTTCCTCCAAGAAATGTTTCAGTACCAGAAAAGGAAAAGCAGACTTCTGTTTCTTTATGGTTCCCTATTGAAAGCAATTAGTGGCACTGCTATAAGGATCATTTTTGACCTAGATTTTTGTTGAGGGATTATTTTGGTTGCCTGCTACTTGCTCTCACTGACCAGAATGTAAGGACACATCTTAACTCTGACAGGAGGGTGGGACAGGTACCAAGAGAGTACGTGCAGAACTTGAAATGGAGAGTAATTGGAAAGCATGTTGGCTTCTTCCAAGAGAGGTCTGTCAAGATTCATTGTAGGATCTATTCCTTACCTTCCTCCTTTAATTTCCTGGCTCATTTAACCAGTGTATTCTGTGGCAGAACTGCTTTGCACATCAGTGCTTCCCTTTATGTTTATTAATAAATACTGGTTTCTTCTATACAAGATTTTTTTTGCATGTAGTGGTGAATATAATCTCTCTGAGTTGCAGATAAAAACTAAAGACAACTCCTAGACCTTTTAATAAGAAACCAAAACCTGTTAATGATGCATGGGAAACAGACGGTAGTTCAAATGACAGCTCCTCCCTCCTTACCCTCCCCAGATAAATTTAGTTTAAGATTAAACTCCTTCCCTATTCTCTATGTTCATGTTTTCTGGCTTCTCTCTGGTAATTACTTCCTCATAGGTCAAACCACCTTTGATCAAAGCGTATTTTCAGGGTGTAGGGTGGGGGAAAGGGAATGCCACGTTCTCAAGTCAATCGAAAAATAATTATGCTAACGTACAAGAATAGGTGAGAATGTTTTATGTAAAGCTGCACTCCAAAAATAGTACTAAATATTTTGAACTATTTAAATACATGAACCAAGCTCTATATGCAAAACTATTAAAATATCTTGAGGCCCTACAAAGACCCCAAAAAGATTTGCTTTCAAGTTAAATTTAACTGAGTTAACTCGTAATTAAACTAAATCTATATTAAAACAAACAGAACAAAGTCAAGCATTAAGGTAAAGTTAAGCAGAAGGAAGAGGCAAAATGTTACCTAAATAAAGCACTCCAATTGCTGCAAACTTCACTTTCAGTGCCTGCTGAACCCTGGAACATTCTGAATTGCTTCACTTGCAAAGGATATTAAGAAGCCTCCTTGTAAAGCAGCCTATTGACTGAAGGATATTGAAACCATTCAAAATGCTCTGTTATTGCTAATGGTAGACTTCAAAAAATATTCAACTATAAAAAAAAAGTGAAAAGATATGCAAAATGCTATATATTTAAAGCCTTGAAAATATCCCCAGAGGTCAGCGCAGATTGTCACCTTTATCATAGTTACTGATAATTGGAGGTATATGCCCTACAAGACCTGAATGGGAAGCAATAGATTGGGGAACTTCATCAAAACAACTGACAACTTTAAAAAGTGCATTTTTTTCAGCCCTCTGCTGATGTGCGATGCCATGCTGGGTTGGGTTTTTTTCTTTTTGTTCTATGTCTGAAACTTTGTTACTCAAGTCATCTGTGCTCATGGAATAGATTAATGCAATAGTTTGCTTTCTTTGTAAACACACTTGTGGAAGAGAGGTATGGAAGAATCAGAATGTTCAATTATTAACAGTCTTCTCTCAGACAAGGAATCTGGTTTGCAGAAAAAGGGAAAATTGGAGAGCTGAAGATGGACTGCCCATAGTTTTGCTGATTATTTGATCCTGTGCTTTGTTTGGGAGTTACTTACTGCCTGTAACGGCTGTCTGTTCCTTGTCATTTCCTTCTTTCAGAAGTCCTTCATTTTTATTTAGCAGCCAAGAAAACTTTCAGTAGCATAAAGATGGTATGAAAAATCAGTATTATACCTACATTCTTAGCACTAGTTTATAATGTGATGCTGTTCAGGCTTGTTCCATTAAGGGTTCCTTAAGAAACAAAATCCCCTGAATAATGTTTCAAAAGTCCATGGCGGTCTCTTTAGAGATGTTCTTGATATTATCTTTTAGACATGCAAAGTAGTTCTACACAGCTATTAATTGGATCTTTTGGGCAAGATCAGCAGAATTTCCACTTTTCAGCAAAACCAAATGGCTGTAACTTAAGGCTATCCTAGATCACTGAAAGAATATCAGCCATGGGAATTTCTCCCTGAAGAATAAGGCCTATAAGAACCTTTATCTTGTGGCCAGCACATACTCGGACATTTTGCCATTGAAAGGTACCTAGAGCAATGTATGCCGAATTGTTATGTCATGCGAAAAGTGGACTGGAAATAATTAACATTTATATCAGTGAAAGTCAAAAGAAGATTGTGTTTTGTAAGATGTACACTTTTTAAAGAGAATACTGTTTCATGAATTCCTTCTGCCAACATTGTTTTAATCTAGTGGAGATGATTTGTATTACCTGTAATACGGACGTTGGTTTGTTAACTAGTGGCTGCTTCTGCATTCTTAAGAGATTAGTTGGATTAGTCTTTTTAGTATCTCTCCCCTAATCTGTTATGAGACTGCGGGTTGTTCTTACCTCCTGCTGGCAGAGAAGGTTATTTCCCAGCTTATAGTTCCCTTCCAGAGTTTATTTCAGACACACTCTAGAGGAACTGAGTATGTCAATTCACAAAAAGAAGAAACAAATAAACAAACAGATCTGCTCCCCTGCAATCTCAGTAGCATTGTTCTCCTTTCAAGTAAGGTGAAAGACCTTCTTCTGAGTAAATTATTTATCAGTCAACCCTTTGAGCCACCTGGGAACTGACCCTGTTTAGGTTTTGAGTGATTCTGAGCATCTTTGCATTTTTTCTCATAGAGTGGAGTCAGCTTTTCTGCTGGTCCTTATTGGCTCCTGTGATATACCTGGTTATTGGATGTTTAAAACTTCAAGTGGAGTAAAACTACTGGAAGTACCAGCCAGTCCACTGGTAGTAACTAGTTTAGCAACTACCAGAACTAGAGAGAGATTTTCACTTTTGTGCCAAAGAAAATAAAGGCAGAAAGAGAGGTCCTCAAGGAACACGCAAAGTAGCAGAGGATTATGGAGGTGGGTTAGAATAAACAGGTAGCGTTTGTTTATGCTGTTTGGAAGTTTGTATCTCTGCTGATACACTAAAGGTATTTTGAAAATGCTTTCACCACTTCTGTCCCACCACCAAGAACAGAGAGCTGGTCATGAACTTAAATAGAGAGTATTAGTTATACAAAAAAGATACCATGCATCAAAATTCAGGAGTGTTGTGTGTTAAGCACAAGCACAAGACACAACATTTTATTGTAAAGCTGTGAAATAGAACTAGTTTACAGGTTAAATCACTAGCATGACGTTTTTAGGACATTCATCAAAATTTACTTACACATATTAAAACAAAGAAATGTGTTTGTTGAATGATTGAATTTCCTGATGCCTCAGAAGTCCTTTTTATTCTTCTTTAAAAGTTAGTTACTTCATTTTTCTTGTTCAGTCAGGTAGGTATCATAGTTGATAATGTAAGGTAATGATTTTAAATTCTGTTGATGCATCACTTACAGAATGTAGTTGTTTGAAATCCCTGTAAGCAATCACTGCTGACAAAAGTAGAAGAAAGTGACGACAAGGAAGAAAATAGATGTAAACATTAGTGGACTCCAGTAAGATCATTGATTTCTTTTGAGTTGCTTGACAGATAAAATGGCGAGGCAAAATGTCTAACTTCAAAACATCACTTGAAGAAAATATGGTAATGTAGCAGGGGAGGAAGCAAATGATGAATGCTACTTTGTTGGAGAGAGGAAAAAATTCAATCCTTCTGCATGAAGTATTCATCATTTCCCTTTTTGTTCTGCAGCCATTTAGTAAGCATTTGATAAACGTCCATTTAGCTGTAGTAGGCAAAAATCATGTTTAAACTCTTGGTTCATGGGTCATCTTTCAAAGCATTACATCTTCATAGTTAAAAACTTTATCAGGTTCTGTACAACTCTTTAAAGTCTGAGGCTTCAAGCAATTCTCAGCAGAAAGCAGTGAGGAATTTCCTTCTGAAGAGCAGTGCGTGCTGGAAGGAGGGTATAATGCATATGCATCCACGTTGGTGCTCAACAGATTTGATAAAAATGCCACTGGAGATACTGGTCTCAGAGGAGAAACACATTAATCCAAATACATATATTCAGAATAACAATGCAGCTACCCTCTGAGGGCTTCTGTGGTGTTACTTGTGAACTGGGAATGTTATTAAAGGTAGGAAGGGAGGAGAGAACACACACTTCATAGTGTGAAGTCATGTGCGGGCTGTAACACAGATACATGAAGGCATTTCAGGTGGAAAAAGAAAGGATGTAAGTGAAAATGCTACATGTAAATTTTTTGACTTTTAAAAATGCCATCTCGCTTATTTACAAAGATTCAGAAGTTCTGTTTCTTTAAAAATTTGGTGAAAAATGAGGTGCAAATGAGAGATAGAGACTTTTGCTGGTAGGTGCCAACCTCTTTAGCAACACCTTCACCCCCCCTACAAAACGCTCAGCTAGTCTGAATCTCTTCTGTAGTCTCTTGCTTCTTTCTCTTATATACATTTGTATGCAAAGCACTATCCAGCAAAGTTTCTACTTGTTTCTAAGTTAAATTACCATAGCAGGTTTCCGTGTGTTTTTGGAAGGTGACAGAGACAGCAGTTCTGTTCTTGAGGCAGGTACTGTTTCGTGAAAGATCTTTACTATTTATTACATCTCTCCCTGGTGGAATACTGCAATTACTATCCTACTTCCAGCAACTCTTTGCCTGAATCATGACAGCTCTTAATTATGTGTGAAAGTGGAAGTTATATACAGAGAAATTTCTTAAAGAGAATTACCTGAGAGATATATTTAGGCTTAGAATGGTCTGCAGCAGGGCTATTCTTCTTGTGGTTCTCTCTCTGTTGGTTTTGCTTCAGGAGGTATGAAACTTTGCCTGACTTATGATACCAGAATTTGCATTGGAATGGAATTTCTGGTCCCTTTTTCCCAAAGTTTCTCTCTTTCTATTTTTTTTTTTTAAGTCAGATTTGCTGCTGTCTATATTTCTTCCTTTAAATAAGCGTCTTGCAACTTACTGCTGAGTAGTCTACTGCTGAGTGTACCGCTCAAGGAAACACAAAGAAATAAGTAACAAGCTTTCAAATTTCTGATCAAACTTAATATGTCAAATCTTATTTTTCAGGTACATGAACTTTATTACCCTTAAGCTATAAATGTTGCATTTTTGGTTTAAGTATTTAATGGCAAAGATTGATCAATGTCTGTACTTAGAGAAATGTATCACAATGGTAGTCATCTTGGAGATGATTTTCAAAATAACTTCAAGACTGCAGAAACTGTCATTTCAAAAATTTCCAGGTCATGCCTAATCCAAGATTTTAAAGGATGTCCAGCTTCAAGACATCTCTTTATTGGAGATGAATAAAGATAACTGAGCCAGGACAGATATACAGCATCCTAATGCAGAATAGATGGTGGGTTAGGAACTCTGCCATCCTATATCGAAGGGTGAAATTCAAGTCAGTTGCCCCAGAAAGGCGAAAGAGGAAACTGAATTCTGGTCTCTTTTGTCCCACAGGGTTGTTGTGACAGAAAATTAGAAATTTCTGTTTCTGTGGGAAGTTTGGGCTTTATTGCATCAACATTTCCAGAGAAAACGCATTCTCTGAAAACCTCCAAGAAGCTCTGAATGTT
Organism: Tringa solitaria; assembly: GCA_026413425.1. Taxonomy (NCBI): domain Eukaryota; kingdom Metazoa; phylum Chordata; class Aves; order Charadriiformes; family Scolopacidae; genus Tringa; species Tringa solitaria. Next base: position 19,387,392 of record JAOXJM010000063.1, read on the forward strand.
CTACAACAATTAAGTTGTATTTATTATGTATTGTTGCTTCCTGCATGATCTCTCTTCATTCAGGATCATTCAATTATGGGTGGTCACTCTGAATTTTAATACACATTCTCAATTCATATTTCAGCATGAGACTTATGATGGCTTGAAATAAGCCTTATTTATTAGAGGTAACCCTGACAGCACAAGGTAGGTTAAATCATAAAATGCTAAGAGTTTCAGGAAAGAGATGATCATTGGGGATTATAGCAGTAACTTGATTTTGTAGATTGACCATCAATGATGACCATTCCCTAATCAATGTGCTACAGGAAACAGCTACATGTGTGATGCTAGTTCATCTTTGTTTTCTGTTTCTGCTATTAAGCTATCGATATCACGGTCAATAAAGGAGCTGGCCACTTGTTGGAAAGCTGACGTCCACAGATAGGAGAGAATGTTCCTGTAAAAAGACATTGGTCTCCCAGCAGCATTAAAAGTTGAGTTTCAGAAAGCCATGTAAGCGTTTGTGCACTGCAGTTTTTCTGCAGTAGGGCTAAGTGTTACAGGGACAAGGTCATCCTGATGACCTCAGTGGAAGGGAACAGCCCAGCTGCTTGCAGAACGAGAATTACAGGGCTTTTTTTCTGCCTAATTAGCAATATTACTTTATATTTTGCATGTCTTTTTGCATGTGTTAGGAAGAAGTCTGCAGGGAGCTCATTATGTTACCAGCCTTGTAGTTATAGGTTTGCGAAGCTGTAGCTTCAGGGACGTGGGAAGTGTGTTCACTTGAAGAAATTCCATATCCAGGCTGAAACACTGCTGAGGACTTGTCGGAACTCTGTAGGGTGTCTCTTGTGGGGCAGGCTGTATCCTGGCCTGCGTGTTCCTGCAGAGAAGCTGTCCAGATGAATCTGCCTTGATATATTTTCTCTTTGAGATAATGGCTGAGGGCAGACTTTTTCCTTGTATGTCATCTGTTAAAGAGTCTCTAACCAACGAATGGGTTTGCAAAGAAAAGGAAGCTGATGAAACCTTGCTGATTGCTGCCTTGGCATGATTTTTCAGTGTAGTTCCTGTGACTGCCGTATTCTAGAAGTACAATTTATTGTGAGGACTTTTTATTTTTTCTTCCCTCTGGTGGAGAGAGGGTGAAACACGACAGAATCGTGTTCCCAGCACATTACGATGCGAACACACCCAAACCCGCATTGCTGAGAGTAAGACAAGAACCTTTAACGAAAGGATATAGGGTAAGAGCTTATGACAACACTTCGAGGAACAGCAGTGTGAACATTTATTGCAAGAATGTCTGTCTGAATCCCGATTCATTAACTTATCTTTGAGCTTTCCCCTTTGGAAGACCGGATCCTTAAATCAAAGAAGGTAGAACAACATACCACATGGAATTTTGCATAACCAAGTTAAATAGTTAACACTGAAGAAAGTATTGTGTCATTATTTTGTGGCCGTCATGAGACTACGCTAGCACCTGCTCCTTAAAAAGTGTGTGTATCCTTACCCAATGAGCATCACAGAGGATGTTTCTATGTGACGTCCCAAATGATAGAGTTGATCAGCACCTTAAGGAGAAATATTAATCAGAGGTTTATCAAAAGATGCTATCAGAGCATCATGTACTTTCCCCAGTTGATGAACTGCACCTTTCTTCCACTCTTCTCTACCCAATAAATGATTTTGGATTTGTATAATCATTTTTGGTCACCACACGCCTGGCATCACCCCACTGCCCTGGAGAAAAAGGTCACTTTCTAATTTAAGTGATCACGGACATAAAAGGTTGTTATCAGCTTACCTTTCACTGAAATACAAATGCACAGAACCCAGAATAACACAGGATAAAAAGGACAGTTCTGTTTTAACGGAACATAGTTTGAAAAAGAATAGTTTTTTAACAGTTGAAATATTGATATGGTGATATGTTTTTAGACTTAAAATATGTAAATATAATTTCTCTAATGTGTAGAATTAAAAATGCATGTAAATATGAATAGTAACTTTAACTATAGATAATTTAGTCATAAGAGTTTTTCTTCATTTATGTAGAAAAATTGTGCAAATGAGAAGACTTAGTGGAGTTGCAGAGGTGTAGGTCATCATGGGATTTGTCTTCATCAGCATGAGCTGTCCTGTTTCCCAGCTCTCTATTGCTTACATCACTTCAGCTTCCAGCAGGCTGAAGAATGCTCACTTTGTTTAAGTCTATTAGTTGCAACTGACTTAATTGCTTAGAAAAATATCTTTGCAGGTCAAAGCGAAACAGACAAAATGTTCCAAGAGTGCAGAAGAGTATACTCCTGACAAAAAGAAAAATGGCAGAGAAGGTAAGCCACTTCAACATACAATTCTTGCAATATTTAATGTGTATTTAGTGTAAATAAAAGAAAATAGACCAATACGAACTATGCTATTATCGGTGATGCAAGATGGCTTGCTTTTGCAGGTTGAGGGAAAGCTGTGTAAACTGGGTTGTGAGATTTGATTGTAAAATTTCTGAACACAGAAATGTATTCATTTCTGCAATGTACTAGATATGTCATTCTAACATGTTCAGCCAAAGACCTTTGGTTTGGTTTATTTAAAAATGTTATTTTAATATTTCTTTCAGGATGGGTGTTCCTTCTTCACTTCTGCGCTGCAGCTTGTAGAATGACAATGCCATTGTTTTTAATTAGCATGTCAAAGATACAGGATAGCTGCCAAAATATAGATTACAGTGTGACCTCAAGTATTTATCCATCTTTATCCTGATAGCAAAGTGTTCACTGACTACACGTGTGACTGGGTGTTCAATTATGCTTACTTACTGGGGTTTAGATTGCAAAACTGGCTTGTCCAAAAGTGCTTTGTCTGGAAATGGAAGATTATTCATATACTGATAAATCTGTAAAGCTCTTAATTTATAGGCTTATATGTACTTTGTCTTGAGATAGGTGGACATCTGTGTTTATTTTCTAGCTGCTTTACTACCTGGAAGATAACAAAGGCAAAAAACCCTTTAATTGCTGCTATTAGCACAACTCTCACATTGTTCAGACAGAATCAAGTGCTGTGTGTCCTTCTGAAAGTATGTTCTGAGTAACCTGCCTCAGATTTCCAGCCAAGTGTTTAGACTGGGAGAGGTGAATAAATGCATGTTCTGCTGGAGTGCAACCGGCTTAGGCTATGACTGGCCTAGTGAGCCTTATGGCAAGTGTTGCTGATTTCAGTCTTTGTCACCGTCTTTCAACTCAAAATGTTCCTTGTCTGGAAAGTCCCCTGCTCCCTGAGAAATACATACTCTTAAATTCTAGAGCTGTTTGGTGACTCTCAGTAAACTGGGATGCCTTGGTTCAGTTAGGCACGCCAAAGAAATGATAGCTTTCATTTTTACAGCTATTACGGATTTTACTACTTGTTAAATCCATTTTTTAATGATTTATCATGCCTGTCTGTCAATGTATATGATTTCCTCAGAACATGTAGTTATGTCCTCAGTCATCCTCAAGAGCTTGTAAATGATTAGCAGGTTTTGTGAAAGTCAGAGGTGGATTATTTTCCCCCACCACATATGAAATCTCATCTGACTTCTTCAGAAGTTGCTTGTCAATAAGAGGGAAACCATGTCACAGAAAACATACTGACTTCTGATTAACATTAGTAATTTAAAAAACACTTTATTTTTAATGTATTACTGAGCTTCCAACTATTTAAAAAGTAATTTCATAATAATCAAACCATAGATATTCTCAGTTTCAGGATAATCTAGATTTGAGTTCAGAGCTAGAGGTAGAAGTCAGCTGCCAAGTCTGAAAATGATACACAGACATGAATAACACCAATAACATCCACAAGATGAGATAGGCTGAGCTAGATCTTTGGCTGTTCTAGACTACTGGTTCTACCAGTGGACAAACTGGTGTCAGCAGAAAGTTTGGACAAGGGAAAATTAGTTTTACTCTCTGACTCATTGAGAAAGAATTAACTAGGCAATCTCCCATTGTATTCCCCCCAAATATTTGTTTTCTACAGCATAGTCTTGAGTTAATTTGATTTTTGTCTTGAGTTTTGATTTGACTTCAGAGAAAGAAGTGCATATGGAAGTAGGAGGATTGAATTTAGCTGTAATGAGGGCTTAAATCAATTCATTGCTGTAGATGCTCGGCAATCCCAGCAATACAAATCCTATGGCTTTCCACAATCCAGGGCTAAAGAATGCATTGAGAAATGCTGACCAAAATGTGTGTCACGTTCTGCAAGACACTGACTTGGTTCTGAAACTGTGACAACCTGGTTCCTCTTCTGATTACTGCTAACACTTCCAAATTGGGTAATCCTTTAGCAGAGAGGTCATCCCATGTGTATCTAAATGGCTATTCAAATTGGAGTACTTAATTAACTAGGTGTCGAGCAATGGCAATATCTACCAGAAGCATATGGTATAGGCAGATTTAACTCTTAATTATCTCCATTAAGGCATAGGTAATTTTAGGTGCATTTAAAAATCTTTTTTTGTAAATCTAGTATTAACCTTTTTTTAATTAAAGGAAGCATGCGTATTCTTCATGTTTAGGAAAATTAGCTGAAGTTCTAGAAGTCAGTGGGTAATGTCTCTAGGAAGTGCAGAGTAAAGGCCTAATCTCTGAAAGCAAGCTTAGAGAGCGGGATTTGCCACAAACCAGCATGCAAATGATTCCAAAAAGACTAATGTACTTATGAGGCAGAAGAGGGAAAGTGCAACAAGACTTATTTAATAAGAATTAATAAGAGGAGTTATGCCCAGTTGTGCTATCTGCATTTGGTTTGATATAAACCACAGAATTTCTGAGGGTAGGCACTGTCTGACTCTAGAGAGCTGGAATACCAGGAATTGTCAGCTCGCTTTGTATTTCCAGAGCAACTTGTCCCAAATATGTACTGATGTCAGCAGCACAAATGCGTCTGTAGTCAATTAAAATGCTTTTCAATTTTTTTTAAATACTGTAAATTCTGCAGTGTTGTTCTTCAGCTATCACCTTCTAAGATGAAACAGCTACTGAAAGCACCCCTGTGTAAGACAGAATACAAAATGTCTTCTCATCCCAGTGATACTTTGTGGTGACAGCTTCAGTGGCAGCAGAACTAGAGCAGCGTTAGTCACTGTCACCTCTGCAGATCCTTGGGGCCCGAGTTACAGGTACAGGGCAGGTAACAGGGCAGTGAAACTGGTGAAGCAACGCGTCCTCCTGGGTGTAGTCATTTCCTAAAGTGGAAAAGACAGCATCCTTGAACTTAATGGTGGCTGTTGTGAAATATCTTGGCCAGCTAAAGGCAGGGGAAGATTGAAAACTCCAAACTTCATATTCAACAGAAGAAGAGTTAGGTTTTCTTATTTTGCTTTTAGCTGATTGCAAAAGAACAATATGTCTCCAGGACAGACTGGCGGAGGACTTGGCAACTGTTTGCTGGTGAGCGAGTGTCATTTCTCACCACCACTTCTCCATGTTTTCCCTTTAGAAGACAATACAGCACAGTTCTGCAAATCTTCCCCCAGCACTGGAGAAGGATGTGTTTGGAGATGGTGGAAGAGGAGTCTCAGTGCCTACAGATACTTCACTTATTACCACGGAACTGAAATACTGACGTGAATCTTTTCTCTTTTAGGAGTGTGACTGACATCAGAAGCCCCGCTAGCTATTTAGTCAGAAGCCAGATGGTAGATAAGGAAAAAGCAAGTAGCAGGTGACAATTAACACATGCTTAGTCCCTTAGAATGCCTGCGCATCCCAGGACAGAAAGATTCACCAGGCAGGTAAGAAGAAAGCATTGCTCCTGGAACCCAGTTATTATGTGTTAGGGGTACAAAATGGAAATTTGTTCCCATAGGGAAAAACAGTTGCTATAACTCTTGTTTTGTTTGGTCACAAATAATTTGATTTGGGGATGACCAACCTTGATATTTCTGGTTTTACTAATATGACAGGCTTCTAACTGCTTAGTCTGTGGGATGTAGAATAGGATGGGAAGCTGGTGAGAAATATGCTGTCACATGATGTCTGAAGTATTATGCAGATAAAATTTAGAAACCTCCCTCCTCCAGTTTATCCTGTTTGGAGAGATGCATAAAAAATAAATGGCTGTTTCAAGTGAAAGCAAGTGCTATTTCATCTAGAATAAGCATTCTGTTGTGAAAAGATTTACAGTATTAACCGTTCTCCACTACTGTTTGCAATCACTGCTTCTTTTCAGTCTTTCTCACTTTGCTTCTTCTCTGCTCTATTTTCATATTTGGAACATCCCTCATTTGCCTGTTAGCTTTTCTTCAGATAGTCTGGAAGGTGAAGAATGACCAGACAGAATTCAAATGCCATTTTGTTGTGCTTAATAGCTGATTAAAAAAGAGCTGGCCCATCTCTAGTGTTCACGCGCAAATGCGCTCTCTTGGGTTTTTTAAATTGAGTCATAATTGCCTGTGCCAGAAGCTGTCAGTACAGCAGGACAGAAAGCAGTCAGCTCTTCCTGGTGTTATATAAAGTTGTCATTTTGGAAGAATGAGCAACGATAAAGAACTGCTGCAGTGCTTTTGCCTATTTTCACAGTAAACCATGATGTTCGTGTTGCTTGTAGTTTTGAACTCTTTTCTATTAAATTATGTTTCTCTTGTAAGAAAAGAATTCAAAACAAAGCAATAGGAATTTAAGCACAACGTATTTAAGAAAAATAGGGCTGGATTTCTAGAAGAATTTCTATCAAACATGCACATTCCTGCATGCAGAATAATAATGTCCGACAAGATTCAAGACCTTCATGTAAAACATGAAATTGAGTGTATTGTTTCTACTGTGGCAAGCACATCAGCACATGCTAGCATCTACCTGTAGAATAAAGGAAAAAAATTAATATAAAATACTCTTATGTCTGTGTATTATATGTACAACAGCATGGTGTCTTCCCTAATCATGTGTGATTTCATCGGTAATATAAGGCTTAATTAATATTTGTGAGTGGATGAGGAAATGGGCATAAACTTGAACATAAGAAGTTCCATCTAAACATGAGGAAGAACTTCCTCACTTTGAGGGTGGCAGAGCCCTGGAACAGGCTGCCCAGGGAGGTGGTGGAGTC
>JAOXJM010000063.1:19406170-19424457 GCA_026413425.1 Tringa solitaria
AGCTTCTTTTCACCTTCGTTCTGATGTGTTTCAGGTAGAGAGGGGACTTCTATACAGATTGTTACCTTGGCAGAAAATTCAGGTGTCCAATCTTTATTATGTTTGGTTTTACTCAAGATATGGTAAACTGCGTGAGAATTAGTATTTATGGCAGATTTGCAGATTATTTGGTTTTGATAAAAATGTTGGTTTTACCAAATCCTCTGGAAGCTTCAGGGAACTGGAAGAAAAAAACTCCAAACAATTACTTATATACTTCTGTTCTTCTGTTTGCAATTTCTGTATGTTTCAGTTTTCAGGTGCTGCATTATTGTGCCCAATCCATTGCCTTCTCTCGTTTCCAGAAAACGCTATGAATGAACTTGCAGCCATCATTTTAAGTGATTAAAGCCCTGTAAAGGGCAGTGAGTTACATGTGAAAATCTCTCTTCTGAATTAGTGATAACATGGGAAGTATCCAAAATAAGTCAGCTCATGTACCTCTGTGTTTCCAGTTCCCATGGGAATATGTCAGAAGACAAGCTATGTTATTAAGTTAACCAAACACAAATTTGCCTTACAATTTTTCCATTCACTCAAATGGGACGTGAATAGTTTGTTTCCTAATCTGCACAATTACCCTGGAGCTCCTGTTGCAGTGTGTCAGTACGATGACAGCTTCCCCTGAATGACAACTCACAGCTCTAGTGAAAAATGACAGGATTTGTTAACCAAGTTTGTTTAAAGAAAAGACTCAGTTCTTGAGTGACTCTGTTTCTCAGTGGCATCACAGTTAATCATTACTGCATTTTATAATACACCTTAAATATACTTATTTTTAAATGGATCTGATTGGCATGCTTAAATGGACTGGTAATGGTGTATTGTACAAGATTTTGTATAACAGAATATGCCGTAGCACTACCTACTAACATAATATTGTTGATAGCAATTAGAGGATGCTCAGACACATTCTACATGTTCTACAATGCGATCTCCTAAAAGCAAGCAGTGATGATGGGTCTGCGGGTTTGTAAAAGTGCACCTTATGGGCAGGGATTTGTATCATGCCTTTTGTTGTCACTCGGGCGGTTCCTGTCACTGCCCTTTGTTCTAATGGAGCTCCTATTTTTCATGTAGCATAAGCCACTGCTTGTCTCCCTGAATGTCCGTTAGTATGGAACTCTGTTATATGTGATATTGCATCTTGCAATAATAGCATCTTGCTTAACAAAAATGGTGACCTGAAATGGGTATTTTACACCCATGAGCAGAGGTATGGAGTCTTGGGCTGAAAGCTGACTGGGAAGCTCTTCCGTGATTTTTATCCTCATGAATGGTGTAGCTAGAACTCTGAATATGAATTACTGTAAGGATTGCTGTTTATTTTAAATATGAGTTTTGGAACTTGAACTCGTGTCTGTGCTATACATTGACTGTTTCAGCTCTTGGGATGGGGGATTGACTGTGACGTTTGTGTGGCAGGTAGCGTGAGCCTCTATTTGTACTTGCAGGCTTAGGGGAATTGCTGCAAAATATCTCTATAATTATAATAATGTGATCCCCCCCAAAATAAGGAAATTAACTCCCAATGTAAGTGCTTTTGAACACTTACAAAATGTTCAGAAAGTCTGTAATATGTTCACAAAGTTTTAAGGTGCAGTAAGGCAAAAGTCTTAACAAAAGTGTGCTGCAGACATTAAAGAGACTAATGCTGTTGTGCTGATTTCATTTTTCTTTTGTTGTATAAATATATATATAGTACATAAAAAAACCATTGGAGTTGATCTGGTTCATAAAACCTTGCTGGTTTGCAAATCATAATGATATTTTAACGGCATTGCCTGGTTCTGAGTTACTATCTGTAGGCATCTTGCATTATATTATACCTTGGAATTGCATCTGAAACTTGTGGCTGCACAATACTTTTGGGGAAATTTGGTATTTAGGGTTAAAGGAACAGCCCAACTTCTAGGTAGGATCTCTGGTGTGACATTCTGGTGGTGGTAACTTCTACAGCTTCTCCTTTGTTTCAACAGTGCTGATGCCTTTGCACTGCTCTTCAGTGGCAGCAGCTTTTTTTTTTGACTCCTTACATTCCACTTACCTTCTTACCTTCTTCATCTTTATGGCCATTGATTTTCTTGAGATATTCATGCAACACCTAAAAAATTCTTCTCTAATTAATCATGCCATATATATTTGGTACCAAACCCCAGAGACTTTCAAAGGAGCATTGATTTCTCGAGAGTGTATGTATCTATACATTTTGTTCAGTATATATAGATATCCATGGTTGGTAACTGTTTAGTATATTGGTAGGTGAAGAAGGTCTCTATGAACAGGATGACTCTGAAAAAGATGCTGATTTTGAATTTCCAGTAATTAAATGACAGTTAAATAATTTCATCAGCATTAAATAACCTTAATAAATAGGATTTCTAATTCTAAACAGTTAATGACTATGACAATTTGTTTTCAGCAGTTGGAAGGCATTTAAAATATTCCAGTATTTTACTCTGTTAATGCTTAAATTATATTACTTGGGCTAATAATAGGACTTGTATTGCTATTACTTAAATGCCTATAAGATTTCCCACAGACTTTTAGTACTAGCCACTGTGGTACAGCTGACTTGACCTCATTACCATTCTCAAGATCCAGTAGCTCCTTCTCCCCCACCCCAACGCTATATCTACTTTTCATGTGTTGGGTTAGAAAAGCTCTTATTCTGAAGACTCAATAACCCATTTTTTAGTAGAGTTGGTTCAAAATGTTTTGCAGTCACAGATAGTATTGCCTGGGTGTTTTACATAAAGCAAAGCTGTTTATGTAATACAAGCAGAACATATAATGCATGGCAAATAGTATTGGTGATCTTTATGGTCCCGAATTCTATTCCCTGAAACTGAAGGGATGGTTTGGTTTTGTTTCTGTTTGTAAACACTATTTCACATTTTTCCAGTGGCCAAGGTTAGGTGGTCATAAATGAATGGACAAACATCTAGTGAGTCCAGAAATTATCAGAACCACTTTAAGAGTGTTTTTTAGAATTGCTGACATAACTGAGGCTAGATGACAAAACATCTAATATCTATCTTCTTAAGAAAAATGTCATAAACACGTACTTGAGGATAATGTAAATGCATGAAATAATTGTCATCGCCTACATGAAGATCAATAGCTTTTCTGAACTAGCAGGCTTTTCCATATAAATTGCTACTTTTTACCAGTTTTCCCCATTTTTTTTGCCAAATAAATTTTATAAAGGCCATAAATGGAAAGTGTGATGCGTCTGCTTAAACATTACAGTATTAACAGAGGGCATTTTCTTGTTACTGTATTTAACTGAAATCAATGACAATTTTACTTGAAAAAAATGTTTTATAGCACCGTCAATTGAAAGAAATGCTGTTTCCTTCCAAATGTGTGGAATCAGATGCACGTGGATTGTCAGCATGTGTGTGGCTGGACTTTTATGACCGTAATACTCCCTTTTGCCATGGATATCTGTAATGGAGATCTGCATCTATTATCCTGGCGGACCGGGATAAGAGGCTGTCAATGGCACGGCAATGTTGGAGTGGAAACGTCACAGTTAGTGTATTCTGTTCTGGTAACAGCTCTATCATATCACAGGGACTTGTCAGGAGAAAGGTCTCCATGTCATTATAAAAGAAGGGTCAAACAGTATTACCAAAACCACTCCACACTTCAAAAAAAATATTATAACAGTTTGAAAGTTTTTTGTTATGAGTTAGAAAGTATTTCCTCTCATGCACATGTAGAGGGGGTAGAATGAAGATAAATCTTGTAAACATGAAAATTACTAAGGATTCCAGGCCAAGATGGATTAACTGCCAGGCAACTATTTCATCTCATACTTGGGAAGTTGATTTAGGATCCAAAACAAGTTCTCTGAAATGTCTGCGTTTCACCCGACACGCTGGTGTCCCACACTTAATGAAAGTAGCATTTCTAGTACATCAGTACACTAAATCAATACACATTCACATGAAGAATTAAATGACTTTCATATCTGCTGTGTACGGACTACCCTGTACGCGTCTGGATGCCTCCTTACTCTTGTTGCTACCGCTACGTGGAGAAGCAGCTCTCCTTTTGCTTTTCTGTAGCCACTAGTAATTTAACAGATAGTAGCTGGCAGCATTTGAAAATGTATTTATTTATCTAGATCTCTTAATCCAACTCTTTCTCCTTAGCTTCATGAGAATGATCAGGATGCCAAATTTGGCCTCAGACAGTGCCATCTTTTTTTGTTAGAAACCTGACAATTACTTCAGTGTATTTATAAGGATACTTCTAATATAGGCTATCTTCCTCCCTTTCCTGGCTTTCCTTCTTTTGCTAGCCTTTGATTTAACTCCATAGCAAGCAGTCAGTCGTCCTATATACTGTAAATAGTTATACAAAATAATGGAAGAGTTGCCATTTTACTGCTGATACTGAAAACCATCTTTCTGTGAAACACCAGAAAAAACCCATATTTTCTTTTGTCACTCAGCTTTCTCATTGAGTGCCTTATGGAAATAAAGTCTAAATGTTTGGGTGTGGGACACCCTATGTTTGGTAATCATAGGAGTGGGGCAGCACCAGGGTAACAGTTTATTCCTACATGTGATTATTCCAGACTTGTTCCATGAAAATACATAATGCAGTTGTTGATGCCCTAGTGAGAAAAATACCAGCTGCAGGCTGTTCCTTCCATGCTGCTTTGTGCAGGGACGGTCCGTGTGGGTGTGGTATTAAGGCCTCGTTGGCAGATGTTTGGGATGACTTCAATATTCACAACTGGCAAATCCCCAAGTGAATTGTGGAGGTCACCTCAAATGAGTTACATTTCTTGAAATAAGCTTCTGCAAAAATCTCAAGTGGCTCGGTGGCATCTCGTGAGCAGCCAGGCTAGTGCCGAGCAGTAGTTGTCTGGTATAAACATGTCGAGAGCATCCTGGGCAAGGCCTGATTGTATGTGATGAGTAACAGAGAACACACTTCGTTTTTAAGCTGCATATGCTTTTTGATTTTCCTTGTAAGAAGAGGTACTACATGAAAGTACTTACAGACAGCTCATTGGATTACAACTTCAATGGTATTTTAATATTTGTGTCACTTTAACTGAAGGTGTCATCGCCGAAGTAGCGGGACTAGTAAACGCAGTAGTTACCGATGCATAGCTTTCTGGCTTGGCTGGAGAGGTTTCACTGCTCCTGGATGAGTACTGTTCTATTGACTTTTTAAGGCCAGCTGATAATAAGTAGAACATTGCCACCTTTTGGTCATAAAGAAAAGGCATACGGTTAAAGAAGCAGCATTATGCATGTTGGGATGCTGCAGCAATACTATTGAATAGTATCATTTGCAATGTAACTGCTCAGTAATGGTAGCCCAGTTCAGTGGAGGTTGTAGGCATCGTTTGCTTTGATTGTGTGTATTTCATACCACGGTGATGTGTTTAGAGAGAATATATTATGCTACATACTAATTAGGTTTTCCTGAGGACTGAATTACATATGCATTGTGAAGATAGTATGAAAGCTACCATGGTTACCATTGTGCACCCAGCAACTTATTTTATACAGTGCCAATTAATCTGAGGTAATTCTTGAGAGAGAAGAGCATAGAATAAGGAATACTAATGTCTCAGCTGAAAGATGGAAATTAGATAGAAAAGCACAGCTTTTATTGAAGATTATATGTCAGGGTCAGCATTTATAAATGAATCCACCTGTAAGACTAAAACCAACAGCTCTGTCTTACATAAAAAATAGTATCTCTCTAGGCCTGATGGGCACACAGGACCCACTGCTGCTTTATCAAGGATATTCTCTGAACAGGAATTTTTTCCCTTCTTGTGATTTTAATGCCATATTCCTGCAGTTCAGGCTATAATTGGGGATTATTATTATGTCAGAAAGAGGGTGCAGTTTCATGATGCAAAGCTATCTCTAAACCCATCTAAAGGCAGGTTACAGTTGCTAGGGACAGAACTTATGCCTCTGGCCAAAGACTTCTAGTTGGCAAGAACTGATTTAACTCCTTCCTCTTCCCAACAGGTCGGTGTTGCTCAGGTTATGTTGGCTTCTTAGTCAGCTTGTCCCCTCAGGGTGAGGTGTATGGCAAAATTCATGTGCCAGCCATATGCAATGGATGGTTATAACTCTTACGTGTCTTTCTTAACACATCCCTTTTGCATTGGGACAAATCATTTTAGTAAATGAAGAGAAACCATTTGAGAGCCTTCAGATCCGAATTCCTCCCCCCAGTTCTGAACACAAACCACTGTTGTTGCAATTTCTAGATGAGAACTTTGAGGAAGGGTCAAGTGAAGACACTGGATAAGCTCCTGACAGAATTGCAAATTTCCCGCTTGAATGTTTTGATTAGATTCCCTGTACCTATTTATAACAAAACAGCACAAAAAGCATGAGGACTGTGCAGAACAGTGCTGTGCAGTGTCTCTGCCATGCCTCTGGATGCTTTTTTTTTTCCTGGCATAGCAGTCTTGGAGAGTTTTGCTGTGGATTCTGGCTGCAGCAGCTGTAAATACCTAGCAACAAAGATCTAACAGCTCTAATGAAGTAAATAGCTTAAAGAATAACAGTATTGACATTTTATAGCTGTTTCAAAATAGGAAGGTGCAGACAAACATTGACATGAGTTTAAAAATCCTTTCAATCCTTAAATTTTATTCTTACTATTTTGCAAAAATGTCTGCAACATTGAACGCTAAACATTAAATGTTTAGAAGAAATTCTACCATATCTTTTGATTCGCCAACACGCATGAACAGTTGGCTTTAAGCTAACTTTATACTGAAACAGATGAGGGAATCTTGTATGACCCATTCTGCTGGCTGAGCAGCATCACCTTCTGTGGGGCTGGCAATTTTTGGCAAAAGAGTGATGCTACCAAACAGTTGGGAGGCAGTACCTTTGGCCTCCACAGATGTTCCAGCAGTTAATAGTTGCCCAAGGCAGAAGATCTGATGCTTAAGTCATGGAATGTTTATCTTCAAAACTAGAAATCAAACTACTAAAATGCATATGCGCTTTTTCCAAGTGTTACTTGTTAAAACAGTTCATTGGCTTATGTGACTTGTAACTTATAGTATTACTATTTTTCATTAAAAACTGATTTGCTCTACATAGTAAAGCACATCAACAAAAGTAAAATTAAAGCATTTTAAACAAAATTCTTTAATAAAAGAAAATAACGTGTTTCAGTAACTTTTCACTCTTTAGTGATAGTCACTTGTAAACTGTTTCTACAACGTTCTTAATACTCCAGTAGTTGGACTGAAGATGCTTAACTCTGTAGGATTAATCACTGGATGACTCTTATAATATTGTATAATTAATATTTCTCTTGCAGTGCTTTGAAATGTAATATAGTTGGGAGTGTGTTTGCGAGATGTAAATCAGAACTATTTCTTGCCTGCTTACCTCGTACTTTAACAGAGCCTTGAAATTCATGTACATCCTTCTTTTGTTTCTAAGACCATGACAATATTTTTTTCAAAGCTCTGATCAGAATTAATTGTTCACTCAAGGGGGTATAACAGAGAAAAGCTGCAATGATTCATGACAGTAAACACAATTAAGTTTATTACAAAAATCGTTATACATCATGCACACGTTTTCTTTTTAACATGAGGAAACTCTCTCCTAAGGTATTTTCAGAAGAAATTTCAGGTTACAAGCCAAATATTTTGGAAAATGATTAGGCGCTGATTCAGATCATATGTATTAATCTTTGTGTTGAATGAAAAGAAGAGCTGCACAAATGTGTAACAAAAATCAAGGACATCTTCACTTCTGCTGAAGCAAGTTCACATTTAATCATCCAGTTCTTCGCAAAAATATTTCTGCAACCTGTGTCAATGGAATAGACACAAGTTTAGAAAGGAAGTTTATATAATTATCTAATTATCTAATTTCAATAATAAAATAATTGACTGTCTAAATGGAAATAGTAGATGAGTAATTATGCATAGAAACCTTAGCTTTTCATTCTGATGAAATCTGCTTGTTCTATGAACTTGTCTTCCTTGGTAAAATGGTTGCTTTCTATTAGTTTTTGTTATAATGCTTCAAGTTAAGTCTTTTCATTTTCTGTGGGCAAAAAAAATAAATCATGTAAAACCCTTTTGCAGGTTTCCCTTTAGCTCTAGCAGCAGAAACAGCCAACTTGTAAAAAAAACACCGTACCTGAGCACCCAAACAACCAAGGGCTCCAGGTAGGTCAGTTGTTGCCGTTGCTCCTAGGGCTGGAAATGGTGGTTTTGGTAGCAACATGTTTCAGACACTGATACATCAGGCAAGATGGTTACGACATTCTTCAGAGCATCTGGTTCTTTGGATGGATGGACACACAGATGGGGAAGTTCTGAGTGACTGAACATTACTGAGGTTATTCAGCAAGCTGGCACAAATTTGTTTCTCCTCTAGGAAGCCTGCAGTAGAGCTGTAGGCCATTACAACTGAAAACCTGGAACTAAAAGGACAGAAGGTAACAGGGGAATACAAGGAAAACTATATTAATTAATATTTTTAGGAGGTTACCTTTTAAATTAAAATTCTAAGATGAAGTTCATGCATTAAGAATATATAATATGGTATAAAATATGGTATAATATATATATAGTATAAAAGCAACTTCATTTACAATCCAAATGAAAGAACATAAAATGTTTCTTTTTGCAATTTATGATACTTCTAGAAATTAGGACTCTTATCTTACAAATACAAAAAATTACAACGAGATCAACAAAACAACTGTAGTTAACTTGACAGTAACTGTCACAGGATAGTGTCTGCTAAATTATATTCAAAGAAATGAAATGTTGAATTACTTATCTGTTGAATACCACGCTGAATTACGCTTTTGAAGAAGGGTATCCATTGCTTCTAATGGTGCTAGTTCATCCCTCCCACCCTTTCTGTTTTACCAATTTATAAATGCCCTGATTTCTGGCAACTTTTGGTTTTGTACTTAAGTTGTATAATTTAGCATAGTAAATAGCTGAGACTGGCAAGCAGTGTTTAACTGATAGCATATCCAGCAATTTCTTTTATATTTGGGAGTAATTGTAAGCACAGAATAAAACTGATTATTTCAGCATATGTAGCAATAGTCACAAAAGTTGGGTTTAATTTTAGATTTTGTCTATAGTCAATTGAAAGAGGGTGGTACTCTGTATTAACCTCTACTGAGGATGGAAGGAGCCAAAACCTACCATAACTACATTTATAAAACATTCCCTTTAATCTCTGTTTTGTAGCATATTGTGCGACTGGAAAAAAAGTTGGATTTGTATATCGCCTGCAAGCTCATCACTTCACTGTTGAGTATTTTATTTATCCATTCTACATGAATGATGCTGTTTGTTGTCAAGTTTGATTGGTAAGACTTTTTACAAGGTCTTTTAAGGCATAACTCCATTTGGAATAACTTTAAGGTTATCCTGTCCTTAAGGCAGAAGTAGTAAGACTCTCTCCTCTTGTCATTGAGGCGTATGTAATGTAGAGGAAGACAGTGTTCCACGTGAACTAAATTCTTTAGCATGGAAGAGAAGAGAGTCCCAGTGAGCAGACTTTTGCTCATTTACTCCCTGCAGAGAAATGACATTTGTTCTCTACAGCATTTTCTCTTGAGAGGACCAGTTATTGGCTTATGTCACAAGCAGTCTACCGTTCCTTGGTGATATATTCCTTAAGGCATACATGGATCACTTTCAATACTCAGTGATCCAAATTCAACTCTTATTGATTGTATGAATGTGCTGGGGCTGTGAGAACAGAAATTGTACTTGTGTATGTGTTAAAGTTCATCTGGTTTTCCTTCTGACAATGTGCTGCCAGGTGTTTCTTCCCCTATATGTTGTGTTTGTGTATATTCGTATATACATATATATGCTTATATTAATAAAAGGCTTTAGTGGCCTTCTACTATTAATTGGCTGGTCCTAATTCTGCTCAGCCCCCTGCCACTGATAGGGACTTACTGAGTCTGTCTAGAGAATCCTTTACCCACTACAGCTGGTTTGGGGGTAAGTAACAGGCAATATACATAAATAATAGACAATATTGCTAACTTTTTTGTTGGTCTGAGGATTATTAAAGCGAGCAAATTCAAGATGTGTTGAGGGGAAAAAATTACAATGACAAAATACCGTAAAATGTTACGGAAAGGATATGGTATCTCCACACATCCCTTATAGTCTCTATTATTGGAGTTCATTTGAGACATTAAGCCCTTAATTCTTTTTTTCATTCCTTCTCTCGCTTGTGGAAAGGTTTAGGTTCTTATGCTCTATTTTTGAAGGAGAATTTGCTGATAATAACTGTATAAGAATACAGTAAAATAATTAAATGATAACTATTGGGGTGAGCAAGTCTCATTAACGTGCTTGTGCTGTGCAGCTGAATGTCAGGAACACATACGGTATGATACAGTCAGTGAGAAGTCAACAGTGACTGGAACAGGCATTTTTATTATTGAGGTACTTCTGCATGGTTTTGCCAGGACTGAGCATGAGGGGGGGGGGAAATAAATAAATCTGAAAACAATCTCAGTCAGAGAATGGGGAAATAACCCACTTATGAACTTACTCCTGCCTGGACTCATGGCTTTTTTAGCCTTCTTGGTTAAACAGATTAAGCCAACTGTTCTGCTGCTTTACACAGTACATTAAACACCTTAATCATACTGTCCTCTCTTGCATTAATAAATTTAGCATTTGTATTCCTGAAGCAGCTGTTTTCTTCTCTTGCTCTATTTTAGTTCTTCTTCAGAATACAAATTCCAGCTCATTTCCATTTTTTTCAGACCTAAGACTTTAGAAGTTTTGTTTTCCTGGTTGTTATTTTAACCCTCTAGACCAAAAATTGAATGCTTTGAGGACCACTGCTATATTTTTTCCAATAAATATTCCCTTTGTTGTTAAATATTTCCCAGTATTCTTGATGAACATCCTTCTAGAAGGGAGGGTATTCTGGGATAATATATTTGAGACAGAAGAGCTTGTTCCTCTTCTTGAATTTTATTTGGAATTAATTGCTTTCGTGCAGAACTAATTGCTGTATTTTCACAGGTAAGTTCTCATTCTGGACACATTTCAGTTTTTACACATCAATGAATAAGATACACCATAGAGATGGAACTTTTAAGATGGAAACTAATGGGGTCTATGCTTTGTCCTTCTGAGAACCTCAGATGCAAAATATCATGAATTTGGCAGTTTCAAGTTTTGGTCATAGGTGCAGTTACTGATCAGTCCCACCCCTAGCTGTTGAGCTGACTGCTGTACAGTGATCTGCTGCTTATTTTTTCAAATCTGAAAAAGATTCCTTTAAATGAAATCGGGCTTAGATCAAATGATTTTAAATTAATATTGTTTATCAAGACTGGAATATCGTTCATCAAGATGGAGATAATTTTTTTCGTAGTAGCCCATATGGTGCTGTGTTTTGAATTTGTGACCAGAGCAGTGTTGATAACCCACTAATGTGTTAGGAACTGGCCAACTGTGCTTACCTGGCTTCAGGGCCTTCTCTGTTTCCCTCACTGCCCCACCAGTGAGTGGGCTGGGGGTGCACAAGAAGGTGGGAGGTGACAGAGTCAGGAAAGCTGACCCCAACGCACCAAAGGGCTGCCCCATACCACATGACATGGTGCTCAGCAATAAAAGCTCAAGGCAAGAGGAGAAGGGAAGACATTAAGAGTTATGGCTTTTGTCTTCCCGAGTAACTGTTACTTGTGATGGAGCAGAACAGCGGGTTGGGAAGTCTCAGCTGATCCATCTGAAAATGCCATTGCAAGGATCCTTGTGCCAAGCTCCTGTTGGCACCCACACAGTGACCAACCATCCCGCTAAAGAGATTTGATTCCACCATGTAAGTTTTAACATATGCCAAGATGATAATTAGTTTTATTATGATTTTTTATTTAAATAAATGGTCTCTGCGTAACAAGGGCTAACTCTAGGATGAAGCTGGGGTACCATGTAACATGTTAGAGATTCATTTTGCAGTACTTCTTTGCTTTAACCTACTATAGAAGTAAACTGCTAACTAGACCTTAAGATTTTGCATTTCTTATGTGCATACTACCGTGAATGTTCTGTGGCAATGTCTGAAAGTGCAGAATATCTTAAAACAGGAGGGAGCAATTTAGAAAGAAATGCTTGTAGCTTTTTATGTTTTAAACACAGCCTTCCTGGGAGTTTTGCATACTATTGTCAGGCCAAAACATCATTTTAACACTGTAGGAATTAACATAACATGTTCCACAAAGACTCAAGGAAGCTGTCTAAAGTTCTAACATTCATACTGCTTGAGAAAAAACTTCTGCGAACACTGCAGGATACTGCAAATTGCAGCACTGGAATCTATTTTATTTTAGCTGACTACCAGCACTAGATGGTTAGTTATTTTTCCTCAGATCCTGCCTTTGTGTACTACACAAAGGAAAGCGTATGTTTTGTTTTATTGCCTTTACTGTGCCAGCAAACATGCAGAATAAGAATGACTGATGTTCTGTGAGATTTCTTATCTTTCATGATATGATTTCTTTAACAGCCATTCTTACTCTTCTCCCTACATATTCTGGGTGCTGAATGCAATTCATCATTTCACATCTTTTTTCTTACTGCCATTCTCTGTGTTTTCTACTTTTTCAGGCTTAGAGGGCAGAAAAATTGTTGTAACAAACATTGTCAAAAAAAGGCAAAATGAGAGCTTTAATTATTCTTAATGCAGAGCTATTTTATCACAGCAGAAATTAACAAATCTTTAATAGAAACCTACATTTTCTTTTACCGGGTCATTTTTAAGGATAGCCTTGGGTCAGAGTGTCTTTCTCCCCTTCTCTTCCCCCCACTCCAAGAAAAAAAAAAAAAGAAGAAAGGGGGGCACCTGCATGAATAAGACATGGAGAAGACTGTAGTCTTATCCAAGAAGGATCGTACTTGTGGACTGGTTTGTTATTTCATTCTGCTTGTTAATTCCTTGTTTCCTATGCTGAGAATTCCCATAAGGATGCCAGTTACAGGGATAAGGTTTGCATGCCAGCTGTTGACTGGACAACTGGACTTCCTCCATTAAACTTACTTTGCAATAAGCCGCTTCATAACCATAATTTCATAGTAGTTGTCACTTTGCACTGAATTTTGCTATTGATAAAAACGTGAAGGCATTTTAATTCTATGATACATAATTATAATGGGACTGAATTGACGCAGAGATTGTTATGGAGGGAGAGTGACAGTGTTTTTACACTGAGGAGGTTAAAAAGCCCAACTTCCAATTATGAAGTTGCTTTACTGCCTTAGGAGGTCAGTACCTATATAAAGAAGCTGCAGCAAAGGCTGGCAATGAAAAGGAATGAGTTGAAGTGATTTTTATAGGAGTCACACAGCAGGTCAGGAGTAGAGCGAGGAATAAATTTCAAGTCTCGTGAGTCCCAGCGCAATGTCTTTGCAGCAAATTCTGCTGTTCTAGAAATCTCATTACTTACTGAACAGACCAGAAGAATGTAAAAGTTGGGTTACACACTGTACCAGTTGGCAATCACTGTGCTCTGCTTAAAAAAACCCACAAAGCTGTATTAAATCTAATTAACCTTCAACTATCTCTGATTACAAAAAAATCCATGAAAGATGACATGTCATCTATACAAGCATTTTATGATCTCTTCTGAAAGAAAAATATCTGGAATCTAGAGTCATGGTAGAGTTGTAGGCACTCACTGGCAGAGACAGCAATAGAAATGTATCAAATACACTGAGGGACTAGGTAGGGAGGGATGATTCTGCATCCTTCTCTCAGGATTTCTAGTTCTCAAGATTTGGGGAGTGGTGGTGTTTTTTTAATTGGGAAATATTGCCTAATATGATTATTTTTTTAACCAGCTCTATTCTTTGCTTCAAAAACATCCCATTATCTTTTCAAACAAGTTTTTTGTCTTTTCCCAAGTTCTGCAAACAACTTTTTAAAGTTATAGAAGGACTTGCAAATGCATCACTAATTATACAAAAATTATACATAGGCTCACTAAAAAAAACTCTTAAAAATCAGCTAAAATCTTTGTTCCTTTTTACAGAATTAGAGCACCTAGTGTAAAGCACAGTGGATAGAAAAGCTTTCATCATAAGTGCTTACTTGGGGAAAAGATCTGGCAGATTAAGAGTGTAATACTGAATGTGGAAAAGCTTGTCTAGCTTTCATTAATGCCATCTTCTCACTTTGTCTCTATTCCCTCCCTGAAGGCTAATCTGTAAGTGTAGACAGACAACTGCAAAGTAATTTCCAGCTGGCACTCTGTAGAAAAACATCCTGAATATCTAAAGTTTATCCAGAAAAAATAACTAAAATTACTTCTATTATACCACCAAGATCATGGGACACTTCACAAACAGACCAGCATAAAAATACTCAATCATATGTTAGATTACTCAAAAATAACTACTTTCTTAATTGGAATTGAGACATGTCATTTTGTATCCTGTGACCCATATAAGACTTTTTTAAGGAAGAGCTTTCCCATGTACTAGTGTATCTGAAGATCCTTATAGCATAGATATTTTGATGGATATATTAAACAGCTGCGATAAAAGAACATGGAGGATATCCATTCTAGTGCAGCTGGAGATAGCCCTAATCACCCACAAAGCATGGACGAAAGAAACAGTTTTAATAGTTAAAGCACAGTTTAATAGATAAAGAGGTCTCTAACATTTCCTTGGTGCTTTCCTTCTGAGTATTACAATGAACTATGTTGATAGGTAGGGATGCAAACTGGGTTGCTGTTTTGATAACCGTAATTACTGGTGGTAACAAACATGACCAGTCTATCAGTATGTTATTCCTTGCTTTGCAATGCTGGCACGTACCTGAAGTGCAGAAACGTTAAGAAGTTTCAAAAGGAAGATGGCCCACATAGATTTGAGATGCTAATTTAAATCTAGATACTTCCTACATAATGAAACTACACACAAATGCATGGATGTGCAAACTGTTAAAATATATCACTTAAGTGCAGAACACACCTGTGAAACAGGAATTACTATCTAAATGACTAAAACTCCCACAGAGATGATGGAATGTATTTATTAAGTAACTGTCAAGCTGATAACAAAGACTGATATAACTGTTAACTCCAGGTTTGTCAATTTAAAATAACAATACTAAATAAAGATCCTACATGAACATAAGCCTTAGCAATTGTATTGGGTGTATGTGGCAGGGTTTGTTAGCCAGGGCTGGTGGTGCTGCAGGAGGGTCTCTGTGGGAGGAGGTCAGGGTTGCCCCATGCCAGGGCCAGCTGACTCTGCAATTGGCCCAGCCCAGGACACAGCTGAGCCCATCAGCAGAGCTGGCAGTGCTCACCAAAGGGCAGAAAAGGCCAGAGGGCAGGAGAGGAAGGAATGAAAAGAGTGAGAAACAGGAGGGAATCCCAAGGTTGGAGAAGGGAGCAGGAGATCCATGTTGCCAAAGCAGAAACCTCTGTTGCAGTCTGTGGAGGACTCTTTCTTGGAGGAGATGGATATTTCCTGAAGGAATAATGGTCTGTGAAGAATCCATGCTGGAGCCAAGGAAAAGGGTGAGAAGGAAGGAGCAGCAGAAAGAGTCCTTTGTATACTCTGACTATAAGCTCCCACCCCACTAGCAATGCTCAAGGGGAGGGTGGTGGAGGAAGAGCCGGGGGTGAAGGAGTGAAGTTGAGCCTGGGGGAGAGGTGTTTTAATCTTTGTGTTTTCTTACTACTTGAATGTATTTTAGATTAACCTGATTTTCCCCAAGCCAAGTCACTTCTGCCTGCAACAGTAACTGGAAAGCAACCTCCCTATCTTTCTCTTGACCCACAAGCTTTCTTGTCCATGTTCTTCCTATTTTCATTCCAGTCCTGCTGATTGGGGAGTGAGTAAGCAGCTGAGTGATAGTCTGGTGGTAGGCTAACCCACCACACCTATAGACAATTAATGGTCCAAACTGTATTCCCTAGTGAAAGAAGGGAATGAGGTGATAAATGGCCAAAAATGAGATCTTCCCAGCACATAATCATGTGGTTGTAGCAATCACAGAAGTTGTTCTGCTCTACTGTAAAAGCAGTTGAACTATTGGTTCAGTGGACCATTAGTGCATGAATTTAATCTGTGTCTACATTTTAAGAAATCAAATGCTCATCCAAAGAAAGGAATTAAAAATACAATACAACTTGTCTCCAAAGAAATGGTGCAATAACGGACACCTCTTCAGGATCATTTCCACAAGAACAACGGCAGCCCTTTCCACCTGATGGTCCTCAGATTCCAGTGCTGTGAGGCTTTCCAAATTTGGCACGGCTGAGTCAGGCGCTCTGTACGCAGTGAGTTACTGATTTGACTCCCTTTTTATAGTGCACAAATAGCAGTACAAAATATAATAAACAATGTAAGTTTTATGTTTCAAAACTCTGCATTTGTTTAGCTCATTGCAATCATAAATTGCTAGTCCTTAGGAATACATTCTGAGGGGCCTAACTATGCACTTTTGAAAAGAAAATGAATTAATAAAGTATTCATAGCTTTTTCCTTTATAGTCCCAGTGCAGTGAAACATAATTCTCCATGGTGTGACACAGCTGTGTACTTTTCACAGTGATAATGGTGAACGGTAAAAGGTGATGTTTGAAATACCTATCAGCTTTCCTGAAGAGTGGTCTGAGGATTCCCTAAATCCACTAAAATCATTTTGTTTCAAGAAGTAGGACACTGAAGCAAAAGTTACAAGATAATAAAGCATGTTGGCGTTTCCTTTGTGAGAGACTGTAGAGAAAGATGTGTTTAATGAAATTAAAATTAACTGTCTACATGCTGCCAGTATTAGCAGTAGCTTCTGACTGAAGAATTATGTGCTATTCTGAATCAAGGAAATCAATGTTGAAATAGAAGTGATCTTGACTTGTGTTGGATTAGGCAAGTTCAAGATCCAGAAAAATAAATTTCAGATACTCCTAAATTATGAATTTTATGGCAGTTAGAGTCTTTATATTTTTCACTGGTCCAAGAACGTCCAACTCGCCCTTAAAATGATCAAAATAAAAACTCTCCAAGTATTGTCTTATTCGGTTTTAGTATATTTAGCTGTTTACAGTCATCTATGTCCTACTGTAAAGCCACTCATAAAATAAGTAATCTAAGGAGTGTTCATGAATCAACATACCTAGTAAGGTTTAATTCATATCCAGACTTACTATGTCCAGGAGGAGATGTTGTCATTACATTTAATTTTCTGTTTGGAAAAATTATATCAGATTGGAATACAACGAAATTAGAATTGAAAACTTACAATGTATCAGTTCAGTATTATGTCAGATACTATACAAATGTCATGAGAAGACATGAAAAGAAAAGGTGGTTTGTTGTTTGGTTTGGTGTGTGTGTTTGTTTATTTTTTGGTTTTAGCAAGACAGGTGTGAGTGACATTTCCTGGAATATATTTAGACTGGAAACTGCTTAACTATTAGACAAATGAAGAAGTAGAATTACTTCTGAGGAGGATGAGGAGTAAAAGCAAAATTCATTAATTTAAAATGAAACATATCATTTTATGGAGGTTTTATATGATAAAGTGCTTCATTGCTGTAGGCAACTGTTTTTGGTGACCCTTTCCATCCCAATGTCCATAATGATGTTGCCTCAAGAGGCAAAATAGTTTTGGCAGAAAATAAACCCCCGTGCGTTCTAACACTCCTCACCGAGGTGGGAGGTGAGGTGCAGCTAGGTTTAAGTTCTGAGTGATGCCCAATTCACCACTATCAGTCCGGTCACGTTTAATTCATTAAACTATCACTATTCCAGACACACTAATAGCAGACTGCACCTTTGGTCTAGTCGTGCTCATGAACTAGCAGGGCCACACTCTAGTGTTTGGTCACGTTCAATGAGAAACTGAAACGGCTAGCTACTTAAGCAGTGCAGTTTATTTAAACAACAGATATGAAGGTTCTTATGGTTTGCTGGTGATAAATACACTGTCTGCAAAGCACGTGCGAGTAAAAATATTGTTAATAGTACAAAGCATGTGACAAAGTTACAAACAATACAGCCTGGCTATAAATGTAAAAGTTAACTCTCTAGAGAGATCTCTAAGTTCCTTGAAGCACTCGGTAACAGACTAAGTCTTACCCACAGGCGTCCCTACGTGGGGAAGAAAGGCTCAGCCCCTTGACTGGTCCTGGGAGTCACAGGCAGTCTGTGATGGGGTCCTCCCTGACTTGTTCACGATGGTATCTTCCCTAGCATCCCCC
>JAOXJM010000063.1:19452000-19463245 GCA_026413425.1 Tringa solitaria
AGGAACTTTCAGAAAACATGAATTCCATGTTTTAAAACTCCCCACAAGGTTTAGTTGCTAGTGAAGCCCATTTAGTTGCTTCATTGTCTTATCCTGAACTCTTGATTTTCATTATCTGGAACATTTTACAATTTTATTTTTTTTCCCCTGCAGACAAGCAAGAAATACAAGTTGTAGAAGCATTCCAGTAGAACATGTTAGACATCACAAATATTAATGTGATCAAATACCTCTTGGAAAAGATGACAGAAATAGATTAGAAAAAGATAGGAGTCCTTGTGCTTCAGAGTTTAAAAAGTCTGCAGAGATTAGGGAGAAGTTCACCACTGCTGAGTTTGGACATATTCTCTTATCCGATCTCAAGCTCTTTTGACAAAGCAATTAACTAAATGAACACATGTCAAATATAAACAGTCCTACCAGGAAGTACAGTAAGCAACATTTCCATTGGCAGCAGTGAAGTTATTTGGATGACAAAACCCCCACCTAGTTCTGGTTTAAAGAAAAATTGCAATTGTTTCTGGCCTTTTAATCTGTCCTTGAAATGTGACACAAGATGAGCATATTCAGATATAGAGAGATATAAGTATAATATAATATCATGTAGGAAGAAGAACAAACCAGAAGTCCCAAACACATCTTCTTTAGTTATAAATTTTATCTTTAAAGGTATGTCTAGAGTGTCTGAATGAAAAATGTATTTATAGTTCAGAACTAGCAGCATTTTCTTTAGCTACTGAAAGTAACAAAAGGAGCCAGTGATAAAGCATAGCATGAAAAAGAAATACTATGAATAGTATCTACTTCATTTTTTACAGCTTCAACATATTTAAGTTTCTATACTTATATCTAACAAACACATGGAGTCATACCCTAAGAATATCCTTTGTTGGAGTGCTTTCATTAAAGAAGATATTTTACTGCCTTTCTCTCTCTTGCACTATTTTAGCACAGTGAGTAGGAAAATCTTTATTTCTAATTTTTATTTTCGTTACCTTTCAGTTCCATCAGCAAAACTATTGCTTAGAGGCTTTTCTCGTCAGCTTTATCAGACAAGTTTTCTTAAAACATCGTTTTTGTTATAGCCACTGAGCTTAAGTCTGCACCAGTGTTTCTTCTCACTCCCTCTGCCCTGTAAAGAGCTTCTGTGACTATTTAATGGAATCATTAGTTCTAAAGGTAGAATAATTACTGTTAGACTCATTCTTATCTTGAATGCCTGTCAGCTCTCCTGAACACATTCAGCTTAGAAAAATATAGAATAATCTAGATTTTTCCTGTCCTTTGACTAGGATAAAATTGAGTGTTTTTCAATTACATTACAAAATATAGGGTTTTTAACTCCGTCACACTGAAGCCATAATGTGCATAGAAGAAAGTACTTCAGAAGAGCCCTTTGGCTTTCACAAGATAAGTTAACATCTGAAATGACTTAGGTTAAAGAGCTTGTGCCTAATAATAAAATAAACCATATGTAATCCATATCCTTAAAAGTTACCTCCCCTTCCTTAAAGAAAAGCTTCTAATAAGAATAATCTTTTAAAAAAAATAAAATTCCTTACAGCATTATTTTAATTATTAATTCCAATAAAATATTTTTATTATAAATCTGCTAATAACCTATTCTTCTATGCAACTGCTGAAAGTATATTTTGCACTATGTTCTCAGAAATTGGTGGTTAGTGTTATATATTGTGTTTATTTTATAAATACTGTTGGTTTCTACTGAAGTTGAAACATTACATAACTTTTTGGATGACAGCAGTAAAGTTGCATTCAGTCATGTGAACTGAGATGACAAATCTAGATTAAATTCATATTTCTGTAAGCCTTCCATCAGTTGTAGATAAGACAAATCCAAACCTTGACTCTTCCAACACCCCAAATTTCCAAATCTGTACTCATAGAAATTATTGAATGTTAAGGAAAACCTGCCTTGAATTTTGGATTTAGTTCAACAGAGAGAAAAGGAATTCAGTAGCATACTGAAGAGCAGCTGTGAAATCACTTTCCTTCCCTGCCCAATTTATTTCAGTTTAAGTAGAATGAGTTGTGTGGATATGTGTGTGTGTGTATATATATATATGTTACTTTCCATCATCAGCATTAAAGAATTGCCTCCACTTCAGCATATAGTTCCCTTTACCATCATCCCTATGACATTTTAAACAATAGAGTAAAACATTATTTCTGCCAAGGACTGCAGCTTGGAAGAGAAAGGATGCAGCAAGTCCTGAGTGACAATGAATTGTACAGAAAAACTTGCCCTGTGCCCTTACCATAAAGCAATCATCATATTTTTGTGAAAGTGTACAGTTAGGTTAGTCTGTATTTATTCAAGGAGCCTGAAATAGGATTTATTGAAAAAGTAAGACAAAGTAGAATATACTCCGCCTAACTAAATGGTGTTACTGGATATTATTAGTTACAATCCTATTAGTTATGTAACAATCTTATACATTTGAAGCATAAACATTTTAATATCCTTACAGTATCACACTTCAAGCATCTCCAGAGTTAGTGCTCAGCCTCCCTACTTCACTAAGTGCCTAAAACATAGTTTGAACTATAACAAAGTGCTTTCATATAACTTCCTAATGGTAGTCTACTATGTTCACACTTGCTTTTTTACGCTTTAAATTCTATAAGGCACATCTTACACTGTAGCCTCCATCCCATATATGATTTGGCAAAAATTTCCTTTTTTATTTAGAGTGGAATGGATAACTTTTTTCTCACTCTTGTTAGATTTTTCAGCTGCAACACTGTACAAAGAGTATAGGGGAGCTGGGGGAACAAAAGCATTTTCCCAAGTAGGTTCTTAATGTAGTATCACAGGACTTATACACATCTTTCTCCTCATAATTTTATTAGATTATCTTCTCACATGATCCTGAGTCACCTGTGCTTGCTATCCGACTTCCAACACTTTGATCTTATCTGTCTTCTGACAAGCAATTCACCTAAATGAACTCCCGTACATGAACCTGGTAAGGTACTCTAAGACATGAAAATTCCCTCAGTTTTACACTCCAATCATCTGTACTTCTTCAATTCAGTTTGCTCTTGCTAATACCCCTTTTCAGTAATTGTCTAGGTCATTTGCCTGAGGCAAAAGCATCATTACAGCGCAGACTTGGGAGGTATCCCACACCTATCTTGCATGAAAATGACTGTTTCAACTTTAATTTGAAATTAAAGCTTCATTAAGCTTCTGCTGTAAACACTGTGTGTATCATGAACTTTAAGATACTTAGACACTTTAAGACGTTATCAATAAACTAGATAAATTTTCTATTGGCCTATTGGTAGTCCTATTGTATTATTCAAAGCTAGACAAGGGAAAAATATGCTTGAAAGCTATGCTGGCACTTACCTCAGATCCTCTTTATTGGTTTATAGGCTGACATTAACCTCAGCTCACGCATAACCAGTCTGCTGCTTTTTCGCTAGATTTAGTTTGTAGCCCTAGTTCGTCTTTAGAATGCTTTGATGCCCTTTATGTTCAAGTCTTAAAACTTGCATGCTCAATTTTCATGGTGTAATTATTCTGAAAGCCTTCCTTGATAGCTTTATATGAAATTGTGTAAAAACCTGTAAACTCTGCTTTAGAAACTTCTTTTCAGATTATTTCAGTCAGTATTTTTTGTAGACTGCTCCTACCAGAAGCAGAGACTATATTGTCTCTCAGAAAGTATGAATTTTGCTTTCTGTTCTAATTTGTTCGCAATGCTCTGTAACTCTGGTACAGCCTGTCTCCCTTAAGCTATAACTAATATCAGGACCTCCCCTGAGGTCAGTAGCGGTATGGATGGTATTGGTCAGAAAAATTATGACAGAAGTTATGACTGGTTGCACTTGGGTCAATTATTTTAACCAGGTGGATAGAACAGCTGGTTCATTTGTGTATGGACATTTCCTTTTATTCATTAAATGTTTCTGACATTTAAAAAATCCTTATTCAACAAGAAACATCAAAGTATAAAAAGAATATAAAAGAACTTCTGGTCATCCTAGGCACCTTTTGTCTGATCCTAAATAAACTGTCAGTTCAATGAGATGTTTTTTCTTATACTGCAATGTTACCAATGTATTAGCTAGGTAAATTTATATTTTATCTAGGAAACAATAATAAAAAACTAGCACAAAGCTACTTATTATTCCCATTGGTGAACTACATGGAGAAAATATTTCAAGAGAGTCCTTCAAGTTTTCTTTCACTATTTTGCTAATGACTTAATAACTAGCAAAAAGAATTTTTTTCAGTTTTTAAAGAAGAGTGTATTTAAAAGACTGAAGAAGTTTTCCTAATGAAAAACTCTTTTCCTCTTTCAATCCCATGCATGAAATTAAACAACCTTGCAAACAAGATAATGTCTGTCTTTCCTATTGCTGTCCTAGGCATACCTCCAATATATCCATTCATTCACTCGTAACAAAAAATGTCAACAAAGAATAGATTGTTTCTAATTACCAGTTACAACATTTCAAGGTATAAGCATAATACCTTGTTACGGTGTAAGCATAAGTTATTATGTTTGATGATGTGTGGACAAGTACACCCCAACAGAGTACACCCCACGTGCTGGTCCCAGCCCGAGTTACCAGAATTAAGGTAAGACAATACTCACTCAATTCCAGCAGTTTTGAGAGATGCCGCGGTTCCCCTTTGCACAGCCACATCTGGCACTACGTCCTCCAGCGTTTACCCCAACATGTGGCCACCTGAGAAGTTGTTGCCCACTCAGCATAAGCTTCTTGTCCTAATGATGAAAAATTTACCACTTATTACTGCTTCCAAGTGCATGAGGCTGTCAGAAGAGTGCAAGTGGAAAGACAGGCCCAGCTTCAAGTGAAGATGGAGTGAAGCACTGGTGGTGTTACTGACAGGAAACGGCTCCCGGTTTGGAAAGTGCTGTACATGTCTTACAGTAAACATACAATGAAAATGACTGAAATCTGAACGCTACAAAACTGCCTGTATCTTGGTGACAACTAAATTCACAGAAAAGCATCTAATTTTTGCTTCGTTTCTGTATGTGAACCTTTTGCCCCCAAATAGTTCAGCCCATTAACAAAAACAATCCTGGGGGAACCACAGACTGAATTATCTGACGCTGAGCCCCCCTGAAACCTCCTTCACGTACGTGAGGGAAGGCGGGCGGCGGCCGTACGCGGAGGGGCGCACTCGTCCCCCTCAGGCCCGGCCGCCTGTCGGCGGGTCGGCACTGCGCATGCGCGGCGGGGGAAGCCTCTGGAACGGCGCGAGGCGAGGGCGCGTGCCTGTGGAGACCCGGGCTCGGCCGGCGGGAGAGGGGGGCTGAGGCTCCACCCTCGAAGGCCACTGTAGGGGTAGGTTTATTGCTAAGCTGTTTTTATTTGAAGTGCCCCGGCAGGGAAGGCGGCCCCTCGTCCTGGTAATTCGGAGTGATGTTTGTGGGTCAGTCACAAATGTGAGTGCTGGAGGTGGGGAGCGTTGTTCTCTGCCGGCCTTGCTTCAGCGTCTGTGAGGGGAGGTCAAGTACCCAGTAGTCTTGGTTTTCAGAGATACTTTCAAGTGTTTGCATGTATCTGGAGAATAGTAAATTGTATGTGAATACCTTGTATAGATGTTGGAAAAAGTGTTTCTTTTGTAAGGTAAATAACTCTGCAGTGCAGGTGTGGGTTGGTTGGGGTTTGTTAACTGCAGAGCTGGGGTAGGTGAGGTGGTGTGTACTCTGCTGGGTCTATGATGCTGACCAAGGCACACTTTTGTCTTGTGGCTCGAAGGGATGGTGTGGTGTTTGAGGGAGAGAACAGACACCTCCCAGGTCCTTGCTGGTTTAAGAAGTTCTGGGAGGAATGGGTTAAAAAAGCTGCTTTGGAGTTTGTGTGGTGAAGTCAGCTAAAAAAAAGGTACAATACCTACAATTTTGCATTAAGTAACTTTTTTTTTTTTTTGGTAGGAGATTTTTGTTCCTTCTAATTTCGTTCAAGGTGTTTCATCACCTCCAAAGTGTTCTGTCCACTGTACCTTTCTATACTGTTTAGCACTTTCCACAGAGCAATACACGCTTTTGCTACCTTAATAAGGAACACCTAAAAGTGAGGCTTTTTTCCCAGGGGGTATTCCAGAGGTAATTCTCTGGTTTTCAGCTTTTCCCAAACACAAGTAATGTCAGTCTTCTTTTCCTAAAACTTTAAGAAAGCAAAACTCATAGCTGCCCTACTGAATTCTGTGCATGACAAACTTTCCAGGAGTGCTGCTGCTTACACGGACAAGTGCTCGTACGACTGTCAGCATCAATGCTAATCCTGAGCAAGTGCTCCTTCATTACTATTTTTGAGACTAGGTTTATAATTCATTCTTATGTTCTGTTAGGTTGGAGTTTGAGAGAGGTAAACTCTAACTCCAAACACTATTATGTCTCATTTTCAGACATTCTAGATTTCACTGTGTTAATTGTAGTTCTTGATGTGTTGAAATAGCACAAATAAAATGTTGGGACTAGAAATGTGTTCCTTGGTCTTGTGGTATTGGAAGGTATTGACTCTATTTGCAGAAATACCGTGTCTTTCATTATGACAAATATCAGTAATGCATCTTTGTGTCCCCCAGTTGAGGAAGTGTTGAGAATTGCACTTGCTATTATCATATCTCATTATGTAAGATTGCAGTGAAGAAACTGTCTAGTTTTTCAAATATTATTTGTGAAGCATTTTTGTTCGCCTTGTAAAATTGAATGGTATTTAAGTCACTCTTTTTTCCTTCCCACTTGAAGCGTGAGAGCGCACACATGTACGCATATGTGTACACACACAAAATTCAAAGCCCATTTTTAGTAGTTACTATTTATATTTTAATAAATACTATATAGCTGCATAGATGGTAAAAAGAGGCTGCTAACTGCTTGAGAGTTGTTGCTATCCAGAAATTATCCAAAAGTTAACTGTAGAAGAAAGCATGCTTGTGTTAGACCTTTAAAAAAAAAAATCAGAAGTATGCCACAGAAATATGTGGCTAGGAACAGAACATTAGAACTGCAGCAGTTATTGACTAGAAATTGTTCAGGCTGTAGCTCTCATTTTGAAGTAGGGTGCTACTGAATTTGAACTTTGAATTTTGATTGCTTGACTAACCAACAGTAGCAAAAACAGATTAATGGCTTGTTTTGAATGGTAGCATATCACACTTGCTACTAGACGGAGAAATTTGAAATTACGTGCACAGTAAAGGAGGATGAAGTGCTTTGAAGATAATTTAAAGTAGGCCTGAATTCATGTTTGTATATCCCAAATGAACACTTATTAATCTTCATGTAGAAAAGTATATCCCTCTCAGCTCCTTTTTTTTTTTTCTTTCTTTTTTTTTCTTTGGCAGTCACACATGTTTGCACTTCCATTAATGGAACATAAGCAACAATCACAGGCTGCCACATGGCTAACTTTCCTAAGGATATACTTGTTTTCTGAGGACATACCACTACCTCAAGAATGTTTTGCAAATTCTTTGTAATTTGAGAACACCGATAAAAGCCAGCTTTCTAGTGTGAGATGGTGGGGGAGTAAACTAGGCGCTTTATAATACCAGTTTAGTCATAGTAACCATATACAGTTTTATAATTGGATTCCAAAGACATAAATCAACAGCTCTTTCTATAACTAAATGAGAAAGAAATTCTCTTTGCTTATGCTTCCCTAATGTTAACCCTAGCTTTTAGTAATAATGAGCAGTATCCTGGACTAGGAAGGAAGATCATATACTGATGGTCAAGTTGCAAGCCCTCAGAAAAGGCATCAGATCACAGAAAGTGAGATTCCTGAACTTCATTCAGACAAGTACATAAATAATGTTAAATCTGTCAGGAAATATTTTTTTGTGTGTGTGTCTGCCAGTCTCAGAACCAAACTTAAAGAGGACTTATGAATTTGTAAATGCATGTCAGGCTGTAAATAGGCTAGATCTCTGAGTCCTCCTGATAGCATACAGAATCTAAGCAATTTTAAATATGCTTTAAATATACATGCTGCATTTTTCATCCTGGGTTGGCTACTGCTTGGTTTAGATTGCTTCCAGAGTTAGTTGGATCTCCAGCTTATCTTTTTTCTTTATTAATCTTGGTAAAACAATACATTCATTTAGAAC
The DNA here is from genome assembly GCA_026413425.1 of Tringa solitaria. Classification (NCBI taxonomy): domain Eukaryota; kingdom Metazoa; phylum Chordata; class Aves; order Charadriiformes; family Scolopacidae; genus Tringa; species Tringa solitaria. Next base: position 19,460,126 of record JAOXJM010000063.1, read on the forward strand.
AAATTATTTTGTTAATTTCTCTGCTGTTTAACTGGAAAATTTGCTTTTAAAAGTACAAATCTGTAAATGCTGTGATGATCTGAAACTTTTGTTAGAGTTGAGGGACAATATTTGCACTGATCATAAAAAGTAAAAAGGTGTTTGGAGAATATCAATGCTTTCTAACATCAGCAATTGTTGATAGCACCTTCCAAGGTTCAGTCTCCTTTGCTTTTTCCAGAAATAATTATGCCCTTAATCTTAATAATTATGACACTAACTTGGTCTTTAATGGAAAGTGTATGGGGAAACTTTGATTTTGGGATCATCACAAAATATTTATCATAGCTAATGTTCTGAGGACAGAGAGAGAACCCAGAATATGCTGAATATAATAGTAATAACAATTTAAAAACCTCCTATTTTTCATCTCTGGTAGTATCCTTATAGCCGAAGATTTACCACTTAAGCTGAAATTTGCTTTTCCTGCTTACTAAGGATCACATCCTACACCCAGGATGGTTTTAAAGTGTTTAGTGCTTCCATGACCTATTCAGCATCAGTGTCATAAAACAAATTGTATTCTCAAGCCAGTAACTTGCATCAGTGTTACTTCTGTTCATGGAGCAACCTTCTTTGAGAGGCTGTTTGTTTTGTAATGAGTTTACATTTGAAAATGTAATATAATGAAAATGCAGTTGCAGTACACATGTTGCACCTGGCAGAAGACTCATTTTAATACGATGTACTTATGCATCTGAGTATCATTCGACACGATACTGAAAGTTTTCTTTTACACAACCTGAAACCTTTGCATTTCATTTCATGCTCCTTTTAGACAAACTGTATGTTAGTGTTTTGCCACAGAGATTTGTCTGATGTATTGTCATAGTCTGTGATGGAAACACTGTAAAAATGGATATAGTGTGCCCTTCACTTCCCTAGATCTAGAATGGCTATGAGCTTTCTGCTGTCAGTGGGTCTTCAGCTATTACATCTTAAGATAACAATATTTTACTTTGTTCTTTATGTGCCTCTTATTTTGCATTCCAGATGCTCAATTAACATTCTGTCAAATTGCATCTTTCCAGCTTTGGTCTGTGGTAACTTACTGATGCCTAATCTATACCATCATTATTCTGGACTCCTAAGTGAAAATCTTGAGTACAAATAAAAGGAACCTAGAATTTTCTTGATAGAATGCTTCTATGTAAATTAACTTCTCAGTTTTAGACAAAATCTTACCTTTCCAAATGTATTTAATTTCAAAAAGGTGTAATGACACTAGAAACGCCCTGTCTCAGATTACTGAGTACGTTCCTTGCCTTCCCATCTGCAGTGGAAGCTGTCCTGTAAAACTTTTTCTTCCAAATAGACTGATTAGTGTGTGAGAGTACAGATGCGATGCATGGCACACAATAACAGTGTTTAATGTACTTGGCCTTTTTATAGGAAAAACAACAAACACCCCATTCCCCCACCTACACTCTTCTTTCTTCAGTTAATCATACCATATTTAATTAACAAGGTTAATAATATGAGGCTCTAATTACGTATTCCCTTAGGTTCATTGAGACTGTGGGGTTTTACTATAAAGTAAATGTGACTATGGAATGCAGATGCCCACTGTAGGACCCATACGTTATAATGATAATATTCTTGCCTCTGGTTTTAAGGAATGCTACATTTTTCTTAAAAAGTGTCCCTATAGCAAGAATCCTAAAATTACAAACTTTTTGTCATTATAAATACAGTTACTTTGTCTTGAGAGTTATTTTTTTGAAGGCAGAGAATTCTTGCTTATCTCAAGGTGAATTATATTTGTGGACCTATATTTGAATTTATACTCATGGACCCTGAAAAATCTTTTTAGTCTTAGTTCTATTAATTCCCTCTTACTGCAAGATATAAAGTCAGATTTCCCAGTTATTTTTAAAATCTGTGTCACACTATATAAATATATATATATTACCTAGGATATTAGGAATGGGAAAATAAACATTAATTAACGTCATTAAATCTGTCTTCATTCTATCTTCTTTTTCCCTAGAACAGAAAAGTCCTAGCTAAGACTGAATTTTATGAGCCCAGTTAAATGCTGATTATTCTTTTCTTGGTACCCAAGGCATCAACAGCACACTCATCTGACTCTCTAAGCACCATTAAGTCAAATCCCTATTGCTACTATGGAGTGTTACTAGTGCATATAATTATATCTGCTCTGTGTTTATCAGCAGGGTTCACTCTCAAAATGGCCATGTTCAAAAGTGATGTTTCCTGTGGGCTGTCTTGTGAAGATACAGTACAATGTCAGTAAAGCTCCTCTCCATCTGTTAGAGGGTACTCTTAACTACCTATCTTGTTTCACTCTGGAGAGTTACTGTATTTTAATTCACATGCCATTTAGAAATGTAACATTCCAAGCAGCAAGAAATAAACCATTGACTTTGAGCTGAGCAGTAGAGTAATAAAGAGGACAATGTAATGTGGTAATATGTAAATATTCAGAGGAAAATAAATAAATTAGTTGCTGAATTTGACTGGCAGCTTCTTTTCTGACTGAGATAATAAATAATTCTTTCCTGTGAGAAATTGTGAATGTTTTGCTCACAAAAATAACAGCTGATACATGTACTTAGTCTGTTTTGATACTGTCCTGATTTAAAAATCTCATTGACCTTTGGCATTTCCTTTATTTCTACTAGGCTTTAAGAATCTGGATCATGCTTTTCTGAAGTTGATGTTTATTTCATTCTGGTAAGTTTGAGGTGTATTATATATGTGTCACATTACACTGTGTGCTACAGAGGTGAGATAATGAAAATAGTATAATTTCTGAAAGTGATGTGAAACATTCAACTTTTTTAATAACAAAATTAATTCTTTCAGAGTAATTTGCTGCTGTGTCTGTTACTGCTTATTCTGAAGCCCAACTCGGGGTAGGTACTATGCCAGGCAAAACGGGCATAACTTATTTTAGCCACAGGCTAAAAGAGGTGCAACATATGTTAGCTCTTCAGATTACCAACACTAGTTTGTGACATCTGTTGAGAATCAAGATAATAACTAGCCTCTTGTTGGGTAACAGCCAAATTATAATATATTAATTATTGCTAATTATCTTGGCCAAACTACCTGATA
>JAOXJM010000063.1:19488303-19508816 GCA_026413425.1 Tringa solitaria
AAAAAGTTCTTTGAAGTCTCTGCGGGAATCAATCTCCATAAAAATTTAATAAGTATACCACCTTGTTGTTTCAATTCTGTGGATCAAATGAAAAAATGCAGAATCCTTGGTAGCTCAACAAGTTCTAAGGTATTTCTTCCTGTATTAGTGAACTTGAAGCCATTGATCAAATTACAGAAGAAAAGGAAAAATGTTAAATGTTTTTGAGGATCCAGCTAAGGTTTTAAGCTATTTGTGAACTTTTAAATTGAACATGGAAAATAAACAGTGGGGCAATGTTTGGAACTATTAAACAGGGCGGTGGCACGACTGTAGTTTTATGCAAAGATATCTTTCAGATTTTAACTACCAAGTTAAACAGCAGGAAACTTTAATGATATGACAAAAAGTTTTTACCTTTCTCCTATGAACTCATATAGTTGCAGTTAGAAAAATATATGATGTTCATTTATTTAAAAAAAAATTTTTCAATCAGTTGGATTATTATTTTTTTTTCCTTAGAGACAGGTTCAAAAAATATTGTGGACACGTTAGTTTAGTAAAATCCTCAGTGTGTTTAAAAGGGACGTACCAAGGAGCACGTAAGAGAATTTAGCAGGTCAGAAAGGGAAAAACCAGGAAAATGTAGATCTAGTGTTGGTCAAGTGTAAGTAAGAATTTGATACAAAATAACAGAGTTGTTAACGTTAATCTTTTTCTCTAATATATGCCAAAAGGATCTAATACATAGTGGCAGTCTATCAGATATAATATTTTATCATAATTTACAAAAGCTCATTTATTTTCTGACCTTTCAAGGGGAAAAAGTAGAGGTGTTGCTGGTTTGTATATAGTATAGCAGTGCTGCTGAACTGAAAGACTGCCAAAATGAAGTCACAACTTGGCTGAAATAATCTTCACCTTATCCCCTACTCCATTTCAAGTACGTGTTGTCCCTTATGGTTTTGTCTTTTTTTTCCTAGCTGCAACAAAGTTTCCCCACCACTTTCTTTATAGCATAGTTGAAAATGATGGGGCTTTTCATTAAAAAATGAAAAAGTGTGTGTGTATATTTTTTTTTGCATATAGCATAGTGCTATATGTCTGAGTCATTGAAGTTATCCTTCAGTTCAGGCTGAGCTCTGGAGTTTATATTCTCTCCTGCATTTTTATTAGTTATCTTTTTGACAAGTCTCCAACATAATTGTTACTAGTAAGAAGTTCACCTGAACACTTTTTTTTTAAACTAAAAATTATGAATAAATTTTAAGTAGTGATGGGGTAGTATTTTCAAAGAATGATTTTTGCGATAGCTTGTTGTCAAGAACAGGTATCTTAGCAAACTTTTTTCCTCAAGAGGTAGTGTTTTTAGCTGAACAACCAGAGAAAGTCTGTGGTTTTTTTCCTGAACTGTATTCATGCTTGTCCATTAAAGGTGGTCTAGTATGTGTGGTAAACATCTAATAGCAAGCTGTCTGAAATTTATCCTAGCAAAATTGGTATTTCCTTGTTCAGGAAGTTATTTGGAATCAACAGTGGAAGATAAGTCTAGTCAGTGACCATGGTGAAAATTTGTCTAGGAAATGAGATTTCCTGTGTATTGTTAATTCTTTTAAGCATGCGGACATAGAGGCTAGATGCAATCCATGTTTTTCTTGCGCTCGTTCCGATTTTGTTCCTGGGAATGGTCTTAGACAGAGTAGTGTTTCTCTAATCAATATTTTTCTTTTTCACTTATCACCTAAAATATAATTGGAGAACCACTATCTGAAAAGTTTATCTGGGGATTTTAGTAATATACTACAATTCATTATTTCAGAAACTGTAGTCCAAAACTGTGATTTTAACATCATCATGTTATAAATAGAGGTGAAGTACAATTTTGTAGATTTCAGATTTATACTCTCACTGTTCCGGGATTGTTTTTTTAATTATCATTCTTTTTGCTTCTTATTCTTCCCACCCCAAATTCTTTACTGGCACACAATGTGAAAATTCACTAGATTAGAATCCACATAGATTTTGATTTGGTGGTTGTTATTTTTTTTTCCTCCAGTATACCCTAGTGAAAATAAACATCATTACACTGAACAACTGAAAACTGTTCTAAAAAGAAGAGCATATTTAATCATCAAGTCTTTTTGTATGCCTATCAATGTGAGTCGCATCTCTTTAAATGTGTGAAGCACATCAGAAGCTTTCATTAGTGCTTCAGGTCTCATGGTATAATCCTTCTCTGATTAGTAAGATTAAATGCCCATTGTCAAATGGTGATGAAGTAGAAAGAATGCATTTCAAACCTGAAAGGTCACCTGAATGTAGTGAATTCCTCATCAGATAATAAATCCGTGTCCGTAGGGTATGAATTAAAGGTTTCTCAACGGCTCACACTACTTCAGGTACGTTCTAACCTTCTGTCTGTGCCATAGATAACTGCTGAAAAATGGTTGACAGTGCAGTTGACTCTAGTGTAGAGCCCCCATGCAAAACTCTGCAGCCCACTCCAGCCTTGCTAAAGCATTCAACACGCTACTGCTACTGACACACTGCAGCAAAGCATTTAACTGGTGTGCTGCAGCATTGTTCTGTAGGGATAAAGTTAAATGTGAGCATTTGTTTCAATGTGTGTGTGTTGATGTTGTACATTCCGTATATTTATAAATAGTAATTTTTCATTGGTAAGTAATTTCTATTTTCTCATTAGAATTTCTCTGAATGAAAGGTCTCTTATATGAAAGGTTGTAGTAGTGGTGACTGAAAACTTATTCACATCTAGGTCTTATACATGCCAATTTTAAGCATGTATCTCAAGGAAAACCCATTGTAGGATTGATGTGTTCAGTTGGAAGATAATTTTGAGTATTTATGACTAAGTAAGCTTGCAAAGAAAACAGGCAACTTCAATCTTGTTGCTGAAGGTGAAGCCAAAGCTCACCTTAAAAGGCTACAAAATGTTACCCAGAGCAGGATTTGGCATAATTTCTGAAAGAATGGCTTTTGCTGTGGAACTTGGCATTGGTCCTTCTATATTGTGAACGGTGGAGGGTCTAAGCATCCATCTGGAGTATGCTTATATGACCAGGTGGTCCTACTGGGAAGACAACAGGTCTTTAACGAACTTCTTACTTGTCAATGTTCAAGGGTTTCTTTAATTAGTACATAGTGTTTTCTCCACTCCATTAAGTGCCAGTGAAAATCCTATCCCTTTATAATATGGAATTGAATCACCTGTCTTTTTACAAAGGGCAGCCAGAAGTGTTACAAATTAAGTCTTCAGCTCACTAGTTCTCCTGTAGGTCTGTTGGAATCTCTGCAAAAGAAATGCAAAGACTTTCATGATCAGTTCTTCGTCAGTGTCTGCATTTTCCTTGACTTTCAGTAAGATAGGGGCTTTGTGGCTGGGCTCTGAAGTGTCAAAAGTCTGTGACTCTTCTCTCAGCTCCTTTAATAGTAAGGAGAGGAGGTTAAACATTGATCGTGTTATAAAATTCATATTAGGCTTGACAACTTCAAGTCCAGAAATGGATGTTTGTACTTGCTGACTTGCAGTTCTGAAAGCTTTACTGCCTATGTAGTTTCCCAGAATGTATCTGTGTATGCTAAGATTCAAAATTGTTGATGTCACTCTTCCCATAGACTGTTGTAACTCTTGTAGACTCTTTCCATAGACTGTTCCCAGGGAGTTGGTTGAGTCACCATCCCTGGAGATGTTTAAGAAACGTGTAGTTGTGCACTGCAGGGCATGCTCTAGTGGTGGAGATTGTAGGGGTTTTTTGTGTGTGTATGGTTTGACTCGGTGATCTCAAAGGTCCTTTCCAACCATGCCGATTCTGTGATTTTCTAATAGTGTGTCCCCTAATTGTTGCAAAATCAGTGCATTCCTTTGCATGTGATACACGTGTCTTATATACATCTTATAGATGCCTCTTGTATCTGAAATAGCTTTTCAGCCAATTTAATGGGAGATCTAGGATTCTTTGAACAAAGACTGATGAGTAAACTAAAAAAGGGAAATGAAGATATGCAAGGAAATGTAGAAAACTTCCTGTGGCTCTGAAAAATTACTTGCAATAAAATTCTTAGTATTACTTTTATCATAGCATGGGGCTGAATTACTAATGTAGAAAGACAGAATACAATTTTCTTAAACATGAGATGCATTGTTTCTTTTAAGCATAATTCCTGTAGGAAGATGATCTGTCTTAGGTTAGTGTGATCTCTGTATTATTCTTTCTCCTCTGTGATATTTCAGTTCCAGTGCTTCTAATAGTTCAGGAGGAAGTTATGAAACTTACAGTAAGTTTGAGAACATAAAATATATTTTGAGCTTTTATGGTGGTTTGCAGAATTATTGTGCAGATGAATCTAAGCTTTCTCCCTGATGGTGAAGGGAAACAGCCCTTGGTCTGATGATTAACCTAAGAATGGCTTTGTCATTTGTGATACCTTAAGAATATTTCCAGTTCTATTACTGCAAACTTTTTAACTTGTCCAAATTATAAAGTTAAAAATCAATTATCAACAAACTCTATTTTGGGTGACATGGCACAATTTTAAAGTTCACAAAAGCAGTGAAGAAAACCTGCTTTTAGAGCGTTTCCCCATTGAGTTACTTTAGAGTCATTCTCTGTCTTTCAGAAAGCAGAAACTGTTCAAAATCCTTTATTTTTTGTACTTAATCTTTAAATAAAGTCATATCTAGCCCTAGCAAAAAAGCTGAATAAATACTGAATAAATACCCAGCGTGTACCTTAAAGCAAAGAGATTACTTTGAGCTAAAACTGTAACATCCCATGCACAATCTTCATATAAGGTGGAAAAAAGACTAGTTCATTCATTCCTTCTTGTCATAAAGCTTTATCCATCAAGTACCAGGTAATAGGAATCAAGTAAATTTCTTGGAATATTCCTTAACTGTGGCTGTTATGTATGGTGCCTCTTGCTTTATTTTTGGTTATTTTTGTCAACAGATTTCATTACCATCTGTATCTTTCTCCTTTCTGGATGTTTATGGTTGTTTAGAAAATGTTTAGAAAACTTTTTAGAGAAGATTAAGGTACAGATAATCTACAACCCAATCTTCAGATACCTTTGATCATCTGGACCTGTGGATGTCATTTAAGTTGTGAATATATACTGGCTCAGATCTAGGAAAACAGATTTCAGTTTTCTGTTGTGATATGTAACACAGACGAAAAAAACTTAAAATATATGCCAACATCTCAGGTAGAGAGCAGTAACCCTTTCAGTGTAATGGCATAAAGCTTGTTCGTAATGTTCTTTTTATTTTTAATTAAGTGATCTTTATCATGTGAAGGGTTAGTCATTCGAATCTATTACCTCCTTGATCTTCCAGCTTTTACAAATACTAAACTGAAATAGCTAAAATATACCAGAATCAATAATTTTTCTGTCCTGAAAATGAGAGAGAAGAAAGATTACATGTATTGCTCCAAATTTTCAAAAGCTCTTTGACAGGAACCACATAAAACTGGGAGGACATACAACTCCTGCTTTAGTACCTGAAAAGTGCCTTTGAAACTATGATTTGCAGTGAGAAGTCTTCTAATCATTAATGTGATGTACGCATATGCTTGGGTGTATTAAGCACTGTCTGGACTAATGCATTTTGGGATCTGTATGTCTTAGATATAAATAAATTTAAAGTGTAAATTTCCAAACTTGAATTTATTGACTGCATATCCCACACACTGGCCTTCAAGGCATGGTGAATTGTGGAAGGATTCTAAAATAACTTGAAAGACGTTTTTTTGTCTGCATGTTCTGTGCCTTTTTTTGGTATATGAATGTTAGAAATGGTCTAAAGTTTTGGCCAGTAGTCTGGAGAGACTGCCTTAAAAATAACATAAAAATGATGAACATTTGCTGTCTGCGATGTAAAAGCCTGCGATACTGTACTGAAGCATGATACAGACAAAGATAATGCAGGCTTCCTATTTATCTTTCAGAGATAAAGCGAAAATAGAAGAGTTGCATTAGGAGACAGAAGATAAATTTGGTACCTCTTAGTCTGTTTTCTGAAAATGAAGCTGAAATTTCACTTTGGTTACAAAAGGCCAGATGAGAGTGTGTCAGGAGTTGCTGTTCTATCTTGATGTTAATTTGAGTTCTAAAAGCCTTATAAAGAAAGAAGGGCCTACCTGTTAACCAGCATAGATTAACTATTATAGTAGTTTCTAAACAAATTTCTAATAGATTTCTGAAATACCACTTATGAAACAGTCTTCATTGATGACACTGAAGAAGTATGCTATTTGATTTATAGAGAAATCAGTTCAGTAAATCTACTGAATTAATGCTGTACCATTTCATGTTTCGTTGGAGAGACTGGAAAGGAAATAGGTGTATCATGAAGGAAGAGAACTGGAAATGCTGCTGGAGAATGTGGGATGAGAATGAGGGAAAGAAACTGTTTATTTGTCTTAGGGGCTGTGTTTGTAGTGTGGAAAAGGATGAAGACGGAAGGCAATGTTGTCTCGGAGAGGAGTGGAATTTGAAAAAGGTAATACGATCTTTATGTATGCAGAAGGCAAATGTTATTTCTGTTGTTCTGACTGTTGGTTGCTATGGTAATAAAAAGGGTTGACTAGTAAGTTGAAATTCAGTAGCTTTAATATCTAGCTGTTTATTAAGCTGAACATTGTAAGACATTTTCAGAACAGCAGGGACATCTATTTTGTTAATATTTGCCAATTTGGTGTGTATTTTTATCCTCTTTAGCCATATTTTCAAGTCCCTAGAATGTTGATTTCCTACTCTTTCCTTTACTTCTGTTTCCAGTTTTTTATTGTTCATATCTACAAATTGTTTTCTTTTCCTCTTGACATGAAGGATGTTTCAGTTTGAACTGCTTTGAAAAGTTTCTCTTAGTGAAGTTTGTCTTTTTTAAAACTGCAAAGACTGTATAACAGTAAATTACGAACACACCTTTCATGAGTGGCTTTTATTGGGGGCCTCTATATTAATACAAGAATATGCGAAAAATGAGTTATATGGACCTATGCTGTATAGCTGTATGTAGTATTGCCAAAGAAAGACCAGTTGAGATGGATCATTTTTATTTTATGTACTTGTGAATTTTGGAGTGATATTTTTATGTAGTTTTTTAAGAGAAACTTATCTGACTTTATCAGTTAAAATACTTTATGTTGACACAGTGCAGTTCAATCTATTATATTGCCATCATGTATTTTATCTGCAGCTTAAAAGCAGTGGCATTTCATATTGATGGTAGGATTACTCTATGTCAAGTTTAGAATTAAGGCCTATGTTGCTTGTGAGCTCTGCAAAAGTAAAATGTGATTATGACTTTAGTTTGTAAGGTATGCACATGAGTTTCTCAACTAAGCTATCTTCTGTACAATATCTGTGTCTCTCTCCCATAGTCAGGGTAAACATCATAGCCTTAATTTAATCTTTAAGGCCAGTCCTTCAAAATGGTGTCAAAAATGAAGATCACAAGATTGTGTACTAAATTGAAATTTTGAAAGGATATTGCATTTTGGGCTCATTTTATTCACTTTCTAGTTTTTGAACTCCTTAATTAAATTTTATGTGATGCTTCCAGACTCTTCTTTGTTAATAGAAGAGCAGAAGCTATTGTTGATATGTTTTTATATTCCAGTCTTCTGATACCAGGAACAGAGAAATCACAGGGGTCAATCTTACTGGTAGTGTTTAACGCAAATGATACAAGATAATGCCTATGCTTCACAAAACCTCTGTAGTTGCTTTTACATCTCTCTTATTTATTTATTTATTTTTAATAGCCCTAAACAGTTTGATAGAATCGTAAAAAAGGTAATTCAAATATTAGGTAACTTTTTAGATACCAGAGGTGTGTTGTTCAGTACAAATAAATCCAAGTTTTGTTTTCTAAATTTATTTAAGGAAAAACAAAACTAGTATACAGTATATTCCAAATTCTGTTTGGAAATATATGTCTTGTAAATGCAGCCTTAAGCCTGCAGTGCATTGCTCTGGGTTATTTTTCCGTTTGTTTCTCTAGGTTTTTTTTAATTCTTTTTTTTTTTTTTTTGAGTGTCAGTCTGATAAGAAAAATAATATTGTTCTGTAAGTTTTACTGGGAAGGGTTTACTTCATACATTAGCATTGAGTTCCAGTTAAGTGAAAAGTTAGGAGAAACAACTCTGCTTGTTCTCCAAATTAAATTTATTACAAGATCAACTACAGTTCTTTCATCTCTTGTGTAGGAAGGGTGTAGGTGGAGCCAACTACTCAAATCTTACATTAGTATTCATTCCCTCCCTGGGTGACCATGCTGCATATAGAACACTTATGAAGGCATTTTGCTTTTCTGAAAGCAAAATGTTGCTTTTTTGTTCAAGTGGAGAAATAGCTGGGAGTGCAAGTTGCCTTGATAATGGAACAGGTGTAATTCAGTGTATCTTGTGTATGCTCTATCACATTGACCCTGTCCACTTTGGGAAGGAACTCAGTACAGCTACAGTTTAAATTCAGAAACAACCCCAAGGCATTTGAAAACGGTGTGATTTTAAGCAGAACAGAGAATGGGTGCTCTACAAAGAATTTTCCATTAACATCACAGACAGCTTTATTTCATTTTTAGTGCTTTTAAATTCTGTTAAAATTTTCAAAATAATGCATGGGAGGAATAAATGAAAACTGGGATAGGTAGAACATAACATTTTAACCTTTCAGTCTAACATTCAACAGTATCTCTACCATGAAAGGGATGTAGATTGTTCTAAACAGCAGAGATTTGTGGAAAGTTTCTAGTCTCTAAATGCTAAACCCCTCTGGAGTGAAGTTGCTATTTTGCTTGATATTATATGTGTGTGTGTGCGCAATGTTAATTATTATAATAGCTTCTATACGATTACTGTGTCCATTTCTGAAATAGTGCTGTATTATATGTAGCTATACCAATACATTTGGGAGGACTCCGTATTGCAACTTACTGTGCTTGATAGCCAAGTGTTTCTTGAAGACACAATTATTTCATTTTTCCAATAGCAGATGATTTATTTAGTGGCAGAAGTTAACATTGTCAATTAATTTCTTGTGCAACATTTTGGGACTTTTTCTAAATATAGTTGTTTTTTTTTTTTTTAAAAAAGCTAGAGTTTGAAAAATATACCTTTAAAAAACAAATACAATAGAAAGCTTATGAAGTGTGTTGATTTGGAAATCCTGACTAAATAAGGAGAGGGGAAAATAATTGAGATATGAAAACATGAGATTTTAGTGATTTGTGAGCAGTAATTACCAGTAGCTAACGCAGATTTTCACATCTTTATTGTCAGCTATGCGTCGTTATGCAATCGTGAATTATCCTTACGTTGCGTACTACTTTGTGTCATGTAGTGACTTCTGAGCTTATTGTTTCACGTGATGTGAGCAGGCTTAATGCCCACGTTCATTCAAGACAGTTGGATAAAGAAAAGAGGTTGATACCACATTAGGTTTCCTTGTACATAATAGACAAAAAATGAGCTGTCCTCACTCTTGTTTCATTCACAGTTAGTCCTCCTTAGGTTCCTGTGAAAAAGCTGAGGTAGTGATCAGCCACTCCTCTGAGAATGTTCTTAACAGGTAAAGGATGTACTTTGATTTCTCTAAGACTTGGATTAGTCTGTCTTTGGTGGCTGTAAGATGTTTCTCTGCAAATTTCTTGAGAGGTAATGAATAGGAGCACCTACGTATGTAAAATAATGCGGGAAGGGTAACTGATTTCTACCTTAAGCATTGAAAGGTCTGTTAGAAGCATAGAAAAGACAAAAATGATAACTCTTTGTAACACTTTTGTTATGTTGGGGAGGTATTACAGGGCAGAATTAGTCTTGCATAGTTATTTGTGGAAGAGGCGTATTTGTGACTTTATGACAACAGTTAATAAAGCTTATCTGATGTTCCTAGAAGATGACATGTTGATGCATGTATTCCATATACAGTACCCATGAGAATTATGTTTTTTATTTAAACTTCATATCTTCTCATGTATGAGAACTGCGGAAGTGAATCTGTTATGTTTCAGATTCTTAACTGTTTTCCCAGTAAGCTTTTTTACACACTGTTTTGAGTGTTTTTTAATTGCCACGCTTTTAAAGCATACCAGGTGGTTGAATGTCTGTTAATAAGATCATTGGCAGAAAGTAAAGTTTTTGCAGCAAAACTTAGTAGGCTTCACCCCCTGCCCCTTTTCTTCTTCCTTCCTTTACTATGGGACCTAAGGTAGCTGGTCTTCCTGGTATTTTTTAATTTTAGAGGCCTTTCTTTTCCTTCTCTTCTGGTGGCAAGATAAGGTGTTTCAATAAGTATTTATCTTGAGTTAATCACAGATTTTCTGCAATGATCTGGATTATTAGAGTTACTTTGCGATGAGATGCTATAGTTCTGTGCTTTGCCAATGACTTTCAGTTCTGATGAATAGCTGGAAAACTTCACTTTTGAAGTGTCTAGTGTTTAAAATCCTCAAGTCTGCAGTTAATAATAGAAATAGGTTATGTTGATAATTAATGCAATGAATAGAGCAATCATCCTTGAGTTGAAAGCTCATGGAATCTTCTTTCCTTTATGCACTTTCTCTCTTCACATGGGGAAAACTTGTGTGCATCTTCCTTTGCACAGGTATTGCTGGATGGCAGAAGTAACAGGAGTAATGAGAAAAAATATTTACAACTTAAACATGCTTAATAAACACAAGAGTCTTAAATTTGCTGTTTAAAGATTTCAGAAGTGAGCTTTGGAACCTAAGTTATCTGTTTCAGATTATTATTTTAGGTTATAAATATGGAGAATGGAAATTTTCAGGTCTAAGGCATCATACAGCTCTACTCTACTTGCCACTGACAGAATACATATATTGGCTTAGTGACCAGCAGTTTTGGGGTGTTAGTCTTTTAATATTGTTTGCACCTTATAGGCATCAGATCAGACAAGGAACTGAAAACATAGAATTAGCGGAGTTGTGTAAAATTGAAGGTTCATCCAATTTAATTCCTGTCTTTTGAGGTCAATCAATAGCAGAAATTTGTGTGGACTATAACAACAGTAGCAAAGCATTGGGAGGCATTTCCAGGATAACCTTCTTAGATCTAAGTTTGCATAACAAAATAATACGCATTTCCTGGTGTGATTCCTGTAGATACGCTACGGACCTGCAAACCTCTGCCAGCTTTGGAGCTTAGAAACAAGGCATAAATTTTTTTCTAAACCCTTGGGAGGCTCCTAAAACTCACATTGTCTTTTGGATTACAGGTTGAGGATGGTGATCCCTCACCCTTTGGCGCTAGGAGAAGAAGACTGCAGAGTAAATCCTTGTCTGTGGACAGTTCTCTTGTTAGTCATTCTGATGTCAGATTTGTACTTCAATGAGAAGTGTCACTGGTGACCATGAATGACGTAGCCATGTCTGTCTTCTAGAACATCCTGACCAAGAGTTGGGAAGTGCTGATATGCAGTCTTGGTGTTGTCTCTTCTCACATAAAAACAACAGCAAAAAAATGCTCTTCTTGCACTCTTTTTACTGTTGTCCTTTCTCTTTTAGGCAGCTTTATTGCAAATATTACTTGATTTTGGTTTGTTTTGTTTTAAATTTATTTCTGTGTTTTTTTGTTTATTTTTTTTTAAATGCTGAAGTTGGAACTTGATACTTCTTAATTCCTAGGTATTTTGGATTAGTTGTTTGGGGTATGTTTTTGTTTTTTAAATCCACAACACCATTAAGTTTATTTTTTGGGAATAATCTCCTGATGATGTGTTGAATCTGTTCAAAATTTACATCAGAAAAATATAAACATTTTACTATGTCAACAACCCTCAACTGCTGATAAACTACCTGTGAACAAGAAAAAAAAAGAGCTATCTGAAGTCAGTCCTTTCATCGTATTACCTCTTTCTAACTCTACAGCCGCTAGCAGCTACTCCAGTTTGTTACCGTGAGACAAGCTGATAACGCAGCCTTTGTCATTTCAGTTATTCACACCTTTTTCTTTGTATTTGCACGTTTGTGTGTGTGCTTGTCTTTATATGGTATATGTGCTATAACTCACTGAAGACTCTTGTTGGCAGGCAGCTGCCATGGGCAACTGGAGCTGGTTTAACAAAAAAAAAAAAAAGCCAACAAAACCTGGCTGCAGTACCAGGTTGCTACAGTTCATCAACCAGACTGAAGTTAGAGAACACTGCTTCTCTGTCCTGTTTGACTGGGCGTCATCAGTTGAAACACCATTTCTGTTGCTTGTTAAGGAATAATAATTTTAACAGTGAACTCCCAAGTGTATTTGCAGCAGGTATATGAGGGAGGAAGTAAGTATAGTAAAAGTAACAAAAAGAGAACTTGTAGATATTACATGAATATGATTTCCCAACATTTATTGCACCACCTGTGACCATTCTGCAGCCAGAACCATCACCTACTGCCAAAAAATTGGACAAGAGCTAGTAAGAATGTTTGGTTAGATTTGGTGATCTGAATGTCAACCTTTAAACTCACAGGGAAGAGTGAAAGGTGTTTCGCTAACTGCTGGCACAACTCTTACAGGTGATTTCTAAGAGATACCAATCTTCTTCTGGAGACTGTACAAATACCAAATATAACAGCTGTGCTCCAGGTGTATTGACCTGGCTGAGTGTTAGACCTGACTTAAAATTGCAGATTATGGAGAGGGTAGATTTGCAAGTAAATCACTCCAATGCAGTACAAAAAGCCCTGATTTTTCTTTAAATTTGAGAGAAACTTAAGCAAGAATAGGTTTCAAATGAAAAATTTGCTCAAGCTCAATCAAAACCAGATTTGTGTTAGGACATTAAAACCCCCACTTTTCAAATTTCTGATTAGAGATGACTACCTGGAAAATCTAGATGAAGAGAAGATCTGCAAGAACATTCAGAAAATTTTCGCAGTAGCTTCTATTGAAAATGTTGCATCATTTTTTGGCTTCTAGATTGGTGACACATGTATACAGTGGTGTGCTGTGAGTTTAAAAGCTTTCTCTGGAAGCGGACATTTTTTGTCTTCTCAGCTTCTCATGCTTGCTCATTACAAAGTCCTGTGCTTCTAGCACTAACCATTGTATCTTATTTATAAGCATTTTTGCCAATATTTTTATTGAAATATTGATAGGTGGGTTAAAAGCAGTCAAAGGGCTCATAGGTATATTTTAGAACCCTTTTAATGTGAGAGGTGGCAAGAGCTGAGGTAGCACACAGTGAAACAGTAATCAACAGGTCATCAGCATAATTGTTCTTAGTCAGTTTGGGAAGCAACTTGAAGCAAGAATTGGAAAATGGGCCTGGCAGAAGTCACTGAGCAACATGGGCCTTAAGCATAAGACACTGAGACAGTGCTTGTTTGGTAACAATGCAGATAAACAAAGGAAACAGGTAGGAGAAGCCTGGCTGGGTCCTTGCAACCCTGGAACTTTTGAGATAAACTTCTAGGATTCATTCGGTTTGTGTTATCTGACTTGCTTGCTGTGTAAGAGAAAATTAAAACACTCTGAACATGTATGTAGGCTGTACATATTCTATTATATTTTTACATTCCTCTCTAAAGAAAGTTGTTGGCTTTTTTATTTTTAGCTAAAAAATGCTTGGAGGTAAGGTCACTAAATGCTGGTTATGAGCTGTTATAAATTGATGGGCTGTTTCGTAGTTCCAACCTGAGCGTAAGAGTGAAAGAATTGAGGATGATTTAAGATGGGGCACAGATGAAATCACCCCTGTGGTCTTGATGTGGTGTTGACTACTGAATGTACAAGATTTACTTCACTGGGTCATCTAATTCTGAAAGCTTTCTACTGTGTCTTAAAGTTAATTACATTACAGAAAGCTACTCAGTGGGTAGGTGTGGGTGCTAAGACAAATTTCTAAATAAAAAAATAATAAATAAAAAAAGCACCTGCTGAAACCTTTCTTTTTTTTTTTTTTAATATTGCAGTCCTTAGCTTTCCTCTTTTTTCTGAGAATACCTGATTGTGAAATCCTGTGGTGCCCTCTGGTGGATAAATTGTAAGTAAAGATATTTAAAAACAGGAAACTTATAAACAGCAGCACAAGTTCTATAAGTATTCAGAAAAAAAAAAGATTATGAATTTGTGTAGATGTATGAGTGTTCAATATTACTGAATGGTTTTTATGTAGGGAGCAGTCTGAGTTCTGTTTGCATTTTAATGTCCTTCTCAAATTTCCTGTTGACTGCTTGGAAATCAATTTTACGTTGTTTCTAAAAGATTTGAGCTTTTTCTATCTTGATAACATGCACCTATAATTACGTGACTTCTTAATTAATATGTATTGCCCCATCTTTGCAGAAATAACATCAGCCATTTTCTATTCCCAAACTTTTAATGCATAGTCTGCAAATGAAAATCCTAAATGTGTGTTAAAAAAACATGCAACAATAGCTGAAAAAAAGAGGACAATTTGCCTACCAGGGTAGTTTCATAAATGAATTTATGAAATCCACAAAGGATTAAAATCTGAGGAAAAAAAAGCTACTGTGCTCTAAGAGAGCTCTATAGAACCTATGGGGCATAAGACAAGATGATCTAGATGAATGACTCTTCCACCCTCATCCCCCCTTCTTATACAGTACTAGAAACTGCTACAAGTCCTGTTCTTCAATGTCTGTTCTAATATTGTGTTTTCCATGAGGGGTGTTAGAAATGATGTCTTACTGAAGAGACCACAGCGTTATACTGCCCTTTAAGATTACTCTGTGGTAGTATAATTCTTAGGACATTTACTAATTAAATATTTTATTTTGTTTACTTGGGGATTTTTTCTTGAATGGGCAGAAGGGGAGGGAGATAACTCTGGGCAATCATTGTCAATTAGTACAAAGCATTAAGAGGGAAATTCAGAATTAGTCTCTAGTCTAGCTCTGCGCCCAGACAACTTGAAAAACTTACGCCATGACCAGCAATATGTCAAAATCAAAATAAGCTTTTAAGATTAAAGGAGTCTGTTCTCTAGAGAGATCAAGATGGACTTTTTTTGTGTTTGTTTTTATTTGTTTTTAATTGATGATGACAGGGTAAGTGTGGTAAATTGTAGAAACAAAAAATTTTGTAACTAAAAGCAGATGATGTATCTTTCTGGTCTATCTGAAGTCCAGAGACGTTGTGTTCTTACTGGTATACGACTGCTATTTGTACTCTGAAGGTAGTTCTGAGAATACACTGAATTGCTCCATATAGACAATGTAAGAGGCATTGTAAACTCTAAGTAATGTGATAGCCTAATTTTAAAAATTAAATAGCTTTAATGAACTCTTTGTAGAAATAAATTATACACTTAAGATAGTCTTTGTATTGTTTATTATAATGAGCTTTTTGGGTGCTTTTTACCATGTATGCTCTTGCTAAATCTGTGGTGTTTCTGTGCATTCTTACTTAAATGGGAACCTGAATAACCAAAGCAAAGGAACTTCACTTAATTAAATAATCATATGTGATTATTTAATTAACATACTGTAAAGTATCTAGCTGCATCTAAATTAAACACTTGAGATGCTAATTTAAAATGCTGTTGTTAGGCCACTGGTCAGATTAGTTTAGATCCCTAGTATCTCAGAAAATTATGTTTTTCATTTTTGTATTTATGAATATACTTTATGTGTGGACTAAGATGATAAACAGATGATAAATTGTTCTGAATAGTTAGAAAAAAAAAATAATTCCAGATGGTGATGGGAAATATATTAATAGCCTGCTGCCATACTTTGACTCTTCTTTGACATGTGACTGTATCCTGTTTCCACTAGCATTTAAATAAATAAAGACATAAAAATTGATATTCAGTTCTGGCAGCTCTGAAATTGATAGTATATTCAGTAGCTTCAAAAAAAAAAAAAGGCTGCATTTAGAGATTATTCAGGTCCTCTAAAGAAAGAGTAACAGCCATAAGTACTCTAACACAGGCCAAGCATTGCTAATTTTCAACTTCTAAGAGGTCAGCTCTTTGATTAGGGCGATGGTATGAGTTAGTAAAGTGTAACTCACTAAGTTATGTAATGCATTGAGAAACATTAAAGAGAGGAAAATATTTTGACTATCCACAGGCATTTAGTGTGACTGCTTATATGTTCGGTAAATAGAAGATCATGGATGTATGAAAGTTGGTTTCATTAGGACATTTGTCTTATTCTTTGTATTATTTATGACTAAGAGATGCAGTTTAAAAGGGGCAATATTACATTGATTTACCTCCTTTCTTTCCAAAACTGTGGAATAACACAAAGTGTTATTATTTATATCTGGAAAATATAATTTTTTTTTTCTATGTGAAATAACTTAGTTATGATACAAAATAATACAAAATTTTCTTCTGGGAGCGTTAGCTTAGGTTGTGAATAAGAAGCTCTTAAACTTTAGGTGATTTATTCAGGAGAAAGATAATTTGATTCAGAAATACTGCTACAAAGAATCTCAAAACTTCTCCCTGCTGCTTTTTTTTCTTGTTTTTTTTTGTGTGTGTGTGTGGTGTTTTTTTTTTTGTTTTTTTTTTTAAGTTGGCTTCTTGCATCAGCCTATGACTGTTGTCTCAGGGAAGAGAGCTTATCTAGGGACTCTCAGAACAAAGCATTGTGAGAGATGAAGTGTGAGTGAAGATTCCCTGTTCCAAAGCACAAACTGCTAACCACAAAGGAAGGAGGATTCCTGGGAGGCATCCCAGCAGTCTGCCTGGACCAAACATGACTTTGTTTTCTCAAGCAGCCCAGCCCCATGTGTAACTGCATACAGCCCCTTCATCAGGGTGCTGGAATGAAACTGAATTTAAGCTGCCCTGACAGTATAGTCTGTGTGCAGGTAGAAAATTTTGTTGCATGAAAGGAAGGTGTGTGCTCCTCTGGTCTGTGTTCCTATCATTAGGTGATTTGCTTTAGTATTCCCAGCCTCTGTCTGGAATTTGATTTGGGATTTTCATATTGTACGTGACTTTTCTTAATGATGAATTACACTTTTTGTGAATATATTATGGAATCGAATAGAATGACTGGAAGGAGCCAAGACACTATTTGGGAAGCCTTTTCATTTTGCAGGATGTATTTTAATGGTAATTTGTATCATCAAATGACTGACATAACACAAAATAGCAAACTATTTCTGCAGTTTACTTAAACTTGAAAATAATTATTGTTAGACAAGAAAAATTATTTCTCAATCTTATTCCACATGATCCTCAATAGAATTTGTGGTAGTGGAAAGAAATTTACATCATGCATTTGCTTCTGTTTTAAAAAACGATAGTCTGTGGGTAGGACTTAAAAAGAAAATGATAGTTAATTTTTATTTTCTGAATAGTTCAGTGAGGTGAATATATCTCTATTTTCATATTTTTCATTTTTATTTTGTCAGCTTTCCTAAAAGAAAGCACATACTGCCCATTAGAATCACTGTACAGAGGATTAAAACTCCATAGGGTCTTGTTGAATTCCACTTGATGTTGGCATAAGTATCTCAGTCTTGCTAGTAACTTTAGGAGTGTTGAAGTCCTTGCCCCCTTTTCCCCTTCTGTCCTTGAATTGATAAGTCAGCTTAGTCAGTGTAGAAAATTCAGTAAAACGGATGCTTTTTGAGTTCATGTCATCATTTGCTGTTTTCATCTGATTAGTAGAAAAGAGCAGGCTCAGTCATAAACTACTTAATATACAGGAACAGTTGTAGTATTTTACTGAGCTGGGTGAAATTCTTTAATTTGTGGCAGTAGATAATAGTGTGTAAATATTGAAGCAGCTGTGGACAGGAAATTAATTATGCAAGTCTCTGAATTTCGACTTGCCTGTGGAGGAATAAAAGGTAAATGTTGAGTAAAAAGTCACTTTACTTTCTAAAGAGCAGTGTACTTTTTCTGGAAACAATACATAACTAGTAATAGAATAGAATATGCTAACATGAAGGTTATTTATTGTGATATTTTCAGACTTGTGATTTTTATGTCATTAGTAGATACAAAAATTACACAACTATGGAGTTATTTTTTTATGTCATATTTTAAAATAGCTGATTGAAGACACTTCTAGAGGGAGGAAAACACTGTTTTTTGGAAATAAGCCTTTTCCCATGGTTTTGAATTTCCTGCATGACGTGTTACATTCTACATTTTGTCAAATTACACCTGTCAAATCATACTGGATAATGTGACAGTACCTGAAAGAAGTGAAACAACCTGACATGATATTTCATGTTGAAAGTTATAAACAAATGGTTGGATATTACCGAAAATGTTGATGTACTTTTCTTTACCTATTTCAAGGCATTCAGAAACATTCAAAGTTCATTTTGTTGTT
The DNA here is from genome assembly GCA_026413425.1 of Tringa solitaria. NCBI lineage: Eukaryota > Metazoa > Chordata > Aves > Charadriiformes > Scolopacidae > Tringa > Tringa solitaria. The sequence continues at coordinate 19,506,581 of JAOXJM010000063.1, forward strand.
TGGGTTGAGAGGTTTGTCATATTTCATCTTCTAAAACAACTTTGTTAGTTTACTTTATCAGTCAAGGTAGCATCTATGCTAACTAGGTCTAACTTGTTAACTGCTATGATGGTGGATTTTGGGCTAATGTTAAAATATATAATTATGACTTAATGAACCTTTTCAGGGTGTTTGGCTTTGTGTTCCTCCTCAGTGTAATGAGTTTCTCTTCATACCTTTTCATTCCTTGTTTTATGTGTGGAAAAGATGTTCCCGTGCATCTTGGATGATTGTTAATGATTGTTACTTTGTTAATGTATATAGAAATGTATGTTAGTGTAGACATTTCCTTCTGTTAATTTTTAATTTAATTTCTTCCATGTTGGTTTTAAAATGAAATCAATTTTTCTGCAAAGGGTAGCCACCTGTCTTTCAAGCTCTTCTAGCATTTCTGAATGTGCAAGTTGTGTATTTTAGCTTACAAGGGGATACCTTTGGCTATCCTGCTTGTACATCCTGCTTGTATCGGTAAACTTTTAAAATTATTTGAGCTTAGATCAAGTAATTCTTTTCCTTACATCTATGCAACAGAGGCATTTTTAGACTGTAACCACATGATGTGGATAAAAGGAAAAAAGAAAATGCGATCTTGTTGTTCATAATATAGATACTTATGCAGTTTTATGTAGAAAGTCTTGATATCAAGCTAAGTATAAAAATCAGGATAAAGGAGCACTTGTAGTCTGCTTTGTGAAGAAAAGATTGGTACTAAACTAGGGCTGAGCTTTGGACATGAATACAGTAGAAATACAAATTGCAAGTGAACAGATAATTTATTTTTTTTTACTTCTAAGTGACCGCTCAGCAGATAAAATGCAGCTAGTTTGTTCTTTTTGTGTTGCTTTTCAATTGCCTATTGTGAAAGAAAATTAATATGGAAGAGAAGTTAAACATGACTTAGTGTGTTCTGTCTTTGAAACCATTGAAATATTAGTGCATTGAAGAAGATTACAACATGAACTCGATTACCACATTTTACTTCCACTGTAATTTTTCTCAATTTGGAGGCTGCTTATTCTATTAAAAGAGAAGACTTGAACTAATGGTGATTGGTGATCTGCCCTACTGAATTTTTTTACTGATGTAAATCTAATTTAGTTGTGCTATTGAGGGTATTATTTAATATCTATCAGCTCATTTATCCAATTTAGACACAGAAGAGGATTTAGAATACACATTTTCAATAACACAGAGGCAACTGAGGACAAAGGGGGTAAATTGCAAATAAGGTCTGAATATATAGTCAATTGAAATGTGCCTGGGGGATGTCCTGTGTGCTGAGACCCAGCTCTGTGTGCTGGCAAACTGTTAAGAAGGTCCCTGATACGATTTTGGCATGTTCTAACCAGTGAACTATGAAGATAAGTCCCAGCCGTGTTTGGCAGTCAGATGTTCCAGAGACAGCCTGTAAATGAGGCTGTGTGGTGTTCTCTACTAGTGTCCCAGTATGTTTTTGCAACATCAGCTGTATGCTAAGCCACTGGAAAGTGTTTAATCTCTTTTTCTATCCCTGGCGTATTCAGGGTTTCAAGCATTAGAGCATCTTTAATTACCATTATTGAAGGTCTTTCAACTTGGAAAATTGGAAATATATTTCACCAGAGACTGCACCATGGTAATTGGCATGTTGTTGCAATGTCTGCACAATGTTGTTCCTATTTCAGTCCTTTACATAAAAGATTGTTTGTTGATTTTTCCCAGAAGTATAAAATTAATTCAATCCAGGCTCTATCAAGTTCTTTTTTGTTCATGGAAATGAAATTGTATTTTTTCAAACTGTGAATTATTAAAGTCTGCTTTTCTCAGAAAGATAAGCTTTGAGATACAGAGCAGCATTGTTTCCTTCTAATTCTGTTAATCAGAACAATATAGTTGTCACAGCTTAGTTTTCTAATTTTATGATTGGAAAGTATATAATGGCAAGTGTCAGAGTGCTAAAAAGTTTTTATAAAATGTGTGATGTTTTTTCTGTAAATTGATATTTGGTGCTTCCACCCAACTATATTCAACTGTAACCAGTATTTTGGCATAAGACTATGAACAAAAAATACTGGCGAGACAGTCCTGAAGGCAGTACCTCAGACCTTCATTTTGCTCTTTGGTGACAAGTCTATGGGCCCAGATGAGATCCACCCGAGGGTTCTGAGGGAGCTGGCGGAAGTGCTTGCGGAGCCACTCTCCATCATTTACCAGCAGT
>JAOXJM010000063.1:19517588-19545058 GCA_026413425.1 Tringa solitaria
CCCTGCCCAGGGCAGGGGGTTGGAACTTGATCTTTAAGGTCCCTTCCAACCCAAAACATTCATAGAATCTTCTAGGTTGGAAGGGACCTTCAAGATCATCTTGTCCAACCATAAGCAGCCTCTTAACTGTGGTTCTCAGGTGACCATGCCTGTGGTCAGGTTGAGCTGTGTTTGCAAGATGGTCCAGTGGCTCAGTGGCTTTGGGACCAAGGCCAGACCTAGATCTCTGTTCCAACCAAAGGTGGTGGCACCTGCAAGAGACCAGGATGCTGAAATACTGCAACCTGCAACTGGGGCCTCGTGTCCCAAAGCAACTTGTCCCACATTGCCCCCCATCATGGTTGTGTGGGTCCCGGGGTTCTGTGCAACGCCTTGTGCCTGGCCAGCGCAAGCCTTGCCTCACACCCCTTGTCCCTCCTGCTGGTCCAATGCCACCCGAGGTGCTCACCTGCCACTGCCGTGACGTTGTCACCTGGCTGCAGGCAGTGGGCTGCTGTCACCAACCACTTCTCGTTGATGATGGACGCGCCGCAGAAGCCCACCCCGAGGCTGTTCACCAGGTGGATCTGTGGGAGCAGAAGGAAAACACAATCCATGGGTTTGTGCAAATCAGTGGGGAAGAAGTGTGGGATGCAGGGGTTTTTTTTTTGGCTACAGGACAGGCTGTGTTTAGGTTCTACAGACCCAGTGCTGCCAGAGTGTTGCCCTTCAGGGTGGGTTCCTGCCCCTCGGTCCCCTACTGTGTCACAGGGGGTGGCCAACACCGCCCCACACACGTGTTAGTGTCCCACTGCCCTTCTCCCTCTGCTGGGGAGCCCCAAATACAAAACTCAGTGTAACACTCAGAGCAGCTGAAATACAAGCGCTTCCACACCTACCTCCTAAAAGTGTTTTGCTGGTGATTAGATCTTAACTAGTTAACTAGGGAAAAAAATCTGAACTACCCATTTCATTTGGGCATCAAGCTGCCTCAGCACTGATGGGGCACTGGCCAGGACATCCCTTATACTAAAACTTGTAATTACATTATCAGCTGACTTAGTGGACCGTGTTTACCAGGAGGATTTCTTTAAGACTCACCTGTTTCCTTCCTTTCACCTGAGGTGGCTCCTCGCCGTCTCTCTGCATCGTGCTTCCTATGAATTTACTCGTTTGATGCCTCGTTAGAGGCTGGACTTTAAGGAGCTCGGTATCTTTAAGGAAGAGGACGCAGCTAGCCACGGTGAGGAGCGGCTGGCCACGGGAGGGCAGCGCAGGCTGCCAGTGGCGACTGCTGCCACTGAGCCCAGAGCCCACGGTGCCAGAGTGCCCGTGGAGCAGCCAGGGAGGAGACAGGGACAGGGTTCATAAAGCCCTTTGGTGGGATCTGAGCCCCACAACGACCCCCGAGCCCCAGGGGAATGTCGCATCCCTCCTGGCTGCTGCCTGCATCCCAGCAGGCTGAGCATCTTCACTTGCCAGCTGGCAAAAGGGCCACCAAGGCTTTTTTCCAGTGGGTGCCTGGTGAGGTAAAGGTCTCCATGAGCACAGCCAACTAACCAGACTTGGTGGGCTTGTAGTGTGTGATTTTTACTTGCTTTATGGGTACTGGCTTCTCATGTTTAACTTGCTGGTTCTCCTCCTGACTCTCTGTGGCCACGTGGTGGGTGCCAGCATCACCTGTAGCTTGTCCCACAACGGGCTGTGTCCGAAAACCCTGCATGTCCCAGGCAGCGGTACAGCCACTCCTGTACCAACTTCATCTGAATTTATTATTTTCCACTCTCAGCCAGTGAGATTTCTGTGCTCACTGAAGCCAGAGTAGAATTTAAGGGCAGTAGATGACTTTGAAAAAGATCCAAGCTACCTTTCCTTTGGACAACAATTTAAAAGTATTGGCAGAAGGGTGGGTCAGAGGGGATTTCTTTGCAGCTCTCTTCCTTCCCCCCTGCTACCACCTGCAATGTCACTCTTGGTGTGGTAGAGATGACTCGCATATCACAAGTTGGATTTGGTAGATGTCATGCAAGGACAGATCCTTTGTTGGTATAAACTATCACGGATCTGTTGAAACTGATGGAGCCAAAAAAATGAACTGCACTCTTCCTTGCAAACCTGTGCCTTGCAAAGCTCTTGTTCCTCTGCCCTTGGCTTATTCTTGGTAAATTCATGGACTGCTGGGGAATCTGTTGCTGTAGCTCAAAAAGTTTTGTTGCTGGGGCATAAAACTGTACAGAAAGAAGCTGTGCCCAGAAAGAAGCTGGGTACGTAGAAGGAAGACCATTCTGCATTCGGAAGGAAATGAGCAGACGGAGCGATTGCTGGGGTTATGGGAGAGCTGCAGAAATCATGAGTACCTGCCAGGGCACCTCTCCTCTCATGCTGTCTGATCCACCCACAACCCGGGTGCCCGTCTTAATTATCGGTGTGATTTTCGTGGTGGGGGCGGCAGTGGCGGCGCTGGTTTCCGTGATGTTGTCGAGTTCCTCGTCGTGAGCATCATCGTGGTCGATGGCGGTGGTGTTCCAGTGCTCAAAGGTGTTTATGGCACGGGTGAGCTTGCTCTTGGCTTCGGGAGCCGTGATCCTCCCGCAGGGATACGGCACTGGGAGAGAAATGGTTGGTGGTTAGGACTGGCTGGGCATCACTCTGAGGGTTAGAGCGATCCAGGGAGCCTCCAGGCGAGGAGGCAGATGCTGCCTTGTCACAGCACCCTGTCTGGGGACCGAGCGAAGGTGATATATCACAAGTTCATAGAATCATAGAATTGTCCAGGGTGGAAGGGACCTCTCAGGTCATCGAGTCCGACCATCAACCTTAACACTGACAAAACCCATCACTAAACCATGTCCCTCAGCACCATGTCTGTCCAGCTTTTAGATACCTCCAGGGATGGCAACTCCACCCCTTTCCTGGGCAGCCCGTTCCAATGCTTAATAACCCTTTCAGTTTAAAATTTTTTCCTAATATCCATCCTAAACCTCCCCTGGTGCAATTTGAGGCTGTTTCCTCTTGTCCTGTCTCCTGTTCCTTGGGAGAAGAGACTGACTCCCCACTGGCTACACCCTCCTTTCAGGGAGTTGTAGAGAGCAAATGTGTAATATGTACGAGCAGCAAAATATGCTCAAAATATACAAGTGTGTAAGAGCAGCAAAAGCATAAATTGTTTCTGGGCTGTAGAAATGACACCTGAACAGCTTTTAAAGAGAAGAAAGGTGGAGAGAGAGGGGCTGTGCCTGGTGGGAGGGTGCAGTGGTGCCTGTATTTGGTGGGATGGGGAGGGACATACCCGGGAGGTTTGCTGCTGGGGGGGGGCAGCCGGCCGCTTGGCTGACATTTCTACAGCAAGTAACTCCAGTACAACAAAAGTCCAGCTGGGAGAGGGCAGGAAATCAGATCTGCCAATTGTACAGATAATCCTGCTTGGCACCAAGGTGAGGAAAACATTAATAAACTCTTTCTAGAGTTGTAGATTTTCTCTGTTAATGAAGATCTCAACTGCGGGCTCGCTTCAGACGAGCTCTTCCCATTTCTCTCCTACACAGTGCGTGCCAAATTCCTGCTGACGGTGGCAGTCAAAATAGTAAATAGCATCAGGCATTGTCTTTCATCTGAAAAGCTTCTGACAGCACTATGCAAACAAACATTAGTGTAAAATCAGATTTAAGTGTGGCCTACTGAGACTTCATGTATTTTTTTTTAAACTGTCCGCTATAGGAACAGGGCTTAAATAAGTGTTGAGTGATGGAAAATGCCACCCGTGAGGCTAGGCTAGGAAATGAAGGTTTCAGAGCCAACAAAAGCTAAGCTTTTGCAGGAAGGGCAATTACCCAACCTGAAAGATGATCTTATTGCTACCAGTAAAACTTTCTGGCCCAGTGAAAGCGATACGGTGTGTTGGGCAACAGAGACCTGAGCTCTTAATGATCTCTATTAACAGAAGGACTCCTTGACTAAGATACTTCCTACAGTGATTGCTGAAAGTCAGTATTTTTAGGAGCTGAAATTGTTCCTGGCTGTAGCTATCAGACCTTCAGAAACCAACTCACCCGTGTGGCTGCCTGAGCACTGGCTTAGGTGTGCAAATCTGGTACTCTCAGGTGTTAGAAAGATGAGAGCATCGGATGCTAAATTGACCTTAGATGACAAAATATTTCTCTACTCTGTTTCCTCTGCCAGATGTGCTTCTGAGAGAGATGTTCATGCCCAATTAACTTTCCGTGTTGCGGTGGGTTGGGATTGCACGTGTGGGTGTAGTTAGAGAGGGTGTAACAGCCTGGGAGCCAGGTAAAATTGGGGAATATAACAAGAACCAGCTATTCTTTAGCCCTTTACGGAGTTGCAGCCTCAAGCCATGCATTTCTCCTCCACCACTCTCAATACCACAGCTAAACCACAGGGTTCCTGCGTAGGGTCTTTGTGTGCAGATACACGCTGTTGGGAGGACAGCACCACCACAAAGCTCCACTTGTTTCCACCCAACTCAGGGAATTATAAGGCACTGCGTGACAGCCAGCCATGAAACGGACCATCAGGGGGATTTACGGTGAGAAAGATTGTCTTTTGCTCTGAAAAAAACCCAGAGTATCCTCAATGTAGTATCAGTAATTAAATAGTAGCTCCTCTTAGAAGAACATGGGAGTGAACTCTGGCTGGATGGACACCACTGCATATGCTGGTGTAGCTGAACATCATATTTCTTCCCCCAGAAAAATACTGATCCATATCTAGACATATAAGATGTTTGCAAGTGGGAGAGGTGCCTGTCTGAGCAGCCATCTGAAATGAGCATTTCCCTTCTGAACAAATTCCTGGACAGCTACCCTCCTTCTCTACTCACCCAGGCTAAAAAAGGGGTGGTTAAATCAAGTCCTTCAAGCCTGACCCCATATCTGCTGTTGGGAAAGTGCAAGGTCAGGCTCTTTACATTTGCTGAGCAGGAAAACAAGACTGATCTCCAACAGGATGTTGCATGTCTATGAGATCCATGTGCCTAAATCCAGGACAAGACCTTAGAAACTTTCACCCAAATCTCTTAAAAACACTTTAAAAGCTAACCTGTAGGTTCACAGGCCTTTCCATCTTCATGAAGCCTGTAGCCAGAAGCACAGGAACACACAACTTTCCGCGGTGGGTCATGCCTGCAGAAGTGCTTGCAGCCTCCATTTTTAATTGCACAAGTGAAGTCTGAAAGAAATTGAAATGAAACAGTGGAAGTCCTTCTGAAATACAACCGGCTAGAGGTTTGCTGGGACTTGGGCCTTTGGACTCAGCCTGGGTTGTTCCAGACTATGGAAAACATGTGCTTGTTTGCAAGGAGAGTGTCCTCCTTCCAAGCCATATCCCCGTTTGGAATGGAGGAGCTCCAGGCACCTCTTTGAGAGGTTGAGGAACAGCCCTGGGAGAGGTTCTGGCACAGGCTCCTCCTGCCTCCAACAGCTGCATGCTGCCCAAAATCTGGCAGCCTGTCCGTAAAACACTCCTGCAAATATTTGGTTACAAGCCATGTGATTTCCCCACCGTCGTGCTGCTTTCCTCCCCCCGCTTCGTGCTTACAGCAATCCAGCCCCATGGGGATGCTGGTGGAGCAAACCCCAAACCCAAGAAGAGCTTTGTCCTGGGATCATCACTGGGCTCTGATTTTAAAACCTTGAGCAAAGCCATATGTTCTTCCTGATCTACCAATAAATTGTCACAGCCTGACATGGGAGACCCATTTCAGTAGGATGCTTGGTGGAACGGGCCCCACCCTGAAGCATGGGGAGATTCCCATGACTTCTGCATGTCTTCTCCCATCCCACCTCGCACTGCTCTGTGGTGGGAACACCATCTCTTGGAGGTGGGTAACCACTAATCCACAGACACCCTTTTAATTCTCAGTGAGTTTTCAAATAACTTCACAGCAGACTAACTCCACTCCTACTTGCTCAAGGACACCTCCCTTCCTGTAGCCATTTTAATGCCATCATTTACTATTTTTGCAGAGCTCCTTTTCACGCCTCACTTCTAGCTCTATTTTTGTTCCTGTCTCACTTCCACGAAAAATCTGCAATGAGACTATTTAAATTTGATGCAGCTTTGAAATGCTCTTTTTAACGTACGCTCCTCTCTTGCCAGAGCAGAAGCACAACTAGAAAGGGAATCTTTTATTAGTGCACTGAGTCTAGCACATTATGCGAGCCGCACAGCCCCTGATTATATTATAAATATAAGAGCTGAATATCCCTCTTGCTTAAATTATCAGCTGTTTGGTTTTCATAAACTCCTCAAGCCATCAGGAAAATATTTGCCTTTTGTTTGCCTTCGGAATCAAGGTTGCTGGTGATAATTATAATTATGAATCTAGCGGAGTGTCATTGAGAGGAGGCTGCGATAATCCTGCCCAGCACCTGCCCCCCAGCCTGGGGTGGGAAATGGGGAGGAGGAGTGAGAGCACGGGGGGGGTGGGCCATGGCGTTGGGTGGAAAGATCTTGCTTTCAGCGGGTGAGCACGTTGCCCCTGATCGACGAGCAGCCCTGGAGAGGGCTCGTGCTGGGGAGATAAAGGAAGGTCTGTGTCAACATTTGTGCTGGCAGCCCCAACGCGAACAAAAGACCTTGAGCCTGAGCCTCTGTTGAACCCTGCGTAAGAGCAGGCACCCGGGTGCTGGGTGGAGGTGGAGCTGGGGCTCCACCAGGGGCAGGAGAGGACAGGGACATCCGGTCCTCTATCCCCAAGCACGTCCCCCGGTAATCCCACTGCCAACAGGCTGAATTTGCACATTCGTGTGAATTACAGCAAAGGTAAAACGTGTTTGGAGCAGCCCTCTAGAAGGATGAAGCTCTAGGCCTGCTTTGAGCCGATGGGATTTCTTGTAGGGCAGAACGACCCAGTACGTACCTATCTCACAGTTTCTGCCATCGTACCCAGGTGGGCACCAGCACACGTAGGAACTTACTGCGTCCTTGCATGTGGCTCCGTTTTTGCATGGGTTGGGGTCGCACTGATCTCCATCTTGGAGAGAAGACAGGAGAATTAACAAACGTTAAGTGTCCACCACAGCTGGTGCCTACCAAGCGCTGGAGCCTTGCTCTGGGCAAGCCTCCTGTTAGAGATGAGCAAGAGACTACATTCCTTCCCTCTTTGGGATGGAAAATAAGTACCCAAGTGCACAATTGGCAACACCAGTGCTGGGCTAACACCAGCAGCAGGGTCCCAGTGATGTGCCCCCTCCCATGTGGGTTAATTCTGCTCCTTTCAGCTGAACTCCTCTTGAATCACATCTCCTCATGCCACATCTCAACATGACCTCGTGTCTTGGCTGAGTTAGACAAAGTTAGAAGGTTTACTTCCCCAAGAGCAGTTAGGTTTTCCTGATCTGAATTAGTTTAAGGCTACTGTCTTTGTTCTCTGAAGGTTTGGGCCTGTCCACTTGGGTTCAGAGACCTCTTTGCGTATTGGGATTGAGATCCTCAGTTATTTCTCTTTCTTTCTAAGTCTTGTACTACTGTTAACTCGTCTAGATTTTTCTTTGTGTGTCAGGGCTTTTATTTTCATCCTGGCTGCTGCTGATGCCTGGTGAGGGCAATCAGGGCTTGGTGCCACTTGGGTGCTGTGCAAGGAGTGAGCTCCCCTGGATCAGCAACTTATGAGCTGAAAGGTAAACCAGGCACTTCGGGTGATGGGGGAATACATGGCATTCATTATTTTTTAAGAGCTAATTGGTTATAGTGGCAGGGAAACAAATGCAATGTTGAGTTTCACCGGCTGGTTTTTCAGAGTCCTACCATGCAAACGTAACTTTTTTATTTTATAGTCTGGACTGAATAATCTGAATAATTTAAGGCTTTTTAGTGAGATGTTCTGGGCGCTTCGCCAATCTACGAAGCGGTTCATTTATTGAACTGTCCTTAAAATTAGTTTCAGATGTTTTAGTGGGCATTGAAATCTTTCTGGTAAGGGACTGAGGAGTCGCCGGGGATGGAGGCTGAGAGGGGGAAAAAAAAAATACACGGTGGAATGAAACTGGTGGAGCATCCAGGGTTTGGGACCACTGGTGTGAATTGCAAACAGCTGTTTGCCGTGATCATGTTTAGGCTTTGCTTTAATATGGCATTTCTAGGGATTCACTGGGCTTGCACGGGGCTGTGCCTTATCTGGAGGTCTCTTGCTCGAGAGCAGAGCATTTGCTATTCTCTGAAGGGGTGTTAATTATCGCTGTCGTGTTTTGCTCTATACCATGGCTGAAAATAGAAGCCTGGAGTATGACCTGGGCTCCACGGATCCAGGGGTCTGTGTGAACTGGTTTTGTTCTGTGAGGTTTTGGAAGTTTGTTTTAAAAAAAAACCTGCTTGAACAAAGAAAATGGTAAGTTTATTTGGAGGGGTTTGAGGTTTTTTGTTTGGGCTTTTGTTAGTTTTGTGGGGTTTTTTTGGACTTGCAATTTTTCTACAAATGGGGCAGTCCTAGGCTGGGTGGCTGCAGGATTTAGGGTGCATGACTCTGCCAAGCTCTGTCATAACATGGTTTCTGAATGCTGGAATACATTTGTTTCAATAAACATCTGCTGCTTATTCACTGGGAGATGACTATTATGCATTTCGACATGAAGAAAGCAGCTCTTACCAATGTATGTTTTCCAAAACTCCATCTGCAAAGGGGAAAAAAAAAAAGAAAAAAAAAAAGAGGTTTCCTTTGATTTCTAATTTCTAGGCACTGCCTGACTGAGGTAGTAAAGGGAAGACTCCAAAGATAAAGCAAAAGACTGGCAGGAAAACAACCACCGCCGTAATCACAGTGGTGACCAGCAAACCTTTAAAGCAGTTCCCCAGACCAACTGATGGATCACAAATGAGAATAAAACACAATAGATGCTGTGCTTGGCTCCTGCATGTTTTCCCCTTGCTGTTCACCCAAAAGGCTTGTAAAGGATCAGGAGGGGGGAGGAACGAGGTGTTGCCATTTTGCCTCAGCGATACTCACAGTTTTCTCTGTGTTTTCAAACACCTCCCGGGCTTCTTCGAAGCTGCATTTTTCTTCTATGCATTCTCTCTCAAGGTTCCCAGGAATGACCTCTTCCAGTCTATTTGAATTGGCTCGTCTTCGCCTCTGCAGAACCGAGCTCGCCTCTTTGCTCTCGATGAAGACTGCAATTTGAAAAGAAAGAGGGGCTAGAGAGGAGCACGTGCCACAGTGAGATGCAGCCAGGATGGGCTGTCGGGGCCCTGTTCTCCCAAAAAGCAAGCCCTTTCCATCCGTTCACCCCTCTCATTGCCCCAAGGCCAGGGACGTTTCAGGACTGTTGTCATCTACTTGAGGTTTCTTCGGTGTCTAACTTAGGTGCAATCCAGAGGATCAAATCTTGGAGAACCAAGAGTCAAAGCTGACAATAGACAGAAATGACTGATGGTGACAGGCTGATTAGGAGCTCGGAAGTTTGATACTTAAAATACCCTAAAGCAGATGGTGTGAGTGTCTCCTATCATAGATGCACAGATCGGAATAAGCTATTTGAGAGGGGAAAATAATAGGCCTTTTCATGCTGCTGCTTGGTGACGTCAAGCTTGCTTGAACTGTCTCTCTCTGTCTTGGCCACGAAAGGCCATTTACCTCTGCAGCTGTGGCCCTTAGAAGCTGTGAGCCATTTTCTTCTCCCCCCTGCACCTTGCCCTTGGCCATGTGCCTGGGTACCACTGCTTTGTGCTGGCTGGAGGGGTGACATGAGCCCTCCTCGCCCCCTGGGCCAGGTCACGTCAATGAGGTGGTGTGCATCTATCCACCTTCAACTTCTGACCAAGCTCCTGGGCAGAAACCACCAGCAGAGAGCTGCTGGTGCTGCAGGGACCCCTGGTCTAGGTAGGATGTCCATAGTGGCCACCAGCCTTCCCATGGTGGCTACCTGGTGAGGGGCACAAGGACATGCAGTCCTGTCATGGTGCTACCATGAATGCTGTCCCAGCAGGGCTGCGTGTCCCATCAGCAGGGTCAACAGCAGCAGCCTCCCCATGGCAGGGTTGGAACTAGGTGATCTTTAAGGTCCCTTCCAACCAAAACCATGCTATGATTCTGTGAAAGCTACAGGGCAGAGTTTCCTCCTCACCCATCTCTTGGAGACCCCTGTCTCTGCTGAGCACTCTTCTCGCATCCCACAGGTCCAAAAAGGACATTATTTACCCAGAGGATTGTTCCTGCTTTGCCTCCCCAGACTTTCCTCTCTCTCCACCCTCTTAGCTCTCGCAGCCATGTCCCTTTTTGTCACCAGATGGCACAGTAGAGCAGCTCTTCTTGGAGCTGCTGGTGGCCACCCTGGACACAGACCCTCATCTGGGGGCTCTGTGCTGGCAAGGGTTCACACTGCTGAGGGCCTGGCCCCTCTGAGGGTTATGGAGAGCAGGAGCTCAGCCAGGTGGGGAGAGAGGAGAATGAGGAACAAGTACCAGCCCCTGGTTCCTTCTCACTGCTAACTTCTGCTCTCCATCCAGAGCAGATCCCAGCCCTCTGACTGGTAGAGGATCCCTCCAAGACTGGAGGCTTCTGCTGAACCCTCCTGAGCCCCAGGTGGGTTGCTCTCATTTACACCATGCCACTGATGGTGTCACTAGCCCCTTCACCTAATGATATCTCTCCAAGAGACTGAACTAATTGTTTTTACAATGCTTTTATTCATTTCACAACAATTTGCACCCCTGCCTTCCTCATGATGATGTGGTTTGGGTTAAAAATGAAAAGGAGTGTTTTCAAATCCTGACCTCAATCTAGTTGTTTGGCAGTATATATCGATGGGCAAAGCACTGACCTCTGAAGAAGCCAGGCTTGTTTCAAACTCTGCAGCCCCTGTAGGGGGTTGCTGGTCCCCTCCCAGCTGCAGGGTTGTGGTTTACATGTGGAACATGAAGGTATACCCCCAAGCAAGGCTTACTGGAGCACAGAGGAGACCTACTCCTCTCCATGGCATGGCCTGCAGCCTCCAGCTTGTCCCCAGGCTGGACAGACAAGTCTCAGGTGAGAAGTGTTCAAGGCCAAGTTGGATAGGACTTTGAGCAACGTGGTCTAGTGGGAGGTGTCCCTGGCCAGGGCAGGGGGTTGGAACTAGATGGTCTTTAATGTTCCTTCCAACCCAAACCATTCTATGATTCTATGAATGGTGGAGCAGCTTTCCTTGGTTTTGTAGCCCTACTGGGTTCTCCATGTGCTTAGAGCCTGGGTATCCAGGCTTGGGTACAGCTTCACATCACCCCGTGTGAAGAGATGCAGCTGCGTTAGACCCTCTCCTTCATCTCTTCCTGGTGGGATGTGCCAGGCACCTGGTGCAATTAACCCATTTAATGGAGAGAACTCACTTTAATGAAAGCAGCTTTGCCTCCCTCGGATCCCTCTAGGCTTTCTCAGTTGCTTGCTGATCCCACACGCTGCTTTACAAGCTAAACTTGATTTGAACTGAAGGTTTCAGGCCCCATGGGGTCACCGGCACAGTACTTACTCATGGAAACCCCCCTCGCACCAAGAATATACTCACATATGACTTATCAACTTCTGAACCAGTATCTGAGAGAGAGAGAGGTGGGTCCCTGGGCCAAGGGGATGTGAGGACAGACCTGTCCTGCTGGTCGAGTATTGTATTTTCTAGGAGGAAACCCTGGGCAGGTGGTGGTACCGATATGAGGTTCTACTCATTTTTCATTGCTAAGCAAACATTTTGGGGAAAAGCCCCCCCCCCCCCCTTTTTTTTTTTTTAACCTGTTACTTACAATGTTTTAATCAAAGAAGAAAGGCCAGCCATGCACCCAATGAGAACTCCCACTGGATGTGAACCAGCCTCTGCTGGAACTGTTGCTGCTACAGATAAATCAAGCAACACCCTGCATTACTACGTGTGATAGCCTACATCCATCAACCCCGCTATCCTGTCTACAGTTTTGGCTGCATCTTACGGCCTTTGTTAAATTCATGCTGGGTTTGGCTTTAAACAGTTCTCGCAGGGGCAAATCCAGTGACTGTTTTATGGCTGTGAGCACTTGTTTGTGCTCCGGGACAAAGGGGTGGCACACACCGAGGTGTGGATGTTACTCCACCAGCAGCGCTCTCCCTTTTCCTCCCTTCTCTGTGTGGGTGCATGCCTTCTAAAATGGCTGAGTCAAGCTCTGAAAGCTTAAAAGCTGCAAAAAAAATTTTAAGAAAAATCCCATTCTTAAAAATAATCCCTGTGACACATTGTGCATAACATCAGCATAAAAGCTATTATTTCATTCCCAAGCAAAGAACCAAAGCTTTAAAGAGAGGAGCTATGAAACTCTGCAATCCCTCTGAGCTCTCGTCTCTTAACGAGGCTTCACAAGCTGTCCCACCGTTAGGGGACAAACTGTCCCCTCATCTGTGCCAGTAACACACACACACACGCCCCGTGCACCCAAAAGCGAAGGACTTTCTAGGTTTTAAACGAACCCACCTGTACTTTCGGCAGCGAGGCATGCTCCCAGAAGGCAGACGGAGAGTACGAGGGGGATAGTTGCCATGTTCTTCCCACTGCCCCAACCTCTCGATAACAAATTGTCCGGGTCGTGGAGCTCAGTCAATAGTTCCAAAGTGCAAGTGCTTGTTTATTTATTCTGGGTAACCCTTTAATTTAAGGTCCCCAGATGTGCCATTAGCGAGGCTCGCAATGGCAGTGGGGTGTTATGTGAGAGGACATGCCCGTGTACAAGAAACCTGATAGGAAACTCCAGTCCTTGGGATCATCTTCTGCCCTGTAGGATGTTACTGCTGTGTTTAGGGGTTGAGCATGGCACAAGAATAAACTAGTTCAACTTCAGCTGATCTCTTTAAAGCACTGGATTTCCCATTGCTATAAAGGTGATGATGTTGGTCATAGAAAGATCCACGCAGCGTGGTCCACATTTTGTCCAAAAGAGGTGTCAAAATCCCCTGGAAGATGACCCTACAGGTGACGTTTCCTCTTGGGTACCAGGCAGCCTTGGACCAGAGCTGTGTCAGCCAGCATGGTTTCACATAGGTTGTCTAATTAAAAAACTGGATGGAGTGAGATGAGGCTACTGATCCGTTACCCAGATTTTCTGGGGCAAACGCTGGAAACACCACGGAGTTTCCCAGGTCCTGTACTTGAGGCCACAAGGAGGAGCCTGCTGCTTGGTGGCTTGGATGGTGGACTGGCGTAGGGATGTGCTGATAGAAGGCTGGATGTGGAGCAGGGAGAGCATGTAGTTTCCTGGCTGCAGGGCAGCCTGTGCCCAGGGCAGGTCCACAGGCTGCTCCTCATCCACACTGGCCAAAGAGTAGACTGAAATGGAAGGAAGATGGAGGAAATAGAAAAAAAAAAAAAAAAAAACCAATGCAAAAACCCAGGTTTTCATAAAGAAAAAAAAGAGTGGGTTTTCTTATGAAACCATTCATTTTTTAATGGTGCATTACTTACAACTTTTAAAACATGTTTCTTCCCTTTTTCTCACTTTCCCTTAATGCGAAGAACTATTTCAAGGTGAGTAATTGCTTTTGGGAAAATACTGAGTATTGTAAAAGAAAGAAATGAAACATTCACTTCTGGAAAGGTCAAATGTCTGCCCCCCCACCTCCTTACTGAGGAGTTGCAGGGAAAGCAGACCAAAATCTTTCATCCCAGGGCTTGTGGGCTTTCTGCCAGTGACCAGCTCCTCAAAACCTGCTTTCCAGTTCCTGCTTCTCCCCCTGCTCCCCCCGTGCATGGGGCAGAACCCAAATCCATCATTGCACTCGTGCGCATCTGGGGCTCGCAGTGCTGTGCCCAACAACGAGAGGGTCTGGGACAGAGGCATTTTGGGGCAGAACTCTATTTCTGAGTGCGATGTCGGTGCTGTTAGTGTTGGTGCTCATCCAGGGAGATGCTGAGCACCTCCCATGTTGGATGTGGCCGTGTCTCGCAGGCTGGAGAGCCGGCAGTTGCTATGAGGCTACAATAGGCCTCGGGTAGTTGTTAAAGTGTTTGCTCGAGCTTGTGAACCATAAATTCTGTGTGCTCAGTCCAAAAAAATTAAAAATGTTCCTTCGCGCAGCAAATGGGAGAGACATTTATGGTCGTGTGGGTATTTGGAGTTACTTTTGTATGCAGAAAGGACCCATCAGCCACAGGTAAATATGAGATGCTGAATGTGAGTTACAGCCTTGCAAGATCCGTGTTGCCTAGGTGGAAAAAATCCTTTATTTTCCCTTTTCTTGAGCAAACAAAAGGTCCTGAAACCTATAATTCATCTTGTTTCTTCTTGCTCCATTTGAAATGATCTTTATTCATCACTGACAGTAGCTTTTGTTATCAAATTTATGTGATAGATAAATGTGTTAGGATGAGGTAATGTGCTGTTGATGTAAACTGAATGCAAAGTGAAGAAGGCAATGATCATCTCTCATTTTCTGTGCATAAGAAAATGCAAATGTGAGAAAATAAATTGAGCTCAAATGCTGAAACAATACATCTCCTATCAATAAAGAGGAGTGTAGAGAATGGTCTGCCATAACAAAGGATAATTAGAATCTCATTACTGTAAATATTTTACTTTAGAACATAGGTCAGTCAAATTATTTTTGGTTTATGGTGCATATTTCAGTTGTAATAGTACTTGCAACATTATTGCTAATTAATCTTCACAGAAAATGCCAACATCATTAGAATAAACAAAGCTATTAATACATATAATTTTTATTGTTTACTACTATTGTTGTCAACTTCTGGGGCACTAAATTGAAAGCAAAGTCTTTCTTTTTAAATATTTTGCAAACAAAATCTCCTAGAATTGCGGTTCCCACCATGGGCACTTTGGAGATGAAAGCTTTGCTGTTTAGGTGGATGATATCAGTTAAATAGCAGATCTGGGTTTGTTTCGACTTCACTTTCCATGTTCTAAAAAGAAGGTGATTCGAAGTACACACCCAAGTCATGCTCCTTCCTATTAGAAAGGCTTTCTGTAGCAATGAGCTCTTAGGACACATCTTTTCTGGTTTGAGTTGTTAGGCTTGGGGCACTCTTTTTTGGGAAATATCCTTTTTTTTTGTTGTTGGAACAGAACCATCCCACACTTGTGGCAGCTGGGCATGTGGTTGTGTCAAAGGCAGAAGGAGCTGGCAGCGGCACAGGGCAATGTGTTTCCATCAGGGCCACCACCTCAGGCTTGGGGACAGCCCCTCTTTCAGGGAAGCTTTCTGCTGCAAGGTGAAATGAAGTTTATGAGAAGTCAGAACAAGGAAGCTATTTCCATTTTAATCTGATAGATTTTTCTTAAAATGTGCTCTGGCTGCACTGATCAATAATGTTAAACAGCCTGTTGGCTTGAGGACCTTGTTAAATGATTATTCATAATCTCCCTTGTCTCCAAATGCACTCTCTTAAGCACAAGATCCTTACTCAAAACCTTACACAAATTGCAATTTGCCCTTGTCCTATAGACAGCTATAGTAAGTAATCCTTCCTTAACCAACAGCAAACAAGCCATTTCTCAAAAAAACAGGGAAAGTAATGCTTGATCTTTATTTTATTTATTTTTCTTCTTTATTTGATTAATTTGAAGTCCCTGGCTTTTTCTGGAGCAATGATTGTGGGAAGTTATCCAAATATAGAGGCAGCACAGCCACAGAGTCCTTTGCAGTGACTATCACTCTGTTGTAGTAATTAACATAGTGGAGAGAGTACCAATTCTGTTCAAAGTCCCAAAGCCACTGAAAATGGCTATGGAACAGGTTTCCCAGAGAAGCTGTGGCTGCCCCTTCCCTGGAGGGTTTCAAGGCCAGGCTGGATGGGGCTTGGAGCAACCTGGTCTGGTGGGAGGTGTCCCTGCCCAGGGCAGGGGGGTTGGGACTGGATGATCTTTAAGGTCTCTCCCAACCTAAACCATTCCATGATTCTAAAAAAAAGATACTAGGGTGTATTTGGATGTCAGTGGTGTTGGTGACCTACCCCAGGTTGGTAATATGCCCTCAGCTTTCACAGGTGGGATGCAGAAGCCTTGTCCCTCTGGTGGTGGTGGGATCACAGGCCCAGGGAGATGCTGCTGCTGACTTCAAATCTGGGCTGTGGGAGGGGTATTCAGGCAAAAAGGAGGTGGCTGGCTCTGGTGATGCGAGACAGCAACCAGGACCGACCCTTCAGTGACAGCAGCATGCAGCTTGGTCCAGGAGCAGTGCTGGCTTGTGGTTCCCACATCTCTGAAAGCCTCTCCCCTACTCCCCCTATCCATCTCAGGGCTTTCAGTTCCTGCATTGGGCATTTTGCTTCTGCTTTTATGCAGAGGCTTGAATACTTGTGCCAAGAAGCAAGCTCCCCTTGCTGAATTCCCTCCAGATACATCCATCGCAGTTGGCACTTAAGCTCTGTCCCTCCTGTTTTATTCCATTTTTAATTAGGCTCCTGAACAGGAGCACAGAGCAAACTCCACTTTCATCTGGGAGATCCTGTGGCTGTGAAATATTTAGGGGAAGTAAATAACTGTCAGAAAGTAAATAAGTCCCTGACTCTCCATGAGTGTAAAAGTGCTTTGAAATAGTATCATTGGAATAAAAGCTTCTCATGTTGAATGGCAGTAAGAAACAGCAGCACAGGCAAAAAATTCCCAATGTAGAAGGTAAACACAATTAATAATTCATGGAGCAGCACGTTTCACAGTAGCAGCTTTAATAACTTTCCTTTTCAGTTTGCTTTAAAATAGGCCAGATTAAAAGGAAATCTGGATTTTGTTTGGTCACTGCCTTTTCAGAAAGCGGAGCGCTGGCACAGCTAGACACACCGTGCTGCTGGAGGTATTCTAAATTTAGACTTTGCCGTCTCCACTTCCAACTCTGGATAAAGCAAGGAAACAAAGCTTGGAGAAGGCAGCAGCTCTTGCAGGTTTTGATGGGTCAGGTAGATCACCAAGCTCACACATCATCCTACAAAGCAAGAATGAAGTTAAATATAAGCTCAAAAGCTGTGTGTGGATGGAGACTCAGCCTGCCCCGGATCTGCTGATGTGAACCTGAGTTCTGGAGGTTGCTTTGAAATAGATCTCTGAAATATCTTTCCCCCTCCTCCAGCAAACCCATTGTTCCCATCTGCTGATGGTATTGGTAGCATAATGTCCTAGAGAAATACTCCAGGACCAGGGCTGTTAACAGAGATAGGTTAACTCCAGCCAGCAGCATCCAACTGAGTCAAGGGAGCTTGTTTCCTTCTTCATTCCTGGGAGAAGATTCATCCCACCTGATGTTGGAGAAGGGAAGTATCTCTCTCTTGCTCTCTCTTCCTGTTGATGAGAAAAGGAGCCTCGATTAACATCTTAAGCTCTATACTAAATGATATTTTTGGATAGTCAAAATTGGGGTGAAATGAGTATCAATCAGCACATCCAAACCCATCTTGCACTCAATTCTATACTGAACATAAAGTAATAAAAATCAGTGTTTTACCTTTGCCCATTTTCTATGTCAGTATTTGTGACTATGCCCTTGTTAATTTTCTTTGCCTTAACCATATTCCATCTGAAGCTTCTACCTTCTCCTTGCACCAGGGCATCCCTGAGCCCTAGTCACCTTTTCTACCTCCCTTTCTTCCTACTGTCTTTACAATTTGCTTTCTTGGCAAATTTGGTCCTGTTTAGGGACCAAACGGTTTGTCATATTAGCATTAGAATCTAGAGGGAGGATGTGCAGAGAAAGATAAGAGTATTTCTAATCTGTGTATCCCTAATTGATACCACCAACCAGGTGCTTGAAGCAGTGGCAATCGAAACCTGTCCTCTGCTCAATAAATGTGGTTTTAGAACACGCCTTCCAGCAGATTGACTCTAGGAGGAAACCGAAAAAGCTGACCTCTCTCCCTGTAATTCTTGGACCT
Organism: Tringa solitaria; assembly: GCA_026413425.1. Lineage (NCBI taxonomy): Eukaryota > Metazoa > Chordata > Aves > Charadriiformes > Scolopacidae > Tringa > Tringa solitaria. The sequence continues at coordinate 19,535,393 of JAOXJM010000063.1, forward strand.
GCTGCAAGAGGCAGTCAATGCTTGATGTATATTCAGAGAAAGGGACCTCACCATCTCCACTATCTGCTCACATCAACCACTGGTTCTGGAGGGAGACACTGCAATTTTTCTCTTGAAACCCCAGGACCATCAGAGATGTAAGGTGTGGCGAATAGTTAAGACTGAATTGGCCTTTCTAGTGGGTCTGACCTACTTGGGTTTTCTGCTGTGTTCCCCTGACCCAGTGCCCTGGCGTACTCTTCTTGCTAACAGTGTTGACTAATGGATGGTTGGATGTTCTGACTTGCCAGCTCTAACAAAGCCAACAGCGTTCTGCTGTGAAGGTTAATTTGCAGCCAAATTCACCAAGAGAACTAGCCAAACTCCTCTGCACTACTCAGGCTCTATTGTGAAAATTCAAGAAGGATGGTATTTGTGTACCGGGTGCTTGTTTCAGAAGGGTGATTTTCACTGGTGTTCAGTGGAGTCACCTCCCTGGTGGAGGAAGGAACCTGCTGACATAAAGATCTGCCATGTCTGTTTGCAGGTGAGCTTTCCAGTCTCAGGCAAAGAAGCTTGGGTTCATCTCTCTGAATTTAATCTCCTAACTTGAATTGCCAATTCTGGGACCGGAGACTATAGTTGCAGGAAAGGGGTACTTCTGGAGGCTCAGAGACCCAAAAGGTGAAGTGCTGGGGATATGGCTGGGGTTTGAAGTGCCTTACTCCCTGTGTTGACCTCACAGGGAGTATGCAATGGGAAAATCACAGCTCAGTGTCCATTCGTGTTTGGTGCCTGTAGAGTTGCTGTGTCAGACCTATGTTTTCTTCAGAAAAAATTGGGAGACTTGACAGCAAGTGGGTGGATGGACAGTAGGATGCAAAGGTTCCACCAGGCCTGGAACCCGAGGTGACTGTACTGAATGCAGTGGTGCTTTGTCAGAGTTGCACTGATCGAACTTTTAGTGGAAGTTGCTAATTTAAATTTTGCTGCTGATGCCCTGAGAGTTCCGCATTTAAACTAACATGAAGTAATTTTAAAACTCAGCACCTCTATCCTACCTTAGGAAAATTCTCTGTCTGTGTCTGGTTAGCCTTCTTTGCAATTAAGGCTGTATGACTAATTATGAATGTACTGTTTGAGTTGAAGCATATTGTAAACTTCTTAAATCAAGTGAAATATTTCACATGCATGGAAATAAAACCAGTTAAAAGAAGTGATATCTAATATATGACACACTCTTTCTAAATTAGGCTCTTCCCTTTGAGAAAATGCATGAGTTCCACAGCTCAGGCTTAGATCATAATTTGAAAGTGCAGAGGAATATCTTAGAAATCACAAAAAGTATCTCCCAAGGGTTTTTGATGGGTGCTTCTTCACATCAGCTTTTTATCTTGTGTCAAACTCATGGAAACATGGAGAGTTTGTGATGCGTGCTCCTTCTAAAAAGCATCACAGCTCCCAGCTATGAATCCTGATTCAACAGGTAAATGCTACGTGTGCTCTTCCTATAAATTAACGTGGGTCTCAGTGTTTCTTCTCTTCAAGGCTTTGAGGTTCCCAGCTAGGGTTGGACTAGCTGGCAGGACTTCACAATCACGAAACCAAGCCTGTTGGTAGTTTGCAAAGTGAACCTGTGAGGACCTATCCACCCCTCAGCAGTTTAGCAAGGTCACCACCTCTGAATGGTCTCCACTTCTCTTTTCTTCTCATATTTTCTCTGGTTGGTTTGCTGAGGTGTCTGAAGCATCGTGAGAACTTCCCATGCTTAACAGAAGGGACTGCGTGTGCCCAAGGAGAGCTTCACGACGGCTGCAGCAGACAGGGATCAGGGAGGTGGGACTTTATAAATCAACAGCCTTAGTTACTTTCTGTCTGGAAAAAATGGATGGAGAGATGTACTCACAGAGTAGAGACTTCAGTGGAAGTTCAGGCACTAATCCATAAAAGCCAACGAGTCTGTCTGTGCCTTTCAGACACAAGTTATAGACACAAGTTGGAGTCAACGTCCCCAGGAGAGCCTGGTGCTGCTGCTGGGCCACCCCCCATTGATGGGGACAGCCTGTGTTGGAGCTAAATGACTGTGGCACAAAATGGCACCTAAAAAAGCACGTGTAATCCCACGTAGCCACTACTCTGCTGCTTTTAAGGAAATCTGTCAGATTGATCTGTCTCCTCTTCGGGAGAGGGATGGTGCAGCCTCTCCCTTTCTCCTGTCTCTCCTCCCATATAATTCTGCTCTCCTACATTTCTCTAAGGCTTTTGTAGTACTTTTCAAGTCGGCTTAATCGTAAGCAGTCCTTAATCACAAGCAATCCTTTTGGTATTAATATAATAGAAAATTCAGATGATGTTTCTGGTTGCTATGGACATTTGCACTAGCGTAAGGCCAGGAGACGACGCCGCTTTGTCAGCACAGGAATAAATAACTACCCAGGGCTGAGGGCAAGCAGAACTGAACCTCAGAACTCCTTATCATCTGCTTTGGGTTTAAAATACTCCTGGGAGGTGAATCTGAGGAATGAAGCTCAATGCTAGTAAATATTTTTTGACCTATGCTCTGGCTGTGGGTAATTTACAACACGCTTGAAAATCTGATCTGGGTTATGTCCAATTCACAGAAGTTTATTTCCAAGGCAGTTATTTATAGACTGCCTTCCTGGCTCTCGGGTTTCTCTGAACATCAGCTCTGTGAGCAATCACCATAAAATTAAAATTTTCAATTTCAATGGTGAACAAACAGTTTAAGGAAAGTGAAATATTATCCAACAAATCCTTCTTTTCACTTAAAGCTTTGAGTCTTTAAATATTTATTAGCAGAGTCTCTACTCTGCAGCAATGTTAAAAGGTTCAGCCCCGTTCTAAGGAGGAAAACAATCCATTTGAGTGAAAACGAAGAGCAAATGCCTCTTCTCAAGAAGGTCTTCAAGTCAGACTACAGTACTTGGAAAAATGATCGGCACTTTTGTCTTCTATGGTAGTACAGATAGAAATTGGGTTTGGTTTTATTTCCTTCCTTAAACCTCCTTTGTCCTACAAATTTTGTGGTTCTTTCTCACGGCTTGACCCTGTAGGAGTGACAGTGGTATTTTTCTGGGCAGATCCTCCGCGTTGCTCCCTAAATTGAGTTCTTCATGTCCTTCATGTTCTTCGTTTGCAGACGTGGGGCCCTCAGGTGCTTATTGGCCTATTTTAAGTTCTGTTTTTCCCTTGCTTTAGCTATGTAGGGAACAGCCTACTGTAATCTCAGGGGATAATAACTTGAAGTTTGGAAAATCTGAGGAAACTTCATCTCTCCATGCACTGATCGAACTACCTATACTTTTTCTTACTTTAAAAACTAAAAAAAAGAAGATTTAAATCTTTAAAATAATTATCTACACAATAGTATAGAGTGGTGAAGAAAGATGTGATTATTATATAGGATTTCAAATGTAATCTGCATCAAGTTGTCACCTGGAAAAGAACCCGCAGAATTGTGAGTGCACGTGGAGCTGGCATTGCTTTGCTTGGGGAAGTGGCTGGTACCTCCTGGGAAGAGAGGAATGGTGAAAACCTTCATTTAAAATGTGAGTTCCCAAAGAAAATTATCTCATGGTAAAAAATTGTCTCATTTGTACATCTCTGCAAAGTTATATTCTGTAAAGGTTGTTGGGTTAACCATAGCTAGAAGGATCATGCTAGGCAGTTTTAATCACTTAGCAGAGATTGTTTAAGAAGTTATTCTTATGGGAAAATCCTGATTTTTGTGTGTGTGTGCCCCCCATCAATGCATGCAGGATGCAGTGGAAATAAGGGCTCTGTGGTGGTCATTTTTACCAATATAGAGGGAGAAGAAGCCTCTCCACCAAGAATTCAGAGAGAGGAGGAAGGGTAGATGGAGACAGTAGAATCATAGAATGGTTTGGATTGGAAAGTACCTTGGAGATGCAAATGTGCCAGAGCAGAGAGCTCTGATTTTCCAGAGAGCCAATCCAGCTCCCTGACTCTTCTTTCAGGCTGGCCCCATTATGTTAAGTCCAGCAGCATTTTTGGAGGGTCTGTACAGGGCATGGTGTTTTTCCTTTCATGCATTAAAGCAACCCTATACTGCCAGGGAAATTGTCTAGCAGACGGAGCAATAAAAAGCTTGATAAAAGGAATATTATCCATTAAATGAGGCAGGACTTTCTCACAAGTGTGTAATTTCATAGATAAACAAATATAAAGCTAGGTCTTGCCTTCAGCTGAGCCACTCTAACTTGGTTTGTGCAATGTACCTTCAACCCTCGCTCTTCAGTCTGCTGATTCAGCCTGTGAAGGTTATCACCTCTGCCTTGTCTCGGGTAACTAGAAATGTCTTCTAAATGTCCCATCTCTGGTGCCAGAAGACAATAGATTCTTGGTAACTGAGCCCTCAGCTAAAAGGGCTGCTGGAGTGAGGCTTCATTGCAAAAGATAAGGTGGCACCAAACTGTTGATGGCAGGATGAAGGAAAACAAATTATCATGTCTGAAATCAAATGAGTTTTAATTAATGCGTCTAATCTGTCTAGTGAAAGTTCTAAATGCCATTTGTGTCTTCATTGTTGCTCTAAACAGAGACAAATGAATTGTAATGTGTGCCACTAAAGCTAGAACATACCAGAAGTGAAATAGGTAATTTGGGAAAGAGATATGTTTTAGGGAAGCCCTGAAGTTCTTGCATGGCATCCCACCTCTGGGAGCTTTAAATGTTGATTACCCACATAGGATGGGGATTTCTGCTCACCCTCAGTTGGGCAGTGTGAGACCTCCTGCAGACACCATCCACATCGTCCCAGTCCCGGCTCCTGGGAGGAGATCTCCCCTGTGTGCTCCACCATGGAAAGGTCTGGTCGTGGATTCCTTCTGCAGGCAGCTTCCTGCAAAACCCTTGCCGCTGAGTAGTGGTCCTGCCTGGGGAAGGGGAAAGCTTTCTCTTTACATGGAGAAGGAATTTAAGCCTTCCAGAAGGTAATTTATTCAGAGTTAAATCTGAGTAACACCTTTTTCCCAGCACAGTCTCTGTAGAACCCTAAGCAAGCTGAGCTTGGCGCAGATCTTTATTTTTCTTGTCCGTATCAGATTTTCCCTCTGGTTTCCTCTTAAAAACTACAAAATGCATACCTACAGCAACGAGCAAATCTACATCTTGCCAGTGTGCACATAGCTTGCAGGCTGGAGATAGTCTACAAGATTGAGACAAGATCTTGTTGGGGTTTTTTGTTGTTCAGGTTTTTTTAAATCTAAATTTTGTGGCCTGCAGGAGGAAAGGAACAATGATGTAAGAACAGAAAAGTGTAAAGCAGTCATAAATAAATCTGGGCTAGAATTTAGAGACAAGTTCCTCACCTCAGAGCAAGGGAAGATTTTGGGAAGAGCCTGGCAGCAGTGGGGATGGGGAGCAGGTGGGGAAGAGGTGGTCAAAAAACGCTTAAAAGCAAAACTGTTAAAAGCAACTGGAGGAGACAGTAGGAAAGCTGGGACTGGGGTGGGAGGGGACACAACTATACCTCTGACCACAAAGTGCAAGGTTTACCTAGGCTTCTGCCCTGTGCTTGTTAAAGGAAGAGTTTCTTGGGTGGAAAGACCCACTGTCAGTTGTAGAAGTGATCGAAGTCCCCGAAGGTGATCTGCAAAATGGGAACACATCTCTTTGATATTGCAGCTAGCCCCAGAGCCCCTCGGTCCTTTACTTCTGATCTTCTAGTGGAGCTGATTGCATAACTTTGAGGCCTTTGGTCCTCGGCTGTAGAAATAAAAGCTCAGAGAGCTGAGCGGGTTGCTGATTCACCTCTAGGAGCAGAAACAGCATTACAGCCTGATCAAAGACTTATTCCAGTGGGGGTCTTCCCGTAGAGTTTTCACACAGACCCGAAGATATGTAAATGTTCTGCAGAATCTGACATGCATGATTAACATTAAGCATATCGCCTTCTTGATGAATTCTCTCTAATAAAAGGAAACCTAAAACTAAAACAAGCCCTTCTGAAAAATCAGCCTGTGCAGAGCCACAAGTAAGCACCATTTCTCTCCATTGTTTTTCCCCTCCTGCAAATTTGACGATGCTTAAATGTCTGAATAATCTGGCAGGAGCCTCAGCCCCTTCTTCCTTCTACATTACACAGAAGGGTGTTATGGCAGGTCTCTGTAGTCTTCTCTCCTGTAGCCTCTGTGGTCCATTTAATAGCAGAAAACAGCTAGTGCTTTGAAATAAAAAAAAAATATTTAGTCTTGCATGTTAGATGCAGAGAGAAGGAGTTATTTTTTCTTGTTGTTTTCTTTTTCTGCCTTTTTTTTTTTACCTGCTCCAGAAAGGGATGTTTTTAAGTCTTTGGTGTTTATGCTTCAAGCAAATGCAAATAAAACAGTGACTAAACTAGCTGGTTTTTTAACATATGCAGAGAATCGAATCATAAATTTTATGGACTGTTGATGTTATCTGAAAGGAACCTCAAAGAATTAGACTGAATAGTGAATTGTAGAAGGAAAAATTTCCTTCATTCACTGTGAGTTAAGGGAAACATAATCTTGTTGAAGGAGGTTGATGTAGTACTTTTTGGGTGAGATTGCAGGTTGGGTTGATGGAAACACTTGGGTTGACACAACAGAATATACAAAGACTTCTGCAAGACATGTAATTTGGTACCACAGAGCCCTTCATTTCAAGTAACTAGAGAACACAAAGATTAATACTGTGTGTATTAGATGGATTTAAAGCTGCCTGGCTAATGGTCCTCAAAATGATCACTGCCAGCTGCTGGTGCTGTGGGTGCTCTCCAGAACCCATCTTTTTCTCCATTTCCATGATACTTACCAGCTGACAGGAAATGGCGATGAGATTCCAGCTCACAAGTTGGAGGGTGCCCTGGGGAAAGATGGCAAAGGGTGGCCATGGGAAAAATATGCTGAATACGTGTTCACCTATAGCCAAAATGTTAGTGTGGTTCTTGAGTATGTATAGTCTGGGGAGGGGATATTGCCTCTGTGCTGATATAATTGCTGTATGAAGAGTCTGTCTAGGTCAGCAGTTCAAATGAGGTTTGGGGTTAGTCAGAATCCCCTCTAAGAAGATTTACTGAAATAACAGAAGGATTGATTAATACACCTTATTGTGAGAAACCTGAGCAATTTGCTTAGCCATGAGGATAACAGTTTCCTGTTAACCAAGGCAAATCTTAACTTTCCAAATCTGGAACAAAAGGTTGTGAGGGGAACTTTTTCAATATAGCAAATGGAGCTCTAACAAGGTCCTGGAAGTTGAAGAGAAGCATCTTCACACAAGAAATATGAGTGAATGGTCACTGGGACAATAACAGAGGTCATGATCAAGTACTATTGCTGGAGATGCAACATCTGAAGTCTAACAGTCTGGGGGAAAATTGTGTGGTTTCAGCAGCATCATGGAGACAGAAGCCCACTCCACCATGTGGGTGTCTGTGAAAGGCTATGAGCATCTCCCGAATCTGGAGGGTCAAAGGGTTAGATTTTTTTTTTTTTCTATTTTTCCATTGACTTTGCACAGAGTGAAGAACCGAGGGCGGTTTTAAAATAGGAGCTCTATTTCTTATTCAGCATTCAGGCCTAAAAATTGATGGAAACAGTAGCAATTAGAGCGGGTGAGAGTAAGTGAGGTGCCTCTTCCACTTCATTTAGTAAAGAAACTGAGTTGTCTCCCCTAGGCACTTGTCTTGCAGCTTGTGTGACTGCAGATGGCTGCCACTTTGAAGGAAGCCTGTAATTTAAAAGCAACTCTGAATCATCCTGCCTGCCTTTCTTGGCATAACACCACTTTGCTTTGCTGCTCTGTAGAGGCTGGTGCTCACAGGTTTCTCTTGTTGACTGGAGACTCAAAGCAAGCCATGCATCCAGGACTGATGACAGGTGCCTTGGGGAAGATGAGGTCAAGTATTTTGGTCTACTGCCTCTACAGGAGGCACCCCATTAGGCAGCTGGCATTACCAGTGCTCCCACCTAAGCCTTCATTATTAACCATCAGGGGAAGCATCTATCTTGTGCTCGTTCCCCTTGAGATCAGAGCTGCAATGTATATAACTGGTGTGCAGAGGAGGAAGCTGAATGTTTCTTGGGAATAAGGCAAGGGTGAAGACTCAGCTCTGGCTTGATGGCTTGGAGTGATTCAAAGTAGATTTTTGTACACAATACAATAAGGTGTTGTATTGTTATGCCTCCATGAAGAGCCACAAAAAACAGCCCCGAGGCCTCCAAGTAGGGTCCCGAATGGACCCACTGCTATTTCAGTGATTTAGCTGGACTAATTAACGAATGGTGAAGGCTATGACTGCAGATTTACCCCCTTGTGCTAGTTTCTATTTCCCATCTGCCATTTTGCTCCTCACCCATCTTCACTATTCATCCCTTGTATCAGGAGGAACGGGCAGGAGCTCCCCTTGTGCCATCCCCAGTGCCAGTGCTGTGCAGCACCGATGGAGCATCCTCCTTCCCATGGGGCTGGAGAGTCCCTTCAAGTTCATTCAGTAATGACTTCACTTGGGGGTGCTAAGCTATGTCCCACTTTCCATTTAGCAAATACAAAATTGCTGCTGAGCACCTTCCCGCTGGTGGTTTTCCTCCTCTTTGGGCAATTTTGCAACGCCATGTAGGGTCTTTATAACCACAAGGAAGAGAGACCTTGTGAAAAGGGACCCGAGGAAGTCACCTAGGCTGACCTCTTGCTCCAAGCAAGGTCAGCATTGAGTTTTCAAGTGATTGGTGTCTAGAAGTGGCCGAGAGTCTGCAGATGGAGGCCAGAACCGGTGCTGTTTCCTGTGCTCTTGAGGTGTTTCTCCACCCTGGTCTGTCTCCCCTGTGTTAAACTGCCCGGGCACAGAAATCCATGCTTTTCTATGGCAAAAGTCATTGAAGGACACTGTAGGTAGCTGGCTTCTCTCAGTGCAGATGGAAACTCTGATGGGCATCAAAGTGGCTGCATCTGGTTTCTCAGGCTAAATAACGTGACCTAAAGAGCCTGGATCAGAATGTGGGGAGCTAAAAGGCCTGGGTAGATTTTGGGCTTTCACCTTCTCACAGTTTGGGAAGTCTTTTGGATTGTCTTTTTCATCTAGCTACAGGGAGAAAAGACTGTTTTGTTGTAGGTTAGATATTAGTTAGCTCAGAAGTGGTTAAGCCCCTGGAATAGGAAAATGGAAGCCTAAACTGCCCGAAAGGGTGCTGTATAAATTTGTCTTTCAGCTACTGTTAAGCATTGAGGCTACCTGCTTCCCCAGGTGTGTTTTAACCTCTTGTTTAATTATCTTTCCAAAAATTGTCCATTCCTGAGGTTGCTGATTTTTGCTGAACAAACTGCTGCCAATGTGCTTGAAAGAGATTATTTTACAGGAAAAGCATTTCCACAAACAGATTTAATGTTCACTTTTCTTTCTTTCCCCGAGGGCTCTCTACCTATTTTTATTCCTTATGTTCCCTTATCATGCAGTGGAACCCAAGGCCCTATTTACTGAGAAATGTTTTGAAAAGCCTAAAACTTTCTATTTCTGTAAATAAATATGTCTGTACTGCTGGAGTAAGGAGCCTGGGTTTCAGGAGTTCTTGCTTTGGTTGGAGCTGGATTGCTGCTTGACCTCTATTCTGCCTTAACATGGGTGAATAGAGACAGGCTGAGGGAGTTGGGGTTGTTCAGCCTGGAGAAGAGAAGGCTCTGGGGAGA
>JAOXJM010000063.1:19557861-19569498 GCA_026413425.1 Tringa solitaria
CTGAACAACCCCAACTCTTTCAGCCTGTCTTCATAGGAGAGGTGCTCCAGCCCTCAGAGCATCTTCTGGCCCCCTTTCTGGACAAAATCCAGACTGCCATTAAGTGCCACAGTCAGAATCCTTAGCTCTTAGCTTGGGACTTCAACATTGATGTCATCGGCACTGTCTGGTGTTAATTGGCAAGAGGATACAGCCTTATAGCTTCATGAGCCCAGCTGATGCTTTGGGCTTCTCTGGATGGCAGCTGCTTCAACCCTTGCCATCACACCACGAATTTCTGGCTCAAAAGACAATAAGATGAAGAACCAAGGCAGGTGGAGGAGGATGGGGAAGTTTCCAAAGGGAAGGTGTGCCCAGGAACAGTGGGATCCTGATGCTCTGGCTGGTGGACCTTCCCCACAAGAGGGCAAATGCCGCTGTGAGGGACTGGGTGCATGGGGACAGGACCGGGGCTGCTCATCTCTTTGGAGGTAGGAGTGCAAGAAGCAGAGAGAATTTCTTAGAAAAAAAGCATACCTATGATTTTTTTTTTATGTGTTGTACACAGTGTGTACAACCTCCCAGGGAATACAGCTGCATTTACACTTTAAGGTTAAAATCCGCACCAGCAGAGAAATGGAGGTGTTAGTCCTGCTGTGGAAACAGTGAAGATTACAACAGGGGAAAACACAGCAAAGACATGAGGTTATTCAGTTTGGTCCATCAGGTGGTACTGCCATCCCAACAGCAACCTTTCCTCTCCCCTGCACATTTGCAAAATCCCCAAAACCCCAGTAATCGCAAATTTACACTGGTGGCTTTTCGCTTCTCCAGCTCAGGAGAGGGAGGCAAAAGTGGTGTAAAACCAGACAGGAGGTGCCAGCCAGCTGGAAAGTGATGTGTCTCAGGAGGCGTTTTATTTATGGCCATGTTCAGAACAAACAATCACAGAAGATACTTGGAATCAATGGGGGAAAGGGAAATCTGGTTCCTGTTGCCCAGTTGCACCTTCTTTCCCCCATTTAAACCTGGGAGAGGAGGAGAGGGCAGCAGGGACATCCAAGCTCCCACTCTCCCAGGAGAAGCCCGGGCTGATGGAAGGCATCCTTGACGTACAACACTAATACAAGAACGAAGGGACAAGGCGCTCTTCTCCTTCCTACGGTATGAACCATGGTGGGGTTAATTGTGAGGTTTCAAAAGTGCATGCAAAACGTTGATGTCAGGCACCCAAAATATTGTCAAACACAAGTGATTTGCGATTTGAAATATTACAAGCCTGCTATTTTTAGCACGGAGGAACCTTTAGTCATTCTACATTTAGATGGCTTATCAGAATTAAATAAATAACAGCAATGGTTACTGCTCAAATTAGGTCTGTCTCGGTTTCCATGGCATCCAATCTGTTATCTCCAATATTCTTGCCAGGATTTGTACTGGGGCTCTGGGACAGCAACATTTCTTATAAGGCTTATAAGGAATTATCCTGTAGCAATTTCAGCTATATGGTTTCTATGAAACCCTGGAATAAATGGATTTATTTAAGATGTGTTGAAGGTTTTTTTTTTCTTTTCGTTTTTTCTTTCTTCTTCTTTTTTTTTTTTTTGAACTGTTGTCTATTTTTAGCACTGCTGCCTGCTTTTATGTGGTGCTGCTTTAACTCTTTTGTGGACGTGCCGATGTGCTGTCTGGCGATCCTGTGCGGTGGCTGCGCCTGTTGCTCTGTCAGAAGAGGACTTTGAAGCTTTGATGCCACCAGGAGAGTGTATTTGAAAAAGCCAGGGCTCAGGAACATGGGATAACATCAGCCTTTGCCTTTTTGGTACCTCGCAGTCCTTTGAAAGCAGCTACAGAGGAGTGTTTCCCTGTATTCCGAGACACCCAGTGTAGTTATCCTCGGAGAAAAGGTAGCAACGCTTTGTCTGAGCCCAAGAACTTTTGTCTGAGGCTGAGGCAAAAAAATATTGCCTACGTCAAGCTGCTGGGTTCGACGTGGAGGTAAATGGGTAAAACGCAAAGACCTGTGTTATGTGGAAAGCCAGGCTGGATGATTTAATGATTCCCCCTGACCTAAGACACTGTGCAACTATGCATTAAAAGGACAGTTATAAGTCCAACTCGAAAGAAGAACATGGTGTGCACAGCAAGCTGTATAGCTGCGGAGAGCAGGAAAATATATTTGGGCTATAACAGCTGCATGTTTCCCCACAGCTCTTCAATTAATACTACCTTTTATGGGTGCATTTTTTAGCTCCTTGGCTATTAGATTTTTCAAGTGAGGGTTTCATTAATCTTTTGTTTTGTAGTGTTACCTAGTATATAGATCCTGTTCCCTTTTCCCCTCTGGTAAGCACTAATTTATTTTGAGTTTATTTGCATCCTGCTGTGAGGAAATTTTGGCTCTATGGCATTTAAAAAAGCAATGGCTCACTGGGTTTTTAATTCCCAGGTCATATTCCTAAACAAAATGTACTGTTACATAGCACTGAGATTTATGGCAAATTATAACTAGTTCTAACCAACAGCTTTCTAATATTTTTATAAGAATGAATAACGTAGGAGAGGACAAGCGTTTTTACAGTGCCTTTTTTTCTGCAGCTCTCAGGAGGACAGTGGGGACCACAGTGAATAATTTCATCTTCAGTGTTTACTTACTTGTGCTTGGTCTTAAGAGAATGATACTAACGCTGCCCTGCAGATCTTCAGCTGGCATAAATTGGTATCCTTTCCCCAGGCACAGGCGGAGCTGCGCTGATTTATATGAGCTCAGGGTGCACCTCTGGCGCATACAACTTTTCTACCATACCTCACATGGAATTTGATTTACTCTGAATCATGATTGAAATATAGCTGTGTGTTTAAAGCAGGCAAGAAATGATAAAGTACTTACTATTTATAGAGTCGCAGCTACTTTTCAGAGCCAACTGAGCAATTCCCAAGTACAACCACAATACAAAGACTTTAATATTTTAGTGCTCTGTCACCCTGTGGTCACTATAAATTTGCTGTGGCTGGGCACGCAGCCCCGGCACAAATCTATTTGAAAAACACTTACCTAGGCAACTGCATTAATGCGGAGCCCAGCTATTCACATTCGCACGCACCATCTCTTGACCCGCTCTGCAAGGAATGGAAAAGGGCTAAGCTGCACCCGAGAAACACTGTGTGGCACCAGGTGGTGGGTGAGATGGTGGTCACGGTGCTGGAGCACTTTGCTTGAGCTTTTTGTGTGGAAAGAAAGGTTGGTGGTTAACGCATTATTGGTACATGAGCTGTCGTAGCTCTTTTAGGATTCCTGTTGCTGAAGCCATGGTGATTAAAGTACCGCAGGCTCTCCTGTCTGCTCTCTGCACGGTTTCTTTTACTCCCAGGCTCCGTATTTTAGTGCAATAGTTTGCTTTTCCAGCCATATTTCCTTCTTAAGGTGTGTTCTTACATGAGAGTGCCCCGCGTCAAGGCTTGAAATGCTTCCACATGTCTGACTACAGAGGTGGCTTGAGACTCTTTTTTGGTGGCTAGGAATAGGAGGTAGAAAGCTTATTGCCACTTAAGGTGCAAGGCAGTGGCTGCCGCTGCTCCGATGATACTGGTGCAGATAAATTCAAGAAGTTTTTAGCAAGTTTTTAGCTCAGACTCATTGGGAAACTTCCTGAGGAAGAGAAAAATCAGAGCGGTTGTGGCACCTCTGTATCCAGTCTCCCACCTTGCCACAATCAGTGCAGTTTTCAGGTAACTCTGGGCACAGCACGCTTCTATGCTTGCACCCAGGCAGCACTGCCCCAACCTGGCACTTGGTCCTCTGAAGAGTGAGAGAAATAACATTTCTGTGCAGCTGACATACCTGGGAAAAATTTTCCGTAGTTACTGCAGACCAGGACATGGGCCAGGCTGGTCCTACCCTTGCTGGGCTGCTTATTAAATCTTGAAGCTCCTCTTGTCATGTCCTCAGGGGCACAGCATGTTGAGAGAAAGATAGTGTGGGCATTGTATAACATTTACTGTGGCTTTGTATTCCCCTAAGCTGAAAATAACACCTGGGTCAGCCACTTCTGACTAGGAGGCAGGTGCTCTTGAGGAAGCTCACCCATTGCAGAAAGCCTAAGGGATGGGGCTGTGTACCATAGGAAAGTGATGACATCGACACCTTTACTGCTGCCCAACCACCATCTCCAGGCACTGATGGAGCGTGGTTCCAGGCTTGGACACCCCCACATCATACAGGAGGCAGGTGGCTGACGTTATGCAGGAAGCCAAGACATTCATTTTGAGGCCAGAGAAGCCCTGAGGATCAGAAGGAGTTAAACCTACCAGGTTATGTGTTGATAGCACATCTCAAGAGCTGGTCCTGTCCTAAGCAGAGGTCAAATGCGCCCTAAGAAGCTCTGGGAGAGGAGCTGCAGATTTAGATGCCAGACTAGAGTAACTGGGAATATCATGGCTCCTTGCCACATGGAAATGTTTGGGAAGGTGCTTTTTTTCGTCTGGAAAACAAACAGATATGCTTTTCTAGGGAGAGGACAAAAATGGAGGAGGAGTGTGTTTTGAATGTTGGCCAACCCAAAGGTATAGAATTTGAATCATGGTTAAAAGTAAGCAAAAAATCTCAGGACTGGTCTTCTCTGATGGGTGGTCTCTGGAGGGAGCGTAAACTGATGAAATTCCACTAGCAGCTTTTTAAAGGAAACCCAAATTCATTGTATATTTTCCCATGTAGACTCCAGCCACCCAGTCTTCTTCCCTGGGACGTTTTTGCTCCATTTAATGAAGAACTCTTTGGTTCAGTTGCTATAAATGGGGGAAGAAATAAACGCCTAGCTTCTGCAAGACACAAAACTTTCAGCTTTTCTCTGGTGCTACAGGTTTTTAATGTGACTGAAGAATAGTTGTCCTGTATCAGACCAGGGAGCCATCAGCTCTGTGTCCTGTCTCCAACAGTGACCAAAAGCAGTTCTGGGGAATATAGGGGTGTAATGATTCATCCCTAGCTCCTTTCCCAGTTCCCATTTATCTATGGCTCGAGGATTTCCTGAGGCAGGGGCTTTTGTTTTTAATGGTCCTGGTGGCATTTCCCCCTGTGGATTTGTCCAACCACTTCTTAAATCCCTGGAAGCTTTGAGCACTCACAAATCTGCAGGGCAAGGTGTTCCACAGGCCCACTACTAGCTGCTGGCCACGGCCTCTCTTTTTCTTGGTTTTGAGCCTTCTGTCTGCAAGTTTCAGCTGATGCTCCTTGGTTCTTGCACCGAGAAACAGAGAGCAAGTGTCATATAACCACCAAAGTGATGCCCCTGCCCCTGTGTGCTGACAGTCGAGCTTGTTGGCCAATGGTAAGAGGTACATGAAATGAATAAGTGGTGGGAAAAAGGGTTTGGGAGCCATGTCCTCAGCACGGTGCTGCTGGAAGGGTGGTACCCAGGCTGTGCGGGTTACTCTGCTGTGCCTCTCCACTCTCCTTTCCTGAATACATCCACTTTTCCTCTGCTGGGAGCAGGCTCTTGATTGCAAATAGCTTTGGTGTTGCAAATATCAATATTGCTGCAGCATTTGGCGCTTCCGAGTCAATGTGCTGAACGCCGGCCGAGCGAAAATTGATGTGGGGATTATAGAGACCACTGTCACGTTTGTGTCTTGGAAGTAAAGGTGTTAACTCTTTCTGACTTAATTCGTTCAGGTTGAAGGGCGGCAAGGGATTGAGCCTGAAATACAGCAAATCAATAATATAAACTCTTTGAGCTTTGTGAGCTAAGAATAAACACCAACCACAGAGCGAGTCAAATGAACCTGGGCAAGAGGCACGGGGGAAATGTAGCAGTGGTGTTCTGTTATTGCGGGTCAATAAAGGCTAGATAATGTTTGGCTTTCATTACTGATTAAAAAGATTTCCTTGCAAATGTTATGAGATTAACACTGAGCTTTCTGTGTGCACTGAAAGGGTAATATTTAGAAATGATCATCCTGCATTATCCCAGTGGAAACATGAATAATGATGCTGCAAACATTGCTGCTGGATGTGGAGCGGGTCCTCCTGCCTGAGCCACGGATGGAGGGGGCACACACAGTGGGAGGACCTGTTCCTGGTGATGATTTTCAGCCTGTGTGACACCTGGTGAGCACAGGTTGGCAGAAGACCCTGGACTGGTGATGGCCTGTGCCCACTGAGAGCAACAGGAGCCTTTCTCTGACTTGGTGGGATGCAGAGCTCCATCAGCTCTCGGGTAGACATGGTGCCTTATACCAATGACACTCCAGTTATGGCTGAGGAGGCAATTTCATTACATATGCCTATTTTTAGGTGCTTATAACTCAAAAACATTACCCTCTTGGCGGGAATTTATCACACTTGTTCTCAGCTCAAAGCTGATATATAAGATTTGGCGGGTCTCCAGAGAGCTGAAGAACAGCTGCCTGGGATGTTTCCCAACTGCGGTTTTCACCAATTAAGAAGTTTGTTTTCACACAGTTTGGAGGAATTTTTTTTCCCTTTAAGACCTTACCTCGGTAACACGCTACGGGCAGACAGCCCTGCACTTTTCAGCCTCATAACTTTGGTCCTAAAGCGTATTTATTCAGAGGTCTCAAAGGCATTTGTTCCCTTTTGAAGAGCAATGGGGAGATATATTGGATCTATCAACATGTAGTCTATCTAAATCTAATCTATAACTCTATAAAATCAGGAGCTACACACCCTGAAATAAAAATTGCCTGCCTTTATTGCCATGACTGTACAGAGAAAGGAAGGCAGCACAGACTGTGCCGGGCAGTGACACTGCAGCTGCTCCGATGCCAAAGAAGAACTCTTTCTGTCTTGTTTTTTTTTCCCTTTCCCCTTCCCCACCACCTCTGTGGGGATTATACCAATACCCTGCAGTGTTGTTCTGCTGGGCTAGGGATTTTTTCCAGTATTATGGCAAGCAAGGCTCTGTTGCCTTGAATGCCACACCTGATTTATGTCATTTTTCCCATATTTCTGTGAGATGGGTATGCCTACACACAAGAGCCTCTAGCTGGCTGTGAGGTAGGAGTGCAGGGCCTATTTGCCAAACTAAAAGCCAAATTCATTTATTTTGAGGGAGCATTTTCTCCTGGATTGAGTTTATCCTGGCTCAGAGAAAAAGAAGTACTTCTTAGCACTCAGTGATAACACTACTAGGCAGAAATCTAATATTATTTTTTTTGGAAAGCGCCTGGGCTCACAAATTTGCATCCTTCTCTGCAGAGAGGTAGACAGCCAAGGCATTTAACAGCTGAATGTTTCCTTTAAACATGTTGTTAAAAGCTGGTCTACATTTCTCTTGGATGTTCTGCAGCAAAACCTTCAGGCTGGGAAATATCTTGTCCAGGACAGAGCAGCTAAGTCTCCAAGAGCGGTGCTGGGAAGATAAAAAGCTGTTTTCCCTTCAACACTCTCACCATGTGTTACCTGCTGCACTGGTGAGATACTGACCCACTTCTCAGCTCTGATAAGATAACGAGGTGGCCAAAAGCCCTGGGAGGGGTTGTGATGGAGACAGCATCAATGTAAAGCTCTCTAAACGCTTTTTCTGTGCCGTTCCTAGAAATACCACCGAAGGAAAGGATGCTAAAGGGATTTGTTCTGGCAGGAATTGGGCTTGCAAAGCATGTTTCATGTTCCCCAAACACAGAAATCTGTGTATGTCAAGAGCACAGACAGGTCTGTCTGGGGATACGGAGAGGACTAGGCTATGATGGGCAGCAGAAGGGCAAAGAGATTCCAATACCTGCAGGTGAAGACAGTGGGATGGTTTGTGGGCAAAGCCCAGCGGCTGGTGAGCATGGTCCAGCCCAGCTGCCCTGTGGGAGGGTGGCAATGATCAGCTGATGGGATGGGATGGGATGGAGTGTTCGGGCAAGGAGCCTGGGCAGTATCTCCCCAGGTTTAATGACCACCTGCCTTACCTTCAGCTTGAGTGCTGCTGGTGGGAGGGCACTGAGGTGTCCTGCTGCTGAGCCTCTGAGTAAGAAACGAGGCACACCTGGTGTGCAAATGAGGGGAGAGGACAAATACCTCTGGGAGATGGGTGGGAGGGATGCTGCAGCCAAAATACACAGCTGAGGCAAAAGGAAGGGAGAAGGATGTTTGAATCAAGGTAATCGGGGATGTGCTCAGGTTTGACTCCTACTTGAGACGTAGATGAGGCAGATGGTCCACAAGAGGCAGATGCAACAGCCACCCCAAATTGGAGAAATGCTCTATGCTGGGACCCTACAGCATTTCAGCAGCAAAGAGCAAGAGACTGTTAAGACATCTTTTCTTTCCCTGCGCTGTGTGGTGGAGGCTGCCAGAAGCATCAGTGGGGTAGAAGGACAGCACATCTCTCATCTTACCACCAGTGGAGCAGCAACCAAGGAGAGGTACAGCCCTTGCTTTCACCAGGTCATGCTCTAGGCTCGCTTTGCTTTATGTTTTTTGTCTGGAGTGAGAGTCATCTTTCATATTTCCCTATTAGCCATAACTTGTGCAGTATCTCCAAATGCTATCTGCGGTCTTAACTTAATAAAACCCCTGTAAATGATACGAAACCTTCTCATCGCTCCACTCAGATGCAGAAAGGGATGTAATAAGCCATAACAGGCTTTTTGGAGTCCTAGGAAAGCAGATCATTTTTCCTTTTAAAGCCCTGCTATGAAATAAATCTGAGAATTTTCTCAGAAATAAATATCATGGGTTACAGTAAAAGGTCTTGCCAGCCTGGCTGGTGCTTGGAAGTCTGCAAAAGTTTGACACTGTGACCCGCATGCTGGATTTTGCTGCAAGAAGTTATTCCTTGCCAATTTTATTTTTCTCTGTTATGTGAGAAATGCAGCCCATTACATCGATTTCCTGGCATATAGAAGTACAACTGGCTGGAGGGGAGAGAGAGGCAGAGCCCTGCGGAAACTTTTCCAAAATCCCATCTCTGTCTTGAACCACAGAGGTGTGAAACCTCCACCTGGGAGGTTTAAAAGGTATCTATCCACATTCATTTGCTTTCAATGGTTCCAGACTCAGGATCCAGTTCAAGCAGTTATGTCTGGGTACTAGTTTTCCCATGTTATATCTCTTTCCCTATCATTCTTTTTAATTTATTTTTTTTTAATTATTCTCCATTAAACTGACAGTATTTATGGTTTGATATCAAATAGATACAAAATTTAGTTTGCATTTAGCGCTAGCCAAGGCAGAATTGAAGGTTCTTGACTAGGTTCTTCTTTACTGAATTTTCTGGGACCAAACCAACGTATTTCTTGCTTTTAATCCTGACTTGCCTTCCTTTGGCAGTTGTGATTTTCCTTCCTCCCGTGAATAAAGCTTGCAGAAAAGCTTTGCGTGGCTCCCTGCAGCAGGAATCAGTACATTTACAGCACCAGAGAAAAATACCACTAATCTCCCTTTTTTTCAACTTGAAATGTCTCTTTGCAGATGGCTTGATTTTTATTATCTTTATTCCCTTCCTCCCCGCCTTCTCCCCTAGAAGATACCATTTGGGCCATTAGTGATCTCAGCATTTTCTGTGCTGTTCTGCTAGATATTTTTGTCCGTCTCGAATCAAAACGGTGCCAGATGGAAGCCCCATGCTCTTCATAGATGATCATTTCCAGCATTCTTTTGCGACGTTGTATAACATATGTCCACGAGAAATTAAAAATGCTGTTTCCTTGTATGAACTGTGCATGCTCAAGGGCACAGAAGGTTAAGAAAATAACTGAGCCAGGACTGTTCTGTACTTTTTTAAAGCAATTTAATTTCCTAACAAGAAGTTATATTAACATTTAGATTGGTTGCTGATTTGTTGAGGATGGTCTTATTGCTAAAAACACCTGTATTAAGCAAAGCAGTCATGAAACACATTAGCAAAAAGGAGATTTAGGTTGAAAATAGTAGTCTCTAGTATCAAGTGGGTGCTGTTTTTCTGGTTTGGTGATTTGGTTTAGGGTGGTTTTTCCCCCCAAACATTCTCAATGTTCCCTTAATGCTATTTCTGTTGATCCCTATGGAAACTGACCATAGACTCCCTCCTCAGCAGGAGGAATTTCCATACTTTGGGCAGGACTTTTGGAAGCAGCCTCTGTATTGCTGTAGTGGCTAGGCTGAGATTTCAGATGCTGGTGTATGGATGCTCAATTCCCATTAAATGAATAGGGACAAAACGTCCAAAGCCTGGAACTACCTCTGAGAAAGTTCTGCTGGGGCCAGCTGCCCCAGGATCACTCTGTCCTTGGTAACCATGCTCTCCTGCCTTTGCACCCAGCATCCCTGACCCTGCAAGCTTGTCTCTTTTCGTTCACTTCTATACATCTCTGTTATTTCAGTACGATCCCTTTGCATCTGTGTGTATGTTTTTTGCGCAAAGTACTGCATATGTTCATGAGCTATAAAAAACCCCAATATTTACGCTACTGGGAGAAACAGGGACTGCAAATAGCTGCAATAAACCTACAGAAAAATGACCAAGCATCCCTGTTCTTTTGAAGCGTGGGGCTGATCATTTTATGAACCTAAGTAGATTAACTATCATAGAATCATAGAACGGTTGGAGTTTGAAGGGACTTTAAAGATCATTGAGTTCCAACCCTCCTGCCACGGGCAGGGACACCTCCCACTAGACCAGGTTGCTCAACTATCTTGAGCTCATGCATGCACAGAAAGCATTGAGCTTTGTTTACTGTGGTCTTTTGGCATAAGGAACCAGATCTTAGTGAAAAACAATGTCTTTATGCTAATGCAAGTAAAACTATTTCCCTCTGCTTTTGCGGCAGGCAAGAGGACCACATGGCATCAATTACTGTGGGCTACCTGATGGGTGGTAGCTTGTTCAGGAGAGGTAATTAGGTTGCCTGCAAATACTCTATGCAAATTTTCAGCCTGCTTTCCTAAGGAAAAAAAAATCTTGTTGCGATCCTGCTGTCTCTCTCTGTTGAACTCTCCGGTCAGCTCCAAGAAAACTGGAGAAAAGAGCAGAGGTTGCAAAATATTGGCATTTCCCAGGTTTTGCAGAAACAGATAGCCAGGCAGAAAGCAGAGATTCCCACAGAAGAGACAGCGATTGGAGCTCAAGTTGCCTTAGATAGCAAAGCACAGAGATATCTGCGTCTGTTGCCTTGGATCAGCCACCTCTGCAATGGATGGGGAACTCAGCTGGGATGTGGGGAGATGCAACATCAGTTCCCTGAACTAGAAGATAACCCAAAGCTGAAGGTTTTCCGTGTTGGGTGATCTTCCAACAATGAAGCTGTCTCTCTCTCTCTTCCTTGTTGGCATGTCCCACCAGTGTAATGGTGAAACCCTCCCTGGGAGGAAGATGAGAATCCAGAAAGGAGAGCAGTGTGTCTTCTCCATGGTGATTCTCTTCTGATTGTTGGCATTATCCTCATCCATTTTCAGACATAATGCATGCTGCTTGTCAGGAAAGCATCAGGGTTTTGGGGAGAAGGGAATTGTTTGTTTGGGAGGGTTATTTTGCTTATGTGGTTTATTTTAATACCCCTGTGGTTTTCTGGGCTGCTTTCTGGGTCGTGAGCTGTCAAATGCCAAGTCAGGTGTTCTGGGGCTGTCAAATGCCATGGGAAAGGAATTACAGAATCATAGAATCACAGAATGTTATGGGGTTGGAAGGGACCTCTGGAGATCAGCTAGTCCAACCCCCTGCCACAGCAGGT
>JAOXJM010000063.1:19593485-19606100 GCA_026413425.1 Tringa solitaria
TCCTCCTCATGTTTAGGTGGAACTTCTTATACTCAAGTTTATGCCCATTTCCTCTTTTCCTGTCACTGGGCACCAATGAAAAAAGACTGGCCCCATCCTCTTGACACCCACCCTTTAAGTATTTATGGGTGGTGATCAGATTCTCCCTCAGCCTTCTCTTCTCAAGGCTAAAAAGACCCAAGTCCCTCAGCCTTCTCTCATTAGAGAGATGCTCCAGGCCCCTCATCATCTTTGAAGCCTCTGCTGTACCCTCTCCAGCAGTTCCCCGTCTGTGAACTGGAAAGAACCTTCCTGAAGAAAGACCCCTGGGTACGTTCCCACTGGCAGCAACACAGTTCCCACCAGTTGGGTTCCTTTCCTGCTGGGATGCGGGGAGCCACGTGCGTGGCAGGTCGGGTGACTTCTCCCAGTGTTCCCTTAGAAAGCTTGTTCTTTGAGAACAGTATATCCAGCGTCCCCAGCGAGCCTTGGGGCTGTATCGAACACAACTGATTTGGAACGAAGTACTTCTGTTAGCTTTTTATTCGCGTGAGAGGCACGGGGAAGAGGAGAATACAGAGCGTTGGAGGGTGAGCCCAGCCCTGCCGAAACCCTTGGGCTTTGGATCTGTGCCGTAAAGAGCTCGTGCTCTCTGGTATTCCAGCCAGGCTCTTTCCAAAGAGGCTGCTTTGCAATTCGTGTGGCTCCTCCGAGGAAAGTCAGGAGACAGCGCAGAACCTGAAACTAAATCTGAGGAATGGATTCATCTGCGTTTGTTTTTGTTTTTCCCGGTTGGATTATGTACTGGGCACAAGGTGTGTGTGGGGGAATCTTTTCCTGTCACTGTGTTTTCACCGCAAGAAACTTTGATAGCTTTGCTCAGAAGTCTGATACGCTCTGCTTTTTCTCACTCTGAGGTTATTTTCTTCTCCAGAAAGCAAAATAGGAGGAGTGTTTTCGAAGCTGATTAGCTTCTAATCTGGGGAGAGCGTATTGAAATAGTGACAGTGAGGGTAAAAAGTTGGGAAGCATAGGTACTATTCTAATTTAGTGACAGCCGAAAACAAAAGCGCTTAAAGAAAGCACTTGGCAGGAAAAAGAGAAGTCAGAATTTTGAGGTGTCTATTACTGCTTTTCCTGGCTTTATGGGAATGTAGTATAATGCAGCTTATGATTGAAGGGTCTGTAGAAAAGCTGACAAAAATAAAGCAGCTGATCTCAACAGTTATATTTCCACAGTACTGAATCATGAGAAAGTAACTTACTTCAGGGACTGAAGAAGAGCAGCGCAGAGGCAACATGTAAGCTGACCACGTCTTGGTCCGAGTCCACGGAATCAAAATTAGCAGCAAGCACAGACCCGTGTGAGAAGGGGGAAGGGAGCCCGGTGCTGGCACCCTTGCCTGTGGCCTGGCTGGCTCAGGTGGGAGGCAGGCCATTTCTCAGTCTTTCTATCAAGATTTTGGGTGCCAGTTCTTTGGCGTCCCGGACAAAAAGCCCCACCACCAAACTTCACCACCAGCAATTTGATGAATGGACTTGAGTTCAGGCAGATGTTTGCCAGCAGTAGGTTGGGTCTTATTATGGCCGACTGGGGCTATTGACCTCCGCATCAGAAGTTGTGTTTGTATCATAAACGTGTAATGACACTAAAGAACGAGTGGTTAAACTCAATGCTTTTATTTGGCTCATGTTAGAGAGAGCTGTGCCTTCTGTCTGAAATTTGAGATTGCAGATCCCCTTGGAACAGATGCCTGTGACAGCCGAAGTCCGAGGCACGGCCCATCCTATCCCATCCCAGGTATTCCTGCTGCAGGTTCCAGTAGATGCTCGGCTCTTGGCTGAGGGCCTCATCCATTCAACATTCCCATTGACACCAGTGGGAGTTCTCTGTGTCTGCCTGTGGCATTGACTCCGATTAGTGGGTGGTTGTTAATGTGCCCATGCTTGGAATATTTACAGTAACTACCTCCTGTTATGACTCATTATCTGTGACTGGGTTTGGGTTCTACAAACTACAGCAGCTCTTTATAAAAGGTACATTTATAAAAGAATCATCTTTCCCACTAAATCCCAAGATAGTTGTCCCTGACATCTGGTGGGAAAACACCAGCAGTTAAAAAAATGGAAGTGGCCTTTGAGATGCCAGCACATTCGTGCTGATGCTCTGTAATTGATTTCTTCATATTAAGGCAGTATTTTTAAGGACAAGCTCCAAACTTTGGGGTTTGTGATGCTGTTGGTTCTTGTATGGCTGTTGTCCACGGCGAAGAACTCCTGTGCAGTTTGGAATGTAGTAATGGATAGTCACCTTTTTTGCTTCTAGAGGAAAAATTAATAATAGTTGCTTCTTGGCAGATGCCAAATCTCATCTCTAAAGGCAAATTTCCCAGGGAGATGAAGCCTGGGCGATGAGTAGCCCCCCAGAGCACCACAGGGGGTTGCAAAGGGGTGAGTACCAGCATCCGCAGCAGGTGCATGAGAGTTTGTGTGGCTCAGGCTTCTGGCATCTCTGGTCTGTGGCCACCCACAATATGCTGGAGACTTGTCATTTGTGCCATTTACTGTGATTTCCTGCAAGGCATTGGTTTTACCCCTATGCTTTGGGAATTTTTTTGCTGCATTGTAGTCTTGGGTCAAATTAATGTTAATTTTCTTCCTCTGTTCCTTGTTGTGTATTATTGCTACAGTGTGTTTAGGAGAAGGGATGGCTCCAGAGTTAGAGGAACCACTTCCTTGGGAGCAAAGATGCAGCAAATCCTGTTGCTCAGTCTCTTCCCTGCAAGCAGTGAGTTTTATAAAATCCTCTGTGAATCTAGATGTGTGGCCAATCCTGTGTACAAACAAAACATTTGTAAACCCGGGAGGACAAGCTTCCCATCCCAGATGACCTACAGCTCAGTATTTTCAGACCAGGATCTTCATGAGTTAATTGGAGAGGAATTGCTCTCTTGATTGCTGGATGCTTTTTTTATGGATTCAGCAGTTTCAGGTCTGTTTTGTGGGACTGAAGGTTTCTTACCCACTTGGATCCCTCTTAGATCCCTGGCTCTAGGGTCTGTGTGCCCCAAACTTTGTTTTTTCTTTCCTCATCTATGTCTCTTGGCCTGACAAAATTCTCCACTTTCCCAAAACATGTCTTGGCCAAGCTTACATGAAATGCTGTATGTTAAAAAAAACAAAACAAATCAAGTAAAGGATAGTTACTTACAATTATCCTTTTATTATATTTTTGTGTGTGTGGTAACTTGGGTAAAGGGTTTCCTTGAGTTGTCAGGTCTGGTTTCTTGCTCAATATTTGTATTGTTTTGCTGAGAGAAATGAAGGCGAAAATAATTTGAATTGCACCCTCAGGCAGGTAACAATTCGGCTCTTTTCATGAGGAGAGTGTAAAGTGAGACTATTCTCCACTTAATTAGTTTTGTGAGAGTGATGTGTAAGGCAAGGTCAGCGCTAAAGGAAGAAAGGGCTGGCATGGATTGAACGCTGCTTACGTTGTTTGAATAATTAGAGCATCACTCTGAGGTGGGAGGGAGGAGAGGGACTGAAATGAAGTGGGAAGACGAGATATTCCTGAAATAGCAATTGCATTGCCATTGGTCTGGGTTGCATCACACGTACACTGCTCGAGATCAACTAAATCCGAACTGGTGGTGGTTCATTACCTTTGATGCTGCGGTTGTGACTGTAGCTGAAATGAAGGTGTATTTATAGAGATTACTCTGTTCTCTGGCCCAAGCAATCTCTAGGTGCTTTTCAGCTGAGGCTTGACATAATTGATGTAAGGCTCTGGTTGCTTTAAGAATAAATTGTTTAACTGGTACTTGGTATTTTTGGTACATGTGCTTTTAGTTACCACCCCATTTAGGACAAATTTCTTTTATCTCAGTGGGATCAGGTGAATCTTACCCTTTGTGTAATCCTGGTCTGACCTGAGGGATCCATGGGCATTTGCCACCTTTTGTAAAGTGACTGTGTCACTTCTGTGTGTCCCTCTCAGGTGTCAGCAGGCGGGGAACCCACTAGCATTGTTGTACCACTCTGGGGGGGTTCCTGTCTCCCAGTTCATGTGGGCTTTAACAACTGAGATTGGCAATGGGGATGTGGGGTTACATCAGCAGCACTCGTAGTTCCCATGGGATTAATAATCTAATCTTCTTCCTCCTCCATCCCCTTAAAATAGGTTCCCAAGAGGGGAAAAAGCTCCTATGGTGGGTTGACCTTGGCCAGTCCCTCTAGCATTCACCCTCCTTGACAGGACTGGGATAAAACAAGATGGATAAGCTCATGGGTCAAGGTGTTAATGACAGGGAGGTTGCTTACTAATTGCTGTTGTGGGCAAAACACCTTTGCCTCAACTTCTGATGAGGAAGGTAACCAGCTAATTCCACTTCTCATTAGAATGGGTCAGGTGAAGGGAATTAAACAGAAAATTCCCTCTTTCTCCTGGAACAAGAAGGCTGTTCTGACACCAGCTCTCTGGCAGAAGAGGGAGGTGACAGCCAGAGCTCTCCAGTTCCAAGAGGTTCATACAGCTTTTATTCACACACTTGGCTTAATTATAGAAGTCTAAGAGTTCTGAACAGTTTTCCCCTGCCCCCTGTAGCCTCTATTTACAAATCTGGTGGTAATTAGCACTAATCTGATTTTGTGTGATTTTTTTTTTTCCCTGTTCATTTTGTGTATGGAATCCTCAGAGTTTTCTGTTGGAGGTGACTTTTTCCTTGAGCTTTGGAAGTATTTATGATTTTTGTCAAATGAAAGGAAAAATGGCAGGATGTGTTTTTTGGAGTTTTTTTTTGTGTAAAGTAAGAAAGATACAATGGAAAGAAAATGTGAAGGAACTAGAAAGCAAAGCTTAACAGGAGAGGGAGAGGGGAGGATGGCCAGTAGGAGAAACAAGCATTGCAGAATGAGTTCCAAGTGATCCGCAGCACTTCATCTGCTCGCGCCTGGCATCAAACACTCTCTTACCTGTCCAGCAGACACCTAAGTGGAGAGATTTTGGTTTTTTCAGTTATTTTTTTTTTCAGGAGTTCTCAAAATCTAATAAGGTGGATGCAGCGTTTCCAACCCCCCCATGCATCTCTGTGGGGTTCAGTGGTACTGGCTATGGTGCTTGTTCAAGTAGTTTAGACTGGATTTACTGCTGCAAATTGTGAATGTGCCATCAAATCGCTTACGTAAAAACGTGGTGTGTTTTTTTTTTCTTTGGATTTTACATCTGCTGTGAATTTCTGTACAGCTATCTTTGACGTTCAATAGGCGTACAGATCTCTTATGTTGCTCTTAGATCTCAATCTGCCCAAGCTGTGCTACAGCGCTGCCTTGAAAATGTTAAATTTTTTAATTGTAATTACACACTGTGCTCAGAACTGCTGTCACTTATACTTTGTTCCTCCGAGTGCTGCAGGAGAATAAGAAACTATGATGGAGCCAATTGCCACTGCAAGCCATTGTCACTTCCTATGGGGTGCAGAGCTGGAACACCTGAACCGTGAAAGTCTCTTTTCTAGTGAAATAAAGACGTGGTGGTCTTTTTGGGAGCTGTAGTATTGGTGGGAATGGCAGGCGAACACATTTCCTGGGGGATATTGTGATTTGTACTGGTTTGAGGCCATCCTGTAGTGCAGGTGCTCCCTCCTACCCCTCGCTGCAGATGTTGAGGTAACATTTCTTCTGACTGTATAAAGGAGAAAGGTCTCTGCATCCCCAGTGATGTACAATCAGTGCGGGTCTGTCATGTGCTCTACTTTACGTTTGCTTCTCGTCTCGTGTACCAGCGACTGAATGTTCAGAGCCTGCCAAAAATAGCTAACTGTTTTCAAGTGATTGGGCGAGGAGAACTGGAAGGACTTTCATCTGCTGCTCTTCTTTTCCCTTCTTCCCCCTCTGCCCCGTGTTTGCTTTCTGGAAAAAAAGTTAGTTTGGTTTATTTATTTATTATGCTGGAAGTCAGGAAAAGGTGGTAAAAGTGAAGTAAGTCGAAAGGGATCAAATAGCAAGTCTCTTCTTGATCACTTAAAGGAAAGGCTACAGCAGCAGAAAGATTTTGATGCCAGTCCCAGGAGCTGAAAAAAGATTTCTGGGATGAAGTGTGACCCATTTCTCTTCTACCCTGGTATCAGAAGACATCCTGGCCAGGGTGGCCAAAAAGCAAAAAGTCTATTCTAATGTTGGAGTTTGGATGGTATCTGGCCTGTTGAATTTTCAGCCTTGTATTCCTTGGCTAATGGGAAGCTGCATCTTTGGTTTCTTTGGCTGAAGGAGGGCTTTCAGTTTTTGTTTCTTTGTTTTGGGGTGTTGTGTTTTGTTGTTTGTTTTGTGGTTTTTTTTTTCTTTTCAAAATATCAGCGCAGAAACCAGTTTTCAAGTTTGGTTTTTATAATTGTGTCTTTGGGAGGAATTTGTCACCTGATTTCTGGGATGTTTGGAGTAGCAAACTGATATAAATAATAGCCTTTTCATGTAGGGTATCCAAATACTTGGTGAGGGGAAGGAGTGAAAGCTTTGTGGACAGTCATGCAGTAACTCATATAGGAGGAGAGAACAGCACAGAGGACAGGAGGAAGGTAAAATTGTACATTTTCCTAGTAGTGCATTTAAGAACAGTAGATGTTCTTGTTCAGGACACTTAATTTAAGTGGGAGCAATGAATTAGAGGAGAGCAGGATTGTGCAGACCTGTGAAAATCATCAGTTCGGTTTCACGGCAACTTTCTGTGTTTAAAAACATTTGTATTTGTTCCCCCCTTGGGACATAAGCAAAACTTCTTTGAAGTTACTTAAGAAAAAGTGACAGGCCAGAATTATTTTAAGGAAAAAGACCTGTCAGGTGTTCCATCTGTGTCCTTGATCTGAGAAGCCCTTCAGTTGAAACTGGGGTTTTTTTGCAAGGCTTCCGAGTATGATCGGAAAAATTCATTGGGCACTTGTGAACAATGTTAGGAGTAGATTTTGGAACTTAAGAGTTTGGAGGAAAAGAAAAAAGCAGCACAATTTCAAGTCAGTGGTGGGAGGATGTCAGGAAGCTTTGCAGCGAGGCAGGGAGGTTTTGTGTATGTGCTTTTGGGACTGAAAGTGTCTTGCTTTTATTTCACTGCACATTGTATGGTGAAGGATGAACTTTCAATCACTTTGTGATTTGGGGAAGGAATGAGAGATGTTGGGATGATGATACAACGCAGGGAAAGCAAATCCCTTGAAACTTTGAATGTCAGAAAATTAGCTTTGAAAAGGCTCTGGAGAGCACGAGGAAGCTGAAAAATGGAATGGAAGAGAGGATATTATGGGCATAATTTATCACTGTTTCCGGGAGTGTAATAATAGCCTGGCTGTGTATTTTCTCACTGCAGAGTGTGGATTTATGAAGACCATAAAAGAAGTGCTGGGGTAGCTGAGGTAGGAAGGGATCAGTGGAGGCAGGGTCAAGGGAGAGATGAAGGTAGCAATGACACAGATGGAGACAAAGGCACGGGGAGGAAAAGGAGCTTATGAATTTGCTGCAACTCCAGGACTTCTCATAAGAGGACCAAAGATATGGGTTTATCATCAGTGTTGGCAGGAGCTGGCAAAACCATTAGCATTTGAGCCACTGAAGCTGTTGCAAATACTGAACATCAGGTTAGCTCACTGAGTTGATTGCCCAAGTAGGTTTTCCACCAGTTGGGCGTCTTGCAGATTGTCATAAAAGCCCCCAAATTGCAAAATGGCAGGAGAGGCAGAACTGGGCTTACAAATTAAAAAATAAACTGTTAAATATTTATGTTGAAAACAGGAGGAGGGAGACGTGGCTCTGTGTGGTGTGTAGTGGTCTGGTCAGTCAGAGCTCAAAGATCTAAAAAAAACTTCTGCCACCTACTCTGATTTTTCACCTCTTCATTGTACTAAACTGAAGAGTATTTTTGCTTATTAAAATCTATGTCCTACTTGTATTGGTTCAGACACCCAAGAAGGAAACAGTTTGGTTAAACAAAGTCTTCAAATCATCTTCTATGTTTGAGTTTCCCATAGTCTGGGTCTCCATTTACCATTAAAAAAACCCAAAACATAATAATTAAAAAAAAAAAAATCTATCCTGGATTTGCACCAGGTTGAGACAAGTGCTACCTTAATAACTAGTCCTGTGAAACTCCACATGTTGCACCAGTGTTGCTTTGGGGTCACCCCCAAAAGTGAATTCTGGAATTACTACTTGATTTTTATTTTTATTTTTTCCCTAAAGCTAGGGAACTTTTGTCCCAGAGGATGAATGCTGCATTTACTGGTGCATTGAAGGTGATGTGTAGCCTGGTGCACACAAAAATTTTGATTGAATTTTGAAGTGTGCACTTTTACCAGACTTGTCTGAATAAACTCTTAGTGCTCTGGTTTGGGCCCTGTATTGGCAAATGTCATGTATTCCTGCCATGTCATGTCCCTACTATCACAAATTCTTACATTAAACGTATTTCAGAAGGAGTGTGTGTGAGGAAGACTGAGTGAGTGACAAAAGGCTTATAAAAGAAATCAACAAAATACAGCACATTGTCATCCCTCTCATTCAACATGAATGAACGAACTGTTTGCTGAGGTAGTACCTCTGTCACTAAGAGAAGATAATGCATTACTCTTCTTCCATAAGGTTGTTAAAATTGTTGGTGTTAATTCCTCAGCAAATCATTACACTCAATGTGAAACACCCTAATTTTTTTATATGTCTTATTTTAAAAGTGCTTTGGCCTCCTTGGTTAGGATCTCTTAAATACTGTTTTTATTACTGCTTTAGACATTTTAAGATCTTACTGTGCATGGGACATGTGTTTGAGTAACTCTACAGGTAAGAGACTTTGATAGTTCATCTGTGTTTGGTTCTGGCACTTCATAAAGAGCAGAACTTGAACCAATGCTGGAAATTCTGTATTGAGCCTTGATTCTGTGATAAGGGATTTGTGTGTGTAGGATGAAGTGCCATGATTTTAATAGAGACTGAAATATATAAGATGAATAGATTTGGCTGCTGAAACCCTGTCTTGGAAATCAGCAGAAAACCCTGTTCGTGAATAAAAGGTAGCAGAACCCTGAGTTTAGTTTGCATCTTCAAAGTTTGCCTGGAAGATGCTGCAACCGAAACATCATGGCATGAAATTTTACAACATACCATGCAGGATGGCCTCGGAGGCAGCTGCTGCTTCTTCTGCAGTTCCACTGTATTATGGTAGTTTGTGCTTCAAAATTTGGCTTTGGGAACTAAGGTATCAAAAGCGCCTAATTCAGTTTCTTCCATTCTCTTCATCTTTATCTCTTCCTTATTTTTCACCTTTATCCACAAGCATAAGGATTATTGACTCAAAGGTCTTGAAGGGTGGTTAATACCTTGATACGTGTTGTGGGAATAAAGAGTCTTTAAAAGGTGGTGGCATCAATTTTTGACCTTGTCTGTCTAATACCACCCCAAAGTACGGAAATGTTAGTTTTCTGTGCATTTCCTAATTGGTATTCAGATCTGCAATAACGCTATAGGCTGTATCTCCATTTTTACCACGTAGCGAGAACAGCACATGCTTTATAAATTCAAGCTAATAGCCGCTTTGATCAGCGTAAGTTTATTGCCAGATAAACAGTATCTTCGCGTGGAACGTGACTGTGCTTGTAGGCTTAATCCCCTGGCTGCTCTGATGTGAAGAACCAGGGGGCTGGCTGCTGATGAGACCCAGCCAACGCGGCGTCTCCGAGCAGCAGCCGGCTTGAAGCGTGCGATCGAACCGTGGGATTGAAACCACATCTGCCTTTGTTGGGAACTTTTAAAGTCTCCCAGCGATGAAGCGGGCTGCCCTCGCCTGCCCGCCTTTATTTTCCAAGATGTAATTACGCCTCGCTCGCTGACTTGAGTAAATCAATTAAAGCTCTGTGTGTGTGTGTGTGCGTGTGACAAGGCTTTGACGTAAGCTAATTGATCGGGACGTGCAGGCGTATGAGGAGGGCGTGGGGTGGATTTTAAAGGAGAAGACTGAAAAACTCCATGAGCTTGCTTTCCGTGTGGTGCGGTGGTAGCTGAGTTTCCATCTTCTATAATAACAGGCTTTTCTCTGGATGCCGTGGTATTAAACACTCCTCTCTGCTTGTACTTGGGTCCGTTTCTTTTCAGCCTGTCCTATAGGGATCAGGTTGTGTCTTGATGCTTTCCCCTTCATCTGGAAAAGAGGTTAAGGGTACGTGTGATGGGAACCTCAAGCTGCAAAGACTCACAGTTGTCCACCTCTTTCAGGAGGCTGATATGCTTCACTGATTATCTCCTGCGCCTTGGCTACCTCTGGAAACTGGTCCCTTTTTGAGTTTCTCTGCCTCTGTGGAATGCTATCCACAAGCTGAGGTGGAAGTTCCTCCTGTAAGGGCCTCAAATCATAAGGACCTACTTTTGATCAGCCAAAAGCACTGGAGGGTAGAGAAAAAAGGGGAGTGGGCAACTTGTCAGCCTTGCCTGCAAATAAAAATTCTTCCTTTATTCCCAAACTGGGCGGTTGGTCCCTACCTGCAGGGTCTGGACCTGCAGCTCACGCCGCATCTCTGCTGCTGGGCCAGGGAGCAGCTCCACAATGATCAGAAGAGGCAGGAAGATCAGCCTCTGTTAAGGACCCAGCCTTCCCGTTTGCCAATCTGCAATATTTTTAGAGTTGTAATACTTTCTCACCCTTGATCTTCCTCTCCAGAAAAAAACAACCAATATCTGTTCTCAAGCTGCACGTAAACTATTGGGAGCTGATGAATTGTTTGTGATCCTGAATCCAAGGGGATGGCGGGTACCCCTTGCTGCGAGCTCTTCCCTTTCAGGCCCGGAGGAAGAGATGATGAAAAGCAGTATTGCCAAATCTTATTTTTAGCTTCTGTCTTACGGGGATTTTTTTGTTGTTGTTATTGTTATTACTTGATTGTTTGGTTTTTGGTTGTGGTGTTTTGTGGTTTTGCTTTTTTTTTTTTTTTTCCTAGATTGGGGCTGCTCCTGACAGGAGTGTTCAGAACAGCATCACACTGTATTTTTTTTTTTCTATCAGTATTACTTGGTGGTCCAGTGCCCTGTGGCTGATGCGTCCGTGCTGTTGCTGTGACAGGGATGCTGCTCCCATTGCAAGGTATCTTGTAAAATAAGCACACCGCCTTGGGCAAAATTAATTTCTTTGGTATTGATGTGGTTATTGCACTCTCTCCTCTGGCCCCTTGCAAATAATTGCTGTTGTCACTACCTCGTACTGTCCTGGATGAAGCCAGCTGAGGAGATTCTGTAATGCAGGTGGCATATAGATACATAGGGTCTCCTTGGAGGAGTCATCCCACAGCTTGATGTGGCACTTGCCAATCCAGTGGGATATTTCTGTTGGACGTTAATGCTCCTGACACATCTGCTCTGCTTGGTGAGGGGATTTGCTTTACACAAAACATCTGTAGCGCTCTGTGCACGGTGCTTTTTTCACATGCCCATTGAAAACATTTCTCCTGGCTTAAACTGCTTTTTAAGTAAAGCCTTTGTTCATCATGTGTCTGCACGCCTTCATTTTTTGGCTTCCCTTAAAATTTTCCTCTTTCCACTCTGGTTTTGTTCTTGCTCTGGGCCAGGCTTGCTGTCAGGCACGGGGAGCTGATGCAAATCCTGTGCCCACGGTGCGGACCAAGCTCTCCTGTTTTTGCTTCTGTTACTATTAATGCCTTCCTCCGTCTCTTCCAGCCCCGTCCCTTGTCATGCTGACAGCTAAATTGGAAACCAACTGCAACTCTGCTGTAGCAGTATTTTGCCCAAGGTTCTAACAGTCGACTGAAACTGACTTGGATCATGATTTTAATTGGTTTGATTTTTGCCCATTGGCTTTAGTAAAAAAAAAAAAGCTATTTTAGTCCCTCTTCATCCTTGGTCAATTTTATTAATCTGTCTGGGGTTTTGAAAACCTGAAAGACTTTCAGTGTAGGGAGGTTTGAGTGAGGCTTACCCTGAAAGGCTGATGCACCCAGTGGTATTTGGTTTCTAGCGGGCAACAATATTCCTGTTTGGTCACACAGAAAATTGCCAATTTGAGGGGACATGACACCTATTGATTACTGTGAGAAGTAGTTTTACATATGAGACGGGATGTATTTAAATGCCAATTTTTTTGCTTTTGTTTCAGTTGTAATGCCTGTGATGTTTTTCCTCCTTGACTGCTGATCCTTGTTTTTAGAACCAATGGAGGATTATTCAGTGTCTGTAGCCACAGAGATGAGTGACGACACGTGTTTGTGCTGTTTTGCTGTGGGGACGAGAGCAGTCAGTTTGCTTTAATTTTTAATGCTTTGATTCTTTGGCAAACACCAGAGGTGTTGAAACTACTCACTCATGCAAAAAATAAATTATGCATGCGTACAGGTTTGGTGCCTAAAGGCATTTTCATGGGGTGTACCTTCAGGCACACAGCTTAAAGAGCCCAGACTCTTTACCCATTCACATCTATGAAGTAAAAGGATGGAGATATCCTTCTCTAAGGGTCCACATAGGCTTTCTTCAGTGTGTTACCACCTCCTGACACCCCAACTGCCATTCACTGTTCTCTTGGTCAGGCTGATATAACAAATGGTTTCAGTGGTTTCAAATTGGAAGAGAAGAGATTTAGATTAGATATAAGGAAGAAATTCT
>JAOXJM010000063.1:19606200-19616829 GCA_026413425.1 Tringa solitaria
ACTGGATGATCTTTAAGGTCCCTTCCAACTCTAACCATTCTATGATTCTATGAAATTGCAGGTAACTTGAATACCAGTGAGAATTGTTTGAATATCAATACATCATCTTGAACAGCAGATATAGAGTTAAAAATATACGGGCAACTTTGTCTTTCTGCCCAGAAGGTCCAGTTGGGTGCCAGCTTTGGCTGCCCCACGTTTGATGGCTTGAGCATCCCTGCAGTTCTAGGTCGGGTTTGTCGAACTGCAGCAGTTTAAACTTGTATCAGATGTGATCAATAACAAAGGCAATTCAGACGCTGATTAATATGGAGGTTTTATGTCCTTCATTTCCATGAGGCATATTTGTTCACTTACATTATCTGCTAATTGTATTTCTGAACAATTTCTTGCAGAGACCTATAACTGTGTGTTCTTGATATGAACGCACATTCATTCATTATTCTCTTGGAGAGATAATCAGTTAGTGACTTTCTGAGCTCAGCTCTTGCTGTCTGCTCTTGATCTCTGTGGTAAAACTTGAATTTCAGTGGGTAGAGCAGAATTTTTCTCTATTTTCTCTCCTTTGTGAGAGGAGGTTGTTTCTGGGAGGCTTTTCCTTGTAAATATATGAATTGGTTGTGATTGGTGGTGGTGATTTTTTTTGGTTTTCCCTCCTACCCTAAGTTATTTAAAAACTGTAATTTGTCAAGAATTGTGTTTTGTGCTATTTAAAAAGCACTGAATGGAAATAGCTATGATCCATACAGTCTGTTGTTAGAATTCTGGCTCTTCTGAATTGGAAAACCGTGTCTTTTGAAAATGTAACCCTTCAGTACACAAATCCTGCTGGCTGGTGCTGGGCTGTGGAGTTCAGAACTGAGGGACTTTGTGCTGGCCTGACAACATGAAGGGCACCTTCTCTCACAGCCTCATCAGGAGGAGCAGCTTGTGGGGTGAGTTTGAGTCCTTTCCAGAAGCGGTAATGAGGCAGAAGAAGGCTTGTGACTTTTTGTGATTTTAATAGGCTGAAACGGGGGATGTGTGAGGCCTTGACTGGCACACACAGAGCCTGTGAGCTGGCACGGAATTCAGCCATTTGTAGTTTGACACCACAAATGCTTGATGGCTCCTGGGGCATCATAGGCAGGACCTAAAAGTTGCACTAAAGGTTTATTTCCTTTTTCTGCGTCAATATTTATGAATCTTCTCCTGCCACGCTTCCAGGCAGCTTAAGGGAACTGGGTACTTATGGGAGACATGGATGAGAATGAAATTAGGGTATGAACGTGATGGGCAGTGCACAAAATTTTGTTTTGGGGCATTGCTGTGGGCATCATGTATTCAGGGTAATTTTATTCACCTTCTTAATCACCAGGGGCTTGGTAACCATCAGAGGGAGGACGATGAGTGATAGCGGATGGTCCTCAGTGGCCACAGCTTGGTCCAGGTTTGAGCTGGCCCTGCTGTTCCCCATCTAAGGCCGGTATATCTGGTTGAAGATTCCACTTCTGGGGAAGGAGTGTCGTGCCTGGGTGCTGTTCAGTCCATTTGTTTGGTGTGGAAAGCTCTAATCGCTAATCATCTGTGGTTCCTCCTTAATATAAGTTAATGAGCTTCTTCAAGGAGGAGCTGGCTAAGTAGGCATCGTATGTAGGTGGTATGGTGAGATTATTTATTAGTCCTCTCTGATCAGAAGTAGTAATAATAAGAAAAAACCCTATGAAATTCTACATAACTTATCAGAAATGACATTTTAAAGAGTATTTATCTGCAGCCCCCCAAGATCATTGCACAGTGTCCTCTGCCTGAGAACAACTGGTATGTCGTAAACCCTTCCGATCAGATTTCTTTCAACCTTTTTATCTTCATAAAGACAAAGAGCTGGCCAGAATAGGATTATTATAGTTGACTCTCATTCTATATTCTAAGTTCTTAGCTATTAAATGTATACCAATGCGTAATACTTATACTTCTGAAGACTTCTGTGTTTTTGTTTTGGGTTTGTTTTGGTTTTTTTTTTTTTGTTTGTTTGTTTGTTTAAACTGGTTATATACATATTTCATGGTCAGGGTACTCTCAAAGTCATTACACCCAAGTGTTGAATCAACAAATATTCTGTGCCCTGGTTTGGAGCAAAAGGGATGATAGAGCATATTCCTGTGCTTGCAGAACCACTAGATACTGAGAGTTGTCTTCAAAACCATTAAATCCTTTTTCAGTGTAATACATAATGTGTGAAAGCTTTCCTTAATTGAATAGTAGCTATTTCATATTTTAGGGGTTTCTTCCTTGCTTCATGCGTACGGGCTCCACTATAGTGCTTTCACACTGAAAGCAGATCCCCAAAAGTCTGGATTTTTCCGGGCTGCTTAGCTAAGTAAATTCTTCTCATTTAATAATAAGGTCTGCACAACCTGGTGCTTCTCATTCTCATTTCAGTGGAAAAACTTTTCAGTGACCATATGCGTCCTCAAACTGTCTTTGTTCCTTATGTTGGTGGTTATGCAAGGAAATCTATCTACACAGGCCACTCCAACTGTTCTTTTCTTGTTTATCTTTTCATGTAGCAGTGTTGCTATTAAATAGAGAGATACTGGTAAAACTTCTCAACAGATCAGGATTAGCTGAACAAAATTCATAGCTTGAGCACTGAGCAGGGAGGCAATTTTGAAAGCAAAACGTCAGAGGAGAATTGTGCATTTAACTGCTGACGTTCAGACGGTTGATAAAGACCCAGGATTATACAGTTATTGCTCGTCACTGATTTTTTTTTTTTTTTTCTTTCCTGAAAACACTTCTGGGCATCTTTCAAAATAACATCTCTCTGACCCTGAATATGTTTAGAAAAGCTTAGCTGCTGAAGAATCTTAGTATGGAATCTTAGTGCCTCTCGTTGGAGATGAGAGATTAGAGTACTTTACAAGGGCACTTATTTTCCTTTTCCAATACTATCACATATTCATTATATGCTTTTCGGGGAAACCGATTTCCCTGTGAAGTTTGTCTGATGGTTGTGGGGTTTTCTTTTGCCCTTGAGCTTTACCCATCCTGGTGTGTTTTACTTGTCCGAGCTTTTATTTTTCTGTTTGTGTTAAATATGCTCAGGCTAAATCCGCAAGCAATG
This sequence comes from Tringa solitaria, assembly GCA_026413425.1. Classification (NCBI taxonomy): domain Eukaryota; kingdom Metazoa; phylum Chordata; class Aves; order Charadriiformes; family Scolopacidae; genus Tringa; species Tringa solitaria. The sequence continues at coordinate 19,609,307 of JAOXJM010000063.1, forward strand.
CCTCTGTGATGGAGCTACTCTGTAAATACACTGTGTTTACCCAGATGCTGGATGTTTCTTGCATGTGAGTGGTGCTTTTGACTATTCAGCGGCTGCAAGGAAAACACAGAGGTGAAGGAGAGCACGTGGAGATGAATGAGTCCTCAGCAAATGCCTCTGAGTTGTTAAGTGACAGCAGTAAGATGGAAAATTGAGAAAGACCAAGAACCAGGAGATGTATAAACTGTTCTTTTCGAAAGAAGATCCCACTACAGACACAGCTTTCGCTTTTTTTTTTTCCTCCCTAACACTTCTGGGCTTTTTGTTGCTTTATACGAGTGAATTTGAAGAATGATCATGCTGGGAAAGGCCTGTAAATGTAGAGGACCTTCCCAGCCCAGGGGATGCTGAAGTACCCTCTGAAGCATCTGCAGTGCACTTGCAATGCTCTAGCTGTGGATGGGATGGCACATCTGCACGGTGAAACACTGCTCCATCCAGAATTGCTGCCTGGGAACCTAGGGGCTGCTGTGTCTGTCACCTTGCTGCTGTGTCCAGAGGCTTAGCCTGAACTCCCACTTCAATACCATTCCCATTTTGAGGAGAGCTGGCACTTGCCTGCAGCGTTGTGCAGTGCAGAGACACCCCTAAAAGTGCTAGGAAAACAAAGCCACACAGTGTTGATCTCATTAGAGAGAGGCAGTTTAAAATTTCTACTCAAATAAGCCCTCCTATATCAAAATACCAAGTTTTTCAGCAGTGCATCAAACCTGCTGCTCAACAAGGTGTCTATGATACCACTTGATGGGCTTCTTGTCCTGTATATCTGGTCCTTCAAACATTAAAGAAAATAGAATAAAAATAGGCTCTCCCTGACTGAAACTGGGATCTGGCACAAGGAAGGAGAGGGAAGCGGAGCCCTGGGGAGGAATGTCCCAGCAGTTCTCTGCTTCGTGGGTCCCACAGCAGCAGAGCCTTGTGGTTAATTTGGAGTTGGATTCGCAGGCAGCACATCAGCACCAGCTTCCAGGTGGATTTGCACACTCCAGCTGATCCCAGGGTGTTCCTCTGGAATTTCTCAGGGATTTTCACCCTATCTGCCTTCAGACCTCCTGTTGAGAGGCTGTCATGGCTGTGAGTGTCCTCGGGAGTCTGGAGGTCTCTAGAACTAGTGCAGGCTGAACAAATCCCACGCCTGCCTCTTCCATGGATTTAACAGAGAGCCTGGGCTCCTGGAGCTGGAGTGTGGCTGGAAACACCCATGATCTTGATGTCTGTGCTTTATGAGCTGCTGTTCTCCCAGCTCACTCCTTACTGACGCTATTCCTCAGGCCCTACCTCCTTGCTCCACAGCTCCCAACCTCTCATCTCTCCCCCTCAATGCCCTTCTTTCCTCCACAGGTGCTATCCATCCTTTCCTTCAAGTTGCCTAATTGAATAACATAATTAGGCTAATTAAGAGCAATTGTCTCTAACATGTATTTAGCTTGGAGTTTGCTTCCGCTTTGTCAGATCTGGTGAAGGGCTTGTGTGCCAAAGACTTGTCCAATCTTTATTAATTAGTCTAACAAATGCCATAGTCCTTTCTTTCTGTCTTTAAACCACTATGACTATCGCAGCGCTGTGCTTGTAGACTTTAATTTATTTGTCTGACTGCGCAGAACAGTCTCATGACTGATGCAATTCACTGCTATTTACTTATTTTCTTACAAGTATGCTGGTTAATTGGAACTTTTGAGAGAGCTTTTAGCTGTTACAGAAACACAGGTGCCTCACTATTTGCCCATAGTCCTGTATTATAACAACTTCAATCATCAGCCTGTAAGGTCTGCATGTTAATTACTCCTTTTGTGAGATGAGGTTGGCAATTGAATCTTCATGAAGCAACTGATGAGTACATCTGTGACTTTGTAATTTAAAACTAGGGTTAATAAGGCCAGGTCCTGGTGGGAGTCAACTGGTGGTCTTTGTTGCAAAGGTAATGAGTCTGGCTCTCCAGTTCGTACGCCTCCATTTTTAAAGATTGGCTAAATTAGTAACCAGAAGCAGATGTGAAGGATATTATCCACTCTGTAGATGTTAATTGCATCTGTAGAATAAACAAATCACGCTTCTTTATAAATACAGGTGCGTACCTTCTGAAAAAAAATGTTAAGAAGGCTCATTCTCTCCCAAGTGATGGTGCTGTGTAGTTATTAAATATGTGTTCCAAACAGGGCTGGTATTTCAGAGCACCTTCTGGAGCTGCAGAGCTGCCTTTGGGCTTTCATCAGACCAATTTTCTGTTCTCTGCTGTTCTGTTACCACTCATGGTTCACTTGAGCAGGCTTATTTGGCATCTGGGCCTTGTGTTAGTCTGTGCACAGATGTGACTGGCCAGCGGCTGTGAGGCAACTGTCCAAGCCAGCAAAACTGGAGTCACATATGCTCTTGTTCGGTTTTTCCTTCGTAGAGATATTAAAATGGTACCTCTTTCATAGTGGATCCTGCAAAATATTAGCCATTTGTATTCTATAGTGAAAATAAAGCCAAAACCGAAAGCTTGGGCAGGTTTGTGTGACCCGTATAACTCTGACTTCAGAACAGAATTGACTTGATTGATGAAGCAGCAGCCCCCAAAGTAGCCTTTTTCCAGCTTGTTCTGCTCAGAAGTTGGACTAATCCTTGGCACAGAAACCTGCGCCCAGAGCGTGCTTCTTGCAGGAGGAGGTACTTGCCCTCACAAAGAAGATACGTGTTTCATGGTGGGGTTTGCATTTCATGCCTTGATTTAAGAACATCCCTTGTATTTCTTATGCCCTACTTATGGGTTTTGAAGATCTCAGAGTATGGAAATGCTGTTCAGATGGTACTTCTTGGCATCAGAGGGATTAAAAATTGGTTAGAGCTGTCTCTGTGCCTGAGCTGACTCCATTAGTCACCTGTGGCACTAACTTTTAAATCTGAGAATTGGAACTACCTGCCATGCTGGAATAGAATTTCTGCTAGGTTTTTAGTGCAGCAAATCATGTTTTACTGTGACTTACAGCTTCCCTGTTAATATAAGTTATAGATACTAATTAACTTTGGAATAAATACTGAATTTTACTCTTGCAATTACAAGGCAGTATTAGTGTATAATTTTAATCAGCTTTAATATAGAATGTTAGGGAAAAATGAGCAGAATTTTAAATGTAAATGGCACATATGTAAATGGTAGCTCTTTACTGTATAATTATTAGTCTGTACGCCCTCCATGTTCTAGATTATATGAGAATGCTTTTTATACACTGAGAAGTAACCAGGAGGCAGAAGATGCCTTAAACATAATAAAGCAAAATTGATTCATTACATTATTATATTGATGTTCAAAACCAAGTGAAGACTCTCAAAAATATTTGCCAGGGAGAAGCTGATTTGCAAAGAGATGGGGGTGGGGGGTGGAAACCAGTTGGGGTGGTAGTAACATATAGTCAAAGTAATGCATATCAGAAAAGATATATATAGATAGATATATATATATAAAGATAAGGATGTTTGTCTATTACACACATGTAGTGTTATTACTTGAGTTATCTCACTGCTGCTCTTCCCTCTGGCTGTTTGCTGAAGGCCCCATCTTATGTCTGAATGGGCAGGGATTTGGGAATGACTTCAACTGGGCAGTGTCTGCTGCAGTTGGCTTTGGTTCACTGGCTCCCAGTCTGACGTACATCCTTGTGGTGCGGTACCCCCACAAGCAGATTCTACTAGACAGCACAGGCTTTGTGCTGGGTGACACAGGAGGAACTTCCCTGCCTCTCTACAGCACCCTGGTTTGAAGCCTTCCTGGTGGATGTTAGCTCCATCCTCAGGTCATCAGAGCAGAGCAGTTCCAGAGGTGGAGGCTCATGGCAATAAGAGGAACTGAGAGTGGTGCCCAGCACGGCCAGTGCTGTCACACAAGGATGAAGAGCCACCAGGGCACAAGGGACAGTGGGATGGGTATCTGAAGAGATTACTGCCCCTCTGCACTGCCCTCCTATGCAAAAGCTCAATTTGGCATAGGAGCTCTACAGCATAAGTAGAAATATCTGAAGTGAACAGTGTTTAGCTGCAAAATGAGCCACATGCCTCTGATTATTTTTTTGATGGTTTAAAATTGAAAGGGAGGAAGATATTTTGGCTGGGTCTGTATCATTAAAAAGCCTGGTTATGTGGTTCACAGGGTGACCAAGTGAGCTTTTTGCTCTAACATTATTATGTAAAAGTAACACAACTTCTAAGGAGTAGTATATGCAGACATCTGTGTTACTTTGCATTGAGAAGTATGTGAGGTTAATAGTTCAGACAGTTTTCATATATGCCCATGGATTATTAGATTCTGGCACTTAGCATAATTATGAAGCTTAGCAGGTGGTTCTTCTGAAACTCTTTTGACAAAGCTGTAGATAGAGGACTTTAAGAGGAGGTGCTCAAATATATGTATTAAAAGGGAAAATACTTCTGATATGATTGGTACCTTGTTGCAAAGCATTCAAGAACAGGATGCTATGCAGACCTGACTTCCCAAGGATAGCCACTCTTAAATTGGTGTATAGGGCCATAAAAAAAAGATTTCCAGGAAGCCTGTTTGGCACAATAAAAGAAGGGGGGACAAACCTTTTGGCAAGTGTTCACCAGTGTGAAGGTCTGAGCAGTAGCTTTTGTCAAGAAAATGCTGCTTTTCACAACGCTTGGTCCAAAATGCAGGAGCTTGTGGTTGGTGATTGTTATCTGGAGTCATTTTCCAAGGTGCAAAAATATCTGAAGTTAAATGATTTGGATTTATCCGAATGATATGAAATACAGGAAAGTGATGCAAAGATATCCAAGCAGTACTTTGCCTTCGTAGCTGAGATTATGTCTCCCTTCTTATCCTGCACTGCTGAACATTCACCATTGCAGCAATTCTTCGTAAATGCAAGGTGAAGTGTTTCTCTTTGTCGTTACAACGAATTATATTCAACCCCTACATTTGTTGATAATGTGACATCCCAGTTTGGTTTCTTAAGGACAGCACTGTGTGCGATTGCGTGGTCTGTCAAACCGTTTCACCCATGCAAAGCTTGAACTGGGCAAAGTCAGTGGGACTCTGAAATATACAGTTTCTGCAAGCTTTATGAAAAGTAATACCGCCTTATCAGATGAAGGCAGTAACATGGTGACAAACGATGAGAAGACTGAGGTGCTTAATGCCTTCTTTGCCTCAGTCTTTAGTAGTGGAGTCAGTTGTTCCCTGAGCAGCCAGAGCCCTCAGCTAGCAGATGGTGGCAGGGAGGAGAATGGAGGCCCTGTAATCCAAAGGGAGATCACAGAATCACAGGATCTCTGTGGTTGGAAGGGACCTCTGAGATCATTGAGTCCAACCACATTAAAAAAAAAAAAATTCCCCAAATTCCCCCCAAAAAACCAAAACCACACAAAAAAAGCACCCACCAGCCAAACCCCATACCAACAACACCACACACAACACCCCACCACAAACCAATCATAGAATTGAGATGGTGGGGTTCCTGCTCCAGCACTTAGATGTACTCAAGTCTATGGGGCTGGATGGGATCCACCTGAAGGTACTGAGGGAAGTGCTCACTGGGCCACTTTCCATCATTTACCAGCAGTCCTGGCAACCCAGGGAGGTACCAGTTGACTGATGTCCAGCAAATGTGACAGCCATCACCAAGAAGGGCTGGAAGGAGGATCTGGGGAACTACAGGCCAGTCGATCTGACCTCGGTGCCTGGCAAGGTCATGGAACAGATCACCCTGAGTGGTATTATGCAGCAGATGAAGGACACCCAGGTGATCAGGCCCAGTCAGCACGGGTTCATGAGAGGCAGGTCCTGCTTAACAAACCTTATCTCCTTCTGTGACAAAGTGACCTGCTTGGTGGGTAAGGAAAAGGCTGTGGATGTTGTTTACGTGGACTTTAGTAAGGCCTTTGACACGGTTTGCCTCATCATTCCCCTGGAGAAACGGGCTGCCCATGGCTTGGACGGGAGCGCTCTTCACTGGGTGAAAAACTGGCTGGAGACTGAGCCCAGAGACCGGTAGTGAATGGAGATAAATCCAGTTGGCGGCCAGTCATGAGTGGTGTCCTCCAGGGCTCGGTACTGGGGCTGGTTGTCTTCAACGTTTTTATCAATGATCTGGATGAGGGGATCAAGTGCACCCTCTGTTAGTTTGCAGGTGACGCCAAGTTGGGTGGGAGTGTTGACCTGCTGGAGGGTAGAAAGGCTCTGCAGAGGGATCTGGACAGGCTGGCTGGCTGTGCCGAGGTCAATGGTCTGGGCTTCAACAAGGCCAAGTGCCAGGTCCTGCCCTTGGATCACAACCCCATGGATGCTCCAGGCCTGGGGAAGAGTGGCTGGAGCTGCCTGGTGGAAAAGGACCTCGGGGTGTTGGTTGACAGCGGCTGAATGAGAACCAGCAGCATCCTGGCCGGTATCAGGAACAGTGTGGCCAGCAGGACTGGGCCAGTGATGGTCCCCCTGTACTGGGCACTGGTGAGGGCCCATCTCCAGTGCTGTGTCCGGTTTTGGGCCCTTCATGACAGGAAAAGCACTGAGGGGTTGGAGCGGGCCCAGAGAGTAGGGCAATGGAGCTGGAGAGGGGTCTGGAGCACAAGTCTTGTGAGGAGAGGCTGAGGGAGCTGGGGGTGTTCAGGCTGGAGAAAAGGAGGCTGAGGGGAGACCTTCTCCTTCTCTACAACTCCCTGAAAGGAGGGTGTAGCCAGAGGGGTTTGGTCTCTTCTCCCAAGGAACAGGCAATGGGACAACAGAAAAAGGCCTCAAGTTGCGCCAGGGGAGGTTGAGATTGAATATTATGAAAAATTTCTTCACTGAAGAGGTTATTAAGTGTTGGAATGGGCTGCTCAGGAAAGTGGTTGAGGCACCATCCCTCAAGGTATTTAAAAGCCAGGTTGACATAGTGCTTAGTGACATGGTTTAGTGATAGTTATTACCAGTGTTAGGTTGATGGTTGGACTCGATGATCTTAAAGGTCCCTTCCAATCACAATTCTGTGATTCTATGACAAGAGAAGGAGGCCTCAAGTTGCACCAGGGGAGGTTTAGATTGGATATTAGGAAAAAATTCTTCACTGAAATGGTTATTAAGCATTGGAACTGGCTGCCCAAGGAAGCGTTGGAGTTGCCGTCCCTGGAGGTATTTAAAAGACAGGCAGATGTAGTGCTTAGAGATACGGTTTAGTGATACGGTTTAGAGATACGGTTTAGTGATGTTTTCTGTCGGTGTTAGGTTGATGCTTGGATTAGATGATCTGAAAGGTCCTCCTTTCCAACCTAGACAATTCTATGATTCTATGAAAATAGCGTTTTATAAAGAAAAAGGACCAAAACTAGCACCTTCAGTGAGAGAGAGGGATTGCACCCCCTTTCTTGTGTTCAGGGAGCTGGTGAGCTGCCCAGTGCAATTGTTTCCCTGAATTGCCACCACGTGGATCCAGCCAGGCCAGAAACTGGGGCAAAGTGGGAAAATATCATTGGGTAGGATGTGCAGAGATATTGCAGATGCTGGGGCGGGAGGG
>JAOXJM010000063.1:19650341-19660569 GCA_026413425.1 Tringa solitaria
CTCTTACATTTCTGGAAACTTGTCTTCTGGTCTTGCCTTCTGCTCTGATTCCTGACGGATACACCACCTTTGAGTAACTGGCATGTGGCTTAGCATAACCCTAAGAATCCACATAAAAGAAGCACTTTTGTCTCCTCCTTCTGCTTCTGTTGGGGTTAACTGAGCTTGAGGACTGTGTTTGAACTTTTATTTTTGTAGCTCTCAATTAAATACTTGAAATGTACAGCTGCCAGACACCTCCCTATATTATATAGTGTTGCTAATGGGACGATCAGTTGCTTCTGATCAGGCTACTAAATGCTGCCTGATCATTCATTGTCACTGCGTCTGCTGGACAGACATGCCCAGAAAAAAAAAGTCATCATGAGTGGATTTTTTTTTTTTCCCCTAAAATTCTCTCAAATTCACTGCTTCTTCATATGCTTACATTTCTTGCATCTTCTTCTACGATTGAAAAAATAATTCCAACATTTAAGTGCAAAAGTCCTTGGATGGAGCAAGGGTGGGACTATACTAGTGTTTACTAGTGTGTGAGTCACACTAGTGTGTGTTTACTAGAAGTTTACTAGTGTGTGAGTCACAGATGTGACCTGTCTGATGATGCAAAACCCCATTTTTGTTTTGTAAGCTACCAATTCCGTCACTGGCGGAGTCGTCTGTGCCTTGCAGTCAGACATGTCAACTTCTTCCCAAAATACTCAAAATTGAAGATCAGTTCTACAGAGATGGATTAAAACCCTGTTTTCCTTGTTTTGGTTCCAAAGGGTATCATTGCTTATCCTGTCCTTTTCTATTTTGCCAGGCATCAGATGGTTCAAAAGATGGTGATTTTAATTCATTTCAGTTTTGCTGTTACACTTTTGATGCGTCCTGAGCAATATAGTATTTGACAGGGCTTGGAGTGAAACTTTATTCTATAAATAACCTTCCAGTTTTAATAAAGCGAAGGACAAACTCCACAGGCGATTGTCCTGAAAAGTTTTGCCTTGTCCCCTACCCTTCTGTCAACCCATGAACATGCAGCTGAACCGTCCTTGCTCTGCAAAATAGACACCATGGCAGCTTCAGGAGATGAAAAGGAATTGTGTGATGAGCTTCACATCCACCCTGGGCTGTGTATTTCCTTTCCTTGTGAATCATTTAGGACCCAATCCCGCAAATTTGCTGTGATATGAACTGTCACCTCAAGAGTTAGAGAGCTCCCAGCGAGAGGGAGAGTTTTTCACAGTTGTGAAGGTCTGATAAAGAGAGTCTTTATTTGCTTTTTAATTCCTATCTTCAAGACACATGAAGTAGCTGCGTTTTTGTAAGAGGAAAGTGCAAGAGTCGTGTTGTCAATGAGTTTTCAAAGAACATAAGTACGATTGTCCTCAGCCTGTGGAAATTTGCCACTCTACCCACCAGGAGTAAGTGCTTGTTGGATTTTTTTTAAATTTTTTTTTTAATGTATTCTCAGTAGACCTCACTCTGTGTTCACCAACATTCATATGTAGCCCCTGAGGCCGTCACCGAGGGTGCAGATGTTGCTGTTATGATTTGTGGTTTCCACCCTGGGCTTGCCCACAATCCCAGGTGGGGATTTTTCCTCCTAGTGCACCATCTCCTGTCCCCCTTCGCCACCTGCAGCTTCATTCTTATTTCCCTCTGAATCCAAAACGTGCTTCTCCTCATTCTTCAGCACCTTCAGCTGCTCCCTTGTCTTTATGAAGCCATCGATGCTTTGTGTTATTCATTGCTTGTTTGCTAAACAGCTGGAGTCATGCTGAACTGTGAAGTGATTTCTCCTCTCTTACCATCACAGTCTGTAATGTGTCACATCTTTGAGACTGTTTCATGCTCCCGATCAGGGAATTTTTAATATTGTGCTCTCCTGCCTGGAGTTTTGCTGGGAATAAATCTCAGATTTTTCACAGACATCATCTACCAAACCAACCCTAGCTTGGGCCATGAGGAAGTTGTTTTGGAAACAGTGTGAAGGGATGTTATGCCAAGCACAGTGTGGATAAACTCTATCTGGTTGACTTCTTTTTTTACTGCTGTGGCTTGCTGTAATATGAGAGATGCTGGAGCACTGCAGCCACCTGAGTTTCCAGCAGACCTGGTGTGCAGCAGCAAAGGATGGAATATAAGAATCCAATATGTGTTTGTATCAGTCAGCAACAAGGGCAGCAGAGGGTCTAGCATATCATACCCTGGGCAAATAAGCTGTTTGGAGAAGCTGTGTGTAAAGACTAACACATTACTCACTTCCTCAGTTTAGTTAGTCCATGAAAAATCACCGTGACTGATGACAGGATTCCTAAATGTGAAAAAATCTGAACAGAAAAGAAAATACTTCCTTTAACATAATACAACAGAAAACCCTGACGTTATTTAAAACAACTGGGCAGCCAAAAGGCAGGGCAGAGATGCAGAAAAATCCAATACACACAGCTTTTCCCTGACCCATGGAGTAATGGGGTTTGCTGTCTTGGTCTTTACTGAACTGATGTAAAGAATTTGGAGAGGAATTAAAAAAGATGCTGCTGACACCTCTTGGCTGCCTTTTTGGTCTTTCCACCCGTGATGGGAGGGTGCAAAATATTGTCCAGGCGTTGAGGAGACTGGTTAATTGGTTGATGTGGAGGCTGGAGTCTGCTAGCTGGAGGTAAGCCTTCTGCTGCCTGCTTTGGGGTGTCTGGAGGTCACTGAAATACAATGGAGTCATGAATAAGTTGTTATAAGGTGAGGGGACAACCGAAAGGACCAGGACCATTTCCTGTAGTCTGCTGTGCTGTTTTTTTAGTTGCAAAGTTGGTGTCCTGTTGGAGTTCAAGAGCTCTAGAAGCTCAGCATTGCTTTTCCTCCATGTGCAGAAAGGCTGGATGCTGCTTCTCCCTGAGCAGAGCTTTGTCTTCTGTGGTTTTGGCTGCTATGAAGCCATCTGGAGGTGTCAGCTTGCAGTCACTCGTTTGCCAGGCTGTGTCTCACGCAGAGAACCAGGTAACACCTGCGAACTGTTCTTTCTATAAACTATCGAGTATTTTGCAGGTGCTACTAGAAGTGTTGATGTTCACCTGCGATGGGCTAAATGATTTGTGGCATGCCTGCCCCCAGGAGCTTGTCTTTCCAGGCTCCACAACAGCGTTCCCCGACTTCCAGATTCTCTGGGCTTGGCTCCTCAGGCTCTTTGGGAGGAGACTGGCAACCGCAGCTCCTTAACAAATTGTCCCGAAGAAATTAATTCCAGATCTGGCAGGGTTTGCTGGAGACCAGAGATCTTGTGCTGTTGGAAGAAATGAGAGGTGACCTTATTCTCTCGATTTGTAATTTAAGGATGACACTGCAGTTTTAAGTAGACAAAGGATTGCTGAGACTTCATGTTATGGGTGTGTGTGCACGTATGGGTGAGTCTTTTGGGTAATCTCTGTTTCATTTCTTAGCTGTTCTTATAATTCTGTTCTTATTCATGCATATAGCAAAGGTGGTGTGCTTTCAGATGGGCCAAAGGAGAAGGGCAATACAAAACCTCAGGATTTAGAATACATATTAGAGTATGGCGTAAGAAAGTAACAAAACAATGCTTCAATTTCTGCAGTAACAGAAAATGTACCTTGTGTTTTGGTACAACATAGGAAGCTTTATGAGTCTCGAGAGAGAGCAGAGCCTCCCTACTAAAGGTAGAATAATGGAAACTTTACGGGATAAAAATTTTATATTACCAGTATACACCTAAGGAATAATGGCTGGGAAAATAATTGTAAGAGGATGTGAAAAAAAAACCCCTTAACTCTAGCATTTCGGTAGTAATTTAAATCAGTCTGTCAAATGATCTCGTGGAACAACTGTCTTCTGTGTACATTCATGCCTTCTTAGTGGGAGTTGAAATAACTGGTATTGCTTTCTGAATTTTCATAATGCTCTGCTTATCAAAAAGCATACAGTTTGACTCGTGTATCTTAACTGGTTGTACATTAAAAAAAACCCTAGGCTCGATCTGGCAAAGACCCTGGATTCACCGGTAAAAACCAAGATCACACAGAGAGTTTGAGTTACTTTCATTGAGAACCATTCTGGGCATCAGTTGATCCGTGATAATTGTGCATGTCCTGCTCTCATTGTGAAGAACCGTGTGTTACACGTGTCATATTGGCCACATCTTAATCTCATCCCTAGTTTGATGGAAAATGCACTGCCCTGGAAAGGGGGGGAAGTTGGGGAAGAGAAACCTGGTTGCCAGCTCTTTGCTGTCACATTAAAAAAATATATAAATCTTTGAAATGTTGCTGTCGACTTGCTGTGTTTTCAAGTCAATGTGCCTGTTTGATGTGGCTTATAGTGAAATCAAAGCTCTCCGTGTCTCCGAATACGTTGTCTGGATCGAGCTCCTCAGAGGACTTCAATGCAGAGGCTTCAAACTGCTTTAGTTTTGAAGGTTTCTTGCTGGTATGCTCATATTGCCCCACAGCACGTTGGGCTATAGCACAGCTCAAGTGTTTTGAATTTCACGCAGGATATGCTTTCTAAATGTCCCAGTGCTTGCTCGAGATCTTGCCCCTGTATTTGTAGTCTGTATAGGGTGGCTATGAAACAACTATATTTAACAATCACTGTTGTTCAAATGCAGTCAGCCTGGTGTAATTTCTCTTAGGAAAAAAAAATGAAGTATTTTAATTATATTTAATATTAGTCCTGCATAGACACAAATGCCAGCATGATTTATTTCGTTTAGCAGTATATTCCTCTCAACTGAATTATGTGTAATTGTGTAGACATGGTCACTTTAAATATTTTATGGGCTTGTATAATGTAAGACAGAGTACAGCCTGTAGGGCCAGAAGAAATATTGCTGTATAACTTTTATTTAATTTTATTTCAGCAGTTTAATAATTCATTTTAACTGGATTTGAACATCAGAAGGAGTTCATGGGTAGAGCGGAACCTGCTGCTGTAGGTTCCACTCTATAGAGTAGATAGATATAGATAGTGGATATAGATAAGTCAGATGAGTGAAGAGGAGTCTTGAAGAGCCAGCAGAGATGAGGTCAGGTTGTCGTCTAATAAGAAATATCTGACTTCTTTGCTGCTTCAGAGGCAAAGCGTGTTAAGGGTTTGAGCTGGCTGGAAGCTTTCTGACAAGGTAGGGTTATATCTTGTGGAAAATAGAGACTTGCCAAAACGAAGAGCATTTTAATGAAATAGGCAGGGTTCATCTGGAGACTTTTCTTGTTTGCTGCTGTTTTTCCTGTAGTCAGGATTTTGTTCCTGGAAGTCCTGAAGTGGTAGGAGGAGAAAACCAAACCATTACATTGCTTTCGCAGGCAGTATGGTTCTCTCATCCCAGTCATGGCCTCAATGAATCTTTCAGAGGTGGAACGTAGCGGTTGGGTTGAGTCCATGCTGTTTTCCCCTTGGCAACCCAGGGCTGTCACAGGATGGCTTTCCACCAGCTGCGGCAATTTTGGACCATGCTGAATTTGGACAGGATAAAACCATATGCACTTTCTATCTTATTTTTGAAAGGAGACAGGAGGGACCAACAACATGGTCATCTGCTTCTTGTTTCTTCTTTTCATGACAAAACATGTGAGGTTCTCACTTAGGGGCAAAGCTACTGTTTTGCAATGGACACTGGATGCAGCTGAGCCCCGTGGCTGTTACTGGAAATAGTAAAATGCTTTAAAAAAGGGAGTATGTTCTGTATGTAGGGGCAGTTGTAGTTTAGACTATCCTCTTGTAATCAGTGATTCTTAATTGGCTGCAGGGCTTGATTTGGTGAAGTGCTGAATACTTTTGCCATGCAAAATGCATTGAGGATGCTCAGCACCTTTGCAGGCTGCTGACTTCTAACTAATGCAGTATGTGACCCATAGCTCACCTGAATTTCATAGCCATTTGCCTTGTAAAAAAAAAAAGTCAGATCTCGTCCTTTTAAGGCTTTGCCACCAGTCATGTCATAGATGGGTTTGAATATGACTTATTTCACTGAGATAATTAGTAACATAGCCAGCTTTAAACTCAGCATCTGCAACTGCATCTCACTTCTGGCTAATGCAGTACAAAATCTGTCACTAATGTGCTTTTGAATCCTCCACTTGAGGATGCCTGATCCCGTCTGATTTTATTTTCTTAAAAATGCTTAGTTCCTCAGGTAAATGGCTAGACCTTGAAGCATAAAGCACCGTGTAAATAAAACAGTTGTCCATCCATGGAGTCTCTGCAGGAACCGTGTAACTAGATTACAGTAAGGGTCATTGAGAAGCTCATCCGTATCTCTGCTTCAGCTCTTTTTTCCCCCTTTTTTTTTTCTTTTTTTTTTTTTTTCAGTCACATGTAACATAGTAGCTTTTTGAGCCTGGTGTAGAACAAGAGTATCTGGCCTAATGTCTGCTCTGTTAATAAAAACATGTTAGTCTGGATGACCAGGAGGTAACTGAATAGATCCAAGGCTTTACATGTTGCTTTGATAAAGCAAGAGATGGTCAAAACCTCCATATTTTTCAAACAGATTAAATACTTTCTACTATACTTGAGTTAAAAAAAAGTTGTACTGTGGGTCTTTTTGTTATTTTTGAAGTCTTTTCTAGAGGGGTAAAATTGGTCATAATTTGATACAATGCAGCCTGATAATTCTTGCTTTACTTGGAGTAAACATCCAGATTTTGTATCAGTTGCTTTCCTTTCTCTGAAATGACCCAAACAGCCTCTCAAGAACTGAGATGTAATAGCTCCAAACAGAGGAATTGTAATTAGGGAAACACTGGGAGATAAATGGGCAGAAGGGAGCATGAATTCCCGCAGATCAGGTTCTCTGCTTCTGAGCGTGCTGTATCAGAGCAGCCTTTGCTTCCCGTGACTCTGCATCCCCATAAGCTTCAGCCTTGGTGGGAAAATAATCCCTGTAGGAAGATTTATCCTCCTCCAGCAAATTCCCACACTGGCAGCTCCTCTTCCTGGCAGGGAGAGTTTGGTAACCATCTCCCAGTCTTTCAGGTTTCTTCCCAGTACTTGCCAAGAGACATCTTGTGTCTCCAGTACAATCTGGAAGGTTTCCCTTCATCCTCCCCTTCCTCCCACCTCATCTTTGCAGGCACCGTTAACCCATTCTACCTCTGCATTTTGTCTTAGAATCACAGAATGGTTTGGGTTGGAAGGGACCTTAAAGACCATCTAGTTCCACCCCCCTGCCCTGGGCAGGGACACCTCCCACCAGACCAGGTTGCTCAAAGCCCTGTCCAACCTGGTCTTGAACACCTCCAGGGATGGGGCCTTGGTCTACACGTGTTCGTGTGGCCATGTATGAATGGTAAAGATGGGTTTGTGTTCCAATATATTGAACTCCCCCTCTCCTCACACCAGCTTCCAAAACCTGACAGCTACTGGGAAGATGTAAAATAAAAGAAACCCTACTGATCTGTTTTTGTAGGTGTGGGTCCTTTGAATAAGAGTCAACAAACCATTGATATTTTGGTTTGTGGACTGATGAGAAAGATTGGAGGGAAGAAGGCAAATATGGGAACTTGATAGATACGAGGTTGTTTTGTTTTTTTTCAGGCAGTTTCCAACTAAGAAACAGTCATTTAAAGAGCTTATGAAGGGTTAAACAAAATGTTTTGCATAGCTTGAATTTTGTTTTTTTATTTTTGGGCTGATTTTTAAACAAATCTAGAGAAACCTCAGAGTTGTTGCCATTTTGAATCAAAAGTCAATTAAAATCTCAAGTCTGAATTTTGAATATTTTTGCTAATTTTAATAGGTGCTTCTCACTGAAAACCGTTGAAAATTTCACCTACTACTTACGATGCTAGACAGCATATTTTCTGAGACATTTGTGTTTTGACAAAGCAAATTCTGTCATACAATTTGGTTTCGCATATTTTTATACCAACACTTAAATGTTGGGCTTGAACTACTCAGCTGTAAGAAAAATATATTTATAATCTCCTTACAGTCACATATTCTTGCCTGCTGAAAGAGTTGGTTAGAGAAATTTGTAACTCTTCCAGATAATTTTAAAGAATACATGTTTCAGGAGAAAGAAGGAACTGTGAACAGGAGCTCAGAAAGCAGCTTTTCTTCTGATCATAGGAAAGGCGAGTGTAGAGATTCCAGAGAAGCTTGCCAGGGAGTGAATGTTGCTGTTGGAAGGATCCCACGCTTGGATTTGAACAGATTGGCCAACCGTGTTGTATAGGTGGCCAAAAAAATGAAATCTACTTTTAGAGAAAACACCTGTCCCTGCTGCCTCCGGTCCTGTGCTGCAGATTCCTCTTGGCAGCAGAAAGGGATAGAACAAGCGTGCTCTATTTTGAAAAGTATTTTTGGCACCGCAACAGTCTATTCTTACCTTCCAGATGTACCTCTGAATTTATTATTTTTTTTTCTTACAGTCTCTCCATGAAGGCTGTGTGTGCATCTCCCCAACGTGTGCATCTCCCATGCATACTCTAAATTTTCTATAGGGGCATGAGGTGTTTGAACCATGCTATTTGTCTATGATACAGTAAGGAGCTGGCAAGTTTTGTGATTGTTTGAGCTGGACTCTAGATAACCATATTTCTGGTAGAAATATTTAGTGTTTTAGAAGAAGACTGTCAGCAAGCTTGTTTTAAACCCTTTTCTTGAGCAAATGTTTGTGAGAGTCACCTTACCTCCCAGATTCACGGAGCATAATTATGAATGCAGCCAAAGAAAATTAAGTAATTTATTTGAGCAAATATTCATAGGAAAATGAGCTGATATATTTGCACGGGGCTAAAACTTTCTTCATCCTGGTTAAGACTCTCTCTGGAGGTGTCAAGGAAAGACATAGGGCAAAAGGAGTTTTCTTACTTTGTTCGTTCTTTTCCAAGCCTAAAGTTAAGATCTTAAATGCCTTCCCTTTGTGTATCAATGCTAGGAGGACTGTAATTACCTAAACGATAAGAATGTTGATTAATGCAGCCTAGGCTGTTGATAACACCTATTTTAAAAGGTGAAAGCTTTCCTATGTGTATGCTCCTGTGTATTATAATGGAACATGTAGTCAAGAATTTGGCATTTTCCTTATGACTCCTGGTGTGTTGAGTCATCACACAAGCCTCTATTTGCTCTTTGTTATTCGTTTATTTCATTACCTTATTTAAAATGACTTGGAAGAAAGAGTACCAAAAGCCTCTAGCTTTTTTTATTCAGCATGTTCTTTTTTCCCTAAAAAAAAATAATAAATTTCTATTTACTAAGCAGTGAGCATCCGCACAGTGCCAGAGCTGAGCTCGAAATAGAACAGTGACTTCACCAGCTAGTTTTATAATGGAAAAACTGCAGTTAGCATATATTTTGCAATGCATGTAGTTGATAAAGCAGTGTGAACAGCTTTGCAATGACTGAAACTTCATAATTATACCAACACGAAGCATGAGCCAGTATTTAGATGTGGAGTCAATTCTTTGTTGCTTTCTTTCTGGAAGTCTCAAGGCCATAGGAATTTAATAATCTGTGAATAAATAACTGCTATTTAGCTCATCGGAGATGGTGTTGCAATTCTTATTGCCTCTGAACTTGCTTAAAAGCTTCTAGATTTAATAGAAAAACTGCAATTGCAACTACATAATTGTCTGGATAACTACTATTGCTTGTAATAACATTACTCACAGTTTAATACTCACAGTATAATAGAGCATACTTGATTTTGGGGCAGAGCAGAGACATATAAAAGCACCCTCTTCAGTTAAATTCTGGGAGACAGCAAATTTTTAGAAGGTTGGAGGGAGCTATTACATAAGGACAAATATTTACCTAATGTAATCAAACTCCTCTTTAAATCAGAACAATAGTGGGAGTGCAGTTACTATGGCTCTGTGTAATTTTGTGCTATATTTGGCAAAATTTGGCAGGGCTAAAGCCACAGCTGATCATCTGATTTTTTGAAAAGGAAGAAAATAATATGGCAGGCTTGCATTCCCGATCTGTCCTCCAGATGATAGCACAGGATCCCTCGCTAATCCTGAGCAAGGAAAAATCCCAAGAAATATTTCTCGAAAAGCCCCTTGCAGCACTGCAGACTTGTGATGGTGAGGATGGTTTTGAAAGCCACTGTCTTCCTTCTCCTCCACTTCTGTTCCCTGAGCAGATGGTTTAAAAGGACACTAGCCTTAGCATCCATCCTGACCTGCAGGTTCAGAGGAGGCCCTGAAAGTGATCTGAGGGCTGGAGCCCCTCTGCTGTGAGGACAGGTTGAGAGAGTTGGGGGGGTTCAGCCTGGAGAAGA
>JAOXJM010000063.1:19660821-19673375 GCA_026413425.1 Tringa solitaria
GGATGGGGCTTTGAGCAACCTGGTCTGGTGGGAGCTGTCCCTGCCCATGGCAGGGTGTTGGAATTGGACGATCTTGAAGTCCCTTCTGACCTAAATCATTCTGTGATTCTATGATCTCCCCACACCCTTGGCCCAGGACCCTGTTTCAGCCCATCCGGGGGACACCAGTGTCTGCCCTAGTAGCGCTATAGGATGTGAGTCTCCTGTTCTGCCACTGAGATGGCCTTGCTCTGCTTGTGATCTTCCAAAGTTCTTCTTACTAAGAATGTACTTCCAAATTACTTCTTAAAGGCGAATGCAGTTGATGGATAAAGCGTTCTCTGGGTCATGCCCTTGAAATACTGATTTACTGACCCCCAAGTATGCACTGGAGAAGGTTCTATTCCCCTGAGGTTTTCTGGGATGCAGAATCGTGTCAAGCAATGGACAGGAGGGGACATTGAAACAGGGGTAAATTTGGCCATGTGAGTCTTTTTGTTTGGTTTCTTCAAGTTGATCTTTTGCAGTTGGGCTGAATGCGAGTTCTGCATATTACTTAGGACTTTGAACAGGAGACTGCAATAATTAGTAAGAGATAATTAGCACAATCACAGTAAATCATCCAACAGCTTGAGCCATCTGATGTGACACAGAGTCTTTGCATACTTCGTAAGTAACCTTTCAGACAGCATTTCGTGCTTCAGCAATGCAGAAAATAGAAGTGCAGGAGTGAAAACAATATGTTTTCTTGATGACAGATGATAAACATTTTTTTCTTGTCTTTCACCTGTTCCTTTGTCATATCCTGTTTCCACTTGCATTAGAAAGACGCCAAAATTACTGGCAGTTTGGAGAGTGCCAGGACTCCCCATCTGGGCATTATAAGTGGAATTGTCCTGGTTTGAGGTACATTGTTGTTTGACTGCTGCTCTGAGAGACTGAATACTGCAGTTGGTAGACAAAAGGAGTAAAAGTACATGGTAAAAAGAAGCACTGGATAAGATGAAGCTGAGAATATGATGTTTTTTTCATAGGTGGCATCAAACCTTTGAAATACCTGATCTTTTGCATTTTTGTGTTGAAAAGAGCATACCTAATGTACCAGTCAAATAGAAAAGCTGGATACTGTTAATGCAATGAACAAAAATGACATTTATCTGTAGCATTTCATAAAGTCACAAAAGGTGACATCACTTGTTCTTTGAAAGGAGTCATGGCTCTAGCCGAATTTTTTTCAGATTTTTAACTGATCATGGGTTTTTCTCTCATTTTATTGTGGGAGTATTTTAACCTCATCGTTAAAATATTTAAACTTTATCTGTGTTGAAAATACAAGCAGAAGTACTGAACTATTGAGAATATATGCAAAACAGCTACCGTAATGTATTCAGACATCTAACTTTTATTTGTACCTAAGCAATTATGTCAATGTCTTTTAGTGAGCAGTGCTCCTTGTAGTTTATTTTGCTCCGTAGGTTGGATAGAGGTAAGCCCAGGGTCACTGGTCAAGTGTGGTGGTTTTCAGGCCGAGCAGAATTTGGACTATAGAGACATGCTGTGGAGAAACATAAACTGCTGTATTTGGGAGGTGAAGATCATGCTTTTGCTGTTGCTTGTCTTATAGAGTAGATAAGATGGTTTATCTTCCAGAAAAAAGGGAACTTGTGCACATTGCAATCTGAAAATTGGTGACTGAGCAAACTAAAGATTGAATCCAGAGCCAGGACCTTCCAGTAGTAAACTTGGCTTGGCAGTCTGCCCTGATGAAGTCGCTAACCCTTCTTTGTTGTGTTTCTACATTTTTATTTGGGGGCAGTCACATTTTCCTGCGTCCTTTGGGTAGAGATGGAATTAGTTCATGTTTGTCCAGCACTTCAAGGATGTAAAGTATATGATCAAGATTGTTGATTTACCTGATGGTTCAGAGGAGGAACTGACTCTAAACATCCTGAAGGCCAGCCTTAAAGATTAGAAGTTTGATGTACCTTTAGAAGACACCGGCCAGTCTTGGCACTTGGCCTCTCTTCCTCAATACACGTTGTCCTTCCTCAAGGACATGTGGTCTCTCTGTCTCATTCTGCTTGCCCTCTATCCAGCCTGCTTGCTGCCCTTTGGTTTTTTTCTGGGAAGTTTAATTCCTCTTTGCCTAGGGTGAAGTCTTAACAAATTGCTGTAAATAGCATGGCCCCTTTACATTAGTAGCAGAATGATTTGCTTGGTTTGCTACTATTTAGCCTGACTGAAACAAGCTTCTGGCATATAATTACTTATTCTGGTCATTAAATCTCTGTTAATAATGTAGCGTATTAGATGCCATCTGTCTATTCAGAGAGACTCCTGTCTGCTGAGTCATAAGTCACAGTGTCAGATGCTGGGGTAGGTCCATGTGTGTGTTACGGGTGCCACATTCATGCCTTTCTTGAATCTGGAATAAGAAAGGACAGGCCACATCTCATCACCTCTCTTACTCCAGAGGAGTTGCAGGAAAGCACGTGGCTTCTCAGTTTTGCATGATGGAAATGGAGCATCATTGAACAGGCAGGGTAGAGAGGGAGTGAAATTCGTGTTGCTATCTAAAATAATTTATGCAAGAAATAACATGAACATCTTTATCATTATTGATTTGGGAAGACCTCAATTAGAAGTGACAGAGGATTCTTCATTAGCTATTTTTTAAGATGAGATTTCTCTTTCTGAGGAAGATATTATAGAAGATCCAGGTTTTAAGTGAGGCTCTCCTCAGAGTGGAGGGTGGGAGAGGAGATCAGACCCGTGAGCTAAATCTGCCTCACAGGGCACAAACCAGGTCATCACTGTCACGCTCAGGAGAAGAGCACGTTTCCTCTGCTTTGGTCTGAATAAAAATAACCCTGTTGAGAATTGTTTGTTTGTTTATGACCTATGGTATACAAAATTCAGCTTGGTCTGGTTCAGCATTTATAATTTTTCTTAAGATTTGAAGATGTATGAATTTCTGTCCAAAGCTTATACATTCTAGGGACTCTTAAGAAACAAACCCCTGAGGCAGGATCATGTTTGTAAACATAAACTTTACCCTGGACTCCCTCCAGGACTTTTCTCTGTGATTCTTTCTCCCTGTGGAAAGCAATGCTTAAAAAGCAGCATTGCTTTGATATGAATTCTTCTCAATTGAAGTTTGGGAGCCAGTCTGCTCGAGCTGCTAAAAGGAATCAACAAAATAACTTCATTGAGGCTCCTAAAGCCTTGCCACTGATCTCTCGTAAATGCCAGCTTTTTGGGAGTCTTGTATTACAGATTTTGGTTGAATTTTTTACTGATTTATGTCACTTGCCTTTTGTTCCTTTAAAGATAACATTTGTCTTGATATCTAGAACATATTATTGGTCCAGTCAGAACCTCTTCCAAAAATGTTACCTAAAAACATCCAGTGAGATCCAAGAAGAAACCAGGCTGAGCAAGGAGAAACAATTCATTTTATCTATCTGTAAGGAATCCATGGGGAGGTTTTTTTGAAGGACTTGTGCAGTAAGTGAAGGAGGATGCATCATTTCCCCTTGGAAGACAGGCAAATTGAATAAAAGTTATATCTCAAAGGTTAGGACAGCCTGGATAGCTCATCAGCCGGATAACTATGTGATAGACCCAGAGGCAACTTCAGAACTGTCATCTCAGCTATTATCAGTGGAACTAGCCAAGGAGCTGGTGGATGGAGTTAGCAGACTAGTTTCTACGTGGGTATCTGGTTCTTGCAGCAGGCAGTTCAACGCAGCCCATCTGTGCTGCCCATCATCTTCCACCTATGCTGTCCAGGCAGGTAGGAATGCAGAGGAGTCTCCTGTTTTTGTGTATTGCATGTCCAAAGTGGATGGATTTTAAAATGAAATAGCTGGTGGTCAACTCCTGAAGAAGAAATCTCCACCTGATTCATGAAAGAGAGCTTAATAGAGTCAACTCCTTTGGTACAACTTGCAGGAATTTTTTGCATGTTTATCCACTTAACATGTTCGGCAACTGTTGGGGGATTCCTTGTGTAAAGAATGAAGAACCCTGGAGGTGTTCAAGACCAGGTTGGACGGGGTTTTGAGCAACCTGGTCTAGCGGGAGGTGTCCCTGCCCAGGGCAGGGGGGTTGGAACTAGATGATCTTCAAGGTCCCTTTGAACCCAAACCATTTGATGGTTCTCAGCCAAGAACAATAGTGCAAAAGGCAGCCATGCCTTGTTTACCCAGTGTGACCTCGGGTAGAGACCGTGCAGGGCAAAGGGTTAACTGCATGTCCCCTGAGTCGCGGTAACTGGCTGGGTGCCTGTCCACAGCCTGTGGTGGATACAAGGTTAAATACCCTCTCTGAAGCATTCATGAAGACTTAACCAATTTATGGCTTCAAACTGAAAGAGTGGAGATTTACATGAGACATCAAGAAGAAATTCCTTGCTGTGAGGGTGGTGAGACCCTGGCTCAGGTTGCCCAGAGAAGCAGTGGCTGCCCCATCCCTGGAGGCGCTCAAGGCCAGGTTGGAGCAACCTGGTCTGGTGGGAGGTGTCCCTGTCCATGGCAGAGTGTTGGAAATGGATGATCTTTAAGGTCCCTTCCAACCCAAACCATTCTATGATTCGAGCATGCTAACTGAAGCCAGTTTGTTTCCATTCACGTTTGTGGTGAGGACGCAGTGGGTGTCTGGGCAGGTGCTGTTCCAGGTGGTACCCACTGATGCATAGTAATTCCATTGTGTGTCTGGTCTTCAAGAAAAATTTTCTAAATCTCTTCTCTTGATGGATAAGATCCTTTTCTAACAGCATAAATAATTCTTCCAGCCTTTGAAAATATGTTTGAGTTAATTATAATTACAAAAAAGCAAAATTGAAGGAATGGGATTAATTTCAAGCATGTGTTCTACTTATAGGGGGGAAATGAAAACCTTTAAGCAAGAGGTAGCATGGTCAGAACCTGAACTTTTGATGACAATTTCTCTGTACTTGAAGGGACAGTTGCTTTGTAAGGGACAGAAGTAGACAAGGGGTGTTTGCCAGGTTGAGAGCCTTTGTTCTTAGACTCCCGTGTCAGTAGTAAGGTGACAGAGGGATGGACAGCTGGGCAGTGAAACCGTCTCATCCCTTTTTCTTAGGAAACCAGCTTAAAAAAGCAAAAGCTAGTAGTTTTTCTGGAGCCTTGCACTGACTCCTTGGACGGATTTCTGCGTTCTTGGATTAGTCAGGATAAACCCCCAGGTAATATACAGGAAGAGCAGTGAGTTGGGGAATGCAAAATTTTTCTGCAAAAGGCCAATTAGTGTTTGGCTTCTGCATTATTTATAGAAGCTCAGTTGAACTTGGTGAATAAATATTCTTTCTATAAAACCGTGCTTGTATCTGTACACTACTTCTGTTGCATATCGTGAAGGTCAAATTTAAAATCTGCTATTAAATGGATTCTGATGCATATTCTCTTTTCTGCTCTTACATGTGTGTATTCATTGTACTGACTGGTTTCTTTGCCAGATCCATCCTTTGTCTTTCTGTATATGAAATTGCATTCAATCAATTTTATGCCAATATCCTGCCTGCAGATAACTAGGTTTAAAAATAGGCTGGCTTTAGCTGTGTAAAGATGAGATACTCAAAATCATCCATATGGGACAATTGGGATTGCTTTAAATGATGGGACGGTGCCAGCACAGCCTTAACTACGAATCACAAGAGTGTACTCAGGGGCTTTAAATCGAGCAGGGCAAATCAGTCTTAACTCTGTTGGACTTGCCAATTATAGGTTTATGATGTAGTTTTCCCCCTCTCACCATGGAGGGTGTCTGCTTGAGTACTTTGTGGTCCCTTTCGCTGCATCTTAGTGTCTTGTATACGCACAACTACCCTTCTGCTGTCTCAGGGAGGCTTCAGGCCATATTCTCTTTTTTTCGTTCTCTGGAGGGGATGACTTGCCTAAGGTCACCCCAAGGAGTCTTGCTGGCACTTGGCATTGAGTACAGTGTTGTGAGTCACCATCCAGTGCCATCACCATGTGACCTCTTCTGGTTTTATGATGGCTCATCTCTACATAGCTCCTACTTGGCAGTGAGAAGAGGCTTCATAATGGTTTTGATGTATTTATTTCTGCTGCCTGTCTTCCCATTCTGTAGGACTTCTCTGTCTGTGCTGAATCTTGAGTTGTTAATGAAGTTAAGAAGCAGTGAGTGATTGGGATGTGGGATGGGAATCATTAGCATTCTTCTGTAACAAAAGCTTGAGTGACAAACGTCACTTTAAGCTCATTTCCACAGTATTGTTATGCAAAACAATGGAAAGAGCCTTCCTGCTTCTGATTTTGGGATGGGGAACAGTTGTTTCCAGTTTGTCTACCAATAGGATAAATCCAGTCCCAGATGTCTAAAGCCTAACCTTTAATCCAACACATGATCACAAAAGTCTTGGATTATAAAGATGTATTTTAAGAGTTGCCTTCCCCAGTAGCCTTTCTGGTTTTTTTTCCCTTTCTGTATTACAGATGCTCATTTGTGGGAAACAAGGCATCTGCTGCCAGTGATTTTGGAAATTGTTATTTGTCGATGGCTTCTTTTTTCGCAAATGGCACAAATGAATTTCTCTGCGTATCCAAGTACCTCTTTTGAGATGTTCTAGCCACTCCAGCTGAATGGCAGGCTCTTGCTGTCACCCTACCTACAGCTTCCTGCTGTCTTCTGACCACTGGTAATACCTGGTCAGGAATCCTAAGGTATTTTTCTCCAGAATCTTATAAAACAGTGTACACACTGTAGTAAGGGAATAAAAGGCATGTGAGCCTCACTCGATGGTAGGCTGACAGAGCAGACAGCATTTCGTTTGAAGCCTTGTCCTAAACCCAATGTTAGTATCACTTGGTTGGAGATAAAGCACCAAGACAGTGATCTAAACCAAAAGCAGGATACTTGTTAGGCAGATCTGCTTTTATTTTAACAAAAGCTGAGTTTCCGGTTGGTCTGCTTCCACTGCTTTAACCATCCCCACAGAGCATTTGCCACCATCCACGAGTCAGTATAGAGATAGAATATTGGCCTCTTTTTATTGTTCGGCAATATCTAGGGCCAACTGGATGGCTTTTACTTCTGCAAATTGACTCATTTCACTTTCTCTTTCAGTAGCTTCTGCGACTTGTCCTGTAGGACTGCACACAGCAGCTTTCCACCTTTGACGCTTTCCTAAAATATGACAAGACCCATCAGTGAACAGATGGGTTTCTCATTATCTGAGAGTTCATTACATGGTGAGGCTCCCTCAGCACTAGTCCACCACCTCTTCTGGTGGCATTCCGGAGTCTTTGCCTTCAGGCCAGTTTGTGAGCACTTCTACAATTCCTGGACGATTTGGGTTTTCTATTCGAGTTCGCTGTGTGATTAAGGCAACCCACTTACTCCAGGTAACGTTGGTGGCATGATGAGTAGAAGAAACTTTACCCTTGAACATCCAGCCCAGCACTGGTAATCAGGGCGCCAGAAGGAGCTGTGCTTCAGTAGCAATTACCTCTGAAGCAGCTCTAACTCCTTCCTATGCTGCCAAGATTTGTTTCTCAGTTGGGGTATATTGGCCTCGGAGCCTTTATAGCCTTGACTCCAGAATCCTAGGGGTCAACCTTGAGTCTCCCCTGGTACTTTCTGCCATAGACTCCAGGTAGGGCCACTGTCCCCACCTGCGGTGTACAGCACATTTTTAATGTCCTGTCCTGGTTGGACTGGTCCAAGGGCTACTGCATGCATAATCTTGTGTTTAATTTCCTCGAAGGCCTGCTGTTGCTGTGCACCCCATGTAAAATAATTTTTCCTTTGAGCCACCTCATAGAGAGGTTTCACAATCTGACTATAACCCAGAATATGCATTCTCCAGAAACCCACAACACCTAAAAAGGCTTGTGTTTCCTTTTTATTAGTTGGTGGGGACATAGATGTTATTATTTTTATGCTACATATGCTGGAAACTGTGGGAATGATGGAGGAAGAAACCTGCCTTCAGAATTGTTTTTAAGAAGGGATGAGATTTGGATTGTTTGGATGCTGGGGTGGTGGCTCAGAAGTGTCAGTGTGTATGTGCCTTGTCCTTAGACTGTTCCCTGAGTAGCCACGATTGGCCATATCAAGAGACTAAATTGTGGGGTTAGTGAGTTTTTTTTCATTTAGCCAATATGGTTGTTCTTACGTTAAATTTGCTTTTTGGCTGCGCTCAGAAATTTTTACAGTGAGGAAATCGATAGGATTTTTTTTTCTTTTTTTTAACTTCTTGGAAATCTCTAACCTGGAATGAAATATTCCTTGCCATTGTTCCGTTAAGCTTCTGGATATCCCCCTGTGGGTAGTACAGCATTAACACGCTGACATGCCCGGCAAACAAAAAGAGAAAACTGGAATGGAATCTGAATACATGTGTATTTGCTGTTACAGCAGTTTTTCTTTAATAAATGCTTCTGGCTAGACTGCAATAGCCTACAGCAGACTTTAGCCAGCCATGGAGTGTCTGTCTGCATGCAAGCTCATCTGGATTGGTGCCCAAAAAGCCTGGGAGCCGTGGCGCACTGAAGGGCAACAGCTCCTTTCTGGGATCCAAATGCAGCAGGAGTTGAGAGCTGCGAGCAGGACAGGGCAGTCTCTGGCTTCCTAAAGGCAGCCAAACTCCGTGGATTGCCCCAAAAATTGACAATTTGAAGCATCTGCTAGATCCAGTGCAGTAACCCGGCAGGCAGAGCTGCCTCGCTGCGTAGCAAGGGGCAGGCTGTGCCGCTAAAGCTGTAAGTGTGTTTCCTTATCGATTTCACTGCTTTTATTTCTCTGTCATAACCCGAGGTTAACTGAGGGGGTTGTGTTTTAGCATTTGGGTTTCTGGGTAGGCTTTTTGTGGTGCCCAGGTGTGTAATCCTCTCCTCACACTGTGGTCTGCTCAACAGCTTACTCAGTACAGCAGCGTTTGCTGGTCCTGGGCAGGGAGTAGATGCTGAAGAAGCACCATGACCTGGACTGAGAGATTATTTCAGAGCAGTTTCCTTCCTTACCCATTTTTCCTCTTCTGATATTGCCCAAAGACAGTAGTGGTGGCGTGTGGATGTGGATAATCTCTGGTGTGCCCTTGGCTTTGCTTCCTGTGGTGGCTGGTGGGTCTCCTTGCAGTCTCCTGTTGAATTTGGCTTGGCAAGAGTCTTCTGTGTAAGAAGGCTTTGATTGCACTGGAATTTGGTCACCTCCCTGGCTTGTCGGAGGCCGGAGTTGGATGTGCTGAGCTGCCATGGGCTCTGAGAGTCCATGAACATGCTATTCCTTAGTACTCTTTCACTGAGATAAAACCCATTTAAGCAGATTTAATTCAAGGCTGATATTTGTGGATTATCTAATGATGCCATAATGAGAGTTGAGGGCTCACGCACCAGGATTTCCTGGAATGGAAGAAAAGCCTTGGCACCCAGATTAAAAAGAATTATACTTGCAAAATTCATGAACTCCTTGAAGAAGGCCTTTGCCTGGAAGCGCTGCCCTCCTCCCTTCCACCTCATTTCTGTCAAAGCCTCCCAGTTGAGCAGATGTGAGTCAGGGAAGTATGAGGGGACTTTGAATTTATTGTATTTTTTGCACTAAGTCTAGCATGAGCAATACTTAATACTTCCTAAATCACTAACGGTCCTGTTAACTGTTCGGTAGGTGATGATGGTTTATTCTTTCTAACGCTGTTGGTTTAAAACCAAATCAACACCCAACACTCCCACAGCTGGCAGTGAAATTAGCTGGGTTCTTGGAAATTTCTTCTTTCTTAAGAAGAAAGAAGTATTCTCTGAGAATACTGGTAGTACAGAGTTTGGCTTGTGTAATTGAATGAGGGAGAAGGGCTGTAGCTGATGCCATAAGTATAAATATAAATAAAAATTGTGCTTTGATTTATTCTAAATATGAGCTGTTTATTCTCTTGGAAATACTTTCATATGTTTTTTTTTTTTTATCAGACTGTTGGAGAAGTTGCATGGTAGCCTTCACTCAAAAGTCGGAATTCAATAGTGAAGTAATAACATGGTCTCAGAGGGCAAATAATTTTTTTACCAACTACACTACCCTGAAGATAAAGACATCTTCACGTATAAGCACCGTGAAGACAGGCAAAGAAAACTGTATGGGGCAATTTTTATCTAGCATGTAACTGAAGAGATACAATTTAGATATCCCTGGCATAATAAAGTAAAGCCCAAAGCATCTCAAGATCATATTATTATTGAGGAAGGAAAAGCCGCGGCAGGTATTCCAAAAACTAAAGTCTGTTTTTTATTGACAGGAAAAAGTCGTGTATTTTGTGTGAGCACAGAAAACACAAACTAGACCAATACCTCCTGCGTGTTAGCTGGGCTATAAAAGACCGAAAAAAACCCCACAAACCAATCCTCAGCCTTCTCAACTACCTTTGTTTTTGAGCTTGAAGAGGTGGCAAAACTAGTAAGACAACACATAAATATAAGTCTCTCTTTTCTGAAGCATTTTTGGGCAGGTGGTGTTTGCTTTGCTCCCCCCACCCTCCTCCACACACCCCAGTCATCAGAAGGCGATGTCAAGCTATTTAGTTTCCCTTCATTTTATGAACCATTTACACTAATTAAAGGCCTGAAGATCTTTTTATCACTGGGTTTTATTTTCAGTCTGATGTTTGTTCTGTGATGCTGCAGTAAGAATGAGTACAGCCAAAAATGCCTGGAAAAGAAGTCCTTTTTGTAACAACATGAATTGCATAGCTTTACATGTAAAATACATTAATTTACAATGCAGGAAATAGGTGACACCATTTTTTTCAGCTCACTGATCCTTGGTTGCAATACATTTTTAATACTTTGAATCCAAATATTTTGTGACTTACAGTATTCTCCTCAAGTTCTCATTTTATGGTGAATGTGCACAATTATCTTTACTAAGTACCATCATTCTCCACTGAAAAATTTGCAATTTTTATCTTCAGTCTCATTTATTAGTTCTTCTTCTCCTTCTACACTCAGAGTACATTGTTCCGAAGGTATTTTATTTGAAGGAGAGTGCAATTTAGATTCCTCTCCTGTCAAATTAGTTTCAAGAGGGGATTTTCTATTAAAATTGTGAAGGAAATTCCCTGTAGTGAGGCATGAGGAGTAGTATGTGGTGAAGAAGTAGAACCAGGCATCTGCTTTTAAAGCCGATGGAGTGAAGTGAATCCACTGGCATTATTGTGGCAATGGCCTTCTCATGTCACTTGTCACCTCTGCAGTGTCCTGCACTGACAAGGGATGGAAGATAGGGAAGGGAAGGGAAGGAGGAAGACAAAATCCATGAGCATCTCTGTGTTCATGTAGTGATTTATTGTGGCTTATGAGGAACCCACTAAATGTGGTTATAATATATCTTAACAGTGGATTGGTGTATTTTTTTGATATGCCTATGCTCTCCTGCCCTGCAATTTACTTTTAAAAAAGGTTTTGAGGGAACGTGGGCCTTGCAATAAATGTGGAATGTTAGAAGAGTGGGTGTCCATTACAGGGAAGGAGCACCTAAACTCCACTGGTATCCTCATACCAACGTGGTTAATTCTTTTAACAGAATTATTCAGATGATATTACTGTCTTTTTTTTTTGATGAACAGATTTTTAAACATTTTTATAGGAAACATAAGAAGCAAGAACCTTTTCCCAGTTGGAAGCTAATTCCTTAATCAACATATATCTAGCATTTCTTGGAATGTTTTGAGAACTATATTTTAACAAACTCTGTCAATAACTGTACCGAACAAACCCCGCATCCGAGATTTATCTAGTGAAAAGATATTTGTCTTGGGAATTGACTTGAAGCTGATTTGATTTTAAAAATCCATGCCACGTTCTTGTTTCAGCTCCAGTGTGTTAGCTGTATGTCAGTAATGGCAAGTGATGATTTTTTTTCTGGGCAGATAATTTCCGCTTCATACAAGTGGTACTATATTTTATAGTAGCTAATCTTTGTCTTATTCATTTTTTAAAAGAGTTTCCAAATGTTTTTCTGTGCTGATTGAGTATAATTTTTAACTTGGCATTAAAACTGTTAATAATGACAGTTCTTTGTAGGAGAATTCTAATTTTTAATATTGCAGTTATTTTTAACGTGGAAACATGCAGCAGATCTCATCTTTCATCTATATATAGGCTCTTTTGGAGGGAGAAGCGTCTTAGCAGACTTTAATTCTTCATTATTTTAACTGAGCTAAAGGAAGCAACACCTGTAAAGCTGCTTAATAACAGAGCCCCCGTGATGTCTTCCTTATTTAGCAAGTAAAAAATTCAGTCTCACAAGTGATGACTGATGTCAGTTAACCATATCAGCGATCCCCCTGAGATGAATAAGTGTTGGTAAGGATGATTACAGGGCTGGGTCTTCAACTGTGGGGCAGCCCAGTGCTGCGGTCGCAGAACTTTAAGCCCAGGTTAACTCTGCCTGGGTCACAGCTGCAAGACTGTGAGTCTTTCATGTTCACGGCCATCATAGAATCACATGATTTGGGTTTGGGTTTGGGTTGGAAGGGACCTTAAAGATAACTGAGTTCCAACCCCCCTGCCCTGGGCAGGGACACCTCCCACCAGACCAGGTTG
>JAOXJM010000063.1:19688444-19709750 GCA_026413425.1 Tringa solitaria
CAGCCACAGCTTCTCTGGGCAACCTGGGCCAGGCTCTCACCACCCTCAGAGGGAAAAATTTCTTCCTGAGAGCTAATCTAAATCTTGCCTCTTCCAGGTTGAAGCCATTGCCCCTCATCCTGTTGCTACATGCCCTTGTAAAAAGTCCCTCTCCAGCTTTCTTGTAGTCCCTCTTCAGACACGAATCTAATCAGCCGTGGGACTAACGAAGCCCAATGTCTTACAGCATCATGGCTTGTGGTGGAGTGTCTACTTGGACTTTTGCCCTGTGGATGCTTTACAATAGGTTAAACCTCATTCCTTTTGACTACTTTAAGCAGACAGCTTCTTCCTTTAAAAGCCTAAGGGAAGGAGGGATGTGATGGGTACATGACAGTGTGTGAGACACAGCTAGTCCAAATAACCAGCAGTTTTGATCGCTCCTCAGTGAGCACAGGTGACACGTGCTGCCATACAAGGTCCCCTCTTACCATTAGCTGCCAGGGGGCTGCCTGGGAGGCAGACTGGGGATCTGGCATCATACTGGGAGAGTGCTCTCTGTTGGCTTATGGTGCACGCAGAGAGGGACAGATTGGGAAGTCTCCAAAAGGCATATCTTGCCCGTTCCTGGCTCTCGAGGTGGGTTTGTGGCTCTCCAAAGCTGACTGTTGCTGTCTGTCTTGGCTTGGGGGTTTAAAGATTTTGCTGCACACATTTTTGGACCTTGACTGCAGCGATAAATGAGTTGAATTGCACTTTGAAGAATAACCTCAATAGGAAAAAGAAAGTAAATTTTATTTTGAAAATATCTGAGGTACAAAAGTAGAGGAGCCACTGAAGATGCCTTTGTGGCATCAAGTTTGGAGAAACTGGATTTATATGGATGTCCTCTTCAAGGACTGCCTGAGATATGCATGCACTTGCTGTGCTGCTGAAGGCTTTGTTTGTGAAGCACTGGACATTTTACTGGCTTTTTTTGAAGGTTCAATCTTCACAGCCGTGTTTTCAGCTTTTTTAAGAAATTAATCACAAACACCCTGAGCTTGCCTTTACCTCCTGTGAAATGGCTTTCTCTAAGAGGAGTAGGCGAGGACCTGAATGTATAAACTTTGTGAGACCTGGTGTATCTGGCCCTGTGTGAGCAGGGGTTTGTACTAGGTGGACTCCAGACATCCCTTCCGACCTCAATTATTCTGGCGTTCTGTAAAATTACTTTGATTCTATTTACTGGCAGAAACATGTATTTTTAAAGCAGGATGGGCTGTATTTAATTTGCTTAAATTCATTTGTTTGTTGTTTAAACTGGAGGCCCATACCTCGTTGTTTTATTCCTTAATGTGGTTTGCATCTTGAGCCTTGTTAAGAGGAGGACAGGCTTTTTTTTTGTCTTCTTGAGAACATCCTGGGAAATGTATCTCGAGGTGCATAGGCCACTGTCTGCGTCATCTGATGCTTTTTGAGAGTGTTAGCGACTTTTGTCTGATAACCTCTCCCCAGCAGGTTTGTCCTTGTACCCCCTATCAGACTGCAGAGGCTCACCGTGTTCCGTCACCCCAAAATAATTGACTTCTGTAGGCTGGGGTGCAGGCACCCAGGGAAGCTCACAGAGCTGCTGCCTCGCTGTGTGAATGGTTCTCCCTCTGCTCTGGCCGCTTTCGTGATGCTAAACTTAGCCTCTATATAACTTCTCACCTTTTCTCCCTCACAGTCTCCATGTCTTCTACAGAGATTTCAGTGTAAACATTCGCAACCGGAGTGCGTGGATGCAAGGATGTGACAGCCAAGTGGTTAATTATAAATGAAAGAAAAAAACCCTTTAAGCTGTGCCAGTCCATTCAAGTGATCCAGATTTGTCTGATAGCCTGTGCGATCATGCTTCAGTTCACTCTGTCACAGTGGATTTTTCCCTGGTTTGCAATCTCCCCAATGTTCAACTCTTGTTCATTGTTTTTGACAGTGAATTTTGTTGTTGAAGTGGTCAGAAATGATGAGCTAAAAAAAAAAAGAAGAGAATTATTCTTTTTTTTACTCTTTCTGTCCGATCTTTGAGACAAACCCATGTGCAGTATTGATGGAGAATTTATTTGGAATATGAAAAGGGCTTCCACTGGCCATCCAAACAGTAAATGGCATGCAGTTGTAATGAGCAGTGATAATTAGACACCAGTATTATAAAATTGTTTAAAAATCAACAGATGTGAAAAGGATGGGTGCTATTTTTAGACTAGAGCTCTAGATGAGAGAAGAACAAAATTCCAAACCAGATTTTGATTGATTTGTAGACACATGGGAGAATCCACAGACCAGGGAGCATCTCCCCTGAGAGCAGACCAACCATCTAGAGGAAACTCTGTGGTAGAAGGTGCCCATATCCCTGTAGCCATGGAGCAGCCACAGCTCTGAAATGCAGCCAGGACTTTTATGGGACTAATTGGGCACTTACAGTGCAGGGGCTGAATGAAATCCTGCTGGTTTTCACCTGCCTAAGACCATCCCTAGCCTGCCCTCTCCACAAGGGTCTTGGTGCTCTGGTCTCCGGCATCTCCTCTGGCGCTGCTCCTTAAATCACTCTGGCAGCCAGGGGTTTTATGCTCGTGATTTAACTCTAGGGGAAACTGCTGCTGAGGACTTGACAAAGGGTGGAGCAGTATGGAGGGCTTATAATGAGGAGTGTTGAGGATTTACATCCTCTTTAAGCTATTTCGTTATTTTTTTTATAGCATAAGGGTGGATGCTGGTTTGTAAACACACATCCCTGGGGCCTTGGGGACACTGTTGGGACACCGTCAGGATAGATGCAGCCCTGAGCTGAGAGGGGAGAGATGAGCAGGAGCTTTTGTACCTCTGGTGCTAACAGAGGTGATGGATACAGCCTTTTTACCTCCCTCAGGGAAGTCCTTGCCTCACAGGGGAGTCAATGGGCTCGTTAGGTGGGCTGAAGCTGGGTGACCCGGGTCCACAAACCCTCCTCACCCTCAGTAATTGTTGCCATAGCTGGTGCTCATCTTGACTTCTGTGAGCTCCCTGCCTGAGGAACAGTTTGTAGGCAGAGATCTGTTGCTATCATCACCTTTAATAGCTTATTGGAAAAAAATACAAAGACTAATTTTTTAATATATTTTAATTTGTTAATCTTTTATTACGCTGGAGCTAGATATCCCTGGGGGTATAATTGGAGAAGACACCAATTGCAGGGCTCGCTCATACCAGTAGCGTCTTCCCATAGGTACAATATATTATTGCAGTGTGTTTAAGACATTATTTTAATTGGTGTGATGCAGACTTCCCCAAGATGAATGATTTGTCTTCATTTTATTACATTGCTTTTACTTCATTACTTCATTTGCTACCTGTCATAAAAGCAGAGACGGGGAGGCCAGTGTCTGCGTTGAGGATGCAGAGAATGAGTGCCTTTTGTAAATCATTCTGATGGTGGCGAACGTTTTTACATCTGTGATCTGAGCTGCGGAGGAAATTGCTGCTCAGCTTCTGATGAAACTGAACGTAGTGCTGTAAAAGAGCAGGCAGGTCCGGTCTGAATAACAGGGACAGAAGTTGTGGCCCGTCGGTGGTGGTGACTTGTGGGAACGTAGGAGAGAAGAAATAAAACTTGCAACTTGTTCCTCCACTTTTTCGGTTAGCATAAACTCACGTGCCCTAGGCAATGACTAATAAAAATACCAGTGAAGTAAGAGACGCTGTGCAATGAACTAAATCTCTTTTAGTTCTTTTTGTCCCTTGTCTTTCCCCATCTTGCTAAGAAGAGGGTAGTGGTAAGGTGTTGCTTGTCTTCCCGGTGTCACTGAAAGCATTTAAGATTCACTGCAGTTCTTTGGCCCCAATTTCTGCATTATATAGCTTGAATAATTTGTGAGAGCAGTTACTATGTAAAAAGAGCATTTTATTGTTGGGCAGATGAGGTCTTTGAAGGCACAGCAGAAAGTGGTAGGCGCTATAGATGTCTTGCCTGGGTTATGTGTCTTCCTGCTGTATGTTGACCAACCTAATAGGCCTTTTCCTTCTGCCATTCAGAGTCACATCTAGCATCCTCAAGGACTATATTTTAGCTCATGTTAGGTGTATGGACGCTGGAAAGAAGGAGAATGAGTTGATTCCTCCTCCAACTGGTGCCAGCACAGCAGTGCTGGGTGTGTTCCAGTTGGAAAGGCTCCTGGGGGAGCAGTGTCGGTCTGCAAAGTTTGTTCTTTTGCTCTTGTGCTCTTTCTTTCACTTTTTTTGCTGTTCTATCAAAATTCATGATGTTCTGATTCCCTGCAAGTTTGCTGTACAAATTTATGTTGCAAACTAAAATATGAAATCAGTCCAAACTGTTCTATCACACCGTTTGTGTACAAGCACCTACAAACGTGCATTGACTTACACTGCAATAAGGCATTTTTTCCATGAGCTCACATCTGCATGACAGTAGTGACCTTCTGTGCCATTGCCCACCTCATTCACTGTGGTAGGACTGTGATTGTTCCCTGTTCAGCCAAAGGCCTAGATATTTGTAGTCATTAAAACATTTGAGTGTTGTTTTGTTTTATTTACATGCCATGTAGCAAACTACATCCAGAACAGAAGTCAGGCTGGTTTTCTTTTGGGGAGCAGTCCCAGTAGGTCTCGTCGGAAGTCCTACTCTTTATTGAACACCATCTCCCCAGGACCATGTCTGCAGGACCGGCAGAGAGGGTTCACATCTCCACAGGGAAAAGGGAGTCCTGTTGTAGAGGAGGAAGATGGTTCTTCTTTTAAGATTCTTTGAGCTGTTCCCTCCTGCCAAGAAATCCCATCTTGGGGAGGTGAAGAGTGGCTTAATTTCAACTCAGGCATCATGGGTGAAACCTTAGACAGAAGGGCTAAAGTGGGACTTCACAGCAGGGGAAAAATTTGTGCTTGCAAATGCAAAGGGGTTAAATAGTGCGTACATATCTTAGGGCGTAATTCCTCTATCATCAGCAGGACAGCAGCTTACACCCCAGCTGTAGGACATCAAACTGGACAAACAGAGAAGGCTTGGTTTGCACAGACCTGGAGGCCATGTCCTTTGTCTGCTGGTAATTAGAACTCTGTGGCTGCTCCTCAGCTGTAGCTCCACATCTGTCCTCCACATGTTGGCCCTCCATAAGGTGTGTTGTGCAGCTGTAGCTACACCTCCCATTTCCTGCTGTGCTTGGCTCACCTGCTGCTGAATTCAGCCTTTGAAACTGTTCAGCCAAACATCTCACTCGCTTTCGGGTAAGTGGGTGGCATCGCTCTTCACAAAGGTCTTCCTGCATGTCCTGCCTGTTGCCATGGCTGAAGCCTTGTCCCAGCCATTAATTTTCTGCTGAGGTGGCTCTGCAAATCAAAACTCTGCGAATTTGCTTGAAATCCCTCTGCTGCTCAGAAAAACGTGGGCATTGGGGCTTTGCTGGGTGTCACTTATGTGGCCAGGCTGAGGCAGAGTAATTCCTGTTCCAGGCAGCTGTGAGATTTTAGGTTTATTCATTCCTTTGTTGAAGAGGTTGTTTTGTACGTGCCCGTGTGTAATGAGATGCTTTATCTCTGTCTGCACACAGAAGGTGGATCTTTTCCCCCAGTTCTATGGCACCCTGTAGACTTTGTGACA
This sequence comes from Tringa solitaria, assembly GCA_026413425.1. Lineage (NCBI taxonomy): Eukaryota > Metazoa > Chordata > Aves > Charadriiformes > Scolopacidae > Tringa > Tringa solitaria. The sequence continues at coordinate 19,694,035 of JAOXJM010000063.1, forward strand.
TTTCAGCCTCTTCAAGAAATTAAAAATATTGCGTATTTTCCTAAAAACCCATCCTGTGATTCTTGCTGCTCTCACGGGAAGGGGATCACACCAGCGTTCCAGAACCTCTCATTATATTGCGCAGCCGTTTCCGAATTCCCGCTCAACTTGTAATTGTGCCACTTCTTTTTCTTTTTTTTTTCTTTCTTTTTTTTTTTTTTCCCTGAGAGCACTTTTGGCACTGCTTACCGAAGGTGAACTTGGGAATATGTAATATCTTGGGGAAAAGAGATTAAATCTGCCATTTGCTGTACAGCAAACGCCTTGCTCACATGCATCTTGAAACTGAGCGTGCGGATGCCGTTTGCGTGACTGAGGGCCTCGTCTGGCTGACCTTTAGCATCCTGCTAAAAATAGGTCCTTTTTCCACGCTGGCTCTCTTCGGGCAGCAGGTGGGGTTGTGTGATGGGTCTGCGTTACCTCCGGCGCTTTCTCGGTGAAGCGTGTGAAAACTGGACAGGTTTACACTCTCTATTATATGGTAACATCCCGCATTTCTCAGCAGAAAGACTTCCCCCTTACCTTTTATCTTTAAATGTCTTTAAATAAAAAAAAAATATTGAACGCAAAGATCAATGCCTCTACAATTTAAAGAAACACACTATCTTTTGATGCCAGTTAATATAAGTTTGAATTCTTCGATTTGGTTCAGCCTAATAGGAACAAGAGCAGTTCAGAACTAGTATTTTATAATCATCAGGGCTCATGGAATGTAATGACAGGATTGAGAGCCCTCATTTTGAATTAGGGCATGGATTAATTAATTAATAGACTGAAGTACAAGTTCAATCTGATGGAACTTGAAACAGAATTTTTTTTCTGTTCGTTGAGTTGTACCTAACGGCTCTTAAAAGAAATCGATAAACATGTGAGATGGGTTTTTTTTGTATCTAATGATAAAAATGTGTCTAGTTCTTTTTTTTGGCCATCTTTAGGAGGAGGGAAAAAAAAACCCCAACAAACCAGCAGGAATGCTATAGTTGAAAAATGAAATAAACCTTCTGGTTTTCATTGTTTTGTAAACAGTGTATCAACAACGATGAGATAATTTGAAAGTGGGAGCTGTGATTGATGTTTCAATACAAGTGGAAAATTCATTTCAAACAAATGTAATCCCTTTTAATTCTTACTGAAAGTGGTATTTTCCTCTTGTGCCTCCCTCTTGTCAGATTTCAAGCATTAGACTATTGTGAGTTGGTCTAGATGAGCTTTAGAGGTCCCTTCCAACCATTCTATGGTTCTATGACTATCCCCATGTTAATTTTAAATTTTATAAATGTCTTATGATAATTTCTTATATGACAAGAAGAGTATTTGCAATAAGAATTTATTGTGAGGCTCAGCACCGTAACTGCTGTTGCTGAGCACGTAACATAGTTATACTTAGTATTATTCCAATTATTGCATGTAGAATAAAACTAAATAAAATTAAAGAAGAAACCACAAAAAAAAAACCCAAATGAGAACAAAAATATATTTTTAGGAAAATATACTTCAGTGTCACTGCAGGATTGTCTGTGTTTTTCGGTCTTGTTGGGGAATTTTGGAGAGCAGTGTTAAACTGGGATTTAGAGTCCATGGCTGCTGTTCACGTTCTGTCTCAGCAGCTGGAGTTACTGTAATTGCAATTTCCATGTTATATCTATCCAGACTTGATTAGAAGCCACTTGTTGCATAGTGAAATGCATTTTCTGTTTTTCTGTTTCTGAATGGTGTACACAGGAGTGGGCAGGTCCAGAGTGGGCTGGTTAAGAATGAAGCATCCTGCTAGTTTTGATGCAAGGAGCTTCCTTTGGTCTCTCTGCCTATATATCGTGTAGAGTAAAATGTAGTAAAATATCAGTTACAAAATATCTCATAATTCCTGCTAGATTCTGTCAAGCCACCTGGTCCAGAGACCAGTTTTCTGTGGCGTTGGGGCCATGCTGAAAGGTGTCTTGGCTGATGATTCTCGGTTCAGGGACGATAGCTCAATTTATTATTTTATTTCTTTATGTTCTAACATTGCATTTCTCTTCAAGCTGTAGTGAAAATCTTTCTTTTTCTTCACATTGCCTCTTAGGTTTTCTGGGTTTTATTTGCACAGGGGAGATCCATGAATGTCACTGGCAGTACCATTTATATCTCCAGTTCAGAGATTATGGTCCAGGTACACCCTGTGCTTTCAGCAGCAGCGTAGGTCTGAGAGGAGAATTGTATCTTTCAGTCCTTAATTATGGTAGCACCTATTTAATGTAATTTTCTCTACCCCTTTATTGTTGCATTTGGCCTAATTCTGTTGCTTTTTGTGCACAGTCTTACTGATTAGGCAGGACCACTGTCTGCCTGACCGGAGGATCAATCTAATTATAAGTTGAAGAGCAAATACCTGAGAAACTGGTTATAACCCTTCTCTAGTGATACTCTGTGATATTTTCCATGTGCTCTTTGTCTTATATAGATTTCTGAGCATGACACCCTGAAACAGCCTTCCAGTGAGCAGTGGAATCAAACTTTGTTCTGGAATGTTTTATCAGTGACACATGAAAATGGGATGAGGAAACACCAAGTAAATTCAAAGTGAGAAATCACAGTAAAAAAGAAATCCCAGTGCAAAATCCCCGAGTGTCCTGATACAAAATTAACCCTTCTGGTGATGTTTATTTTCAAGTTATTCTTTCAGTTGTACTTTAGCAATATTTCAGCTTTGCTATTGATACTTTTTTTGAAGATGGTCATTTTCTGGAAAAAGAATGAATTTTTGGCATTTCACAAAAAGTCAAGTTGGAAATAAGGGTCACAATCAGCTGATGCCCTTCCTGAGCAACCAGCATCTAAGGCAGTCTGCTTTTTATACTGTGCAAGGCAGTGAGGCAAAGAAAGAAGCAGATGTCGTTAGAATGGCTGTGTAATAACAAATTCATGCAATTATATCATGCTGTGTTCACATTTCACTTTTTCCAGAATCAGGTCACTTTTGCATAAAACTTTTTGTATTGCCAAAACTTGCAGTGCATCTTTTAGCTTATTTATTTATTTATTTATTATTCTTGGAAATAGTGCTTTAGAATAAACTTGGTGAAGAGGTCAAACCGGATTAGACATGCAAATAGGGAAGGTACATTTATGTTGTAGGTTCTTCAGGTTTATGATGAAAAACTACGTGTCTTTCTATGACTTTCCGTTTCTATCAGACTATGTGTCTGATGATTTCTTCCCACTGCAAAGAGTGAGGGTTAAAAGAGCATTTCAAAACTTGCATAAGTAGCAAGTGACAGTTACCTCCATGTATGTGTGCTCATGCTTCACCTCCACCAGCCTTTGTTAGTCAAGAAGCAGTAGAAGGCTCCAGAAAGAGCTTTCCTGACGTATTGCTAGTTTCTGTAGCTGATCTCAGTTTACTGACACTCCCCTCTATGACTGAATGATTGCTTTTTTACTTCCAATTCTTAAAATAACCTCTACTGTTGCTAGAAGAGGTTTAATAAATAGGAATAAATTAATATGTGGCATTTATTAGCACAAGATGTGGATAGCTTCTGGCTAGTGAAACTGCTTTGTCAGGGAGAATGTAAAAACGGAGCAGAATCAATCACCAGCAAAAACCTTAATGTTGTTGGTGGGCAATGAAGGAGGTTTCTCATGTGGACCCAGGATGGACACCAGCTGCGCAGCCCCCACCAGGTTCAGCCCTGGGTGCTGGTTTGGGTGGTGGTGACAGCAGTCACTGCATCCAGGCCAGTGAGTGTGTCCACCCTGGGGAGCCTCATCAGCTGCAATTTTTCTACCAAAAATTATTTCCTCCCCGCTCTGCGGGAACCACCTCCAGAGATAAAAGGTTTGGTGCTGTCTCCTTGGCCCACCCAGGTAAATGGCTTCTGGGCTAATGCTGCTGAGGAGGACAGCCGGGATATCCGGGTTTGTTCTAGAAGTGTTTGATGATTTTTGGGTATTAATTTGAATTTTTGTAAGATATTTCCTCCTGAAATAGGCTGATTACAAGGGGTGGGGCAGGACAGCACCCATCTCCAAGGTTCACACAGGTCAGTCTACTGTTATTTTATGCTCACTTGCTCTTAGGCTTCTGCATTGTCCTTCATGCAGAAACCCAAGGTAGCTTGAAAATTAGTTCCATATTGCATGTAATTCCTAATAGTGTCATTTAAAAAAATCTTTATTCAAACAAATAGCCTGTATGGCTGGGTTTAGCACTCCCAATTGTTCCATTGTTTAATTGGCAGTACGTTTCTAAGCCAGAGAGAAACTTGACCTGACTCTTTCAGTGTTGTGATTTTGGGTGGCGTGATTTAGAGATATGTAAGGCTCCATCAGTACCTGGAAGTTGAAGGGCAAGACTGGGAGCCAGTCTGCAGGGTGGGATATGCCAGTTGTGGCCAACATAGGGAACTGCTGGTCCATCTGCAACCCTATGTTCTCATTTACCCACAGAGCATGCAGCCAGAGAATTGGGAGCGGAGAGCATCAGCGCGCCCAGCACTGCACCGGGGCACGCACAGACTCCGCTCTGACGGGTTTTTAATGCATTGCAGACAGTTAGTGGAAGGGAAGCTAAGGACAGACAATTTGTGTGTGAGCAGATATGCTTAAAATCTGGAAAATATTTTCTATTATATACTTCGCTGATTCTTTGTTCCTTTTTTTTGTCTTAAATGTTGAGCATTTCAACCCAGCCTCTTGCCTCATTCATTTGCTTTTTTTCCTGATATGTAGACAATTGATTTTATTTTCATGGATGTTTTGAAGAAAGATTTTCCCGTGTAGATGAGGGATAGTCAGGATGGATATATTTGTCTATATACTCTATATTAGACTGTAATTATCAGAAGGCAGAATGACATGTGAAAACTGCATACAGACAGCTAAAATGTCAATAAATCTAGATTACACCTTGCTCTCCTCTTGAGCAGGGGTTTAACTCAGTTATTTTTTAAATAAGGTGTCAGTGTACATAGCTATTTAGAAACGTATTTGTGGAATGGAAGAGGGTGGGAATCATGAGGTGAGTCCTAACTTTGTGCCTCTGAAAACACAAATCTAGTTTTTTAATTCCATTTAGAAGGCTAGATTAAAAACATAGATGCTTTTCTTTTTTATATATATTTTTGTACAGGACTTTAAAAATCTACATCAATTTATTCAATATTAGAATTGAGGGTAAAGTTCTTTGTTTTATTTTTTCACCTGAACATCTTTCATCATTACGCATTCCATAGATGATCAAAGCAAAGGGATGATTGCCACGGATGGGCAATCCTGCATAATACTTCAAGAAGATGTCACAGGAACTGAATATAGACAGACATGAGGAAGACAATGTTTTTTACGGAACTGACATGGAGAATTTACAGAACACCTCAGGGTTGCAGAGTATTGGGAATAATGAAATGCATGTCTATGCGCAGAAATGATTATCTGCATGGGAGAGCACAATGGGTGAAGGAAATATTCCCTTTGCATAACTGCAGAGCTGCCGGTGGTTTAGTTTCGGAAGTTTTCTCCTAGCCTCTGATAAATAGCTTATATCAAAAGCAGTCATGCCTGCAGAGAAAAAAAGCTGAAGAACCAGACGACTTTTACTTATTTTTTTTGCTTTTCCTATTTAAAGGTTTTCCATGACTGAGAGCAAGGGTAGCATCACAGGTCAGACAAACTTAAATTAAGCTACTCTTTGATTTTTTTTCTGCAGAAATACTTTCACAATGTCTCAGTGGCACAGTAGGTAGTCTCAAACTCTCCGGTGTTTGAACCACGGCAAGGCAGGAAAAGGGGGAGATGGTTTAGATGGAAGATTTTTATATCTTTTCAGCAGGTTGGGGGGTTTTTTGGAGAACATTTGTCATTGGTTTGGTTTTTTGAGTTTAGGGATAGGCTGGTGTGTCAGGGCTAAGGGAGCAGAAGTAATGGAGATGTGTTCCAGGGTGATGGTGGCCTCTTGGTGGCTTCTGAGCATCCATAGGGCAGATCTGACTCCTACAGATGCTGCACCAATTTTGGCCTGGCAGGAGCTGCTTTGGTGGGCAGCGTGTGAGAATTTGTAACCTCATTGCAAGATGTCAGGGCTTTAGTCGTTGGTTAGATTAAAGAAGTACCAATTATTTCAATTGTCCTACAGATCCTGCTTTGCTTTTGATTAGATGCTAATTGAACGTGCTGTAAAGCTGAAAAGCTTCTGGGAACAGTGGGAGACGTTTAATTGAGTGAGGCTTTTAAGTCGAGGTGGGATGGACCCAAAAGCTGTGGTGTTCAGGGAGCCCCAGGATAATAGTGCATTTCCAGCAGGAGAGGAACATAAAGTAGCAGCTCTGGTGTCTACTATATCTTTTTTTCCAAAACCTGGCCCAGAAGAGGCATTTTTGCTCCAGGAGACCCCTTTGGGGATATAAGCAACTGCAGATGATGCTGTTGAATGCTTTATAAATATACATCTCAGTCTGTTTCTTGTAATATGGCACAAGCGAGAGCATGGCCTTGTGCTGTTCACGTGGATGTTACCTTGAAGTTATGATCTCCAGCTGGCTCCGTGTGTGTGATGAAGAGCAAAGGAGCAAGAGCACGTTGCTGTGCTGCTGCCATGCTGTTGCATGTTACTGCTGCCAGGGAGGGAAAGTGGGAATTTTTACACTAATTATTTGTAACTATATGAAAGTTGATGCTGTGGAGCATGCCCAGGTATGGCTGGTGCCTCTCCATCAGTCTGCTCTTCTCAGAGCAATTTGGAAGCAGGTGAAGGGCAAAAAATTGCAAGCTACAATACTGCGACGTGAAAATATATCATCCAGTGAACAGCTTCGTTTCCTAAATTGACTTTTAAATGGGAAGACGCAACGATATGCATGGAGCTCAACGGTGCAGTTCCTGTTGATGGCAGAATTCACTAAGCCGGTTCCCGGCTGTAGATCTTGCGGAAAATATGTTTGCAAAGGATTTGCAGAGGCATAAAAACCTGTGCTGGGCTGGCTGAGGAAGAGGAAGAGAAACAAACCGAGTCCTCGGCTCGCAGAGCGTTAGTGGGAGGGGTCATCAAAAGCTGGTGGTGGAGCTTCCTGCGCTCCTGTGGGAGGGAATCATGACAAATATTTTCTGTTAGGAAAGTGGAAGTAATGACATATGTCGTGTGTGTACTTTTTGTCTGAGATGTGCATGACTGTAAAGAAACAGATGGCTCCTCTAATTCCAATCATGGGCATGTGGCTCCTCCGTTTATGTGGCTTTTACTCCTGTACAGATATTTTTTTATAAATTCTTTTTAAGAGGGGAAGGAAGTGAAATCGCCTTACATCAACTCATTAAAAATTAGCAGAAACAATACAGATTATTAGGAAGCCTGTGTCCAGTGAACTACAAATATGTTGCCTGGAGCAGACTGGAAAAAAAAAAACAAAACCAAAAACCAACCAACCCCACAAACCAAATGTAAATGCTAATTCCCAGAAGGATGTTTTTATCCTTGCTCTCGTAGCGGGAGCGAGCGCAGCCCGGGCAGCTCTCCATCACACCCTGCTGGGGCTCCTCTCCCGTCGGCAGATACTGAGCTCCCACGCGGGGTTGCGGGGTGCGATCCTGCACCCTCTGACACGTGCTGGCGCCCGGACGTTTGCAGGACAGGAGGGAGTGAGAACTGGGCCTGCCCGGCTTAAAAGCAGTCACCTTTCTTGGGTTTTCCCCACTCTGTGACATTTTCCAGTTGCTGCTTGAATGCATCCCTGAGCGTTTATTTTTGTTAAAGCGAGATGGACTGAGGTTTGGACTGCAAGTTGGTCTTGGATAATGTTGTTTTCTCGTGGAGTGAGTCTGCCCAGGAGCCATTAAATGGAGAGAAGGTGGAAGTCCATAGCAGAAGGTAGGAAATATGGTGCTTTTTCTTCTCCTCTTTCTATGCTGGGGAATTAAACCCCCTAGGACCAGGGTGTTTGGGCTGTGCCAGTCTGTTTCCTTTGTCCTCCGTGGTCCCGTTTTCCTTTGGCTTGTGCCTGCAGGGCTCTGCCTGTGTCTCTTCCTGACACTCCGGTTATTTCCCCCCTGACTAATTCTAACTACCACAAACACCGTGCTAGCACCAGTCCTCCCGGGGGTCACCTCAGCCCTTTCCTTTGCACCCCATAATGGTGTGCTCTAACGTTAAAATGCTCCTTCTCTCAGTCCTTTAGCAGCTCTGTGGCTTTGAAACAGTAGCTTGATACAATTAAAAACCCAATAATTACAGGCATTTATTTCACTTTTTAAACATACCATAAATAGGTTTATTATTTTGGTTTTAGTACTTCTGTGTCGAAGAGAAGCCGTGGTTCAAACCTAAGGTTTCCTTACTGCTCTAGTGAGTGTAACGCTGTAATCCAGCCTCTTCTGAGTCTAATGACACACCATCCGTAACGTGGGATTCAGAGCAATGCTGATTTCTTCAGTCTCACTGAAAAGTCAGGCAGACTGGAGTACATTCCTACAGCTAGAAACATAATGTTGCCATGTTGTTTTAAGAGCCCTTCAGATGAAATGAAGGCTTATCCTCTTTACAGTGACAATATTTGAATAGATCCTAGCTTTCGGTGCACAGGCTTGGTGACCTGCTGGTGATTTTGAAGGTATGGTTGTGTCGCATGTGATCTGCTGGTGTTTTGAAAGCTCTGTTCCTTTTTTCCAAGAGTCTCCTTCGCCCTTAGGGAGGGTGTAGGTGAGAAAAATTCCTCTTAGACTCAGAAATTGAATGCATTCTGTACAGCAGTTTGGAGACTGATTGTCTTGTCTCTAGCTGTTTTTGTAAAAACATCTTAACTGTTATCAGTTCTTCACCATCGTGAATTTTAGCCTTATACTTAATTATGCTGGTACTTTCTAAACGCTGTGGCAAGTGATGATAGTATTGAAATAAAAGAGTGTTAAAATGGAGAGAAAAAGGAGGGAGGAGGCAATTGTCCCTTTAAATTGTTTCAATTAAGAAGTGAACTTCTTCCCATTTGAGTTTTGAAGGTAGAGTTCAGTGTTCAATGGTATGGGGGAGAGGGAAGGAACATCCAGAGGGGAGTGGAAATGTTTGGGAGCTGTTGTTACAGGTTTATTCCACCTCCTTGAAGATGAAATAGGATGGATGCACAAGGCAAAACAATAGCAGAGATGGAAAATGCACTTTCTTGCCATCAGGCTGGTTCCTGTAGTAGTGCTCCTGGAAAATGAAGGGCACAGAAAATGGCTTGTATCCATCACCTCAGTGTCTGGTTAAATACTTCTTTGGGGCTCCTTGGACATTGCTAGAGATAACTCATTGGTCAAGTTCAAAGCCTGGAGCCTTAAAATACCCCTGACTCTTATTCTGCTTGCGCATTTCCAAATTACTGCAGAGAATTGGACCATTTCTTCATTTGTTTCACTGAAATAAGGCCAGAGGTGGTTTCAGAGCTTGTATCTGGTGCTGTGAATTTGTGTGTGGTGCAGCACTACAGCAAACACTTGGTAGTCTCCCAGATGATGCAGCTTAAGTGTAAGGGGTAATTTTGAGAGTTTTATATAGAGATGCTTGTGAAGCTTTGGGGCCTTTGCTCCTTCTGACCTGTGATGCTGTCTTTGCTGAGCTCAAGGACAAAAAGTTCTCGAAAGTAGCTGAGGATTTCTCTGGTTGAGAATTTCCTTGTGCTGTTCCTGGCAGTTGCCACCACCTTGGTTCTTTCTCATATTCACCTGGAGAATCCAAAACATCAAAAAAACTTGTCCAGTGTGATAATTTGAAAAAAAATCTTTTGGACCGGCATGTGCCGGGAAAAGGATTGAGGAGGGAGAAAAGCTGCAGAAAACCTCCAAGAAATCATAGGTGAATAAGGAGAGATTATGAACTCAGGAAGCGTTGAATAATTGTCTGTCCACCCATGTGTTCCTATGCCTGTTACAGAGAATTTGAGCTCAAGAAGGAGATTATTTGAAGCACTTGGAAGTTACCCAGGCATCCCTCAGCTGAAGATAGCTGGTGGTGAGGATATATGGAAGGGTTGTGTTGTAGAAAGCTGCTAGTCTCTGTTCCCAGGGGTCGGTGTGGCAACAAGCATTGTGAAAAGAAGACCAAAAGGTTTAACAAAGTATCTACCAGCGTTAGGCTTCGTGTTTTGGGATCCTTGGTGAAGGGGATGTGAAACTTCAAAGAATTTCTCAGTGTGATGATGGTAAAAGGGATATGAGCCACTGAGACCTCCTATGCAGATGGTTCTGTGCGTGTGTAAATACTCTCTAAAACCCTGCTGCATCACTTTATTCACTTGTAATATAGTAGTTATTAAGGAACATATTAACTATTCACATTATGGTAACAAAATAAGAAAGAGATGCTAATTATTTAGCAGATTACTCAGGAGGCCTTCTAAATAAGAACCAAGAAAGGAGTGTTTTCAGAAATAAAGATACTGGGTGAAATTCTCCATAGTTATCTCTGGGCAATCCCTCTGAAACCCAATCACTTTCTATGAATACATGGGAGGATCTATCTTGGGTAGTGAAGGAAAGAAGAGATGAGCCTGAGGGGCAGCCTTTCTGTAGAAGACAGGGGATTTGCCAGCCCCCAGGAAGGATACAGGATGTGCTATCACCTTTAACTAAAGTAATTTTCCTTTAGTTCAAGTGAGAGGCATGTGCTTTGAGAGCAGAAAGGTTCTGGTTCTAGTCCCAAATTCCTCTATGCCCATGGCAGGCCCTTCTCCCAGCATTGGTGGCTTATTACATGCAGTGTCATGGCTTGAAATTGAAATAAATAAATAAAATCTGTTTAACAAACCTTTCCATCTAATGTGAACTCCGAGTTCATTTATGGGGAGGTACATAATGAGGGCCCCAACCTGTGCGAGGCTGCAGTGTTGTAATCACAGTTACCAGCATTATTAAATCCTGAGTGTGAACCTGAGTTTCAGTAAATAGGATTTTGTTTTGGAAACAGCAGATACGCAAATGGATTATTTTTTTTTTTTCATTCTTAGTCAGTTCCTTTCACTCTGTAGTAGAGGCTCAAAAGTCTGCTGCACTTCTCTTTCCCTTTTGTTAGGTGAATAACAGCTCTTTTAAAAAAGTACGTGAAGTGAATACAAGCTGCTTTCTCTTAAACTATTTCATTTCTCTGGTGGAGGACTTGGAATTAGTTTTGCTCCAGGATTTTTTGTTTCACCTCCAGCTACTGAAATGAATTGATCCAGTCCTAGGGCCGGGCTTAATTATTCCAAACTGGATGACTGGGACACCTGTACAGGTTGCTTCTTAAAGGCTAAATGCTGCCTTGATTGTCTTCTTGATTGTCTTTGTACCTTCTCTTGGTGTCTTTTTTATTTTATTAAGCACAGAAAACTTTTTCTCCCTGTGTCTGGGCAGCAGCCCTCTCTCCACAGTTGGTTTTTATCCTGACAAACAGCCTGGGCTGCACACCAGGGTCACGGGTTCATTCTTACTATTTCAACTGTGGCACAATCATAATTAGTCTTTTTTATATTTTCTTTCCTGTACTCGTAAAACATCTTTTCCACCAAAAAAAAGAGTTAATCAGTTTTGTCTGTAAACTTATGTCCTACATGACTGTCTTCACAGTACCATCTGTATTGTTGTAGCATTTCCCTCCATACTTAGTGAAATAACCTTTTTCTGGATTAAAAGAGAGACTCAAAATGTTATATTATTCTTGTGTTTGAATGGATTTTAGGGCCTGAGCGAAGCAAGGTTTTCATCTTGCTATTTCTCTGAAGTTTTCCTGAGACAGAAGAGGCATTTGGCACAGCAGGTCATCTCTGATGGTGTCTGAAAACAAGGCTGCAGTTGCAGGAATATAGATGGGAGCTGCTCTAATGAGTGCAGCTTACATCAAATTGCTTTAATGAGTCAGTGCAGTTGTGTTAGCCTTATTACATTTCTGAATTAATGGCTTGGAAGGAAGTTTGTTAGCCTGCTTTACTTGAAACCAAATCAAACAACAGCCTGCCATATTGTACAATGATATAAAATAACGGAATTTGAATTTAAATTTGCCTTGGGCTGTGTGTGATCGTTTCTATTAATAAAGCAACCACGTTGCAGCAAATCGGTGATAAAATAACCAATCCCAAGGGTTAGGGTGCCGGCTCCACATGTGTAACTGCGGGTGGTTGTTTCACATCAAAGGAGCTTCTTAATATTAACGGCAGTGAACTAAAGCTCCTGAACGATGGCAGCCTTGCCCATGGCCATGTCAGGCATCCTGTCCCTCATCAGGTTGTCAGGAGCTGTATACATGGGACCGGAGGGGACTGCCAGGTTGAAGCCAGACTGCCCTCAAGGGAAAAAAAACCAATTTTTTTATTGCACACACAGCAACTTACCAAAGCAGAAGCTTTAATGCACGTGGTCTTTATCTTGGGCTGGTATGGTGCAAGGTTTGGATAGTCGCCTTCCATCAAAACAGCCTTATTTTTGGTTGATCAGGTGTCAGCACAGGGTTCATCTTTTGGCCAGTCAAGGCAAAACCTGTGACCATTCAATATTGGAAGCTGTTCATTTTTTATTAATTTTTTACTTCAGTGCATTTTTCTTTGTTTTGTTTATTTGTGCTGTGAAGAGTCAATATAAAGAACTCTCCTTTCTCAATTCTTTAGTTTCTGGCTTACCTACGATAGTTTCCTCTTGATTAGATGCAACGGCCTAGAGTTTTCACTGGCTGCTATTAAAAATACTGTGCCATCTACTTGGATCACTACTGTGATACTAGTTGGACTAGATGATCTCTATGGTCCCTTCCAACTCTAAAAATTCAGTGAAATTCAGTGAGATACTAGAAATAGACTGTAATTACTCGCACTAGGGAAATAGGAGAAAAGGTGACAGGTGACAAAATGCAGTAGTAGTTCTGAGAATGCAGTGCAAATGGAACAAATTGTGGGGGTTAACTGGAAGGTGCCTGGCACCCTCCCTTTGTGAAGCTGAACGGAGAGCCTGGGAATGACAGTGAGCACAAGGTATTTTTCTGAATAGTAGTGACCCTGAGCCATTAGAATTGTTTAACAACCTCCAGTTAGTGGGAAAACCAAGCCATTACCAGACCATACATTGAAATTTAAAGAATAGAATCACTGCTGAAGTAAGTGGAGTGTTTAAAAGCATAAATTAAATAAAAAAATATCAAAGAAGAAGCTTCTCAACTGTTAACAGGTGCTTTGATGCTCGTGAATCAGATGGGATTTTGGAGGGTGTATGGGTGTCCCTAATTTGAAAGGAGACCGTAATGAATATCAGAGACTCAAAACTGAGAAGGTTAGTAGAAAATTGTTAATAATAATAAAAAATAAAAAGAAGGCAATTTATGGTCAAACAAAGTCTCGAATCAGTGCACAGGTTTTAGTGCAAAAACTAAGGCAGTGCTGCGGCAGAGTGTACAGTGCCAAGCTCCAAGGAAATGCAGTTTGCAGTTGCAGAGTATAGACAGAGAAACTTCATACCAAGTCCCAAATTCACTTACACAAAACCTTTCTGACCATGTCTTACCCAGATGAGTAAAAATATGCTTTTACATGGTGGTAGGTAGTACGTGGGTACCACAGTCCATGTGAGAGCAGAGGTTATAATAAAGGCTGCGAAGAGAAACCTCTGAGGCAAGAGCAGCTGGTGGGAAGATTGGTCCTTCGGGTGAGGGCATGGGAGGTTTCTCTTCTCTTTCTTTGGAAAGAAGAAGAGTTTTACAGAGTAGGATGTCAGGTTTGGATTTGCAGCCATCACACAGGAGAACGTATGGGAAGACTTTAACAGATGAGAGAATACTTTGCAAGAGAATTAAAACTACAAAATGCATGCAGAGATGGAGAAGGAAAATCTGCTTTTCTATTAAAGCAAGTAAAATGAAAGTATGAGATACCATCAAAGAGCTTAATAATCAAAGGAAAAGATGGGAAGGAAAAAAGAATAATGGGAGCAAAAAGTCCCGAATCAATGCCTGCAATTTTGCACACGAAAATGAATTGTGAAACTTTAGAGTCATTTAGGTTCAAATTAGCAAAGTTTAATTTGTGTATACTGGAAAAATTGCCTATCAATTCTTGGTTATCATTGCTGTTAGACTGCAAAGTCTGTAATCTTACATGTAAATCAATATTTACTAGACATGATATATTGACTGAAAATGACAGAAAATTAATCATAGTTCGATTGTTTGGAGTATACACTTTTTCTGCTGAAGGACATGATTTAAAGTTTGTAACTGTGAGCCTGCAGTACACGATCTTATGGAAAGCAATGCTGTAGAAGGTGGAGAATCAGATTTGGACTTCTATCTGCTGACTTTCGGGGCAGCACCATTGATACTGGGATTGTTGCTGGCTAGAATTATATTTGGGAGATCTCTTCCACTTCTGGAAGAGAAGGATAGGAAATGTGAGAAATTATATAGGTTTTTAAACAGAGCATGTGAAGGTGGTAGAGTAGACGACACAGCACCAGAAGAAAGGCACCAGAAAGATGTACGAGGCAAACACAGAGATTGAGGTATGTGTGGATATATGCATAGCCATACATGTGTATATATATGAACTTTTACATTCAGATTTTTAATTGGAAGCATATTTGTCTGTCTGGGGCTCTGGTATAAATGTGACACGTCAAGAGTACTCGGGTTAAGTCAGGTTTTTAAGTTCAACCATGTCATTAATGTTTGAAGAGAGAAAACATGCAGACTCCTCTTTTCATCTCAAGGTCTTTGGCCTCATGTTTGTTAGCTGATGTGTTGTATTAAAGATTCAACTCCGATATGAGCTGTAAAATGAGCTTCTCATGAACTCCAGGAGTACTGTGAACGTCCCAACCCAAAGAGCCTTCCTGGGTTATTCCACCCTTTCCACCCTTGAAGGTTAGCAAAGATATTTCCCCCCTCCATACACTATGTGATATTGTTGCTGTGTATTAAGCAATCTGTTGTAGGGCCAGAGAGCAGTTGTTTTCAGAGAAAACATTAGGTTTTCATAACAATCTCTTTACATCCTGACAGACTATTATAACTGCCCTTACATGAGCTGTCTTACGTGATAACGCGTAGGAGAGGGAGGGAGAAGTAACAACCCTGGAGTGGCAGCAAATTACCCAGGTGAGAAAAATAGGTATTTTAACAGATGAGAAGGACACGAGTTAATTTGTGCTCTGGGGGCACATGCCAGGCCTGTTACATCAGATGGAAAGATTTCTGGTGATTTTGCAGGGAGCTGACATGTATTCACAGCTGTTCAAAAAATGTGTCCCCTCTTTTGCCCTTTCCTCCTCTGTCTCTTGTTCTGCTCCAGAACACCTTGGGTTTGCAACTAAGCAAGTGCTTTGTGGCCAGTGTCTGTTTTCTTGGAAAGACTTCAATTAGAGAAAAAAAAATACAATTTGAAAAGAGGAGGAACCTTCAGCTGAAAACTTTGTGGTTTTTTTTTATAGAAAAACTTTGAATGTTTCATTCATCTTCTGTCAAGTGCTTTCTCCCACTTATGTCCTTTCTGACAATTCTTGTGTCAGATGCAGAGAATAGGAGTGAAAGGAGACAAGACCAAACAAAAGAATACATAGATGTCAGGAGTGCCAAGGACAGCAGAAGTTTGCAAGTTTTAACTTTACTCGGATGTGAGAGAACTGAAAAACAATTTAAGGAAGGAGCGTGTGGGTGCAAGGCTTATCATAGAATGGTTTGGGTTGGAAGGGACCTTAAAGATCATCTAGTTCCAACC
>JAOXJM010000063.1:19727733-19737951 GCA_026413425.1 Tringa solitaria
CTCTGGGCAACCTGGGCCAGGCTCTCACCACCCTCACAGTAAAGAATTTCTTCCTGAGATCTCATCTAAATCTCCCCTCTTTCAATTTAAAGCCATTACCCCTCATCCTGTGGCTCCACTCCATGATCAAGAGTCCTTCCCTATCTCTCCTGTAGACCCCCTTTATTGTGCTGGGTAGTTGGCTTTACCATAAGGATTATTACTTGGACATCAGTAGTGAATGTTAAATAGTCCTGTGACATTTATGCCATAAATAGGAGTTTAACCTCCCTTTCCCACCAGACGGAGAAAAGAGGTCTTAGACCACTGTTGAATCCCAAAAGTCTCAACTCCTCATAACCAATCGCCATGAAATTAAATCAGCAGTTTGAAAAATCATTAGTTCAAGCAGTAAAAGCCCTCTATTGGATAAGGAATTTGCTTCCCCAAGATGGTAGGTATCTGAGCTCTTAGAGACGACTCTTGCTCATCTCAGAATTTATGCTCTGTTCATGCACACCATAAAACTATCCTTTTAATATCAGTTCAAAAATAGGCACAAAGAAATAGTTGCCACAGAGGAAATTTGTAGTATTGATTTGAGAACAGAAGACCAGGCACTGCTTCCCAGTAAGAGCGAGCTGTGCCACCATGTCGCTGTCGTTCGTCATGGCTTCCCTCCAGCTCTAACGAGAGTTGGCATATCGAGCAGAGTCTTAATTTTGAAATACCATCTAAAGAAACTCAAGGTAAAATTACACCTCCAACAAGGTGTTTTTGCTGTATTGTTGGTTGTTGTTTTTTGACTTTGAACGAGCTGGTGCATTTCCAGTGCGATGCCTGGGTTTGGGGAGAAAGGAGCGGGGCAAAAGGAGCCACTCCAGAAACAGCTTGTTGTGAATAAAATTTAGAAGCTGTTCTGCTTGTATCTCCTGTGGCATCTGTCTTCACTAGGGAAACTGCAATTCAGGGTCAACAAACGTCAAATTTGGGAGCACACAGATGCAAGCTGAAAGTAAGGTTTCTGGGGGACTCAGAAGTATTGGGGCTGTTTGGTAAGAAAATTCATCAGGATGTTGGCAAAGTTGGCTAGGGAAATGCTGTGGAGAGACTGTGTTGCCATTAAGAGAACTTGAGTGTATCACAACCCTAGAATAGAATTTTATTATTTTTTTTTAATTAGCTTGTAAGTATTTTTGTGCCCTGAGCTCATTATGTTGGTCAGGTGGCTGACAAAACCCACACCTTCAACGGGAATAAATCAGGGAGAAAACAAAGCAGTAATGAAAAGAATGAAAAGAAGCAAAGTGAATTGTTTTTACATGTATACCTGAGAGCTTCTCAGCAGCTGCTTCAATGGGGAAAATGTTATTACAGAAAAATACCCTACTTTCTTGCTCATTCCCTGTTCTTCAGGCACTCACTTGAAGCAAGTTATTTTGGAGGGTGTTTTTTTTTTCCAGTTTTGTCCCTGTGAGGAGCTGAAAGCAACTACAATATCCAAATGTTTTCTCCAAAAGGGAAAAAACATTTCCTATATAACTCTCACCAGCCCCAGGGGCCTGGGTCCCGTCACTCACGACCTTTCTTTCCTTTTTGTGCGTGGAGGAGGCAGAGGATGCAGGAGATGCTCAGTGAGCATCATCACTTTGGCAGCACAGCCCGGCAGGCTGCAGCGGCAGGCATGTGCTGCTGCCTTTATTTTTCCAAAAAGAGTCATGCTGGGGGAATGTTTTGGGTTTTTTTGCAACTTGTGCCAATGAGGGGGATTTTCTTCACTTTGTGAATGCACGGCTGAAGAGGCACTCTAGTGCTCTTCATGGCTTGAAGATCTCGTGTAGAGCTATGACTTCAGTCCTTCTAAAATGCCAGAAAAAGTAATTTATTGCAAGTGTAAGTACCCTGGGGTTCACAGCATGTAAAACTAACCTGACTTAAGAAATGTAAGGAACTGAAGGAGGAGAGAGAAAATTCTTGTTTCAGGTAATGACCTGAAAGGTCATTCAAGGAGGGACTGGATCCATTTAAGTATAAATTTTTTTGTGTGAAATTGTGTCATACACACAAAACCAACAGTCTAACAGGAACATGGGGATTTCTTTTGCCTGGGTATCAATATGTATTTAACCTACGGTTGCTACAGCCTTTAGCCAGCAGAGCTGAAACCTCTCCATCTAAAACCAGTGGGGGGAAGGATGCTTCCTTACAGCTTTATTAAACTCTGAATTATATCAAAGATTATTCACTCGGGACCTGAGCCAAGGCCTATGGACAGGGTTGATGTTATGGTTTCTGGCAATTCTAGATGGGACTGAAATGCAGTTGGACATAAAAGACAAACACAAACCAGCAGAGTGTTTAGCTGGTGTGTTTATAGAAAGTAAACATGTTTGAATTTATCTTGAAAAACATCCTGGTGCTGGCAGTCATCCTAAAGATCGCTTTCCTCTGTCTCAGAAAGGCTTGTAGGAAAAAGGATTTTATTTTTTTTCCTACTGGCTTGTCAGTAAGTTTTTATTATTGTCATTATTTTATTTAAAAAAAAACAAAAGCACCAAACCTAAAGAGTATGCTGCAGGCTGATATTTAGAAAGCTGAGGGTTTTGACGTAGGAAATGTGAGTTACTGCAGCTATTTTATGCTAAAAGCTGAGCAAATTCCTCTTGTATACACAGTTGCTGTGTTTTCCGTCTCTCCATTGAATTATGGGGAGAGGATGAGGGGAAGAAAAAAGTGCGTTGTTTTGGTGGGTTTTTTTAAGCCAGGAAGTGTTTAATTATCATCTTCCAGCTGAGAATATGCAAGTAATTTACTAGTATCTTAATGACTTGTGCTGCCCTTGTTAAGCTTGATGCTGGCTTGTGATTGCTACCCAAATTCGCTGATTTAAAGCTTGCTCGTGTACCCATGTGTTACGCAGAGGAGTCTTAAGTGTATCCGAGGTCCTTCAATTAGCCTGTAGTAAGGGGAACAGATGAGTAAAAACAATGTCCTCTGCTCCATATAGCACAGTGTGTAAATGCTGCTTTGGTTTTTTGTTAATTCCCTAAAATTTACCATTTTTCTCCTACTCTGGTGTATGTGTCATTATTTCATAAGTGTGGGGTTTTATCCCATTAGCAAAATCCTAACAGATTCCTGGTGATATTTCGCCTTTTTCCAAAATGCTTGTTCACGGTCATTTAATAATGATCCTTTCATGGTTGTGCACTGATTATTTTTAGTCATCAAAAATGGACATCATCAGGTTTTAAAACTTTTTTGTGTTGAAAGTTCCCTGTGGAATGGTTCGTGTGACCCATAATTGAGGTCCCGTAGCTGTGATTTCAGTGGCTCCATGAGGGTGTCTGACTGTCATCACAACAGGGAAAAGGAGGCATGGGGGTCAGGGGGTGTTCCTGGTTCTGTAATAAATTCTTTGCCTGACTCGAGGCCATTCATCATGTTAAGAAAAGGTTTTAGCTGTTCCCTTCAAAACACTGACATCGATTAAGTTATCCATACATCATTCCAGCATTAAGGTTTTATTAGAGCTGTGGTTCCTGGCATTTGTTCCAGATGTCAGTACTATGATGGTCCTCAAAACCAAGGCTTGTTTACCCTTGCTGTGCTGGATTCTGGTGACCTGATGTGCTTTTGTTGATCTCAGCATGTTCTTCACTTACTGAAGGTGTGGTACACTTTGTGATTTATTCATATTTAAGTAAACGGTGGTGATATGAGTTTATAGGTGACTGGTAAAGGACCAGTTATGCCTTCTCCACCTGCCTTAGTGAGCTTGCCCTAGATAGGGGTGGGCCTGCCTAATGATGTCAGCCAACTGTTTGCCAAACATTGGGTGAATGGAATCAGTCAGTGGAGTTGGTTTACAGATGCTGTGGGAGACCTCTGGGCTTACAAGAGCTGAGAAATCATAGCCCAGTGCCAAAACAGCTCTTGTGGCTAGAGGAGCAGGTCCTTATGCCATACCTCTGGGTCACTCCAGTAGCTCCTTCTCCCCTGCAGACCCAGTTTAGCAGCCTGATTTCTGCCTTTTTTTTTTTTTTTTTTTCCACTAAAGTGGAAGCATTGGGCTTTGTGGGTCATCCCCACAAAGTCAAATGGGCCTTCTCAGGGAGGGCTCTGTCTCCCAGAGAGTCAGTCCAGGGACATTCCCTTTGCCCAAAGCTGGGTTTTTGCCAGTGGGACACGTTCTGCTGTTCATTCATGTGTCACGGTGCCATTCTCCTTTCCCCCTGTAAATGTCAGAGGGACGTGCCACTGGGCTCCGGCACTGATGACATCGGTGACACAACTCAATGGTGGCTTTGCACAGATGCTTGCAACAGCAGCTTCGGTCTTTGGAGGAGTTGACCCATCAGGGCTTGTTGGTCTTTGGCTTAACTTGGGTGATGACTCTTAGTCTTTAGCCCTAGCAGTTGCCCTTCAGTGTCAGGGCTGTCAACATGTCTCATGAACACATACATACCCTTCAAACAAGCCAAAATAAAACTGGTATTGTTAAGGGAGCAATTGTCTGGTAAACCCAGACCTTGTGCTCCATTGACCTGCTGCTCTTTTTTTTAATGACTCATGCTTTCCTATTAGCTCCTGCATCCCTTTTAATGACACATCATATGGATTATTAGTGTGAGTTACTGACGCTGCGTGTAGTCTAATGAAGCAACAACAGCCAAGGTGCAAAGTGTCTCCTATGGATTAATGAGGTCTTGAAAGAAGGTGGTTGCCCGCCGTGAAAAGAAAGACTATCAAATTGAATCACTTCTTTGTCACCTGGATATGACTCCTACTAGTACCATTCTTCATAGGAGAGGAAAAAAATCTAGTGCATGGAAATTCAAAAGGATCATATTTGTTTGAGGGCACCCGTATTTAAATCTGACAGTTCTTTAAAATTATTATATGTTGGCAGGTCTTTAGGAAACAGTTAAATTGTTTAAATTAATGGCCAACATTTTTAGACCCATATACACTTACACAGGGTTAATGCATCTGCAGTTTTAGCCCAGCCTATCAATAGCTGCTTTCCTGATTGTTGGAATTTTACTTTCCCAGTCTTTGGATTTTTTTAATATTTTTTTTCTATAGAGTTGGAGAATCTCAGCCTGGTTTTGGCAGTGGTTTTGTATCTCTGCATCACACTATAAATATCTAGCAGTGGTTAGAGACTGCGTTTTGAAAAAGCATTACATTTTTGTTCTTGAGAGATGATCTGTGCCTTAAAGCTGTAAGCTGAGGAATCTCACTATCTCCGCTATTAAGGCTCCATTTCTTAGTGGAAAAGTGTTGAAATTCTTTCTGGTAATATAATAGTTTGAAGTAGCTGGAGCTTTCTGTATGCTGTATATTTTATCTTTTTACCGTTTAATAGTCTGACCCCATTCAGAAAACATTTCAGGCTGCATATCATTTATATTATTAATGGCAGTATTGATTTATAAGATCAACTTGAAAAAATGACTTGCTGTTTTACAAGAAAACCATCCAAAGGATTAATGTGCTTTCTCTTTGTACATCTACTCTTCTATCCATTGAAAATTATGACCAAGTTAAATGTCATTGGGTTATCATTCTTGCTCTAAGGAACTGTGTGTAGTTACATACCCCGATAAAGGCACATTCTTTTTACTTTGGGGAATAGATACACTGATGTTGCGTTACCTGCCGATGTGGAATGATTACTCCCTGGTGTTAACGTGGAGATTGCCTGTGGCTGGGCAATAACAGCATGCTGTGTTTGCTTTCTTTCTTAGCGTGCATGCAGAATAGGTATAGGTGCTATAGGAGAATAAAGCAAAGACATAGGAGAAAACCTTGTTGCTTTTTGGAGAGGGATGTTATTCTACTTTTTATTAAAGCTGCATGAAACAATATAAAGTGTTGATGTTTATGAGAGGTGTTGTTTATAAAAATAAATATTATTCCCACCCTTCTACCACCATGATTAAGATACTTTGCACTTTAAATTCGATTTTCTTTCCTATACACCTTTCTTCCCCTCCTTTCTTTTCCCCACCCTGACATTATGTAGTTGATTTAATTCTCTAGATTGCTTTCCTCAAGCTCTAACTTGAGTTCATTTTGTTATGTGGTGACCACAGTTATGGATGACGCTCCCCCTGGCACACAGGAGTACATTATGTTACGGCAAGATTCGATCCAATCTGCGGAATTAAAGAAAAAAGAGTCCCCTTTTCGTGCTAAGTGTCACGAAATCTTCTGCTGCCCACTGAAGCAAGTGCACCTCAAAGAGAACACAGAGCCGGAAGGTTTGTGGCACTACGGATCCATGTTCTGTTTGTTTCTTTTTTATTTTTTTTTTTCCATGTATGTCCCTAGAGTGTGCTGTGTGTTTCCCAGCCTGTGTCAGTGCAGGCAGCGTGATGCACTCCATGTCCCCCTTTGCTTGCCTGTTAGTGTCTGGTTCGGCTACCACGGGACACGATAATACAAGCCATGTACGGTATCATTCTAGGCAAGAAGTAAAGTGACGCTGCTTTTTCTTAAATAAAGTCTGTTTGTTTCAGCTCTCATCATTACACACTGCCCTTTTTTTTGGCTGCCAAAAGTTGCTTGCTACTTAAACAGCATCAATTCCTAGTCGATTCTTCCCAGTAAAACATTCCTCAAGCTGCACTCTGCTGCAAATCTGGCACTTAGAACTCAGATTCGGCTTGTCCCCGACACCTTTCACTCCATAAGGCTTCTGCATAGCGCTAGAGAATGCTCATGGCAGCTGTACTTCGGGGAAGCAGGACAAAGTCTGTTTGTAATGCACGCCCGGTTGCATTTTGGAAACTGAAATGCATGCAGAGCAGAAAAACACGAGTAGAATGTTTTCCTTTTCAGATAAAGCAAAGGTATGGTCTATTCTAATGCTGTGTTTACTAACATGAAATTACTAATGAGGTATCTATATCTTAATTTGTTTGTTTAGCATACATAAGATTAAGGTATTATATTTTTTAATATTTTCTCTTACTGTTCCTTATATGTTTTGCGTTACTGCCTCATATTCCACATGGTAAGCCTTCTACTTTTTGCATAAGCTCCTGTATCTGACAAGACAAATAATGCTACTGCCAGTAGATGTATTTTAAGGTGAAATATTCAGGGCTGGATTCTGCCACAATTGAGTCTGCGGGAATGGCAAAGTGGGGAGTTGGAGTCCTTCTTCACAAATCGCTTCTGTTATTCTCTGTGTAATGATGGCCATCAGTTGCTGAGCTGTCACTATTAGCCCAAAATATTCAGCCAATCTGCTTTCTCCTGTCACATACCTCAAATTTTGCATGAATGTCCTTTGTACCGCTTTTCGGAGATCTGCGTCTTCTATTTTAAAAGTATTTTATTAAAATAGCATTTCTTTCTCATCTCACCAGAAATACAAAGTTTGACAGAAACACTGATGGAAAGTGTGGGGAGAGGTTTTTTGTTGCAGTGATGAAATAACGGAATATGACAACTGGGTTTTGAAACCACAAAGTCTAATTTTCCTCTCAGTCCTGGGGCTGACTCCATAGAAGTCATGATTTTATAATTCTGAATTCAGTAAACACGAAGGAAAGATGAATCCCATACTATTCTTCTGGATTAGCAAATACGGTGAATTTCGGGTTTGTGTTGCTCATGAGTGAATTATGAGCCCAGAACTGTTCGTGTCAAGCTGCTGTAGGTAGATGATGACAGCTGAGCTACTAGAGGTGCTCAGCATCCTCAGGAGGTGACAGGGGATGAAATGAAAGGTTCCATGTGAGCTGTAAAGAGAAGGGCCCTAAACTTGGCATCAACTCACATGCTGTATTTCAATTTTCCCATGTGCTCATGTGTAACTCCAGCAGGAGCTGGTGGTCTCATTTCAGTGGAACTTCTACTGGGAGCTGGATTCCTCCTGGGGACTAGTTCTTACCTAGGTCTGATCATTTTCAGTGAATAAATCAACAATTTACATGTCGGTGATGGCAGGTAATGTTCAAGAGGAACAAGGGAAGCAGAGTTGCGCTGAGCCTTTTACCTCCAGAGTGTGAGTCTCCTGGGAATTTGGTTTGGTTCAATGTGGAGGAATCCAGAATCAGCTGGGAGAAGCTTGCAAGGTCTAAGTGAAGACCTGGGGAGCATCAGTTCTGCCATATTGTCACCTGGAAGCCAACAGTCGCTCTTCTTAGATTCTCTGTAAATCTACATACGGTCTCCCTCCAACAACAGCTGTGTTACACCTTCCTCCATGGCATATGGTATTGTTAATCATTCTTTATGAAAATGTTTAGTTCTGAGAGGAAAGCTTTTCATCTTTTACTGCAGTATACAAGGATGAATGTCTCTTCTCCTTCTCCTTTTTATCTCTCCTCCTCTCCTCCAGGAATTTTGCATTACTAGATAGGGCTCAAGAAGCTATGGCCCTATTGACTCATCCCACAGCCATCTGAGTGGATGGGAATTCATAGGGGTATCCAGTTTATTGTTCCGTGATTCTCTGTGTTTCTGTGAAAGGTGTTGCCTCTGTCATGAGAGGGGAAAATACATATTTAGGAGTCCTCTTAGTCTCTATTACAGCTTAAATTCCCTGGGCTGCATTGGGCTTTCTTCAAAATCTGAGAATTGCCTGGCAAAGACTGACTTGTGTCATCCTCAGTGGTTTATTGGTGAGAGGCTTGAAAAATTTTGAGTGTGAAATGATCTGGACTGTGCTTTCAGTGCAAACACTAAAACAGTCCACTGAAGTTAATGGAGTGGCTGAAACAAACCCTACCTGAATACCTTGTAGAGCGAACCCAGAGTTAACAGCTCAACTGTGCTGTGAGGATGAATGAAAATAAATGTTTAAACCTGCTACTGCAGCATGATTTACACATTTTTTGAAGGTACTGAAAAGTATGGCAAATAAGAAGCTATTAGGAAAGCTCTCCAAGTAAAATGTCATAATGGAAGTTTTATGGAAAAATTGCAGACTTGAGAGACTCTGCAGAGAGTATAAAAAAATGTACCTTTTTTTATCTGCTGAGTAATGACACGGGAACACATAGTAAATCCTGTTTGTTTCTAAATTTGCGGCTCTGTGTCTAAATATTTCACTTAGATGATGGATTTCTTCTCTGCACTTCATAACCCCTTTCATAGAGGGTTAACGCTTGAGGAATCTCACCTAACACTTTAGAATTTGAACTCCCTAGGGATGTATATTGATACCAGGTAAAAGATTTTCCTGGCTTTTTGTAGGAGTGTTTGGGCAATGTTCTAGTATTTGCTGAAAGACTTAAATACCACCTCACTCTGGTACCTGAGCCAGATGGCCCATCGTTTCTCATATCTCAGGCCCATTTCTAAAAGCAAGGGAAGGAATGAGAAAATTAGATCTGTGTTTCCTAAATTAACCTGTCTTGATTTCCTGTTCTTTTTCTGACACCCTGCCTGGCTGCTTGCGATGTTATCTTTTTCACAGCACTCACTATGTCTCAAATATTCCTTAATAGAATAGGTCCAGGGCCAGTACATTTGATATCAATCTGGAGGACCCCTAAAAGATCCTTAGTCTAGTAACTACAGCAAGGACAGTCTTTTTTGTTAAGTGGAAGAAAGGAGGCAAACAATAGAAAATCAGAACAATTTTATCTTGGAAAATGTGGATATTCCCATTTGGGTCCCGTGCCAGCAGGGTGATGTCTGTCAGTCCGGATTCCAGTTCAGAGAGGATGCTGCCTTTCCTTGTGCTGAGAGAAACTTTGGACCACGTTAAAAGATGAACTGCTGCTTTATTCTGCATCCTTCCAGCTTTATTTTGTCAAAGTCATTCTACAGTTTACAATGTGGTGGATCTCTCAAATGCTATAAAACAAGCAGGGCTGACATCCTTACCTGGATGTGAGGTCCTGTGGGCATTGGGCATTGTTTACAGTTACATCCAAGCGGCAGCAAAGTACAGGGTGTTTTTTGCAGCTTCCCTCTAGCCAGGAATACTCTGTGAGCAGGAGAAGGGCCATCTGAAGTACATTTTGCAGCTATTTGTTCTCTTAAATAGTTTAAACATAAGCTGCCGCTATCTGTATAAAACATGGTTACATAAAAAAGAAGTCTGCTCCTGGAAAACTAATTTGAGTTGTGTTATTACATCCAGAGGAGGGAATATAATGAGAGAAATATTTTTTAAAAACACCCATTGGTTAGTCACAGTCACATAATCAAGAGTCTTGGCCTCTTGCCCACAGTTCTGTTTTCAAGTGTGGTTTTTTTTTTGGGGGGGGG
>JAOXJM010000063.1:19753921-19764640 GCA_026413425.1 Tringa solitaria
TGGAACTGGATGATCTTTAAGGTCCCTTCCAACTCTAATCATTCTATGATTCTATAATTACCCTGTCTCCAAGGTCATAATTGTACTGTCTGTGATTATGGACCACCATCTGTACAGGGAACGTTATCAAAATACTGTGGCCCTCAAAATCTCCTGTTGGTTTGCCCACAAGAGGCATTTCTTACTCTTCCAAACTTGCTGTCCCGGTACTCTCCTCTCGTTGCATCTCTGGCACATGAAGAAGGCTTAGACTTTGTGTTGCTCTTCTTGCCCCAAGAGAGATCTCTGAAGCAACCAAATTGCATTTAAATGAGGTTTTTGTAGGATGAGATGCTGGGGAGGGTCAGGGAAGGAGGCCACATGCATTTCAGATTTAATGTTGTGGTGAATTAGGAGTAACTAATTGGAATGTTTTAATTAAAGACAGTTAATCAAAACAGGGGAACATACATATTTACTAAAGGATTATTACTGTCTTTTTTATCCAATAGAATTCAAACACTGGCAAATTTTAAGGTGATTCACAATTCATTTTAAAATTATGCATATTTGAAACCCCATACCCCCCAATCTGCAGCACAATAAAGTTCAAGAAATTGGCATAAACAAACAAATAACTATAAGTCTGGAGGAAGGCTGATGCAACTAGTGAGCAAGTAAGGAAATTGCCTTGTAAATCTACTTTAGAAAAGCAATAGGAAATTGTTTTATCAGGGCTCCTAGAGCAGCTGCACATACCATGATCGATCCGATCACGTAAAATATTGATCCCTGAGAACCTTTAGCTATAAGGAGACAGTAGAGGTTAGAGAAATATGCATTAAATGCATTAATTTCACATTTCAAAAGGCTGATTACAGAGGAGGAATTCAGGAGGAAGGGAAAAGAAAAGTAGGGAAACATTCAAGTTTGGCTATAAGGAGAAATAGTACTTGGACTGTTAGATCATTCAGATTGGGACACAATGGCTTTTTGCCACCAGAAAAACGTCTTGATTAATAATATAGAGAAGTAGGTTTTAGTTTTACAAATGGTACTGAATTGAGAGTCAAGCAGGTAATGAGAAACAATTTAATCTGATACATGAGGAGGATTAATTTTGAGTACCTGAGTTGTAATAAGGCAGCACAGCTCAATGCAGATAAATGGAAGATAGTAAGCCTAAGAGTAAAGAACTCCATAGGAAATGACTGCTGAGATAGATGCTGCAGCAAGCTGACGCAGGGGGAAAAAATGAGAATTTACTGGAGAAAAATTGCCTATTCAGCAGGAAAGGCAAGGAGAGGAAATGGGATATCGAACTGCTGCTGCTACTGAAGGGGAGTAGCAGAGGACTTCACACTCTGTTGTTAGCACTCACCAGTGAGAAAGGCAGAGAGCAAGTTCCAGAGGGACAGAAATGATCCTTAAGGGACAGAAATCTCTACAGAAAACCCAAATCCTGGTTTTGAGAGAAGTAGGGCGTCAGTAGTTTCGTAGCCCACTGGCAAAAGATGTGTAGATTATTTTTTTTCCACTAACGCCAGGTGGAAATATTGATTCATGTAATTTGGGCTTCGTATGTTCATGAAATTCAGGGAAAAACTGGGAAAGCTGCCAAAGGAAACCTCCAGAGAGATCCCTGGGAGGTCAAAGGGGGAAGCCCACGCTGTGGAGCAGAGCTCTCCTGAGAACTTACCTCTTCAGCATCGTGAGAGCGAATCATCTTTACAGCAATGTCTGACTGGGCAGAAGTGTGGAGCAGGATGGTGGTAGGAACCGAGGTACAAGGCTCAGAAGAGAGGAAAATATAGTATGTGCTATGGTGAACTTGCTTTTGGAAAAAGTTCCTTTACTCTGTCTACTTAAATCTGTAACATTTTGGCCTTCGGTGTTTTTGCTTTTCCTCTTGTTTTAGACTGTATTGTGATGACTTTATCCAATTTAGGTTTTCTAATACATTCATAGCATAATATTAGTGCTGTTGTAACCCTAATCAATAAGAAGTCAGACATGGTTTGAAGGAAAAGGCAGCTTTTTTAATTCGTACTGAAAGATACTGCTTCTTCTTAAAGTTGTTGCTCACTTCATACCTAAAGAATGCCATAAATCCCCACTTTTATCAGTATTTCCTTCTACCTGGTAAGACTCCTGTCTCCTTTCCTGACATCATTTGGTTGTGTTTCCTTGTGGCAGAAATAAATAGCCTGGATCTCATGCTTACCCACTGTGTAACCATTCTTGAAAGGTTAGCAGAGGTGGCAGAGCCGGCTCTGTAACTGAGATCAGTAGAGTATGTGCTTTTGATTAAGACTGTCTATATTCTAAGCTAGACAGTAAAGCAAAAAGGGTGATGATGTCTATTATTACTGTAACTAGATTATGGTAACATCTCTTCATGGTTTAGTGCTGTCGCATATAACAAAAGCTGTTTCATTGCCACCCCAAAACATGGCAATCTGAGTAGATACTCCCTTCTCTGTCAAATAATAAACCTACATGAGAGTCAGTGAAAACACATGATTTTTCTGTCCATTCTCAGGTGGTAGGAGATCAGTAGCCATGTTGCAATGTGTTAGAAAGAGACTTCTTAACTGTGTATGAGGTTGGTCCAGTAATTATTCTCTGTATCTTCCTGCAACATACACCCACTAAAAATTTTAGATTACATTCTGAAGTTTGAGTGTTCTCAAGATGTCCAACTTACCTTTAAGGATAAAATATTAAAGGTGAAAGACATGCAGGAACAACGTACCTCTATGGATGCTCCAGCATTCCAACTTTACGGTGATATAATTAGAAAGTCAAGTAATTAAAGAATGAACATTGATTAAAAATCAATAGTTTCAGCAACTGTTCTCTTCCCCTATGGAATAGTACTCTCATAATGCCTCAGACACGCCAGCTGTCAACACCGAAACATGGAAACTCATTTAAATGTAGGAGCCGGGACTGGGCTGTAAAGCTGCTTGCACATCCCTGTGGGGACAATGTGGCCTGGTGGCTCTCTGACCCGTCAAACTGAAAGAAGGACCGTTAACCATCAGACTCGCTCTCCACGGCCCACTACAGCAACGTGATGGTTTAAGGCACATCTGTGAAATGGGTGTAATGTAAGTGCCAGTGAGCTTTGACATAAAGCCCAGGCGTCCCTGACGGTGTTCAGGCTGGGCAAGGCATCCTCATCGGTTCATGTGGCTCTCAGTGCACACATCAGTTTGAATACATGAGTGCCCAAGCAGATTTGTTTACACCCTCTTTTTCTGCTAATTATATTTTTATGGCTTCAGAATTCAAAAACAAACTTTATTTTTATAAAGCCTTGTGCATGTCTAATGAGAGTCTTGACATGAAAGCTCTCTCCATCCGCAGGTACCTTGGGAATCCAGAGTGTAGGAGCCCTGCTGCTGTACTAAGGCACTTTTCAATTATATATTTTTTCAACATTATCTTCTAAATCAGAATGAGTTTAACACGGTCCTGTAATTACTAAGCCTTGTTCTGCCTTTTCACCTCTTGAATATACAGCTGTGAAGACACTTTGATAGAAAACGGTATGGTAACGGGTTTGATCTCATATGTTAAAATCTCTTATTGAGGCTAAGCAATGCTTAAAGGGAATAGAGGAGGTCTGAATCTCCTCTGGAGGAGGTGGAACCATGGACTGGAGGAGTCTGAGCTTTGTGCATTGGTCTGGTGATAAGACTGAGTGGCTCAGCACGACCTGTTCTCTTTGGTGTCCAAACTCCAGTCCACTGCCCAATGCTCTGCAAAACTATCGTGCTGCCTATCTCACCAGCATGAATGCCCTTCCCAAACACTATCCCATGCTTTCTGCAACCTTCTTGATCTCTTCCAGTTCAGCAGGAGCAATGCAGACCACAGAGATTTTGAGTTGTGTGGCCTTAATGAGATTCAGTAATTCTGATTACGGATACAGTCTCATAAATCAAAACTCTGGAGTCTGCCACAAAAGCCTGTCAGTAAACCTGGAGATTTACCTGCGTACTGACTTCGCAGTGACACTGAGGCACCCCTGATTTCCACAGTCCATGGAAGTTAATCACTGTAACTGAGGAGTAATGGGTGAGAACGGTGTGTCAGACCATGCCCAATGTGTCTGCGACAGCTCCCCTTCCTGCAAGCTCTTCTCCGAGCCTTGTTCAGTGCTTGTTCCCCGGCACCATCTCTTTGGCCCTGCAGCACCAATCATGTAGTAATTATTCCAATGCTGGGTTATGCAGAGTCAGGAAAATCATTATTACCCAAGGCAGTTTTGTATACATTACAAATTTCTTTTACAGTTATCACTTTAAATTAGGACAAAATGCTCTGCGATTCGTGACTTGATCCAAGGCTCCAGCCAAGGGAACAGTAACATGGGCGAGGAGGCAGCTGATTTTCTTCCGCTTTGATGCAACTTTTTGGTAGGTCCAAGAGATGTAAATGAAAACAGAGTTTTTTCCAAAATGCAGGTGTGTGATATAAACAAGGGAGAGAAAAGATGGAGTTGGAAGAAATCTGGAAGAGACTCATCAAGGGGGAGTTTTCAGGGTCTAACCTCAGAGCTCCGGCCATGGAGGTTCAGTGCTGTTATTACTCTGACACAACAGGCTTGGGATAAATGCCTCCACTCACTGAGCTCCAGCTCAAACTAACTTACTTACATGAAACATTGGTCTCACTGGTCGTCTTGGAACCTGCCTTCAGGCTGCAGGTCACCTTTTTGCCTCACCTTTTTTCTTCATTTCATAGGTCTAACTTTTTAAAGACAATTTTGTTTTAAAATTAATACAATCCAAAAAGGCAGTTTAAATAACAGAATATTCAACAGTTACTAAAGCCTCCTTCAACAGATTTGAGTGCAAGACTGAAAATGAACTGTTATCTTTTCAGTTATACTTACAGAATGCAGATTTGAATTGCAAAAAGGCCATTAAAAATAGCTTGTGCAATTTAAAACAGACTGAGTCAAACTGACAAAGCAGAAAATAACATGAACTAGAGATGCACTTGTGTGTTATATCATGTTAATGATTCTGTTTTCTAAACCAGGAACAGCTCAATAATATATGCTGTTTCCAAACAAACGTATGTTTTATTAAAATAAATTAAGATAGAGAAAAATACAGCAGTGTGGGATGGGAAAGAGAACAATTATTCAGGAAGATTAAACTTGCTATACATCAGAGGCTTGTGGCGTGTCCCCACTGGGATTTTGCCTACTGTTTGTTAAGATTTTATCTGCAAATTTTACATCTGGACTCAGTCATTTTTTATGCAAGACCATGAGCGTTACATGACAAAGATACAGCACAGGAGGAAAAGCTGTCCAAATATTCTCCATAGATCCTTGCTTAAAAGCTATTCTGGAGTTCCAGTAGTCCAACCGTTGAGCTTTATAATGCCGTTTTTCTTATGCAGGCTGATATCCATATGTTATGGGCAGACATGATGCTGCCCGGCAGTGTGATGTGATTGTTCCTTACATCTGCATTTTACTGTACATGATACGCCTGTGAGTGCTGGGTGCCCAGAGATCCCCCCTCTGGCTAATCTGTCATGTTCCCTTGACAGCTATTAAACAAGGATTTATCAACATGACTCAAAGGTACTTTTCTGGCACTTTTAATATGTAGAAATTTCAATAAGGAAACTCTCTAGCTACTTGCTGATGCAGACCATGCAGCAAAGTCAAACCAGATGGCCTTAGGAGCGTTTTGATCTAGTGTCTATTGAAACAAGAAAGCTGAGTCTTCAGATGAACAGAAGAATATGTCCAAAAATGGTTGAGCACCTTGGGCCTCATGGTTTCTTTCTGCCTGCTATGGTGGTTGCTAATTTGGCTGTAGCTCAGATCACCCAGGTTGTGGTTAGGAAGAGCTCAACGTGTAGTACTTGCTACGTGGTTGGGCCGTATCCTGGTCAGGTCCATCCATGTCGACTGGTTCAGAGTGCAGAGGTGGGACCTTGGTGGTCTCCCAAGATGCTGAGTGTGACTAGGGCTCCCAGGGGATGCAGGCAGAGGGTGCCAGGAATGTGGCTGGTGCAAACCTGGTCTGGAAGTTGGCTTTGAGCCTGAAGTTAACTCTGAGCATAGACATTCTCTCGTACTCCCTCAGCTGCAACTGGATTTGGCCCTGAAAAACAATGACTGCTTGGAGACTTCAGGTGTGGGAGGGTGTTAATCTGGGTGACCATCACTCTATTTCTGGCTGTTGACAAAAGACTGTGTCTGTAGTTAAAGCTGGTGATTAAGATGTGAATTCAGTTTCCCTCAGACTGATAATGTGTTGGCCAAGGCTGTTTAAGATTACTCAATTTGGGGCTGTGCATCAGTTTTCTGAACTTCTATGGAAAGTTCTGGTGTTTCCATTAGTTTAAAAAAAAAAAAAAAAAAAGTAAATTTGAACTGGGTCCTCTAGCAACTGGAGTTCACGTGGGCCCAGCTGGGAGGTGGTGTATTTCGGCTCCTGGTATCCATGTGCCTCCATGGAAGTGCCAGTGATCAAAATATCTAGTTGTAGATTAATTGCAACTAGGTTTTGGCAGGGATTCATATTCAGAAGTTTTAGGATTTAAGCCACTTGCATAATATCAAACAGAGTTGGCAGGAGAGGGATGAGGAGGTATCATTACTGTGGAGTGCATATGTTTTTCTTTTTAGTATCTGGAGTAGGTGGATTTCTGTTTCTACCTGGATGGTAATTCCTCTATTTTCTTGTTATTCTTAATGGTGATAAGCCTTGTAGAGAATTTTCTGATACTCAGTTGTTAGATACTACACACATTGTTGTTAGATAGTATACGTGTTGTCCCATTATAGGTAAATAAGGCTGTGCTTAAAAAAATTAAAGTCCTGATTATATTGAACATGGTTACGGTGTTGTATCACTGTCTTGGCTATGACCTATGGACTGTACTTTGTATTTCTGTCCCATTTGGTAGCCCTTCCTCTGTCTGCAGAGCTTCCAAAGACTCTTCATGGTAGCATAGCTCTGAGGTAATAGTAGTTACCTTGGGTACTGCAGCCTGGCTGCTGCTTAGTGATAGCAATCAGTCAGGTGAGGTGCCCGTTTGGAAAGCTGTGTGGGATAATAGATGCCCTCCACATATATATCAGTGCGGGCAGAATTGCTTAAAAGGAATCCTGCAAAGATAAGTATATCAAAGACTGGGAGGGACTTGGGTGCCGCGCGGATCAGAGCTAAAGGAAGAACAGGTTGGGCTGTTCGGCAATTGAAACGAGGGATGAATCTGTGCTTTGGTTGTTAGGAGCCAGCTAAGAGCCATCACTTAACACGCAGGTAGCATTCACGTAGCCCTTTATGTAATATTCAGGTTCTTAAATGTGTCTCTAAGCCGTTGTTACACTAAATTACCACATCCATAACAATATTTGTAGACAGAGCCATCTATTTTGCTCTACTGGAGTTAATTCTTTTACCTGTGATAAGTATTGTGATAAGTCTGCTATATAATACAACATAAATAAAAGCTGAGCCAAGAAAATAAGAGTAAATATACATCACAGGTTCTTGTATAAATGATACTGAAGTGGTGGAAATTTTAAGTACATAGATCCCATCCAATTTATTTAAATTTAACAGAAACAGAATAAATTAACTGCATTGTTCCCTATTTTCTAGGAACAAACACTGAGTGCAGAGAGGAACCTTGGATCCATGAGCTTAAGGAATCATAGAATCGTAGAATTGTCTAGGTTGAAAAGGACCTTCAAGATCATCTAGTCCAACCATCAACCTAACTCTGCTAAAACCCATCAGTAAACCATGTCTCTAAGCACTATGTCTACCTGTCTTTTAAATACCTCGAGGGATGATGCCTCAGCCACTTCCCTGGGCAGACCATTCCAATGCTTAATAACCCTTTCACTGTAAAAAATTTTCCTAATATCCAATCTGAACCTCCCCTAGTGCAATTTGAAACTGGTTTCCTTGCCATGACTTGTTTGTAAACACAGCTACAAGTTTTTCACTTGACTGTCGCAGCCATTGTGATGGAGCTGAAGTTATTTTTGGCTATAAAACCTAAATCTGTAACATGAAAGCCTGTTGCTGTGGGCAGTTTTAGACCTGGAGGTACAACCCATGGCAGATTTCAAACCTCTCCCCTGCCAGTTCCCGTGGTGGTAAGAGTGGTTTTGGCTGAAGAGCAAAACATCATTTGGTTTTGTTATAAAATATATGACAGGGCTGGCAATTAAATTGACTGCCTGGGTTAGTGGAAATAAAGTAGTACAAAGCAGAATATTAATATTAAATAGAAAGTGTAGTATGTGCTGCTTAGTAAATTCTGACAAGGACTGGAGAGGAGGAAATCTGAAATGAATGTAATAGTGGTTTAGAAGTCATTCAGAAGCAGATTTCCCTGAAGTGTGATTGCTGAGCTCCGCGTTACGTGCGTTGTCTGCGTGTTCTCCTGATGGAGGGAACACAAGCGTCGGGGTGGTGCCTTGGCAGAGTACGGAGTGTCAGAGCAGCGTGTTGGTGAGGGCAACAGCAGGCATTACGTTGCCCCAGGCAGCAGTTATTTTATGAGTCAGCCTCGAGAAGAAGGAAGAACAGAACATGTTTTTGAAAATGGGAACTTGCTGTAGGACCCAGTTAATCAAAGGTTGTTGTTAATCTGAAACGTGGCAAATAAACGTAACTTCGTTTTCCCCCCGTGCGTGAAAATTCAGAATATCCGTGGTGCAACTAATTCCCTTTGTCACGATGGTGCTTCCTACTCCTTATGCTGAAAGATGGGCATTTCTGATGGGGTTTGGGGAGATAGAGCAGGGGGGTCATTTTCTTTTCTCTTTCTTTTTGTTGCTTAGCAGCTGAGCTGCCAGTTGTACACCGAGTGCGGTGCACAGGAGGGACGAAAGCTCCATTTGTCATCTCGATAAATCTTATTTGTAACACTTCTGTAAAGGATGTGACAGATTAGCTGAAGGAGAGATCTGGGGACAGAGGGTAGCACACAAAATTTAATTCTGACTGATTGGACGTCACAATGCAAATGAAGCCTGGTCCCACGTGAAGTAGTAATTGCAGCTGCGTTGGCCGTTGTTTTGCGTATTCTTTGCATTCTCTCTATTGATTAAAAAGATGTTGCTATAGTAGCTGGAACATAAGTTTTCTCAGTGTCACTTTTCATGTTTTATTGATTGTTCCTCCTTAATAAAAATGACAGTCCTTCCGTACTTCTGAAAGGAGCCAGTTGTTTATAGCCCATACGTATGTATCGGCAGCTTTTGTAACAGCTTAAATTTCACAGCTATGTAGGTCTTGTTGACAACCACAGAAATAAGAAACCTAATTCACTCATCTTGTCTGAGGTGGGGTTTCCTTTAGTCCCCGCTGCTACCACCATGTGGAGATGACAGTGTGCTCATTCTGTGCCGCCCTATCTAAAAGTTTTTCTTACCTGCAGGTAGCCCGGCTCTCAGTCCTGCCTCAGTCCCATCACTTACTGTGGGTGCATATTAAGGGTACAAAAACTCTTCAGTCGTTATCACCGTGTCATCTTTTGGGCTGAAGGCTTGATGAAACTGAAACATTTCATGGGTTCTTCCTGATTTTGGTAAAATATTCCTTTAAAAAGAAATCTTGGGGGCGGGGGAAAATCTGCACATGGAAACCTTTCATTTAGATGTATCCATCGAATACCGTTTCCAGGTGCTGGAAATGGAAAGTAAAAAATTAACCTTTGCAAAGAGCTGAATTTCGTGAAAATTAAATTAGCAGGTACTCTGATTTGCCAAAACAAAAAGGGTCAATTTTTTTTTTAAATCAAGTTCTTCTAGTCTGTCCATGTTCTGGAAAGGTTTGTGAACTGGCACATCACACCTTTGTCACTCTGTGTGCTCCAAAGAGGCTTAGAAAAGACAAGATGTAAAGTAGGCTGTATGAAACTACAAAATTCTTCCTCCTTCAGCTGAGAGTAGATATGCATTTCTTCCAGTTGAGTGGATTCACTAATTGTAAAACTCTAGATGCATAGCCAGAACAGTGCCAAAAGATCCAGGGTTTTGTCTCTAGCTATTTGTGCCTCCATTCACAATTTATTTCAAGTTATTGATGGTAGAAACAATGATTAGTCAGTTTGCAATGCTAATTATCTGTTCCAAGAAGGATCTGTGTCTCAATCCCATCGCAGGTTCTGTTTATGAACTTGAACATGGCTTCTAGATCTTACCATATTACAAATATTGGATTATTTGATGACAAAGATGGTAATTTCATCCCTTCGGAACCTTAATGTGCAATTTGAAGACGAATGACTTCTTTTTAGGTGAGTGCCTAGAAGCTGTCGCCAGATGTAGGAGTATTTATTTTGCAAAGCTTCCACTGCTTTCCTTCTGTGCTTTCAGTCATTTGGTGAAATGAGCAGATGACACTGGAAATGACGAAGCATGAGCCTTGGAGTTCTCTCCTCTAACCCGCCTCTTGGGCCACACAGATCATATTTTTTAACAGTGTATGTTTTGTAGCTGGGAGTATTTTGGGGTTTTTTTAATGTACCAAGCTGAAGGTGACCTTATAGCAGCCTTCCAGCCCCTAAAGGGGCTCCAGGAGAGATGGGGAGGGACTCTTGATCAGGGACGGCAGCCATAGGATAAGGGTAAAGGGTTTTAAACCGGAAGAGGGGAGATTTAGATGAGATCTCAGGAAGAAATGTGAGGGTGGTGAGAGCCTGGCCCAGGTTGCCCAGAGAAGCTGTGGCTGCCCC
>JAOXJM010000063.1:19774687-19790542 GCA_026413425.1 Tringa solitaria
GACTCGATGATCTCAGAGGTCCCTTCCAACCACAGAGATTCTGTGATTCTGTGAGTCACAATGGGTTGGACTTGGCAAGAGGCTCTGTCACTCCAAAAAAATCTGCTCATTACTGAACGCTGCAGCCGCATTTGGCTGGAACAGGGTACTTCATGCTTGACTCTGACCTGGACCAGGGTCTTTGGGATTTCCTCAGCCCCTTTTCCTGGTAGCCACCACCACCGGACTCAGTTATCTGGGCTGCTGGTGCCTCCTTTCAGGGGGATGGAGACGGAGTTTCTGCCCATCTCCCCATCCCTGACATCTCCTCAATATTGATGGTTGGACAAGACAATCTGAAAGGTCCCTTCCAACCTATACAATTCTATGATTCTATTTGCCTGCAGTTGTTTCAAGGTGATTTTCACTGGGGTTTTTCAAAAGGTCTTTAAGGAGTTGGATACATGCGTGTCAGGGAAATATAACCAGTTCTATGCTCCCAATTCTCCTACACCTAAAGGTATTTTGCAAACCCCATCCCAAATGTACATGCAGCATCCTTCTTCCCTCAACAGGCAAGCTAGCGAAGTCGTAGGTTTGGTCTGTAGTGGAAGACAGGGAAAAAGCTCCTTATAACTTTAAGGATTTCTGTGTCCTGTAGTACCAGATACGAGCAGGATCATGCTATCACGAGAGCTTGGATTAGACATTTGCTGTTTTCTTTCCCATGTTTGGTGAGTAAGTAAAAAACCATGTTTGAGTTAGAAGGTTGCCTGTATGATCGAAATTTGCTTTCCAGCTGTCAGAGGGATGTCATCCCACGGGGCTCACATGAATACACAGGTGGCTGTCAGAATACTCATAACTTTTTTTTTTTTTAAAAAAGGTTTGCTCTGTGTTCATCAGCATTTACCCAGGTGTCTGTCCTTGGGGTATGATAAGAGCCAAGGAAGGAGCGGGGACTCTGCTCTGAGCTGCTGTAGAGTCATCCTGCCAAAAGCCTCTGTAAATGCACAGGCTGTAAGGCAGCGTGGCCAGCAACCTGGTGTATATTCGCCTCATTTTCCCCATATTTCAGAGATGGAAATGATTCAAGATACCTACCACGAGTGGGCCCATGCAAAGGTCCTGTGCTCTCTCTAGGATCTCGGGAATGAGGGACAAAGCGTCCCGTCTGCTAATTAATAGAAATGCTGCTGGACCCAGTGTAGCCTGAATATCGCTGCACACTGCCACGCTGTGCCAGGCAGACTTGGCCTTTAGGTTTTTGCCAAGGGGCCAGCTCCTGGTAGTAAATGTTTACTTTCCTGCCCACAGCTGCAAAGGGACGTGACGCAGACACCAGGTCACCCCAGCAGGGCAGCTTCAGTGTCACCCTGTCCCTGTGCCCCAGGTGGGACAACGCAAACAAGGGCTGTTGGCTTCAGGGTGAGAAAATAGGAGTTACTTTCGATTATACTTTTTTTTGCAACTTTACTGAAATCTTCTGAATAGAATATACAATAAACATTGTATTCCAAATACAATAGCTTAAAAAGTTTAGGTTAGTCCTTATTCTGTCCTTCCTGCTTTATTCTCATGGCGTAACATAAGGTATTTGCAGGCAGGTTCTTCAATCCTATGTCTGCCTGTGAGTCCTGCTTTTATAACTGAGCTTCTGTTAGGCTCAGGAGCTTGTCCCAAGTGTTATAAATTGCTGGGACAATTTCTGACATTTGGGAGTTTGCAGCTGTTTAGCTTCATTAGCTGAAAAATCTCAATTTAAAACTTGCCCTTTCTGTTAAAACATTGTTCTAACGGCACACAACACATTTTATTAAACACGTTGCGTTGGGTGTGGAGGAGCACGAACTGCGACCCTGCTCATTGTTTTTTCCAAGCCTTACAATCAGCGCTTAACTCCAGGTGCCTTTTGGAACATGCAGGGTCCTTCCAGAAAAATGCTGTTTTCTGCTCCCTGGGATTGTACCACCAGGTGGCAGATGAAGTCAAGGAAATAAATCGTTAGTGCTACCCTGTCTTCACCCAGCTTCCCTTTAGTACCTAGAGACAGAAACATTCCCTGCATCAGAATATTAAGTAGTTTCACTCTTTAAGGGGTTTCTTCCTTATTTTGGATTCTACAGGGTCGTACAATCAGGTCAAAAAGAGAGGGGGAAGAAAAAAAGAAGGGAATAAGATCACAGATTCTCCTGTGTAAATACACAAATATATGATATTTTTGCTAATCAGAAATACATATAAAATAGAATTAATTGAGTCACTTTCTTTGGGGGCTAAAATTTAAAAATCTGAATCACGCTATGCAAATATGATGCTCACTAATAGGAAAATAGTCTATGAAGAGCGACAGGTTCTAGAACCCCAAATGGGGGTTTCGTCTGGCTGGGGGGCAGGTCAGAGCACTCTCTTCTCCTTATTCCTCCTTCTCCAAGGAG
Organism: Tringa solitaria; assembly: GCA_026413425.1. Lineage (NCBI taxonomy): Eukaryota > Metazoa > Chordata > Aves > Charadriiformes > Scolopacidae > Tringa > Tringa solitaria. The sequence continues at coordinate 19,777,105 of JAOXJM010000063.1, forward strand.
GCAGGAGCCTTCTTGTGCTCGTCATCGGTATTTCCCTGGAAGGTCTGTGTTGCAGCTGCTGTTCAGCGTTGCGTGATGCTGCTGCGGGACTGCGGAACACGAGCAGTTCTGTCCTTGCTCGTGTTGTGTTTGAGATTCTTTGGTCATAACTGCAGCAGCAGAACTGGAGCCGCAGCTCTCAGCCTCCTCCTGCCAGTTGGGGATTTTCTTGTCGGATTCCAGGGAAAAAGGTCAAGCCTGATTGTTGGGTTGGTTTTTTTTCTGGATGAGATCAGTTCAAAAGTGCAATGTCGGATTAATTGAAATAGAAATGCCTGGTAGTTTGAAGATTGTCAATCCGATCCTGTTGCAGTGATGGAAAGGGGCTCTTTTTCTGCCACAGCAGATCAACAATGTGTGTCGATTCTCTTGTCCCCACACAAACTTCTTTGGATGTGGCTTCTTTGGGCCCTTATTTCAGCATGTGTCTTTGCTTACATGCAAACTAGAGGACATGTGTCTGTCATGGGGAATGTGTGCAGAAGGTAGAGCCATGTTTTCTGGGTGCTTAATGCAGTCCTCATTGCACCATCCCCATTCCATCCAGCAAGGGAACACAAATCCTGCTGGCACCTCCGAAGCCATCTCTTCTGGTCACCTGGAAAGCAAATAAGTTGGGCACATAATACCATGGGTAAACTGATCAAATTGTGCCTTAAAAGGGGCAGGTTTGACTTACTACTGTCTCTTTTGGAGGACTAATTTGAGTTTTCCTCTTTGGATGGTTAGGAACGTAAATGCCCTCTCCAAACCACCTTTTCTCCTTTCTCTTAGTTGTTTGCTCATCAGTCATCTGCAGTTTTTATAATGTAGCAATCTCCAGTGAGCACTTCCTAGTAAACAGCAGCTTGATTTTTATTGGTACATAAGGAAAAATACAAAATGGCTGTTTTATTACAAATTCTACTTTTAGTGCTTTTGCTGCAGGTCCTACACCACACTATAAAGTTGCTTTTTTAAACTTTTTTAAACCACAGAGGTAACCGATAACTCCAGTAGAGGTAAGGTCTTCACTGGTCTAAATGCAGGGATCTCAGAGGAGATCCTTTATGTGTTCCTTTACACTAGGTGCCTCCAGTCATGTGCTGAGGGCACATAATAGACATAAAATGATTAAAACAAAGCAGAGATTAGACACGAGCAATTTTTTTCCTTTTATTAATAAAAACAATAAACCAAGTTATTATGGAATTAGTACCTAGATGGTAATAAGTATTCGCTGGACACAGGTTGAGTTTTCAATATACAACTCTGATTTTATTGCAAAACCGTAAGAATTATTCTGAATCGCTTAAACCGTTCTTGAGGTAACTGAAGAGCACAGAATACTGAAATTTTAATAAGAAACCTGTAAATTTTAGGGAGTAGTCATTACAAATTCATGTAGGCTTTGGGAAAAGGAGTTAAATGCACTGGGTCTTGTGGAAGAAGGACTACATTTAAAAGCAGAGTAACCTTGTTTATAATTGCAAGGCAGTAAGCAATGCCATTGCTGGCTTTTGACTGCCTGTCAATAATTGACATGGGTGACATAAAACCTATCAACTCAAGGTCAGTTGTTGGAAATCAACAGAATTCAGCAGGCAATTAGAGATGGGCTTGAGTACAGTCTTCTTCCACATGGGTTTTTGACTTCTTTTTTGTGAAAATGGTGCCATTTCCAAGTGGGTAGGTCTCAGAATTTACTTCATTTTTTGCCCCACTGCAGTTTTCTTGGTGTAGTACTGTTTGGTTCTGTCAGCAATATTTAAGGATGTTTTAAATAGTTCAGTGTATTTGGGTATCAGCAATATTCACCGCTTGATTATAAGCAACCGTGACACAATAAACAGGGAACATTCTAAAATTGTTCAATTCACAGTATGATTTGTCTCTGCATCCTTCTTATTGTGAATTCCAAGTCCATAAGTGTTAGTGTGTACTAGTAAACACTGAAATATTATATTGGGAAAATTGTTTATTGGTAGTAAATTGGTGTGCTTTACCTTTCAGGTCTAGATTCAGCAAAACACAAATGCTAAAACATGTTAAAACACTTCAGTGACTTGGTTTGATAGGTCTCATTTTAGTGCCTAAAGCCCAGCATCTGGAAGACGTTTAGGTGTCTATGACTTTAAGGGATCCTCAATACGCCTCATGCATTTGCAAGTGATTGTGGTAGAGGAATTAAGAAGTTACTGCTCCTCAGCTGGGGTTCGGTGATTTTCCTCCTGGTATGCAAATTGGTATGTGCTCATTGTGGCTCTGTTGCACCGCAAAATTAGCCAAGCACACACACACGTGGCTTGTACCCATGTCTTGGAGGGAGTGGTAACTCCTGGTGAAGAGGCAGAGCCTTTTTAAATAGCTTTTCTCTACTACTCATAATTATATGATTCCACAATGACCAAATCGCGCTTAGAGACAGCATTTGACTTTGAAATCTGACTCTGCTTGTAAATTGCCTAAATCTCATTACTTACATAATATGTGAGCATGGGCTTAACTTGCTGTGCTGAGGAAGGATGAGTTAAATGAGGTCTCAGTCAAGTTCAGCAACAGAAGATTCAAATCCAGCCCTTGATTAACACTACTGCAGTGTAACTGTAGCCACATTTTGGACCACAATGTTGGCAGTACCATCCGTCTTCAAAACCAAATCTCAGTGTTTCCTTCACTTGTCAAAGTTGCATTAGGAGTAGCTGGTTTGGTTGACCCCAACAAGAATATTTTCAGTATTTTTCACTAAATCCAAATGTCAAACAATGAGCTTTTCTGAAATGCAGAGGTAAATCTTAAACATTTCAAAAGGTAATTATTTCAGAATTGTTAGCAAATATAATTCTTCTAAGTGCTTTTTATACTTGTAACATTTATGGTACGTCAATAAGGCAGCTTATTTAAAGAAGAAAGAAAATATGGTACGTATTCTATGTCATGAATGTTGTTGAGCTATTCATACTGCAAAATGCCTTAGAATAAAGGGTATCAACTAAACCAAGCACCAGGCTGCTGTGGCTGGCATAATGCACTACAGTATCCTGTTACAGGCATTCTTTGTAATTCTAGGAGGCAGAAAATAAAATTTGACACTCAAAAATAATAAGTTTAGGTAAATCATGTAGGAGAAATGTACATTTATGTCCAAGAAATGGTCAGATGTTGCCAGAACAATACAGCTAACATTATGAATCTTTAATGATCTCTGAAAGTCATAATGGTCTGTCACTAATGCCCATTAATGATCTCTCTATACCACGAGTATGGGCTTGATGTTTCTGGCCAGTACCTTAGAGAATACTTTAAATATGCCTTAAACTTTCTCTGATCTACTCCCTGTGTGTCTGCTCCAAATGTACACTGCAATTGTCTGGATAGGAGCAGCTTGTAAGGCAGCATGGCTTTGGGGTTAAGAAAGTCTTATTCAGGTAAGATGTATTTAAGCAATATTTTTACAGGAAAAAATGAGAAGGTATTTCCTGGCAACTGATCCTCTGTAGAGATGATATAAAGAAATTAAAGCTTAATATTTATTAATATTAAGAATGTGGTTGTTCTTTGACATCATAAATTTTCTTTGATAACTCTAAAAACGCATTATTTAGGAAGGAAAAGGGAAGTGTTATTGTTAATTCCTAGTGATTTGAACCGTAAATATACTGAATATGCTGCCGAACTGGCAAATTTTCCTGGTTGAGTATGTATTTCAAATGTCGTACAGGTTTATTTTATGGCCTTTTAAACATCCGTATTTTGTTAATTTTGTACCCAAGCTTTTTGTCAGGTATAAAGGTTGCTTTAACGAAAAAAAGAACAAGGATTCTAGTTCTGTTCTAATTGCCTTTCATGAGGGTACTGTGCCTAATATTAAGACAAACTTGTTATGTTGTTAATAATTTGAAAACATTTTAAATACAAACCCATTAGTATTTCTCTATTCTTTTGCAAATGTTTTAGCTGAAGGCTTCTGATGGTGCGATTTTTTTTTTTCTTTAATAATGAAAAAGTATGTTCTCTGCATTTGGTACGTGAAACAATCAGATTACTGTAAGAACCAACGCCCTACGGCTCGAAGAGAGAAACAAATCCAAGGACTCTTGGAAAATGCCCCGATATCAAAAAATAATTTGATCGGCAGTGTGTACAGAGAGTGAGATATTAACTGTGAGAGTTAGATATTAACTGTCTGGATCATATATCATTCGTTATTAGAAATAACTCAACGCGATTAGTAAACAACTTGTATGACGTTGCACGCGGCATCCTTTTTTTTTTTTCTCTTTGAAATTAACGTAGTAAATCTAAGTATAGTAAAGCCTAGAACGTGAAGTGCAATTTTTTTGCAGGTTAAAAATGCATTTATGAAATATAATCACTTAATATGTAATCCAGGTTATTAACTACCAAAAGCCTTGCTCTTTTGCAAAAGCACCAAGTTTTTACAGCGTGATAGGGGTAAAGATGAAGCGGGTCTGAAACCGCCAGAAGACTTTGCTGTGGGTTAGCTTTGGGGGAGCACATTGCCCGGCCTCAGTAAGTGAAAGAAATGCTGGTGGTTGGTGGTGGACCTTTGGTTGCAAACCTGGTGTGGAGGCCCGGGGATGCATTGCGGGAGCTGGGTGTGTGCGGGAGCGGGGTGCGGATCAGCACCGCGGACAGCGCCCGCCGCTCCCAAGGGGGGGGACACCCACCCGGGGACACCGTCCTGGGGTCCCACCAAGAGGGGAGGGAGGCTCCACCGAGCTCGGGGTAAGTATAACAGCACAACGTTAAACGCAGAATCACAGTGGTCTCCCCTTGCTTGCCCCAATCCTGCGCTTCCAAGTTTGCTGTTTAATTAACAGCCGGAGGCACCACAAGCGTTGGTTGTAATTAAATATCGCCAGTGACCGAAAGAGAACTGGAAAAGAAAGTGAATGACCTTGCCGGGGCAGTTACAAGAACTAACCCTAGGTGTCCCTCTTGTTTCTGGTTTTAGCAGTAATTTTATACGTTTGGTTTTTCGGCTGAAAGTACTGGAAACCTGTCCCGTTTGTTTGCTTTGTAACTGTTTACAAATTGCTGTTCTACAGCATGCTTCCTGTACAGGAAACTCTATATTTTGCAGAAAGCATCCTGAAAAGACTTTACATCAGAAATTTTTAAGTAGGCTAAAATTTATGGCAATAATGGTTTAAAAATATAGTCACTGAGTAAGACATTTCATATATTACAGAGCTGTGAAAAGTAAGAAGGACTGGGGGAGGTGGAAGGTTCTCCCAGCATTAACAGCTCTGCTCTGATTCCCTGGTGTTTGTGCATCTCAGCATTGTTGAAACATCTTGGGTTTGCTCATATTTGCAAGTCAGGAAGAAGAAAGGTAGAAAAAAATATGCCTGTGTTTAAGTGTTCCGTATTATGAATGTAGAACCCAAATTTGTAGAGGTTTGAGCCATCCAGTCCCAGTTCCAGTTCAGAGGAAATGCAGATACCAGCAACCTCTGGGAGCAGGATCTCTTGCTCCAGTCACATGAGGGGAACTGCCTGGGAATCCCTCACAAAGTGTTGCAGAATTCGATGAATTCAGTGTGGCTTCATGTTTTGCCCATGCAGCTGTATGTGTGGGTGCCATTATACAATTAGATTCTCCACCCTCTCATAACTGCCCCATATAGGATACCAGAAATGCAAGGAGATCTTCTTTCCTTGCGGTTTCGTGGAATGGGTGGAGTGGAATTGGTCAAATGTGATACCATTGGAAGATCAGCCAAGAGAACTTATTACAAACCAGCAGGCTTAGTTCTGTGCCTTAGGATCTAATTCTGCTCTTTCTTTCCCAGAAAAGGCTCTCAGGCCTTGGAATGTTATACTGTAGATGAAGCTAAACTAACTTTATTTCTTTGTAAACAAGATTGAGTTGACCTCAACTGCAGGGTAAGGACGTAGAGATTCTGATGTTTTTTTGTGGCTACTGCTCATTAGAAGCATGTTGTAATTTTTAATGAAATGAGGAAAGAAGATCCTGGCAGGAAGAGATGGAAAATGAGAATGATAAACAGAGGGAAGAGGGTTGAAGGGAGAGGACAGAAATTCTGATGATGTATCATCATCTGCTAAATATGGTGTGTCTCTGCTGTGAGTTTTGCTCAGCGTGATTTAGCAGTATGACTGGGGAGTTGCAAAAGCCATACATATGGACTGGGAATTTAATTAAAATCACGGTATTATATTTGTATCTGCTTCTGCAGCTTAATATACTAGTTTTGTGGTGGTTTCGAATAGAAATGCAACTACAAGTTGCACAGTTATCCAGTCTCCGTACGAGCAAATGGGGCCCTATTGTAGTTCAGCTGGACTTAAGCGAGGAATAGCAGTGGTCGGCTGGGTCAGGTTTGTATCTGGTTCTCTGGTTTCGGAGCATTGTTTCTCTGCATAGCAACAAAACCTTTCTGTGCTTTCTGATGACGCCTGCGTCCCCAGAAATGTACCCAGCCGCCTAACGTGAATATTGGGAGCAGCAGCAGATGTTCTGCTATTAGCCTCCTTCTCTGAATTGACTTCTCTGAATTGACTTCTCTGAATTTCTTCTAATTTGCTTATGTAGAATTTTCATACGCAGTTCTTCTGGGCTCCAGACCTATTTAAATCCAATACAGCAAATGCCGGCTGGTGGTTCTTCTTCCCGCTTCATTAGCTGATGTTAATTCTAAGTGTTGCTCGCAAAAGGAGTGCGTCTAACATATGGTGATGAATTTTTCTCTGTTTACTTATGATACGTTGTATTTTTCACCTCAAAATCCCTGTGGGATTTACAGATGTCACCTTTGCTCTGTGCTTGCCAGCAGCAGCTCCTGCTAAGTCTGGAGTTGCCATGAGGCCACTTGCTGGTGGGTATGTGTGCATGTGGGAAGTGCAACTACTTGGGCTGGTTTTATATTCACATTTATTAATAAGCAGTGCCAGAAGCAAGGCACTGAGCTACCTGGCCTTCTCTTAAGTGATTCCTTAGTTTTGATGGTGGTAAATATTATTTATTATAAAGATGCGTTACGTAGGTTACAGCTGGAAACACCGTGCATTGATGCTACAGAAAGGCAGAGGTAGTGTTTTCCTTTGTACAGCTGTGAAAATAATGCTGCTTTTTTGGATGGGAGAAAATTGCCATCAGGGGGTGCCTTTCTCTCTCCTTTCTTGATTGCACAGCCCAGATATTTGGTCAGATGAGCATAGATACACCTCGCTGTTACATCACTGAACTTGGGTTAGATATGTCTTGCTATGTCACTAGTAATATCATGGTTATTACCTGGTGAACTGAGACAGAAGGCAAAAGTTCAGGCTCATGGCCCTTTTCCTAATACTTAAGGATATACCTTCCTTCTGGTTATTGAAACCAAGACCAGCATTTTTTCCCAGGTAAACTAGTTCCAGTTCCATGACCATGAGTGGAGCAAGGTCCCCCCTTGCACATGTGCAGAAGCAGCAGTACAGGGACCAGCTCCAGCTCCTGGAGACCCCTGCCTCCATCCAAGACATGGTACTTCTTCCTCAAAGCCTCTTTCATTCGTGGCCAGCTGTGTTCATGTTCTCATTTGTCCTGTGTGAACTCGGTGCCATGATCTCAGCAGTCATGTTAAGTCACAGAAAACCTCAGCCAGGCTCTTCTGATCCCAGCCCAGGTAATTTGGTTTCATTATTAGAAAAAATATGGGTCTTACATCATTAACAGAACAATGGGAAGCAGTGAGCTTGGCATTCATCACATGATTGCTGGATTGGGCTGTGTAGTTACATGAAGTCAAGGGAAGGGGCAGAACTTCACTTTGGCAAGGGCCATGGCTGTGAGAAGCTGGTAGGAATGTTTGGGTGCAGGTGGGAGGAGGAGAACTCTCAGAGGCTCCAACTCAGTGGAGACCCAGTGAGCCTGTTTTCGTCAAGCTCTTGACAGAGAATGAACCATCAGATCTCTGAAGAGTTGGAGAAAGATCCATTTGAGTTGTGTGACAATCTCTAGGCAGCTTGCTTTGGGTCTGTGAAGGACTATTTATGTGTGTTGTCATGTGTGAAGTGGCCTTATGTTAAGTTTGACAGTGGCATATAGCCCACACTTCCCGTGTGTCCCATGCTGAGATGTAAATATTTCAGGGATGATATGCTGTCATTTCCACTGATGTTTCTGAGAGTCATCACGCTGAGAGGTGAATGAACAGATACTTCTGTGCATACTGATGTGGGAGGCTCCCGAGTATTTTTCACTCTGGCTTTGAGGTGGGCAGAGAGAAGTCGGTCGGTCACTGCTGCAAGTTCCTGGCTCAGGTTGGGCCCCCGGAGACACCGGAATAACGTGTTCCCAATTTGGGAGCCTGCAGAGCTGTGGGAGCTGATCTCTTCTGTTTGTTCTGTGACCTTTCCCAGCTGATTGGCACTGATCTTTTATGCTCCGGATAGACGATCTTTTGTGGTTGACATTTTGGGTTGACTGAATATGGATTAACCTAGGCTAAAATATTTCCATTTTTCTACCTTCAAACAATGCCCTCCTTTTCCAAAAACGCCTGCACCACCAGGTCAGATCAAATCCAATTTTGACTGGAGACAGGGCTGTAAAGAAGTCGGGATTCACAGCTGGGAAGGGGCAGAACTGGGATTTCTCTCATTAGTATTTTCTCGGGGAACCTGAGAAGAAACTGGTGTTCTTGATGTGCGATCTCATGGTCGTCCTGAGAATTTCACACGAAGAAGAGACCCAAATTTTCATCAGAGTCAGTGAACATTATCGTAGCAAACTCGCACAGCTCTGATAAGAGAACAAGATTAAGATATGAGAACCTTTTGTAATGCATCAGGCACATAATTATTTCTTAAATATCTTAGTAGTCTTAGTGAGATGACTCAGATGTTGAAGACGGAGACGTGTTTCTCTGCTTTGCTGGATGAGGGCCAGTCCTCTGTACCAGTTGTACTGGAGTCTCTCCTGGTATTGGGATTTGTGATTCTCTACTTGGAGAAGACAAAAAACAACCAGCCACCTAATCCTTTAACAACGAGTGAGGTCTTTGATAAAGTGGGTCCAGGTGATGTGCCAAAGGAATTTCTTTTGATTTTTTTTTTTCCTGTTACTGGGCAGGGCTCCCCAAGTGCACCTCGGCAAAGAACCATGGCACAGACACACACATGAACATCCATGCCACTATTTACAAAAGCCCTTACAGCATCAGCGTAAAAATACCTCTGTTTACAGCAATAAAGCTTGTATAAAGATCTGCAGCTTGTTGTTGAGGCTGGTATTGACTATTAAGGTTAATTTTTAGGTAGCCCAGTTGGTCTAAAATAGCCTCAGATTTGAGCTCTTGGCCTCGAGCTGCCTGAAGGCCCAGTTCTTCCACTGACACCTTTTCCCACCTTGTACTCAGAAATAAATCTGGAGCTGACTCCTCATTTGACTCATCTCTAGGGCAAAAGTAGGCTTTTGGGGACAGGGAACTGGCACCCGGGGACTGGCCGATCTGCAGCGCCGGTGTCCGGCCGCGGGGCTGGCTGGAGAGGAAAGGCTGAGTCATTTCCACGGGATGTTTCACGGAGGAACGAAGCGATGCTGGGCTCGGGTCTGAACAGCTCTGCTTCCTGGTGAATAGTAATTCTGTTTACTTAGAGGAGGGAAAATTCACTGGGGGCCTCAGTGCTGCTGTGTCATACCCGACTGGATAAAGTCTTGTTTATCTCAGCCTGCGAAGAGAGAGCAGGAATTCTGGTGGCACTTTTCTGAAAATAATTTTCTACTTTTGGGGAGTGTAGGCACTGGAAATAGTCCATAGATTTGAGTACTGGAGCTTTTTTTTTTTCCTGCTTGTTCTGTAACACCACTGGTGTTACCTCAGGAAGAACAGGAGAGCCTCGGGAGGGACTCCTGGCATCCCATGCCAGCCTGAGATTTTACTGTCACACCAAAAGCAGCTTCAGTCTTGTAAATGTAGAAGGGTGGCTTGGGATTTGTGTTGGGCTGATCCGGTGTTGATCTGGCTTGTGATTTTTGTTCTGGTCTCAATTTTCATGCAGCGTCTGTTCTGCCCAGGTTTGTTTTTTTTTTGTTTGTTTTTTTTTTTTTACCAGTTTTACGTGTTATATAGGACCTACTATAAATCTTTTTGGTACTTGTTTATAGGGGAAGAGAAAATAACTGACTGTCCTGTTCAGTCTGAGAGTGGGATCTTTTGACCCAACGTGCAGTAAAATCCTGCTTGACGGCAACGTCATGAGAATTGTCAATGCTTGTTACGTAGATGATCAAGGGACTGGAGCACCTCTTTTATGGGGAAAGGCTGAGAGACCTGAGGCTGTTCAGCCTGGAGAAGGGAAGACTGAGAGGGGACCTCATCAATGTTGATCAATATCTAAAGGGCAGGTGTCAAGAGGATGGGGTCATGCTCTTTTAAGCAGTGCCCAGTGACAGGACAAAAGGAAACGGGCACAAACTTGAACACAGGAAGTTCCATCTCAACATGAGGAGGAACTTCTTTCCTGTGAGTGTGGCAGAGCCCTGGAACAGGCTGCCCAGAGAGGTGGTGGAGTCTCCTTCTCTGGAGATATTCCAAACCCACCTGAGTGCGTTCCTGTCCAGCCTGCTCTGGGTGACCCTGCAGGGGGTTGGGCTGGATGATCTCCAGAGGTCCCTTCCAACCCCTGCCATTCCGTGATTCTACAGAGGAGCTTGGGTCCCTCCACAAGTCATACATTGGGCTCATGTGCTCATGTGCTTTTTTCATGACAGTGAGGTCTGGAGCTGGCTCGTGATTTTTCTTCCGGTCTTGCTTTTTGTACAGTGGTGTACAGAGCTAGATTTTGCCCACCATCTAGCTGTTTATGTAGGACCAGCTATAAATCTTTGGCACTCAGGGTAGAATCCAACTCACGGAAAACAGGAGTGATCTGGGACCTGCCACAATGCAAATGATTCAAGGAGGATGGAGCAAAACCCAGAAGTTTTGCACTTTCCTCTAATTTGGTGAAACAGCCACCGTTGTTTGCAGTTTGGGCTGGTGATGGGGGTTTGAAGCCTTTTCTTGCAGGAGCCTGGCAGTCACTTTGTGTCGGTCAAAACCCATGTCCTGCAGTGGTCAAAGAGCCAGTCCTGGTTTTGGGGGGCATGGTGCCATTTGCTTTTGCCCAATCCAGGCAACTAGTGGAGGTTCAAGTATGTTTTAATGATCAGAACTGTAGAAATAATAAATTCAACAGGTGACTGGGATGAAAAAATATAAATCAAAAGCAGTTGAGGTCTTTGTCTACTTCAAAACAGTGGAATTGCTGGTGGGTCAGATCCCAGCTCCAGGTAACTCATGGCCCTGTCTCTGACAGCAACTCTGCAGGTCTGTCCTGTGCTGATTTCTGAAGAGGTACCTAATTCTTGATTGAAATGGAGCCAGCAATTTACTCTTTAGCTTTAAGTCTGCCCCATTACAATAATCCCACTTTCTCTTTCCCACAAAGAAAGAGGACATATGTTCAAGGAGTATCTGATTGCCTTCTACATTCAAAAAGTCACTTGGAATATTTTTTTATTTTATTTTATCTTTTTAGCATGGTGGGGAGTGAAGAGCTCTTGCTATTCAAGAAAATAAAGCTGTTTCTTGAGATTTTTATGTCTGTAAGACTGAAGTAGCCCAAAGATCAGTCTTGTACCAAAGGCATTTTCCCAACAAGATCTTCATTTTCATGTGCCGTTTATAGTAAATGAAGACATGTTTGTAGGAGTACCGATAGATGGAGAGGCTGATCATGCAAAAAAACTGGAGGACTGTTTTTTGAAACTTAAATCTGATTATGCATATATGCTATTTTTATTCCTCTCTTTAGTTATCTGTCAAGGAACATTTGTGCAAATGAATTTTCTTTCTGGATTTTAAGCATGCAAGCTGGAATGCTGGCAGAAAGATATCCTAAATACTGCTTTTATATACTGCTTTTCCCCGAGCTTTTCAAGGTTGGCCGAATTCTGAGTTCTGGTTAGTCATTGTGAAAATGAAATGTCGTCTGACCTGTAGGACAGATCACAATGAGGCAGCTTCACTTTGATCTGAAGATCAAACGCTGCTTTCCGAACTGGGGAAGTAATGGGAGAGTCTCAGGGAAAACAAGTCGACTTGTGTGACTGTATTGGAAGTGGAAAGACAACAAAATTCATAGTACGTTACCGGTGAGTTGAGTAGGATGAGTTATTACTAATAATACCCAACTGGCTGTCTCTTGGGTTGGATTTCACATGTCTTCTGTGGACTGGCAGATAAGGGTAGTGGTGGAACTTGTGAATTACAGTTATTTTTACCCTACCGTTTAACCCAAATAAGAAATAAGTATTTATTTAATATGACTGTGTGGATGCCATAAATAGCCTCACAAAGGCGATTGTGTACTCACCTATGCATACATACAGATGGACTTCTTGCAGAAACAAGGTTTTGGGGATGGGTTTGTGGGACTGCCAAATTCAGTATACTGGGTCAGCTGTTGCGGTCTTGGGCTGTGATGGCACGTGTTGTACTTTGTCAGACCTTGTCTTAAAACTTAAGTGTTACAGGCATTTCTGTTATTAAGGCCTGACCGTGCAACATGTTTTATTGGGGCAGGACTTCCCATTTGGAGGAAAGAGATGTGGACCTGTCGGAAGCTGTTTCTAGTCCAGGGAATGCTTGCAGATGTACAACAAACAGCTTGAGCTTTTTGAAGTGAAGATACTGGGTGCTTTTTACTGTGCTTGTCTGGGACCACAGTGTGCAACCCCGGGGAGGGAGGGAAGGATGGCGTGGCTTTGCCGAGGCTGTGTGGAGGAGAAGAAGAAGGGGCAGGCATCCTGCGAAGCCTGGCAGGGTCTGAAAGCCCATCAGAAGTGTGGTGCTATCACACCAACCCACCTGCATCGCTTCTGTCCAGGGCACACAGGACACAGGTCCTGGGCTTGGGTGACTGAAGCCTGTTGCCATCATGGTCCCTGGTGAGTCCAGCTCCTACAGCTCCCGGGACAGCCCACCTTGTCTCAGCACCTGCAAGAGACTGGATCCCCTCTGCTGCAGTGAGAAATTCTTTCAATAGCCATTTACTTTCAGGGTTGCAAAGCTGAGTTTTGTTTCTAGCCTGAATCGGCTTTATTTTAGGCTCCAGCTGCTGAAAGCGTGCTGAAGAGCAGGGGTTGGGCTGGAAAGGGACCCCCAGGACCTTCTGCTGCCTGTGTCCTGGGGTGTGGGTGCGTGCAGGGTTTAGCATCCACTGTGCAGGGCATTACCCATGGTCCGGTGCCGGGCTGTGACACCAGCCTCCGCTCCCAGCATGGTGGCACCACCGCTGCTCCCTGCCCTCTACCCCCACTTAGCCAGGGGAGGGTAAACCCAGAGCCCGGCCTCGGGGGACACAGAGGCACCGTGGGGGGGGTGGGGGGGGTGGGGGTGGG
>JAOXJM010000063.1:19791064-19809036 GCA_026413425.1 Tringa solitaria
TGGGGGTGGGGGGGGACACACGGATGCCAGTGCCATCGGCTGCCGGAGCACGGAGGCTGCTGCAACGCGGAGCGGAGCTGCCGGAGACCGGGCGTCGGGGGAGCCCCGGGCTGTTTATCGCCTGGCGACCGAAGGTGGCCATGCACAAGCCCAAGGCGGCCGCGGAGGGGAGGCTGCGCCGGCAGCGGCTCCCGTAAGGATTGAAGGGGAAGAGCCTTCCCGAGGCGCTCGGCAGCAGGGAGTCCGGGCATCGGCACCTCCTCCCGGTGTCTCCATCACCGCCTCGCTTCGGATCTGAAGGGAGAAGAGGAAAAAGGCTCCGGATAAACCCCTGCGACAGGACAGACACCCCCCCAACCCGGCTGGAGTCTAACAGGTGTTTGCTGGGATTTGAACGGGGAGGGGGACGGGCGGGGAGAAAAAAGTTAACTGGAGGAATCGGGGCGAGGAGAGATGCGATGATCTTGCGCCAAGTGGATGTGCCATGTCTGCGTGTGAATAGCGCGTCTGGAGAAGCTGGGAGGGATGTCTCGCAAGTGATCTGCTCCGTCTCCGAAGAAACGCTCACCTCTGCCTGCAAACTTTCCCCTGCCAGAAGTTGGGAGGAATAACAAAAGCATCAGAAAACCCAAAGGGGAAGATCTCGGCGGCCAAAAAACGCTTGAGCGAAACTGTTGCATCCCGACCCGGGGCTCTGGTGCCAGCATCCCGCCGGTACCTCCTGGGCTCCCAAACCGATCGGCGGTGGGTGGCGTTGGCCGAGGCGCCCGGCAGCGTCCCCGGCATTGGGGACGGGCCGAGCAGCATGCTGGCTGCGGCGCCCGCGGCCGGCGAGCAAACCCCGCGTGCCTGACCCGCCGGTGGTGCCGGGGCGGTGGCGGCCATGGCCGCAGCCATCGCCAGCTCCCTGATCCGCCAGAAGAGGCAAGCCAGGGAGCGGGAGAAGTCCAACGCCTGTAAATGTGTCAACAGCCCCAGCAAGAGCAAGGGAAGCTGCGACAAGAACAAGTTGAATGTGTTTTCCAGGGTCAAGCTCTTTGGCTCCAAGAAAAGGCGAAGGCGGCGACCAGGTTGGCAAGGGTTATGTCTTTGGGGGGTTGGTTTGTTTAATTGAGTGCAAACTGGGATGCGTGTCAGGCGTGAGGGAAGGGGGACCGGATCCTCAGGGCTGGTGAAATGAATGTCCCTCCTGGCTTGCGTGATCTGACAGACATGGGTACCCCACGCCAGTCCCTTCCCCTTTCCTTTTCATCTGGTTTATTTGGATAAACCATTGCTTTCTGCCTCCCTTGGCAGAAAGGGCACCTACCGTGCACCGGTAATTCGGTAGCCTGCCTTACACATGCACAGACACGCGTGATTTATTTTGGGGGGGAGATGTTTGCAGGGGAAGTTCTCACACCTACGCCTCCTTCAGTTGTTTGTTAAATAAGTTGGCAGTCTAGAGATCTGCTTTTTGTCTTCCTGCTTCGCAGGACGCCCCTGCCGGGCTTTATTTGCCCGTCGCAGACGAGGCTTTTTCCTTTCGCTGGCACCTTCCAGAGTTTTGCTTCAGTGCCCTGTTCCTTTCTAGGAATCTCACACACGCAGCTGCCCTGCAGACGCCAGGCTCTCGGTGTCAGAGGTGCCACAGATCAGGCATGAAATGCTCGGTCCCTCATCTGAGTGGGGTGGGGTGGGTTTTTTTTGGTACGTGGGAGGAGCAAAACCTTGTGGCGACGTTGCTGTCCCTTCGCTGTGCCGAAACGTTGATGTTGCTGTCCCTTCGCTGTGCCGAAACGTTGATGCCGTCGGCCCTTAACCCATCTCCCTTCCTCGGGGGCCACAGGGAGAGGTGCCTCGCTCCCCGTTTGCAAACAGCTTTGGGATGTTTGATGTCTAAAAAGCCAAAGAGGGGGCTGGATTAATTTCTTGTCAGAAAAGTTGGTAGATAAGAATCGTGCATCCATCAGGACCCTTATTAAGGGTTGCTAACAGGAGCAAACTATTGTAAGCTTTGCCTTCAGCTCCTTCTAAAATGAAGTACGGCAGCAGAGCTGCCTAATGCCGTTGGTGGTAAACACGAGGAGCCTTGCCCAGATACCCCCTGTTGGAAACGACACGTCGTATCTTCGCAGTGTGTTTATCTCTGAATTAAGTAAGTTGTTGTGGAGCGAGCTGCGGAGATGCATCCCCTCCTGCCAGGCATAATTGTGGGAAACGACTACAATGCAGATGTCATTGGGATTCAGGGGAAGTAGAGCTTTTTTTTTTTTTTTTTTTTCGCAATTACTCCTGGTGCATTACCTAGATATCCTAAATGACAGACTTGACAGCAGATCCTGTTGCTGTTTACTTTTTGCTCTAGAATGATCTGAAACCATATGAGATAATCTCACTTCCTAACTGTGAATCTGAGCATGGTAATGAAAAAAAAAAAAAGAAATCTATCCAAACTCTGCATTGTTTTGATCTTTCTTCTTTGAGCTGATGAGGTAATTACCTCAACCCTTATGGTAATATTTATTTTGCAGTTCTACACGTCGCTGGATTTCAGGGTTTCCCCCTCCATTTTCCATATGTTCCTTGAGTAGTTTATCACTTGGGATGCTCTGTACTCCTCGGAGCAGTGAGGAAGGGGGGGGGTTTGTTTATTAGAGCTGCAGCAGTTTCTGTGCTAAACATTTTGCTGCTATATATTTAGGCTCTCAACTGTCACTATGGCTCTTATTAGCGCTATCGTAGTAGCCCTCTTTTTCCTCTCCATTTAAGAACTCACACCTTTTAAAAAGGCGGAATATGCTCCTTGCCAGTTCATTTCTAATCTTAAATGAGATAGGGCTGAGCTGCCGAGGCCAAGCAGCACGCTGTCGGAATTTGGATTCGCTGGAAGCAGATTGTGCTGTGCTACCTACATTACAATCCAGAGTGGCATTTAATCATTTCGGTAATTGATTTCAGAGGCATAAATCTGATCTCCACCTAAATGAAAAGTGTTGCAAAGCTGGTTGCCCTGCTTCTGTTTTGGGGTCTTCTTTTCGTATCTCAGCCTTGAGAAGAAACCTGGAGGTTTGTTTTTTTTAGCATCCTGCTCGCTTGGAACGGCACATCAGGATTTCCTACATTAATCTCACTATTGTTTTTTTACAGAGCCTCAACTTAAAGGTATAGTAACAAAGCTATACAGCAGGCAAGGATACCACTTGCAGTTGCAAGCAGATGGAACAATTGATGGAACAAAAGAGGAGGACAGTAGTTATAGTAAGTGACATGAGAATAAATGGTGTGTTTGTGAATTGTGGTGTCTCGTTATTCCCGTATAGATTCGTTCAAAATTGTTGTCCTGGGATGACTGAGTGAGTGGAAGCGGCGCGAATGCTGTGCTCCCGGCGCAGAAGCCTTCCAGACTTACTGGGTCTGAGACAAATGCAAATAAAAATCACTTATAGAAATAATGAACCAGAGGAGGTAATGATGACACATACGACAAACAAAGCAAATGTTATCTCCATGGTAATCTAGAGAAGTTCATTGCTGTCCTTTGGATTTTATTAGATTTATTTTTTTTCCACAGGGAAAATTTGCTCGCCCACTCAGAGTGCCTGAAATAGAATAACGCTATCTCCACTCTTGAACAGGGGCTCATTCAAACAGAGCTGTTATTTCACACAATGAGAGTTCATCATCATTTTAAAGTTCACATTTCCCTATTATTATTATTATTTTTTACCCCTTCTACACCTAATTATACCTTCAGCTTGCAACCAGATTTCTTTCCCTCAGCTTTTCTGTGAAAAAGCTCTAAATGTTTTGGTTTTTTGGGTTTTTTTGCAACTTTGAGAATTGATGGAAAACAGGAAAAGATGACCAAAAGCACAGATTTGGTGTGTGTGAATAAAACATTTAAGTGTTTCACCTAGTTATCCTGTTTAGGTTAAACTACGTTTCTCTTCTGAAAAGAGGAGCCAGGAGGAGCAAGGAGTTTGAGGAGGTATTTCAGGCCACTGAGAGAACAAACCAGGAAATCAACAGGCAGACCTTTCACTTGAATTATTGAAAAGCACTGATTTAAGTCCCGTCCTTTTCATATGGAAAGCATTTGCAGGTGAAAGATTGTTTCATTCCACGGGGCACTTGAATATGGCAGAGTAAGCAGTATCCCATCCCATTCGTCCCATCGCTTGCTCCCACACTTCTCCCACACGTTCTTTAATCCTTTTTGTATCTCTGCATTAACTTGGGAGTGACAGGAGGAAACGGTGAAGGAGGTCCCCTCAGCATCCTCTGAAGGTGCTGGCCTTAGGGTAAAGCAGAAGCATGGGCTCTGTGGGGACACCCAAGGTCTGGCTCCGGGTCCCGTCCTCGCCCATGGAGGAGGTGGTGCAAGGACCAGATCAGTGCAGTGCTGGGTGGCCACTGCCACCCGAGTGACTTCTCCTCAGTGCAGCCACAAAATCTGCTCTGAGAATGATCCTTAGAGACCTTAAACATTGCTTTTCTTTCAAGTGAATGGCCTAATATTTACGATATAAAAAGTCAGTACAGATCGTTCGGGATTTCAGGGTAATTCTGTTAATTATTATCTTAAAACTGAAGAAGCAATAGGCAAACCTTAAATTTACATCAAAGTATGATATTATTATAAACTTTTAATGTACCAGAGCAAATAGCTGAAATCCCATCTTTTTTTTTAAAGTGATAATTTCATTCAGGTACTTTGATTGCAATTCCTCTAATAACGAGTCTGAGATTCAAAAGAAGATAAAATTTATGGGAATCTGCCTTTTGACATTCAAACAAACGTGTCTGTTTCTAAGATATCTTTGTTTTCACTACATTCTTCGATTTCCTATAACCTGACAGATTACAAAGCAAATCATAAAAACTCCTTGTTGCTGGGTCCCAGCCTTCCAAAATGCTGAATACTTAAATATAATGGAAGTATCCCAGAAATGGTTGCAGCTGGGCTGCAGTATCTAAGTGTTGAGAGGAGGGTTTTATCGTAAAAAAACCCACATGCTTTTGTACATATTCCCCTTTTATGTAAGGTGAGTCTATAGACCTGAGTGTCCTGCAGTCCTGATTTTATTTTATTTGCCATAATTTTAATGGAGCTAGTAAGAGATTGATTGATAGATGCTGTGGATCAGAGTCCACTTCTCCCAAAGCCTTGGCCACATGAATATTAAGCGGATTGGGCCCTTTCAAATTCTTTCTTCCAATATCTGCAGGGACATCTCTTATTTAACCCATGTTAATGCACTGCAGGGAAGTCACAGGGCTTGTAACCCCCTCTGAATAAAGGAGGGTCCGCTCTCTTCTCCCCTGCACCCCCGAGGAATATCATTGCTGTTCCCCTCCGTCACCTTCACTGAACATTTGCTCTGAGACTATTTGCTTTGCCTTGTAGGACAATAATTAAAACTCCCCTTAACAATAAAGGGAGCACCCTCAAAGTCAGCTATGGCCAGCAAAGCGCGTGCACAGCGCCAGGACTCTAAAACTGCATTTTTTCAGAGCAAACCCATCTACCTGGTTTCCAGACAGACTTGGTCAGCCTTGTTTAAATTTCAGAATTTTTCTTCCCTGTTTATGGTAGGGATGGGGAGAAATTGCTGTCCCTGATAACCAGCTGCTGGTTTGTGCTCCTGACAACATCCTGGGGCCAGGAGTCCACCTTCCCCATCGTTTGCTGCCTAGCTCTGGGTGGGAAGCTCGCCTGGAGATCCCCTTGGGCTCCTGACTTGGGAGCAATTATTTCAAGCTCTTCAGACCCCCTGCTGCACGCAGGCTTCACACAACCAAGGTTGCATCCACAATTTCAGGGAGCTTAAAAGAAAGCTGAGATTTTTGGAGCACAGTTTAGGCAGGAAGGGAAACATGGATCTGAGGAGCCATAGCATTCACCAGAGTCTGGTTTGAGCCAAGAGTCCATATAATTTGAGGAAGCTCCACGGGGAAAGGATTTCCTGGCTGAGAAGCAGGTTTTGCCTCATTAAATGTGTTAAATAGGGCAAGGTTGTAAATCAAAGTAGAATTTATTCCCTGATTTTGGCAAGACAAAGATATTTCAAGACTGATAAAAGGAAGGAAATATAGGAAACAATATCCTGCAGGTCCAGGTTACTAATCCTAGGGTGGCACAGAACTCACAGTAACGTATACATTCATAAATCCAGCAGTGGCCCGCTGCCTCTTATTTTGCAGCTCTAATTCTCTGACAGCTTGTATTGCACAAGGGCAACAGCAAAGATGATCTCTCCCTTAGGCATCACCAACTTTTTCATTACGCTGGATATTATATTCTTATTTTAAACAGTGCAAATGTAATAGGGAGAGGCTGGGATGCAAACCACTTTGCATTATTTTAGGCTAACACAAACTGATTGCGGTAGCAAACGATTTATTTTCCTGTGGCTTTTTTGCCACCCCTTCTGCCATATCTGCCCACACGAGGGCCAACCCCTAGGAGAAGAGGAAACAGCCTCAAGTTGCACCAGGGAAGGTTTAGATTGGATATTACGAACAATTTCTTCACTGAAAGGGTTGTCAAACATTGGAACAGGCTGCCCAGGGAAGTGGTGGAGTCGTCATCCCTGGAGGTATTTAAAAGCCAGGCAGACATGGTGCTGAGGGACATGGGTTAGTGATGGATTTTGTCAGAGTTAGGTTGATGGTTGGACTCTACGATCTAAAAGGTCCCTTCCAACCTGGACAGTTCTATGATTCTAAATGTAACAGCATCTCAAACCTGGTGTCTGTGGCACTGGGGGCTTGGAGAGAAGGGGGCTGCCTGGCTCTGCTCTTGGCCCCGTTACATTTGCTGGCCATAGAAAAGGCACACACTCACAGAATCATGGAATGGTTTGGGTTGGAAGGGACCTTAAAGACCATCTAGTTCCAACCCCCTGCCATAGGCAGGGACACCTCCCACTAGACCAGGTTGCTCAAAAGAAGCAGGACTTGGACTTGCTGCTGTGCAAGGACGGTGGGAGCAGCGGCTGCTGCTAAAGGGGACAGTGCCAATGTCCCCTCATCTAGAGACAGCAGCTGGGGAAGCCAGGCTGCATGTCTGACTGTGCCCCCCTCTACCAGCTGCTCCCTGTCCCCTTTGGCAGAGCCATCGGCGGCAGAGCCATCGTCACTCCACGGCCTTTTTGTGACTTCCAAGAGCCTGTACCAACACAGCTGCTAATCCAACCAATGTCTAAACCGGCTTCTGAGTGTGTCCCAGCCCTCGTCTTGCCTCAAAATAGAGCGTGGATGTTTATGGCAGGAGAACACGTCCAGCTGCCGGAGGAAAGTGCTGAGCACCCGTGGCAGTGGGTGCCCCAGCCTTTGCCAGGCATGAGTTGCCCAGCCTCATGTCTCTGCTGGCTTTGCCAAGTCCAGCCCAGCCAGGAATCGCTCCTGAAGGCCCATCTCTGGGGCTGTGAGGTGCATCTTCTTATCTTCTCCACTCTCTGTCCTCAGCCCGTCCACTGATGGGTTCCTCACACTATTTACGGCAGAGCCCAGACTTTTCAGCCCTTGGACTGAAAATACCCAACCGCTTGCCCTGCTCGTAAATATGCCATTAAGAAAGCACCTTTCAAAAGAGCCCTCCAGGTTCTGCCTGGATACTGAGCTTTAAATCGCGCTCTCCCACCTACACGGAGGGAGATCAGATGCTGCTTTTGGGGGTTGAACTGCAAAAAAGAGACCTCTCCAAGGGGATATTTACTGAGTCAGACAGGGACTGTTTTTCTCCCCCAAATAGATTCAAGCGTTTGGTAAAACGAATGAGAAAACCCACTGCCCTTACTGAAAATCTTAAGTTTTGTTTGCCAAAAATTGCCGTGAACTAGAGGGTTTTGTTTTAGGGAGGAGAAAGCCATTTCTGTTGATTTTGTGCTTGCAAAAGGCGAGTGTGAGGAGGGGCTGCGTGTGTGTCTGTGTGCGTGCATGTGGCTGCGTGGACCCTCGTGTCTGTGAGAGGGAAAGAAAAACACAGGTATGATTTTATGATCCCCTAAATTCGTTTATTAGTTCTGGATATTTCCACCTCCATTGCATGCTCAAAGATCCTCCAGCCTCGGAGCAGAGCACCCATCTGCTGCCAGCCCCCTTTTGGGATACACTTTTGATGACTCCACACCCAGAATTTAGGGTCTGTATTAAATGCTGTCAGGCTGTAAATTTCCTTTTAATTAAATATGACCATTTGGGGGTTGCCAGGCTGAATAAAAGGAATTTATAATGGGCCATAATTCTTAGCTTATACTTTTGGAAATAATAAAAATCTATCAAATTCATAATTCAGTTTTAAATTAGCTTCAGACGGTGACCATAAATACCAAACTGCAGCCTGAAGCAGACTGGAGTTTTCCAGCCAAATAATAAACCATTGGAAATAAGAGCCAGTTTGGCATTACTTCATCTCACATCTGCATTTATACAACAACCCAAAAGGAGTTTGGGTTATGATAACAGTTCATGAAAATTTTAAGAATTCCCCTTTATTTTTAATCCTACATACTGGACACAGAGTACTGTATTCAACCTATTCTTGCCTTCAATTCTAACATATCCATAAATCTCAATTATGGCAGAGCTTTGCTTGTTTGTTGTCTTTTTTCTTTTTTATAATTTGCCACTTTATAAACAGGTATCTTCATTTTTTGAAGAGAAGTTTCTCTGCTTATAAATGTTGCCACTATTAGCATGTATACGAGGATAAATGCAAGCAGAACATAATGAAGCAACTCAGTTTTGAAAGCACAGATTTAGGACTTTATCTGAAGAATATGCTGTCATTTCATTTCACTTTGAAGCTATTTAACTCTGTTTTTTCAAACCCCTTCTCCTCTCAAAAAGAGAGAAAAAAAAACTCTATGGATTTTGAGTGGAAACATTTTGAGATGTTAACGAAGGGGTGTTTTTATTTTTCTGAATTTCATCTTGCTCCTTCTTTTTGGTCAAAAATGTTTACTGAATTTGATCTGAAATTGAAAAAGAAAAAAAAGTTTTTAGCGTCTTGAAAACTTTTTGTTTGGTTTTGGATTACCTTTTTTTTTTTATTTGCACTTACTGTCAAAAAAGAAAAGAACCAAAATCAAATTAAATATGTTCAACTCAGCAGACCCTGGATTCTGCTCATGAGGTGGGTAAGTCCTTTTAGCTCTCATACCTCCAATTCATCATCTTCAGACCAGGGGAGATACACTGATACCCTCTGTAGATAACTTCTGAGCTGTTGGTGGAAATTGCTGTAGAAGAATGTGATATTGGTCTCTGCTGCACCCACAGAAATGAATATATGCATGAATGGGCATATTTTTATTTGGTTCTGGTAATTATGGTTTAATTCTCTACCTAATTTGCATACTCCAAAGGATTAATTTTGCTCTCCATCTCCTTTCTCTCCTAGCTTTGTTTAACCTCATACCTGTGGGTTTACGAGTGGTGGCGATTCAGGGGGTTCAAACAAAATTGTATCTGGCAATGAACAGTGAAGGATATCTATATACATCAGTAAGTAAACATTTTTCATTTCGTTCTCGCTGAAATTATGGTAAGAACTTAGCAAATGTATAATTTACTGTTCCAAAGAATCTGCTTATAACCTATGGATGCGAGATTTGACAGCATATTCAGTATAGTCATAGCCAATGTGGTGATAGTCTGTTTTTAGCTTATTACTCTCTTTCCATTATGAATACGTATGGATGTATGGAATCGAACTGCGGTGCCTTTGATGCCAACTAGTGATTCTGAAGCGTGAAATAAAGAAAAACCCACAAGCAAAGCCCCAAGCAGAAAGGATGCTCTCCCTTGGTCACTGTGGACTATTTGGGCTAATCAGTGCGGGGTACAGAGGGAAAGGGACAACTTTGTGAATCACACGCTTGCCTGAGCACGTTTTATATCTTCCTACATAATCTCTATTAAAGTTATTAAAAGGGATTAGAGAAACTAATTTTTTTTTTGTTTGGCCAGGATTTTCAAATAGAAATGGAATTAGGTGCCAAAATCTTATGGCTTCAAGTTGCTGAGTGAGTAAAGAAATGTTTTGTTAGCAGTTTTGATGAAGAGTGATAGTTAATGATTTTCAGTGGCGTTCTTCAAGAGAGCAAACAGTGGTTTTATGAACAAAAGAAAAAAGTGCATTTTTTAGAGTGGGCCATTTTTCAGTTGAAAAGATTTAGTTGAACTATGTTCGGGAGTTTTAATTATAAAGTCTTAATAGATTTTTCCCAAGGAGGAGAATAGAGGAAAATGTGATTTATTATCTCTTACAAATTATTCTCTTCTATGAATGATTCCCTTAATGTGCCTGTAATGCTGATAACAATTAAGTAAACTTATTCAAATCTCTCGTTTGTTTTGCAGTCCTGACAGCTGGGACAAGGAGCAGATTTGTATATTTTTCCTCTTGTCTCTGCCAGAGAAAAAGCGAATTAGAACCGGTTACACTGCGGGGTGGGGTGGGGGGGCAAAGTAAAATTTCAGTGAACAGCACCAAACTCTATTTTTCTGTTTTACTCTGGCTGTTTGCTGAGCGTGGTTAATCCCCAGCTCTGTTTGCTGGGCTGTAGCCACACAGAGGGATCGTGCCAAGTCCCCTTAATCCCATGTAGTGGTGGGTCATTTACATTTGCACTGCAAACGTACCTTTGACTGCACCGTGGGTTTTCGGTGACATTAGCATCCTCCCTGGCTGCCCACTTCTCATTGTGAAACACAACCCTGAAGTCAAAGGGACCACTGAGAGAATGAAGTCTCATTTCTAGTATCCCTCGATGTGAGAAGGAGGTGCAGAGTATATCCCCTATTTAGATTAAGTCCAGCTTTTAGTTTGATAGGTGTCTAGGCATCCTGGGCAGAGCTCAGAGATTTGCTTTGATTGTAGTTTTTGGTGTTTGCATTGATTAGGGGTAGTTCTTCACGTGGTCTCACAGAATTCCATGAACAGCATCTTCCTTGAATCTTTTAGTTTCTGTGAATTTAATAGTAATAAACTATTTACTGGTGACGTTCCTCTATTTTCTCTTTAGTAACAATGGTAATTTTTGTTTCTTTATTAGAAGGCTATATTTTCTCATGTTTATTCTTTTATTCTTCTTGAACCTGCTGGTCTTGTCATGTTGTTGTGTCCCAAATTCATATTTTTAAATACTCTTCCCAAATATGGGTGTCCATTTCACATTGATCTACTTTTCCAAAGAAAGTTCTCACCCAAATCCTCAATGATCTTGGGTTTATCACCAGGCCAGTTCTGTTTTTGATGTTTTGCCCTTTACAATAATTGCAAGAAAGTGTCTTGGTGGGCAAAATCTGGCTCATGTCTCTTGTCAATGTGCCCAGGGAATGTACAAGGGCTGGTAAGGAGCATCTACCCCTACTTCACCTGCTGGGCAAAAAAGTTATCAGAATTGCAGTTCCAGCCCCATTTTTTAAGCATTTCTAACACTTTTTTTGCTGATAATGGTCCTTTCAGCAAGGGATATGGTCTGACAGTCTGATGCATGGGAAATTAGCTCTGTATTTCCAGCTGGATTCTTGGTTGATGTGAATGAGTCCCAAGAGAGCTGAGCTGATTTATACCAGCTGAACACTCACCTGTTCAAGGGATGCCAACAGGGAGTCTGGGGAACAGATCAGCTCAAGTAAATGACATCCATCTACACATCCTGAGGGTTTCCAAGCCCTTACAGAGATGTGTTCCTGATTGGGATTTGTCAGGAGCTGACAGACGGCAACATGGGACTGATCAGGAGCACAAGGCCCACAAAGCACTGTCAAATTCCTGAAGCAAGAATAGGGGGAAATACTTAAATTGTAGATAACTATAACAGGTAGTTGCACCGTTTCCAGAGAGAAACGAAATCAGCATTGACGATGCAACGTAATGAGGAGCAAGAATATCGTGGTTTATGTCATGATCGCTTGCTTTGGGTTTTATTGCGACTCTTGCCCTTCAGTCGTGCTGTGTCTGTGCAGAATGATTTCCTTCAGCTTGCATTGCCGGAGGCTCGTTTGGTAAATGGTCTGAAAAACACCCAACTACCGTGTCATCCCTGTTCCTCGCCCCGAGCTGCTGTCGGTGCCTTGCACCTGATAGCGCCTCTTAGCCTGAAACGCTTCCAAAACACCGCGCCTGATAAAGAGGCCATTAAGTCCACGGCGATTACCCCACTGGTAAATAGGTAAATAAGGCATCTGGCTTGCGGGAGGATAAATGGAGGCTCAGCTAAGTGCTTTCCCACACTCGCACAGGAAAGCACATTAGGGCTAACACACCAGGTGTCCCATTTCCATGTATCTTGCACTAAATTGCAGTATTAAATCACAGTTCCTTTGCCTTTTAACAACAGTGGTGAATTCTTGTATTCTGTTCCTTATGGCATATTTTTTAGGTATGGCCTGTGCAGGAACAGAATTGATTTAGTTGATTCTGAGTGTCTTACGTAGAGAATGTGTCCTATGTAGAAAATATGTCTTATTTTCCATATAATGTGTAGAGAATAGGTCTTAGCCACAGTCCATTACAGAGGTTGGCAGATGGAGAATATCTGTGGATCCAGTTGGCTAATTTTTTGAGCTTTGGCTTTGGCCTTGCCTCTTCCCTCTGCCAGGATGGGGATTCAGGTGTCTGACCTCAATGGTAGTTTGGTTTGCTTCTGATCTGGTGACTGTACTTCAAAAAGGAGGTGGATTTGCTCCGTGAGAGGATCAGTGATGTCTAATAAATCTGCAGAGAGCAGGTATCTGTAGTTGGCTGCCAGAGTTTATAGATAGTTTGCGGCATCTGTCAGGTAGAGCAAAAATAAGATCTTTAATGTAATGATAAAAGCTCCTTGGGGACAATGCAGCAACTCAGCTAAGCAGAAAAAAAAAAAAGATATTATGTTAAAGTAAATATATAATTATCTACATTTGTTGTAGAAGTGCATTAAAAGTCCTGGATGGCGGGGAAGGGAAGCGGCTGCTCGCCCTGCTCTGCACAGCGTGTGCCTCCTCTCCACACAGGGTGGGAAACGCGTGTCGTGGAAGAGAACACCACATTTGAAATGCTTTTATTATTTGTAGCCAGTTTTCCTACCAAAGTCGAAGGGAGTTCTGTGACTCCATCTCCCAGGCAAAACCCACCCTCACAATTGCGTTTGGAGGGACCTTGTCAGGAGCCGTTCGAAGCCGCGGCTCTTCCTGCTGTTTGGTGCTTGAGCACCCTTTTAAAATGAAAACACGGGGTTTGATTCATCCCTTCTTAAACCACTGTCATGCTGCTGCAAGATGACTTAAACAGTGCTACGGCGCTGCTGCCTTACGTAACCACCCAATGAATCATGCCCTTTTGTATTTTAAGATGGCTTTTAATTTACCTTATTTTTCTTTCTATGAACGACCGTGCCTTTCAGGTGACCACCATATATGCTATGCTTGAGTTTTTTTAGGTTTCATACCCTCTGATTTCCTTGTGTTCTTTCCTTGCCTGCAACAAAAGAGGGAAAAATATTTTAGGGATCTGTTTGTCAGGCATGTAGTCCTAGGGCTATTGCTTTCTCATTAAAGTGACTGTGATGTGACGGAGGAGGCTCACGGTGATACAGAGCAGCAGCTGAGTGAAGTTCATTACAGGGAAGGCGTGTATGTAGGTGAAGAGAATTGGATGTACTGCTTGAATTCTACATAGGCTGAAACACAACCCAAAATGCAGCAAATGTAAAAAAAGAAAACCAACCTGAGAACATCTAGCCATGGATTTTCCGTGAACCATCATGTCAGAGTTTTTAAAATCATTTAACGATCATCAGTGAAATGTGTATTTCTCCTGTAGAACTTTTCAATCCGTGTAATTGTGTGCTTGTTTAGCCTGGATGCATTGTCAGAAACAGTAAAATTAAATATGTGCTGCTCATTGCATCCTTCTGGCCGGTCTCAGGGGCCATGCAACTCGGCTTGTAAAGAGTGTTTTCCATCTTATCTTCTTCTGTGCTCCTGTGATTTGCCAAAGCGTTTGATTTAATGGTGTCATATGCCAAGTAATCTTACGGCTTCTCCCAGCTTAGATAGAGTCCTTGTCTAAGAGTAGTCCTTTGCCCTGACCACGTATGCTAGGGCCCAGTCTGTCCTTCCTGCAGCCTTTCAACTCATTTATTGGAAATTCAGGGCATTCAGCCTCTTGTAGGATGGGTATTGGGAAGAATGCTACATGGCAGAGTTTATGCTTGCTTTGCTAGCTATTCTAGGGTGTTCCATATGTTTGAATTAATAGAGCTGCTGAAATTTCACCATTTCTTGTCCAATGTGCTTGGTACAGAGTTAACACAGGTTTAAGGAGCACTGTGGTATAATACCATGGGCAGAATTTTATATATAATTTACCCTAAGAGAGCATTCAGCTAATGTTGTCCCCTGTATGTAAAATAGATTGTCATATGTAAGTTTGGTACCTGCGCAGAAAGTAAATATTGTATGAAGCATGCACGTCGATTATAGCCAAGAGAAGTGAAATGTGATTAAATTCTCAGAGTGATTCAAAAATTGGTTTTGGTGAGTTGGAGAGAAGAGAAGTTTGTGCATATTTTAATACTGAGCAGTGCAGTGGAGACCTGCTGTAGCTAATGGGAATGGCTGGGGCATTTATAATGAATTACTGGCAAAGAGCATTTTTCCACCTCGGGGAAATAGCACAAACCAAGAGATAGGGGAAATAATCAAAAGCTTCATCTAGTTAAATTTGCATGTCAGTATAAATCATTTTTTACCATGAATGCTCGAGTGCAGGCTATACCTTAATATAGTTCATTCTCTTCGGTGACGGGGTCTCAGATAGAGCTGCAGCACATTTTCTTGCTCTATGCTGGATAAACGTGCAACACACTCATGGTGAGGAGGGCTGCTCTAGTCCTTCTGTGACCCAGCGTCGTGCTGACAGCCCAGATTGTTCCCACCGCCCCGCTGCAACGGTGGGAGAGGGTTGGGATCAGCCCTGGGACAGGAGCATGTTCTAAGGAGGTTGCCAGGCAGTGTAGGACCAGCGCCAACTGATGTGTGTTCTTCTGATGCCTTCACCCATGGACTCTGCTCTAAATTATGCTGGCAGCTAAGCTGGAGGCAAACAGTTGTCCTTCAGTTCAATCTTACAGCCATGTGGCAGCGCAGAGGTGGACAGTGCCTGGTGGGGTGGAAGCCTGGTGGGTCTCCATGCAGCATCACATGCTCTCTGATGGTTTTGGGGTTGGCTGTGACCTGGACCGTGCCTAGCAGTGTAGCTGCAGAACCTGCTGCTCACAAACTTGTCTCCCACTTGCCAAAGGGACCAGCAGCCTGTCGCTGAGCTGGCTGTGGCTGTCGGGCCCCGTTCTGTGGTGTGGGACATCCCTGGGGGTCGGGTCCCCGGGAAGGCAGAGGGGTTTCCTGTAGCAGGTCTTCCTTAATGAGGTATGTGCTGGTCTTTCTTAATGATATGCGCTGTTGCTGAGTGGTGGGGCGGGGAGATGGGTGCAGTTCCATTCAGGTGCTTGTCTCTGTTGGGACCAGTGTGATTCCAGATGTCAGAAGACAGACTGCCTGCTGTCTCCAGCAGAGAAGGGGAAAAGGCATCACCCTCCCAAGGGAGAATTATTACGAGACTCAGCAAGCTGAAAGTCTTGGAGCAGTTTCAATTTCCTATGAGATAAATAATACACATGTGAAGTAGATAAAGGACTAAAAGTGCATCCATTCTCTCTGTAAGTCGTTTGCTAATCAATGCCAAAGTCCTCCAGTGAAAAGACAGAAAGTCTTCATAAGCTCAGATGTTGTTGCTCAGAGCAGAAGGTTGGGACACAGCGAGCTCAGAAATGGGGCTGAAATGGCAATGTAGCTCATAAGGCCCAGTTTTTCAGGCTGTTGGGCTGCTCGCCGGGGTCACAGTGACACAAAAGCAGCCTGATGCCAAAAAAAAAAAATCCACCCTGCCTTGGCAGAATTTGGAGCTGGACCCGAGTTTGATAGTTTGGCACCTGGATCACACACCGCTTGCTTCCAGCATCGCGGCTCGGCCCCGCGCCAGCAAACAAGGAATATTGAGTTCCAGGACTTCCAGGCTACTCACAACTTTCCGCCGTCACGTCGCAAAGGGTGTTTGACAAGCCAGGGTGGTAAGATAAGGACCCAGAGCAGAGCAGACGGCGTGAGTCGCAAAGTGTGAGAGTAAGAGCATTGCCAGGTTCTCGGCGTGTTCAGTTGTGATTGTGTATTCGCATCGCTGAAGGATGGGGTCACGTCTGTTGCTATGATTCGGCAGAGCCAGAGAGGAATGTGCCTCTTTTCTTTCCTAAATATGTTGTGGGTGCTACATGTTGTGACCGTGGCACAGGTGCCTGTTGGGTGATACATGTGCCTGCTCCCTGCAGGACTGGGCTTTTTTTTGCTTATTTGCCGGGAAAATAAGTATATTAGTATTTATGCGGATTTTTGAGTTATTTGGTTTAGTTTTTTCCAGTTATGTATGAAATATCTTCAAGATCAGAAGCAAGATAACTTTCCCAGCTTAACCTGTTTTTGTTCAGAATGCGGCTTAATTAAAAGAAAATACCATTATGAAACCCCAGCTTCTTCCCTGCGCTTGCCTTTCCTTCTAGAAAGCTGTCTGCCTTCCCATCTCCTGCCCGGAAGGGCTTCCCCTCCCTCTCGTGCTGCAGGTTGAGCTAATGAGCAGCTCTTGTCACAGTGACTCAGCAGAGCTTCTGCCTCGTTAGGCTCGCTCCGTAACCTGCCGAGGAGATGGCTCAGCCCCACCGGCGCTCGCAGCCGGCTGCTCGCTGGAAACACCCCTTCGAGGATGAGCATCCAAACAAGGATGCCGGAGCAATTAAAGGCAGGTCTCCAAGGACTCCCCGAAACCAACAGGAGTCGGTTGGGGCTGGAAAACAAACTCGGAACTTGAGTGGAAACTCGCCCAGGATGACACCGAGGCACGAGGATTCATCACGTTCCCTAAATCTGCAGAAAGTGTTTTTCCCCTCAGCTGGGGATGCTGAGGATGCCATGATTTTTATGAGCTCAAATATCGTTCAGGCAAACTCTTGACAGAAAAATGCTGCAAAATACAACGATGTCGTGTTTGCCGTAGAAATGTCCTGAAATCACAGCTGGGGAAGTGTGCTGGGGAAGTACTGAGATAAAATTCCCTTTTTTTTCATACTGTCCCATAGGCATCTGCAGTTAGCCAGTGACAGCCCAATGGCTTGAGAAAGATGTGGCCCTCACCAGTCAGTCCTGCATCCCATTGATGGTTTCTTTATGGGTTAGTTTTGAGGAGGCTATTGGTGCTTTGATGAGAAATAGCCAAAAGTGTTAGTTAACATTGGTTAAGGATATGCAAGGAAAAAAATAGTGGTTACGGTGAGAGTATGGGACTGGGGTGAGACTGGGCTGCAGGAAAAGCTGACGGAGGAGATGGAAGTGTACCTGTTCCTCCACCTGTTCTTGCATGTGCCTGTTGCTGCAGGGCAGGACCCGGAGCTCTGGCTGTTGCAGCGATGCCAGGACAAACAAGATTTGGCAGCTCCTGTACTAAATGTAGGTAAAGGGCAGTTTAGTTCCCCAAAATGACTATCCATCAATCCAGGCCGGCATCAGCAACAGCTCTGTAATGTGGGGGTATTTGGAGTGACTTTATTAAACACATTTTTGTGTCTTTTTATCTTCATGTAGCATGCAGTTGCGACAGTGCTAAGAGGAAGCGAATTCAGTTCTGCTTCTACTTGGCAGCCTCGAGAGAAGTGTTTACTGCTTTCTGGCCATTTACATCCTCGCAAACCCACTGAAAGGATCCTTTTCCTGGCAGAACTTTTATTGCAAGTGATGAGGTGCGAAAACTGAGAATCCAGCTCGACTGTAAAAGTTCAAATTGCATTTGCAGTGTTGTCAGTCAAGAGGCATAGAATCATAGAATGGTTTTGGTTGGAAGGGACCTTAAAGATCATCCAGTCCCACCCCCTGCCCTGAGCAGGGACACCTCC
>JAOXJM010000063.1:19809607-19830908 GCA_026413425.1 Tringa solitaria
GAACCCCTCCAGGGATGGGGCAGCCACAGCTTCTCTGGGCAACCACCCTCACAGCAAAGAATTTCTTCCTAATAGCTAATCTAAATCTCCCCTCTTTCAGTTTGAAACTACTACCCATCATTCTATTGCTCCACCCCCTGATAAAGAGTCCCTCCTCAGCTTTTCTGTAGGCATCTTTTGAAACGTCTAAACAAAACTGATGAGGAGTCATTGGGCAAGAAAAAGGAGTTGTTACCCCCACGATTCTGAGTTTTGTGGTTGCTTTTGGGAGCTGCAGCACCACTGAAGGGGGTTTCCAAAGGCTACTCCATTATTTCAGTCACAGGGAGCCTGGATGCCCTCCTCCTGGCATGGCTTCTCAGAGCTGAAACCAGAGACACCTTTATGAGTCCTAGAAAGCAGGATAAACCTGGTGATAACAGAAGCAAGGACAAAGGAAACAGCAGAGTTGTCATATTTAGATTGTGTCCTTGAGGCCTTGGTTTCAGAAACTAACTTTTCCATATAGAAGCTTGAAGGTGGACCTGCAGAATTCCTGGATGGAAAAATCAAAAAGAGTCTGGGAAAGAAAACAAGTCAGCTGAACAAAAATTTTATAAAGGAACTCGCATTTCCAGACTGAACTGCTTTCATTAAACAATCTAGGATTAACAAAGGAATCCAAAATTTAGAATGGGTTAGGGAGTCTTTGGATATAATGCCAATATAATAGCTTTTAGCAGCAGATTGGATGGTTTAAATAATTGAACAGATAAGACCTTTCATATTTTACGTTCTGTGGTTGCTACAGGTGCTAGCACATTGTTTTTCATTTTTGTAATTTTACCCACACAGCACTGAATATTGAGCGGTACGGTTCTTCTAAAATTGAATCC
The DNA here is from genome assembly GCA_026413425.1 of Tringa solitaria. Taxonomy (NCBI): domain Eukaryota; kingdom Metazoa; phylum Chordata; class Aves; order Charadriiformes; family Scolopacidae; genus Tringa; species Tringa solitaria. The sequence continues at coordinate 19,810,483 of JAOXJM010000063.1, forward strand.
AATGGGGAGCTAAGCAAAACAGGCATGATAATTGGTGAAGTACGGTTCTGTTTATTTAAAGCCTCGGGAGGTATCTAAAAATCAGAGCGCTGGGTTCAGAAGCACAGCACAGGAGGCTGTCTGCTTTATGAAGGCTGTCCCCTTTCCTTACTCTGATGACTTCGAATGCACATTAACAAGGGAGACAATTTAGAGCCTCCATCCTCATCCCCAGAGCATTTTCAGATGGTAAAAAATCCTGTTATGAGATACCAGTGTTCTTCTTGAACCCAAGTGATGGTGGGACTCTGTTGGTGGGACCTTGCATTTGAGTTGACTGGGAATGGGCAAACCTCAAAGAACTGGTGAGGGCACGTTTTCTCAAACAACAACTCCAGAACATAATGTTCTACCAAAATGGGTCTAACAAATTGAAAGGTGTGGGCTCTTCCTCATCCTGCCAGTACTCGCAGCCTCCAATTAAACTAGAAGACGTGCTGTATTTTTTAAAATGAGGATATCTCCTGGAGCTGGTTCACAAATTAGAAGCAGAGTTTCATAAACAGGAAGGTTTCGGTTCAGGTTTTAGGCAAAAGTTCACATCAATTCTCTTTCTGTTCTTGTTATTTCACACCAATGTGCTCAGATCTAGAGGAGCATCTGCTGCCAGCTGAGCCATATTGACACTGGCAGAAGGCACAGTAAGCTCAGAGTAAATAAGTGAATGATCTGAAACAGAACAAAAAGCCAAAGAAACTCTAATAAGCGGAATAGACACAGTTCGAAGTGCAGATCTGTTCCCTTCACCTGATGAACTAAGAGTTTAATGGGCTTGATATTGCAAACCCTTTCTCATGTAAGTAATCCTTACTCAAGCAAGCAGTTTCATTGACTGCCTGCCAGAGGAAGAATTAATTTATCTACGATTTTCAGGATCTGGACAAGGCAGCCATTGATTTGCAATATGAAATTTCTGTCCAATTCAAAAATGAACAGAGCTTTAAGGAGGCCAGCGGAGCTTAATGACTAAAATAAGTCCCCTCTTGCCTGGAGGCTGGTCCCAGGGGCTGGAACGGTTATCAGGAATAGGTAGAGCAGAAGACCTCAGTCCTGGATGCCCAGAGGGTTTGTTCAGTGTCACGGGCAAGACTTGAGCTCTTGGCTTGCAGCTTCTTCTGGAGCTGAATGACCATTTGGAGCCATGCAGTAGCTGGACTGCTAATGCTTTCCTACGAAATAGTTCAGCAAGTGCAGAACCAGGTGGTGTGCTCTTCAGAAAAAAAAAAAAAAATCCCTCTTTTGGAGCGTCTTGCACTTTTGGACGTTTGCTTTTAGGACTTCCAGTGTTCCATATGGAAATCTCTAGTTCTCCAGGTGCGGGGGAAGGCGAGCAGCAGGCTCTTTCTGCAGCACCAGGAACGTTGTGCTGAGGCTCACCAGTCTGCACGGTGAACCCTCTTCTGACGCCTGGTGTCACGGAGGAGCAAGGCTGACTACGTCTGTGTTATCACCATTGGGCGTCGTGAAGCCAGAGCCAACTTCACTCACCTATTTTTGAAAAATCTTGACTTTAATTTATGCTTTAGCTGCCTCTGTGTGAAACAAAGCTTTAATATGTCTTCCAGACTGAGAGACTGGGAGCTTGCTCCATGGGCAGTAGAATTCGGCACAGACTTCCCCAGGCATTTTCTTGGGGAAATTATTGCAGCTGCGGTAGAAAAGACCTGAAAGAGCTTTATGCAAATTGTTGATTTCTACCACATTAGTTAATTGTTTCTCAAATTTGCATTTCTAATCAGCGAGATGCCAAAAAGCACCTGTACTCTCTAAGCGTTGCACTAACAGTTTACATTTCCTTTAATTATGCTTGTAGGAACAATACCAGAATGGCAAGCATTTATTTTAACTTTAATTGTAAAAGTTATTTTACAATTAAACTATAAATAATATTTTTTTTCACGAAATTCTGTCCAGCAGCAGTGGCAGGGAGAGGGTATTCCCTGCTCATCAACCAATAGCCGTTGCCCTGATGATGCATCTTCCAGAATGACATTGATTTGATGAGTTTGTGCACCATCTCTATCATCGAGCCCAGGCAGTACTATGTTTAGAGGCCACACAGTAATTTCCCCATGGTGAATCCCTAAAGATCTTGAAATTTTCAGCTGAGAAGGAGGCAGTCTTGATCTGAAAATGGCTTGGGAATATCTGTACTGAGGAAACCAACCTCCTTTTGTGCTGTTAACTGAGAAGATGAGTACAATCACCCTGGCTTGGCCGTGAATCATCTGATGAAGCTTCATTTACTACCCGACAGCAAACCCTCTGCACTTGCAGCCCTTCATTTTATTATCACAGGAATGACAGTAAAAGAAGACAAGTGATTTCTTTTTTCCTCTCTCATTTAATACCAGGCTTTCTGTTGTTGAGCTGTTTTGTTTCCCTCTGGCTCTGACAGTCTTCTAAACAACCGTTGCCTCTCTTACAAAACAATTGGAGTTAATGTGGGTAATTGTCATAGTTATGGCCTTTACTTTCTGATATAACAATTATCTAATCTGTACTTTTTTACTGAGTCAAGCAATGTTGGTAAAATTAAGTTGTCATTAGACTGATGTCTCTGGAGACCATTTGCTACAGTAAGGCCAAATCCAAACATCTCTACTCTTTTTCAAAACAAATGTAAATGTTGAGTAACCAAAAATGGAAAGTTTCCTGTGTCTTGGGCCTGCTCAGGTTTTACCATCCACATACGCACTTTGTTGTGTCAGCTGCAGCAAGGTCACACACGTTACAAAGAGAAGAGTTTGGTCCGTTGACTGCTGTTTTGGCATCTTTAAAGCTGTGTCGGTAGAGAGTCTTGTGAGGTTTTACAGGTCCTATAGTTCTTAAACCCAAATCAAAGTACTTCAAGCTGGAGGTAGAATTTTCCATTTCTGCAGGACAGCAATAAATACAGGGGATAAGTAAACAGCCCAAGTTACTCTTATAAGTAGAAAGTTCTGTGAGTTTATACTGGTTACTTCAAAAATGGATAAATTCCTGTAAAGTGGGTTCACAAAGCTACAGAAAATTTCATTTCTCTCTAATCTTCAAGGTTCTGAAAACCTGATAAAATTTTATTTCCTTGGAAAAGGTCTTCTGTAATAATATTTTTGCATCACTACCAACCTGATATCATTTAGTTTCTTAATAGAATGATAAGGAACATATCTGTTATACAGAAGATATGACATATAAATCCATATATAGAGAATAAATAGAGATGAACAACACCCAAAACTTTAGGGTGGGTTGTGGAGCTCTGTGTAGTTATAAACTGGAACCTGGAATAAAATTTCAGCTGAGATTTGGGGCAGGGAAGCTCCCAACAAACAAACAATAGAAATAGGGATGTGCCAGAAGTCAGGGCTTTTCTCCAAGTGCCAGTCTCTCCAAATGTAAAATTTTTTGGCTCAGGCTCAACCTGGTTTTAAGACAGCTTACTTGGTTGTGGTTTTGTTTTTTTTTCCTTTTCCAAGAAAAGGAAAGTTTTATCTTCGTGGCATGAATTTAATTTCAATTCAAGATTTATTTGGTCTTCTTGACTCTTTTGATACTTTCTACTGATGCGGAGATACTAGTCTGTTGCTCGCATTGGTGTATGAGATTTAGAAGGAGGCAATTTTTCCCCTAAGGCTATCTACACCATCTCTGAAAGACTGGGTGTGAATAATGCTTTGCTATGGCTAGTTAGAAGTGGAGTGTTCTGCTTGAAAAGTTACATGAATGCAGGTCAGTCATCACCTGATAATACCAGTAACTTCTTGAAAGCTTCTCCCAGTCTATCACATAGAAGCTACCATGCCCATTCAGTAGATGTTTTTATGACAAAGCTAGTATTATGGTCAGGCTGTATTTTTTTGAGTTAATTGGGATAATAAGAGTAGACAGTTGTATTTCTGCTTAGAAAACCCAAGGTTTTTGTGATTTACAGTCACAGGGATCATTCCCGCCCACATCCAGACTCCATCAACCTCATTCCAAGGCTACAACCTTGCCTGCCAAGTCCCACCAAGGGTTTGTTTTTATGGTCAAGTGATAAATGATAGGGGATTGCAGCTGGAATAGTGATGGTCGAACACTCAGCAGCCGCTGCAGCCCTTTTCTGATACCAGCAGCTCTGGGCAGCCCCCCTGATTAGAGCTGTGTCCTTGGTCACTGCTTCAGAGTGTGCTGCTGGTGCAGGAAGGGTTGCACTGGGATGTGCAAACAGCAAACTGGAACCATCCCGAGGGAGTGTGTGGAGTGGTACATTTCACACTCTCCCGGTGCCCACCTCTCCAAGCATTTATTTCGCATGCTGTGTTTTCTCTCACTATTCATGTCACTTAGGATGTGTGTTATCAGTACCTGGCATTGTGTGACACCGTATATTGCAGCACGCACAGGGCAAAGAGCACTGCGCCCAGCGGCCGTTCAGCTCGAAGAAGCTCATTTCATTTCTCAGTGTGACTGAGAAGCCACCATCCATTCAGATATTGGGTACCTCCTCTCAAGCATGAGGGCACTGCCCCTTGCAAAGTCTTTGGCTGCTCTTGCAGAGCCTCCTGTTGAGTTTCCCTGATGTTGAGTGCCATGTTGTGCAGGATGCTGTGTCGGCTGGAAACTACATGTTACAAGGTGTGAGCCAGGTTCCTGTAATTCCTGCTGTCTCCTATAATTCCTGCCGGCTCCTAGAAAAGCATTGCTGCAGAGGAGGTGAGGTGGGATATAACCTCTGAGTCCTGGTGGCCTGATCTCTTCTCCCAGGGGCTCCCGATGATGGCTAGTCCAGTTTCTTCAGTCTCTTCTCCAAACTGATGAAATAGCTGGTTTACATCATGCCTAATGTGCAAACAGCTCAGAAATTGGCTTGCAACAAAATCTGACATCTCAACAGCTTGGGCATTATTGAAAAAGGAGGTGGGGAAAGATCTGAGATTAGATTGGGAGCTGAACGCTGCAACCTTTTCTCTGCTGAGCCAAAGCAAGCCCCAAATGTCCGTGAGCCAAGTCTGTTCTCATGCACGTAAACCCACATAGGTCTTGTAGGAGAGAGGGAGAGAGAAGAACTGGTTAAAAATAGCTGAACTCTTCGTGTTCGGTGTGGCTGCATCCTGTGGAAAGGATAAGAGCAGTAGTAATACTTTCATGTCTCCTGCTTTTTAAATCTCTGAACATGAATCACCGAGACCGCAGCGCGCAGAAGGATGAAATGCTAGTGCTTGGCCAAGCTACGGCCTGGCAGTGTCAAAGCCAGTGCTAACTCCAGTGAGGTCAGGTTTTCACACTAATATTTCCATTTGCAGGGCTGTGTTTGTAAGCATTTGGAAAGAGATGAGGCATGCTCTTCTCCACCAGCTCCTTCCCTCTACTCCTTGATCTCCTTTTCTTTTTGTGAGTCTCCCTGAGCACGTGCTAGGGAAGCAACCGCTCAAAAATCCCACTACTCTTCAAGCTGACCTCTTGCTGGATGATATTATGATCCTTTTGTCCTTAGCAAGCTCCTGGTAGCCCACTTAGCAAACACCTTGACACGCAAACGTGCGGTCAGTTGAAAGCACAATGATTTAAACCTGGAAAAAAGAAAATAGCTTTTTAGGGCCCAGTAATCAATGCACAGTGGAGCTGTTATCACCATGGGGTGGAACAAGAAACCTTTCCCAAGATCTTGGCTATTCTGTAGTGATTTTTCTTCCCTGCTACAGTGGATGAAAGCAAAGGAAGGGGCTAAGTCCAGCCCTCTGCCCCCTTCTGTGTACCAGGCGCAGTCAGAAAGACTGGTCGAGATCAGGCACGTAGGGATGAGGGAGGACTGGAGATCCACATCCAGTGCAAAGAGGACGGGTATTAGGTGAAAACCTAGAGGTATTTTTGTGCCTTATTAAAACTGTTCTCACTTGGTTTGAGTATTAAAGCTTCTCTCCTACTTCAACTGACTCTTCTCCAAATTCTGTGTAATAATTCTGGGAAGATTTGACTGGCAGCAAGCACTGGATATTTACATTTCAGAAGTCACTGCTTTTATTTTATCAGTGGGCTTGGTGTCCCCAGGTGTCCTCAAGGACATCTGGTGGGATGTAAATTTAGATTCACCTGTTTGTGTACTTTTCTCCTCTTAAATAAGGCAATTTTCCTATGAAGTGCTCCATAAGAAAAATGTTTGAGACACTATCTGGCCAGTACAACATTTCAGTTGTAATGAATCCTGTTACAAGCAGATGATGTATTATGATTTTTTTACAGCAGCACAACAGTGAAGTGTATTTTGTAGGGCCTTGGAGAGTGCATGTATTTAATAATCAGTATAGAAAGAAATTGCAGATGGTTTAGAAACCGTGGTGACTCAAAAGTTGTGGTTTTATTTAAACACAAATAATTGCCAGATAAAAAACTTTCACATCTTCTTTTCATCTTTTATTTTCTTCTATTTTCCCTGAAAGTTAATATACCTACTGCAACATGGCACCAGACTGCTGAAAAGCAAATAAGGTGTTTGGGATAATTTTATTTAAATTTATTTATTTACAAAATATATCAGAGAGAAGTGCATTGGAACAACGTTGCCCTGTTTCCTTAAATGTATACACTGTGTTTGTGCGTCTGCTTGGTTGTCTGATGATGTATCTGACTCTTCTCCTAATAACATTAAAATCCATTAGCTAGTTCTGACAAAATATAACCGACTGGGTGCAGTTTGCAGAGGTACTAAATTCCTGTAATTTTCATGGAATAAGGCAGTTGGGTAAGGAAGAGAGTGCTGACCTGCTCATGGCCAGAAGGAAAGGAACGTTGCAGCATGGCTCAACTCTCACCAAACCCAGGGGAAGGCACTGGGGAAGCAAGGGGGGGAACCATCAACGCTTGGGCTTTACTAGACACTAGAGAATCCAAATGCTTGGGAAACCCTGGGAAAGGAGGCTCCCTTCAAGTGACTGCTTAGTAAACTGCCTCTTTTTAAGGCCCAGCCCTGGAATTTTTAGGGCTATGGGAAATCTCTGGTGTATCGGATGCCGCTGAGGTTATAACCAAGAGCAGTGTCCGTGGCACAGCCATGGGGTTGCAGTTCCTGGTGGGAAGAAGGGTCAGAGTCAGAGAAGTCTCACTGAAATATTGGGTTTGTCCAGAGGCCAGGAGTGCAGTCGATCAGTGTTCTTGGCTACCTTACCTACTGTACAACAGTATTTAACAAGCAATCTGTATCCAGCAAGCTGATGTATGTGGAAGTTGTTCACTCCTTTGGCTGCCAGAGCTCTACTTATGCGTATTGCTGCTCCTAATGGGTAAAGGTGGTAAAAAATCAGGGTTCGAGCAATGTCTGTCATCAAAGTGTGTAGGAACATGTTAGTAATATTCACCATTATGCAAAGGCTAAATGCCAGTCATAACTAAAGATTTGGTGTAAGAGAGGTGAGGATTTTAATCATAAAAGCATTCCTGGGTAAGTTATGTGCTTTTAGATAGGAATCTGTGGCCCTGGTCCTACAAGCAGAGGGCTGATAAGACAGCATCTACCTGCAGCATTTCTATTCCAGGATTGGAAACTGGGAAAACACATATTTGTGTGTGTGCATGTGTGTATTTTAAATGCTTAGCTTTTCCTTTAAACCTAGCAGATCAATCAAAGTACCATAGCTCTTTGTAAAAGGAAAGATATTCTCATTAATTTTCATCCCCCACATGTAGCTTATTGCATTATACAGAAAAATCTTATCTGAGAAATCCTTTCATAATGCAATATGGTGCAGAATAAAAAATGGAACCATTTACCCCATGTATCTTTTGTCTTTCAGAGACTTGGACGGTACCATTAGTCTGGTGGTTATAGCAAGTGTTTCTTTGCACTTATGCAATTCAGTGAGGGGTAGAAACACAATTTGTTGAGCACTGCCTTTGGGTGCTGGGGTGGGGGGGTTTGCTCTAAAAATCCTCCAACTGAGATTTGGTATATTCTTCTGCCCTTTCCACCATCCTTATTGGAAAATGCCCGCAAGCTTAGATGCTCAGTAGCATGTATGGTTGGTTAAATAAATGCAACTATCAAATAGGTTCCATTTAAATGTTGGGGGTGTCTATTAAAGGCATGTTCCACCTTCAGTCCTTGGTGCTTTACCTCTGCCCCACTGCTCTTTTCCATTTATATCCCAGCATGTAAGTGTTTTAGCAGCTCAGGGAGCCTCAGCTATCACAGAGCATCGTGGCAGCATGATGGTGCTGGTGCCTGGCATCCGAGCTGCCCCAGGGGCATTAGCAGATGTTCTGCTGAGCCAGTGGGCAGACATCCCTTGCCTCTGACCAGGTGACATGTCCATGCCACCACCAGGCAGCAGAGCTTGTGCTGAAATGCAGTCTGGGGGTGACTGAGGTGTGTTTCCCATCAGATGGGGTAAGTTTTCATCCTTCTTGGATGCAAGCGAGCATAAGGAATGTATTTGCTTGAAGAGCAGCAGTGCATATTTCCAAGAATTTTGCATCATGAAAGGCTGGTGCATGCACTGAGTGTCCAAGACGTGTGTGTCCTTGTTCCTGGGCATGTATTTAGTAGATCAAACACGGCTCTCCCAGGTGTCTGGGTAGCTCTTTGGGAATCCTTTCCCACCCCAGGGACCTCAAGGCAGAGCCCAGGGAGCTTCCTTTACCATGAACCCCCAGACAGCCCCAGTCCCCCCTCAGATGCTTTTTAAGCCAGTGCTCTTCTGGGCTGGGCATCAGTAATTCTTCACACAGCTTTTATATGTGTAAGAAACTAAAAAAATCCATCTGCAGTTCATTACTGTCATTGACCAGTCAGCAACACCAACGTGTCTGTCTGCTGACAGTGCCCTTCCCCGGGATGATAAAACACCATCTAACTCAAGGTAGGGCAGGGTTTATTAACAGAAATAATTATTGATGAAAAAGAAAAGATTAGTTGAGAGAGAATTCTAACCTGCGCAGCCTCATCTATCTTTTAGTCTCTTTTTCCTTGATATTTTCTGCTCCAGGAGTAAAAACTTTAATGTAAGCCCTACATTTTTGCACACATGCATATTCAGGGTTGTAAATGAAAGGAGAGTGACAGTTTTGCATTTAGTAACTTCACACCCACACACCTCTTTTCTTTCTAATGCTGACACTTCAGCCTTTGAAACGGCTCCCAGGAGCAGTCCTTGGATGCAGAGGAGTGAGATCTAAAGAGGGAACCTGGATCTGCTACTGTTTGCACATGGCACCTGGCAAGGGCTTTGAAGAAGGGCACTTTCCTAGATGAGTAGCTCAGGAATTGTTTCTCATTAACTCGGGAGAAAGCCCATAGCCAGTTTAAAGATGAGACTGAGCATGTGAAGTTGTCCAAGGGCTTGTTAAGGCTGGGGAGAGCAGCTAAAATCCTGCACCAGCACTGTTAAAGGGGAGCTGGGCTCTCCTCCTGCCCACGGGCCAGGGCAGTGGCTTTGGTGGGACTCCAGGCAGGTTTTCAGATTCACAAGGGCTCCTGCTGGATTTTGCCTACCAGTTTCCATGGGCATGAGGTGGATCTGTGGGTACAGGCTGCCTGCATCACGCTGCATCCTCAGCAGCGGGGCAGAAGGCTGATGTGGCTGCTGGTTATCTCCAACGCCTTCCCTGGTGTGATCCTCACCTTGCAAGGGGAGCACAGGGTGAGTTCCCTCCAGGCTGCCTCTGCCCGGTTGGTGCCAGAGACTGTGCTTGATTTTCCCTAACTTCAGTGGCTCCTTCTTCTCCTTTTATTGCATCTTTACTATAAACAGCTTGTTAATTTTTACTACGACTGATTTCTCATTTCCTTTCTTCATGTCGCTTTCCCCTCTTTTCATGCCCACTTGTCTCAATATCTTATTAATTATATTTCTCCCTTTTTTTACCCCCCAGAATTTATTACATCCCTCCCTTTGCCAGCAGAGAGGACAGATTTCCTTCCCATCGCCCCCTCCCTCCTGTTCCCAGAATTGTCGCAGGCCCGGTTCAAAGCTTGATGGAGCCAAATGCAAGTGTGTGGCTATAAATATAACAAAATGCGTTTCACATCTTGTAACAAAAGGAGAGGTTTGAAAACCTGTTTCCTCTCCCGCTTGCTTCGGAGGACACCCTGGCATGGAAGGTTTTGTCTTTTCTTTTCCGAACACTCTGCTCATTTATTACAAAGAAAGTCGTTTTCGATTTCAAGTGGGGGTGGCATGCATAGATATTCAACTCATATATATATATATAGGGTAATTTAAAATTACCATAGCTAGGATGCCTGTGTGGTGTAAGCCCTAATGGTCCTTAGTCGTTCACAGCAGAGCACACAGTTTCATAAGCTCTGTTTAAATTAGCATCAGGGTGTGTTTGCCTCTGGGAAATAACAGCCCGTTTCTCCCAGGTAAAAGGATGTGCTTGAATTGCCTTTGCAAAGCCTTTGGATGAGCTGCTTAGGAATGTGCTCATCTCCGTGAAAAAGAAGCTGTATCATTTAAGGACCGTCATTTTTATTCGAAAGTCAGCTTGTTAAATAAAAAAAAAAAAAGTGAAAATGAGCAAAAATGTGCTGCTTGCTAGCAAAGGTGTAGGAGCTTTCGAAGTCTGAAAGTCTGACCCATGGCTTGGGCATTATTAGGTTTGTTATTTTCTTCAAGGGACTAAAAAAAAAAAGAGCCATGGAAAAATCCACTGATAAAAATAAGGCTGGAAACTGAGCAGTGAATTACCAAAGGGGAAAGCCAGTCAGAGAGAGGGGAGAGAGAGAAGGAATTAATAAAGCAGCAGAAACAGGGAAAGAAAGAAAGCAGAATAATATAAAATATGATATAGGCACTTATATTATAGATCAGACAGCTATCCATCACATCAGAGAATGGAATATTCTTGGGCAAAGTATTAATTTTGGGTTTTTTCCATGTAGAAAGTAACTCAGGGAAAAATGTGTGTTTGAAGAGAATTAATTAGGGGTGGGGAAAGTCTATGTACTGGAAGTTGAACCCTTTGACACGTGGAGTCATGCATGGATGAGCCAGGTGAATGCAGACATCAGTAATGAGCATTAAATAGGGCCATGTTCCCTCACTGCTTTCTTCAGGGGTTTAAAACATTCAGTAATTTCCCTCAGAGGAAATAAATTCTTTCCAGAACATGTATATTTTCTCCTTGTGCACGTGTGTATATTTTTCCTCTCTGGTCTGCAATGCAATTTGGCACAGGAAATTTTAATCCATTTTTTATACCAGTCTGTGGCAGCAGGACCAATTGCATTGTTTTCTCCCACCAAAGAAACTTGCAAATCCTTTATCTGACTTTTCAGCGGCGAATGCATTTGTTTACCTGAAAATGAGAGTTCTCCTTTTCAGTGCAAAGCCTCTAAGATTGGAGTTCAGTGGCAGAATTGCTGAAAAGAGGCATTTGCAAGATTCTTTGCAGCTCTGCGGGAGAGCCAGAGAGGGAAGTGTTTGAACTCTCAGCGGGGTTTTATTACTCGCTCTCTCACAGCTGGGTCCCCAGGGCAGCATCGCTCTGGGATGCCGGTGGGGATGGCGAGGACATTGCACCAGGCGCCCACCGCCGTGTTTCCCCTGCCTTGGAGTCAAACCACGGCCCTTCGACACGGGCACTTGGTACTTATTTATGTGCAAAATCATTTAAGCCCTCCCTTGTGATTAACACCCCTCGCTCATGTGTCTGAGCGAGGGCCTGCAGGTTAAACGAGAGGGGCTGGGAAGGGCTCACCTTGAGCGGCAAGTGGCAGCGACCAGGCAGCAGCGGCTTCGTCTGCGCACAAGCATCGTGCGTGCAGGCATCGTCTCGTGTGTGTGTGTGAGCACCTCGTGTGTGCGGAGATCATCGTGTGTTTGTTCACAGGCATCTCGTGTGCGCAGGTATCGCTCGTGAGCAGGCATCATCTCGTGTGCACAGGCATCGTCTGGTGGGTATTGGTGTCACCTCATGTGTGCGTGCATCTCTTGCACAAGCATCTCATGTGTGCAGGCATCATCTCGTGTTGGCATCACCTCATGTGCACAGGCATCTTGTGCACAGGCATCATCTCATGTTCACAGACATCTTGTGCACAGACACCATCTCACGTACACACATATCATCTCGTGTGCACAGGCATCATCTCATGCACCTGGGCATCTTGTGTGCACAGGCATCTCGTGTGCAAGCATCATCTGGTAGGCACAGACATCTGGTGTGTGCTGGCGTCATCACATGTGTGCAGGCATCATCTGGTGGGTGCAGGTGTCATCTCTTGTGTGCAGGCATCATCTCATGTGCATGGGCATCTTGTGTGCACAGGCATCTAGTGTGTGCAGGCATCACCTCTTGCGTGTGGGCATCTCGTGTGCATGGGCATCTTGTGTGCAGGCATCATCTGGTGGGCACGGGCATCTCGTGTGCACAAGCATCATCGCATGTGTGCAGGCTTCTCATGTGCACAGGCATCACCTCTTGCGTGTGGGCATCTCCTATGCATAGGCATCTTGTGTGCAGGCATCATCTCGCGTGTGCAAGCATCTCTTGTGCACAATCACCTCATGTGCACGGGCACCATCTCACCTGCACAGGTGTCATCTCATGTGCACAGGCGTCTCCTCTCCACAGGCAACTCCTGTGCCCACTCAACGTGCGCGGTCCTTCCAACAGGCTGAGGACAGCTCTCACCATCACAAGCAACAGCCCGATGAACGTGAATCTTGGAGCCTCCAAAAGGCAGAAATTACTCTTTAACGGCCCCTTTGTGCTAGAAAACCACCAGCAGGGGGGCTGAGCACTCTGGGAATAGCTCAGGCTCTAAGATCGTAGCAGCTATCACTGAACACACTGATGACAGATGATTTTCAATATAGTTCATCCTCCTTGATTATTTTTTTTTCCTAGCTAAACAAAGGTGTTCCTTAAAGTTTCAAAGCTCACTTTGACTGTAGAAGTAACGGCAGATATTTTGGGGGTGGCCTTATGCGGGGAAATGCACACTTTTCAGATTTTCCTCAACTTGAAGATGATTTGAAGGTACATGTTGAAATTTTCCAGAAATTTTTACACAGAGCTTGACACCAAGGAGAAAAGTATCAGCATAAGTGGAAAACATTTAAGATTGTCAAAGTGGTGTGAAATATGAGAGTAGAAGGTTAGTAGAGAGGCTGTTTCCTCCAGCCTAAATTAGGTACGCAATCAAGCCTTCTCCTTGAACCAAGTTGCACTTGATGGTGAGGATCCATTTATAACTGGCTTACAAAGGGTTAGTCCATGATAGTTGAAGATCAGAACTTTTCCAGTAATCTGTAGCCTGTGAAAAAAAAAGAGTTTTAAAAGCTTCAGGAAAATTGCTCTTATTTTTACCAGGCAGGAAGGGGCGACCACAGAACCAGGTGGAGTGATGCTGCTGTCACCTCCTGTTGCCCAAGATCCAGTTCTCCTTGGCGAAATCTTGCAGGGAAGGCAGGCACTGTGTCTCCAAGCCTGACTTCCAGAGCTCCATACACCCAGGCCCTCTGGCCCCACCAAGGGGAAGACACAATGCAAGTAGGCAAAAGCAGAGAAGCCCCAGGGCTTGTCTACGTGGGACCCATCAGACATTTAGGTTGTCCGAGGTGACATCCCTCCTTGGCATGGCCACACGAACGATGATCCAGCAGCTTGTAGAAGTGATGCCACTTTTCAGAGCCCAAAGTGCTGTCTGACCTATGGTCTGACCTATCGAGCTGTGGGAGTCTAGCCTTAAATCAAGGAAGACAAAGATGTAGCTAGATTCAATACAAATCTGTAAGTGCTTTTTGTTCTGTCTGATTGTTTTTATGAGGCTTTAAAATACTTTTCATCTCCCGACTAGAATTACTTTTCCATATCAACTGATGAGTTTACCTGAATCTGTGTTTTTGTACTCAGAGATGGATTCTCTGAGTCACCGTTGCCCAGGACTGGAGTTGTCCAAGCTCTGTCCTTATCTCCCTTTCAGGAAACGGCGTGGAACCTGCAACATCTTCTCAGAGACTTGCTTTTGTGAAAGCAGTGGTTGCTTCTGTGCCTTCTCAAAAGCGGGGTCCAGGCACCAGGGTTAAGCAAAAACATTGCCTTGGCATTTCTCAGCTGGATGTGAGGGCTCAGAGAAACCCAGCGCTTGTTCCAGTCCTATACACATTCTTGTTACATCAGCAGTGCATATTTTGGTGGAGGTCAAATCAGCTCAGCAACAGTTGAAGGAGGTGGTAATTTAATAATGGTGATTTGCTCGTTCAAATAAGGCAACATGTTTTTTTTTTCTCTGTAAGTTCTGTCTCATCCTTGCTTGTGACTTTTTGTTCTGCTGCTCATTGTGCCCATTTGCTCCGTAGTAACAGTCACCCTGGAGCTGGATTCCCATTCCCGTACAAACTTTTACCCAAGCTTTACATTCATTATAACCATTTCCAAGAAGGAAGAAATTACATTTCTATTGTGGGGAAGCACATGTGGTGGTGGTTGAACCAGCACAAGGACCATCTTCATGGCTTGGGGGTTCCCGGAGTGTTGACTCAGATCTATTCGAGGTCTCACTTGCCATGAGAACTGATTTTGGCATGAGATGTTTCTTCCTCTGCATATAGTTTGCACTTATCAGTAACCCCACCTATTTGAGGCTGAAGACCAAAAGGTAGCTGGAGGAAGGTCTTATATCATGACCACACAATGTGGGGGTGACCAGGGCTGCCCGCTGATTTAATCTCTCTGTGCTGAGATGTGGTGTCACAGGAAGGGTGCCATGGGCAGGGTCTACCAAGGGTTGGCTGTAGGAAGAAGGGTGATTTTGCTCGTTTCAGCTGCAGTCTGTAAACGAGGTATTTGTAGGCCCTGCTTGAGATGACCCTCACGAAGGCAAAGAGCACTTGAAGTCTGTCTCACGGGCACGGTGCTCGCTGGCTCCTGGGGAGCAGCAGTTGGGGTGAGGGACCAACTTCCTTCCCTTTTCCAGAATTTCACAGGCAGGATTTTAAATTGCTGATGGCTGATTCATTGTGCTTGTACTCAGAAAGCCACCTGGATGGTAGCGCTTCTCCTCCAATCTCATTTCAGTTGTTCTACCGAGTGAACGCCTGTCGGTCTGCGGTATATCTGCATATTGATAATGCCCTGCTGATCTCACAGGGTAATAAAGGAACAGTTAACACGAGGCCAGAACAAAATGGTCTTTCCAAATCTCAGTTTGGACCAAATGATCGTAGTCCTAAATAACTGGAGAATACATTAAGCACCGAATTTGGTCTGGCCTTGTGCTGGGCCTGGGGGAGCTGAACAGTTTATGTAGGGAAGGCAGAAAAAGGAAGATTTCAGCCCTGTTTAGCAGCATGGGACAGGATGGAGAAGGCTGAGATGATGCTGCGGTTGGTGATGGATGGCACACAACAGGGCATCCCGAGGGTGCTGGTTTCCCCTGTCTTCTGCTTTCGCAGAGCAACCTTGGAGACGGTGTGGTCCACTTAGCACTAAATCATTCTTTATTAAAAACAACATATGCTTACCGGGCATTTCATTTTCTGTCTCGCTGCTTCCGAATGCATTGTTGTGGTTACAGTAACCAGTCCTGCACTTTTCTGAACCATTAGCTGGTAAAAGCATTTTCTTTTTGTGTCAAGAAGTGATAAGGGCTAAGTTACAACCTCCCTGGAAGTGTTTTCCTGTGGGAAACAAGTCTCCTGCCTATCAGACAATACACCCGCTCTTCCAGGTCAGTCCTTTTATATGTAATTCTGCAAATCTGTCCTTTTTTTTCCCTGATAATAATCAGAAATGGCTCCATTTCTGTATGCTGAGCCTCTGGACGCATCTTGCAACCTTCTGGTGGTGCGCTGTGGCTGGGATTAAGAGAAGACATAGCCAGGACGGAGCTCATCTGGGAAACCACTGTATGAGTTAAGATTTTGCTTTTTCTTACCAAGATTGCGTTTTGCAATGAAAAAGTTAATCAAGCCCTGGAGATTTTCCTTACAATTGAGTTACAGTAGTTATTGCAAATCTCCCACTTTACTATAAAAAGAACCGCTCCATTCTTAATTGGGAAATGTGCTCTAAGTGCATAAGGGGCAGCATTTCAAACTTGCTGGGATCTGAATAGCATCAGTGGAAATCATTAAATAAAACAGATGTTTTCCATCTGACAGTCAATCCAAGGATAGCGGTTGGACCCTTTAATGGAACTTAATGAGACACTTAGCAGTCCATTTCCTACTGCTCCTGGCTCTTACTTCCAGCATCATCCCGCGCAGCATCTTGCAGGCGTAGCTGTGAAGGTCACTCAGCTTGTCTGGGCATGGCAGGGGTTTGAGCCCGATGCCTGCACGCCCGAGCATTCCCACACTGTGTTAAAAGGGTCTTCCTCCTCGCAATACAGTGTTTCTGACCTGCAACAGTGTTTTCTTTGCAAAAGTCCTTGAAATATTTGGAAAGCCGGTGCTGTCAGTGCAGCAGAGCGGCATCCCTCGCTGTCAGTGAAAGGAAACCATTAGCAATCAGGTTTCCAGCACCAGTTCCTGGGGTGGAACTGCCAGAAGCAGCCTTGGGGTTCATCCCCCACCAGTGCAGAAGGTGGAAATGGCAGGAGCAGCCTTGGGGTTCATCCCCCACCAGCGCAGAAGGTGGAAATGCCAGGAACAGCCTAGGGGATCATCCCACACCAGTGCAGAGGATGCAGAGGCAGATGGCAAAACCGTCTGGGGAAGCAGCACTGGGAGCATTCCCCACATGGGAGAAGGGTGCCAGGTTATTTGGGTTAGGGGGAGGAGTCACTAACATCAATAGTGGGGCTGAAAATGAGTCAAGCAGAGGGAGGAAGGGATTTCTCAGCTTCCCCACAGGTGCAGTTGCACATTAAGTAGAAAGGCAGTGAAACAAAAAGGAAAATTTTGTGCAGACCCTTGGCAAAGATGCCTGTTCTTGAGTTCATCATAGCTCTGAGGTCACTGAAAACATGGCTACTTTGCCTTCCCGGTCATAAAAATAAAAAGGATTTTTATTTTTTTTTTCCCTACAGAAGGCCAAGTAGTAAATCAGACGGAACCAAGAGTTACTGCAGTTCACTGTTAGCCAGGAAGGAACAGCTGAGACTAATCAGCTTTCATTTAAAAGTATAGCATTCCCACTAAGCTCTTGTTGCTGCTGGTTTTATGTTCTTATTCTTATTAATCACTGCTATTATGAATTTAAATGGGTGACAGCTTTAGGAAGATACTTGGGGAAGCAGGATCAGGAATCCTCTGAATGAGGTGCTGTGTAAAGACATCTATAAAACAGGACTGTTCATCCATAAGGATAATCGAAGACGTCAGGAATATAGGGTTCAGGAGAGAAAGACTGGGAGAAAGATGACTGGGTTCAGAAGAAAAGCTGGAAGTTTTGATTTCTCAAATTCCTGAGGGAAGATTATGAAAATATTATGGCTAAAAACATCCCAAGATTACAATTTCAGTTTTCATGTTGTATGATAGCCTAAATGAAGCATTTTCAGAATAGGAAGAGACAATTTCTGATATTTTGTTTTGTGAAAAGATCCAAGATTCTGGGGTTTTTTCATGTTCTTTTGAAATGACAACAGATTTTCTAGTCCCGTTGTTTCCTATAGGACTGAATTTGTTTATGTTGGCTCTAATATACCTTATAATTTGATAGGGACGCAGCAAAAATAAACAAATGACTGTTTGAGGAGCATTTGGGCTTCAGAGGGAGCTGTAAAGGGGTTTGCAGTTCGGGGTGCAGCTGGGGCCATGTGTGCTGTGCCCCCACTGGGGATGGCATGGCAGGAGGAAAGCCACATGCCCAGTGGGTGCAGCATATTGGAGAGAGCAGGACTTGGATAAAGGTGATCAGAGCTTTTATTTGGGCTGTATGACAGGAGATTTGGACAAATTATGTTTCCCAAGATCTATATTTGATAGTGTTTTCAATAACAACAGCTATCTTTGGTCATCTTCGGTAGATGGACTGGATTTCTTGGGGAATAATAATACTGTGCTTTTTCTCACAGCAAGCACTATAGATGAAGATGTGTCGTTGCGTAACATTTGTGTGATTGAAAGTTGATAATTTGCTCTTAAAATAAGTAATTAACAAATTATTGGCCAGCGGAAGCCCATATGGAAAACCCTGAAGGTACTAGAATGAGAGACTGTCCTGCACACTGAAGTAACTCACATTATAAATATAACAAAGATAATCTAGCTTATTTGAAAAGGAATTGATTAAATTACTGAGATAGATAGAAATATGTATTTTGTACAACTGCTCTATTGATTCCATGTTCAGCCCATTAGGGACGATGGTAAGGAGTATGAACTCTTACAATCTGCATAAGAAGTTGTGCTCAGTATTTCACATTTATTGTCCATAAGAAGATCTTGCCATGTGTGCAAACATGGCAGAAAATTCAGAGCAGATCAAAAAGTCTCTTACTTTTTCAGCAGCTGTATTCCCTTCAAAAGGATATCCTTGAAATTCATTGTAAATTCTTGCTTCTGATCATAGAGTTTTTCTAGCTTTCCCCCGTTCTTATTCAAAACTAGAACAGAGTAATATTTAGCTGAGTTTGTAGAAAAGTTTGTGAAAGTGATCACTGGAAAAAAAACTGGCAAAGACAAGGTAGATCTTACCTGTAAGTCCTTGGAAGAAGCCAGTTAACAGTAAAAGAAACCAAACCACAAATATGGGGTTCTTCAGTTTTGAAAGGGGGGATTTGAAAAAGCAGCGTGATTTGTCCCCAATATATCTTTCCCCATGGTGCAGAAGAGATGAAAAGGAAAATATTTCCTTTTATTTTTCAAATATAATAGTGCAATATAAATAGGTCATGCCATTTAGTATGAAACAGGCCATGGTTTCAAAAAATCAGCGCTTCTAGTTTGTGTATTTCTTGTGGGTTTTATCACTCAACGCCCACATTACCTAATTATATACACCTCAAATCAAAACTTAAGAATAACTTGCTTATTAAAATCTGTCATCGCTGTTGAAAAACATGTCACGGCTACATGTTATTTTGTTTCTGGCTTGGCTTGTCACCACCATTGCCACCTTAATACCCTGCTTGCCCCCATTTAGGCGTTATTTTTGCAGGGGGGTGGAAGCTCAGCAGGTTTCTTGGGGGGGCAGATCCCCCTTTGGTTGGGATCTCTCCGAATCACCTTTGCGGAGCATTTAGCAAAACTAAACGGGGGGGCACCCAAAGCGTATGTTACTGAGATCTGTATCCATGCAAGTTTCCCAGATGCTCTGATCTTCTTTCTTTTGAGGGATTAATTACCTGTTAGCTCACTTTTCAAAGCCCTTTTTTTACTCATGCTATCTTTTATCTTTTTTCCCTTGTTCTTATGCATACTCTTTCATACTTGTCACTGAGGAATATTGGGACGGAAAACTTTTATCTCTTCCAATATTGGATTTTGCTTCATGATGTTATTGCTGTCTCTGCAACAACCCAATTTCCTCCTCCTTCTCTCTATATACCCTTATTGCTGAGTTATTACCCAGGTAAATTTTCTCTCTTGTCACTCTGCCATTTGACACAAGGTGATTAATTTCATAAGGGAGGTTGTTTTTTAGAAGCTCCTCAAAAAGGCTCTCCATTCAGGTGATGGACAAAGGCGTCTCCCATGTGCAGTCAGTGTAGCTGTATGTTGAGGGCTTTATTTTAACTGCATTTCACTCCTTGGCAGTTGCACTGAGCCTTGGATATGATTTCCCACCTTGGGATATATTGCCCAAGATGGGGGAGACAGCAATGAAGAAGCAAGGAAGCTATTCATTAAAGCTGAGCAAATACGGGGTGGGGGATTGAGAGGGAAGGAGGAAGTGTGAATATTCACTTGATTTAAAAAATAAATTAGCTTTAGTTGCGTTCTCATCCCCTTTGGCATTTATTTTCCAGAACTCCGCATCCCATCAGATTATACTAGTGTAAATGTTCTCAGAAAGCTCATTTTTAGCTAGCATACTGAATTATTTGTATGACCCCCAGGGATCGGTTCCTTGTAATTACACAAATAAAGTGCTTGACTTACTTGTAGCTACGTACTGTAACTGGTGCAGTGTGTGGTTGTTTATGCACTTTAGCCATGTATTACTGGTATATAGTGATTACCAACAGTTATTCCCACCAATTTCCCCTCCCACACCAGCACGGGCTCATTTTGGCAGGGGATGGAGACGCTTTATAGTGCACGGTGCCTAATTAATTTTTAAAAAAATGGTAGCACCTTACGTCTGGTGTAGCCCAGCTTTCTGTTAATGCCAGCCAGGTGCTGGTGCCAGCGGTTTGCCATTGCCAAGAGGTCAGTGGTGTGCTACCAGCCTCAGGGGGAAACAAGCTTTATCAGGTAAAAATACCCCAAAAAATTCACTGCTGAGCGGCTTCTGTGGTTGGTGGAACTGGTCTAAATGGTCTAAAGTTGCGGCAGGGGAGGTTTAGATTAGATATTAGGAAGAATTAC
>JAOXJM010000063.1:19850538-19864355 GCA_026413425.1 Tringa solitaria
AAAGAAAGAAAGAAAGAAAGAAAGAAAGAAAGAAAGAGAGAGAGAGAAAGAAAGACACCAAGCCTCTCTCTCCTGATTATTGCTCATTATTTTAACTGTTAGTCCAACACCATCTCCCCAAAAGAAGCAGTGAAACTCAACATGAAGACTAAAGCTTGATCCTATATGCTTTCAGCTGCGGCACTGTTTAACTCTTGCCAGTCCCAGAGCAGAGGCCAATGTCTGCATGGGACAGCTGGCCTTTCAGTGGCTGATATGCTGGGCAGAGAAAGAGCATAGATCAGACCAAAAAGGCAGCTGCTACACACTAATGTAATATTGCTGGGTTAGTAAGAGAGGACCGTTTACTCATGGCATCCTGGCTTTGAATTTTTATTGCACTTTCCTCCTAAGCAGTTAAGGCCAGGAGTTAATGCACAAAGGCATTACGTGGCCTCGCTTCTGGCCTGTGGGGCTGGACCACAGCTTGTCCCTTGGGGCTGTGTCTGCCTTGTATCCATTACTTGCATCGATCGATAATTCTTCACTTACTCGGTGTCCAAAAAGATTTTATTATGCTACTTTGAGCCGCTCACAGCGTCATTTCACGGGTTTCAAATTGCGTTACTCTTTTGTTAATACTTTTTAGGCCCCATGTTTCATAATTGGATAGTGGAGGGTGAGAGGTATGTCTTTTAACCGCCGGGAAAGCAATGAATATTGGATGCTTTTTCATTAACTGATGTGAGATTCAGCAGTGCACATATTGATCTGTTGCTCTCTTACAGGAACATTTTACACCTGAATGCAAGTTCAAAGAATCAGTATTTGAAAACTACTATGTGACGTATTCTTCAATGATCTACAGACAGCAACAGTCTGGCCGGGGTTGGTATTTGGGTCTTAACAAAGAAGGAGAAATAATGAAAGGAAACCACGTGAAGAAAAATAAACCTGCAGCACACTTTCTTCCAAAACCATTAAAAGGTAATTGCTTGGGTTTGCTCCATCTACCTGAACTGACATTGTCTTGTGTCAGAGATGTTTAATATCTGTGCATACATATTTGAAGGGTTCAGCTACTTATAGAACAGGAGTATAATGTTCTGTAACACACTGTTAATGTAGCCAGAGCTGCTTTTCTTAGGTTTCTCTACGTTATCTCTGCATTTCTCTAATCTAACCAAATACACATATTAGTTTCTTTGTGCCCGAAGTCCACAGTGTCTCCATTATAGATAACAAAGGCTTTATCTGCAAAGGCTCAAACATCTGCTCACCGGCCATCAGCCACTTGCTGTATGGCCTGTCAATCTGCACTTTATGTTACAAGATGTTTGTTTATATCTTTTGGCCTGAGATAAAGCTCTAATGCGCAGTGCCGCAATTAATGTGACATTAAAGGTATGTGATGGTAATAATATGTGGTATCAGCATGTATTATTAAAGGTAATGTGGCATACATATACCGCTGTGTATTAAAAGCCAGGACCTAGACTCACCCTGGTTAACTGAAGGATCTGAGACTCTTTGGTCCATGCAGAGGGAAATCTCCATTGATTTAGGGAGGTGCTCCTTTTCTCCAGAAGAGCTACCTTCCATATGCTCCTTCCTTAAGAGGAACGAAGCTGCCTACTTCTGGGTTATGCTCTTAGGTAGCCATTTAAGGCAGTGTCATTTCGAAATCAGAGAGGATATTTCAAAGGTGCATAGCCCTGGGTGGATGCTGGACTATTTTGGCAGCCTACATTTAGGACCCGGTGTTAGTGACAACTGATGCCGAGGTTGATCCTCACTTCCAATGTTTGGGAAAACAAAGGAAATAGAAGACTGAAATTCCATTTTCACACCCACCTGCTTAGGCTACATATAGAAGTAACAGGTCAAATCACAGCTGTCGGCAGTGCTACGTCACCATTAATAAGGAAATGTTGATTTATATGAGCTTAGGTCTGTCTTGCAGAGTTGTAAGCGCAGTGGGGTAGGGGGGGTGATTTAACTGGGAGAGGGAGGGAGCTGTGGTTTTTCCCTTCTCTAAAATGTCATTGAAGAGGACCTCAGAGGTTCTTAGGGAGTGTTTGAAGTGGAAAGAGGTCTCCTTGCTGTGTTTATTTCATTCGCTCCCGACATCGCACGTTGCTGAATGAAAGACCCCAACGTTTCGCCGCCGGACTTTGCGCCCGCAGACCGAGTGGCCCCTTAACGCGTGCTGACGTCCCGCCTCTCTTTTGCCTTGCAGTGGCCATGTACAAAGAGCCTTCCCTCCACGATCTCACAGAGTTCTCAAGATCTGGAAGCGGGACCCCGACAAAGAGCAGAAGCGTTTCAGGAGTGCTAAATGGGGGTAAATCCATGAGCCAAAATGAGTCAACGTAGCCAGGTTCAGGCAAGCCAAGTGCTCTCTAAACAGAACCTTACCTCTGGATGCAGTTGAATTCTTACTAGCAGTCTTTCATCCAAACGTTCAATTGCCCGGGACAAGCCACTGAACTTGCATAGGTCACTCGTTTATCAGCCGTTAGATCTACTGGTTGTCAAAGGATATACCCCAATAATGTAGAATATGCTTGTGCATATCACAAGGCACTTGGATAGCCAGCAAACATACCTGCGGAATAAATCTCGGAGAAGAAATGTCCAGCTCTTTTCTCTCTCTCTCGTTTTCTCTCTCTCTTTCTCTCTCTCTCCTATGCTTTGTGGAATACAAAACAAAAACATTTCACAGCATTCACTGCTGATAAGAATTTGCTTTCCAACTCAGAAAAAGACCACTTTTGCTCTTCAAAGGAAATTTTAATGCTTGTATGTTTTATAGGGGCAAACAAAAAACAAATATGTAAACTCTGTTGTTTCCTTGGCTTACCGTTTTATATCTAAGGCTTGATAAAAAAATGTATCCTTTAATTTGGAATAGTGCAACTTTTTGATTTCTGAACTCCAATGGGTCTTTAAAGCTATGTCTTTAAAAAAATAATTAAAAAATCAGGGTTGGAACTGAGAGTTGGTGTCTCAGGCTCAAGCAAACAGTGTTCTTGTGGTTTTAAACACAATGAGATATAAATTTTTATAGATTTGTAGTTTCTGGTAAAGTTCTTGTGCTAACCCCAGTCTGTAGGAACTGAGTTGTTTTGTTATCCCAAGTGGAAGTTAACAGAAAGGGATAAAATTATCCTCCAGTGTAGATTTCTCTTAATTCCATTTTGTGTGTCATGTTAAACTATTGTTGTGGCTTCTTTTCTAAAGACAGAAACTGTGGAATTAAGGTGACTTAATTTTTTTATAAGAAATGTCTTATTTGTAAAAGTCCTTCTTTCACTGTAACGGGCACGTGAATATTGTGTAGGAGGAAGCGTTAGGACAGGTTACCCCTAAACAACATATACTTATACATGCTATTGGAAACAATTGTTTAAAAAAAAATGTAGTTAGGTTTCCATTTAGGTCATCATGTCTGTTGCATGGGAGAAAGTTGGAATATTGGCATAGAGTTGCATGATGTGTAAGATTTTGTGCATTAATCATCGTTGGATTCTGTGCTCCAAAACTGACATAGTTCTGTACAGGCAGCCTTCTGCCTCGTACGAAAAGAGTTGTTTATTATTTGTTGTATACACAACCATGCACTGAATAAACTATTTATATTAAGATGTACTTTTTAAAAAAGCTTGTTTGATTATATGATGTACATCCATGATTAATTTCAAGGGAAAGGGTCGGCAGTTGAATTATAAGACTGTAATTAATGTTCAAACCATTTCTATGTGATGGGTTATTCCCCTGTGATGCCGTACGCTCTACAAACGAGAACGTGTCGTTTCTTTTTGGATATTGTTAGAACTGGTCTCACATGCCCAGCCGAGATACTCAAAACAGAGTGACGATTAAGTGCCACAAAGTCTTGGTGACGGTCCCTCTGCCGTGCGCTGCCGGAGCCCCAGCCAGTTGCGCTCCTCCGCTTGAGCTTCTTTGTGTCTGTTGTCCCCATCGGGTGGCCCTTAGTGCAGCCACCTCCCCATAGCCCAGGGGGTACCCAAGGGAAGTCACGCGCCGCTCCTGCCAGGGTGGCACCTTGAGGATGCTCGGAGGTTGCTGGGCATCACGGCAGGTTCCCTTTAGGGGGCTGGCTTTAGCTGGTCTAGGAGCAAAAAGGTTCTTACAGCTCCTGCCTTTGTGCCCGTGCTCTGAAGGGAAAAATGGCCCTCTCCAACAACATCAGTGAGAACTTTCCTCATCTATAACATCCAGGCAGCTCTGACAGGTGAGCTTCGCTCATCAAGGTGGTTCAAAAAGTCCTAGGAGGAAGAAGTTTTCATCATGGGTGGCAGAAGAACCATGTATGGAAGAGAATAATTGAAATGCAGGCAAAAAAGCTACCTATAAATGTCTGCCTGAAACTAAAATCAGCTACTCTGCTGTCTACTTTCTGTGCCCCCCACTTGACCAAGTTGGAATTAGACCTCAGACCAGGCTGAGACAAGGTTGTTTTTAAGACTGGGGCTGAAAAAGGATAGGAGAAGATTATGTTTCAGGGCAAACCCCCAGATTTGTTTTATGGCAAATAGTAGGCAAAGAGCTCTGACTTGCTGAGCTCCCATATTGGAACAGGGTATTGCCTGTCCCTCACAGGGCCTGGGCATCCTCAGATTGCCCCTTTCCAAAGGGTGAAGAAGGTGGAAGCACAACCAATACCATAGAAATCCTTAAAAACTAAAGACATGGCTGTGATTGCTCCAGAGGGTTTGATGACTCAGTGGGTCTGGAGCATCTTTTCCCTTCAACTAAGTGGGGTATGCACTTGTGGAACACTTCTCTTAACCCTCCCAACCCCAAGCATCAAATTCTTGGGGTGCATGTTCCAAAAGAGGAGTCCGAGTGCCTTAAGAACATACAACCTGATTAAAAAAAAATAGGCATATTTGTGGCAAAGCTAGTTCAATGCTGAGAGTTTACTATCCTAAAGATAACTGGAGGCCTGCCCCTTTGCTTTATAGCTGCAGTCTTACTGTTATTCCCCACATCCATTCAACCTTGAAGGCCATCTGCAGTGAAAGAAAAATAGTCATCTCACAAATTGTCCCTTCTGAGACAAGTCTGACCCATCTATTAACGTTGGCATCAGCTGTGAGTGTTGACTGCCAAGTCCCCGGTTTCAAAGGTTTCTAATAAACCAAGCTAAGAAGGGCCACCCTTGGATTAAAGATGAGAACAGAGATATGGCAATATATATAAACCATAAACAGCTGCTTCTGAAAATTATGTGAAATTTCTGATGAACCTGTCCCAAC
This sequence comes from Tringa solitaria, assembly GCA_026413425.1. Classification (NCBI taxonomy): domain Eukaryota; kingdom Metazoa; phylum Chordata; class Aves; order Charadriiformes; family Scolopacidae; genus Tringa; species Tringa solitaria. Next base: position 19,855,803 of record JAOXJM010000063.1, read on the forward strand.
AATAGCTTTTCCTTCAGGCTATTGTGGACTGAAAGGGGAATACTCTTGATAGAATCCTGATAGTAGACAAAAGCTCGTGTACACAATGGACAAAGTTGGGAATTTATGCCCAGGGTTTTACATGTGGCCTTTGGAGCCATAGACTGAGATTTAGTAGGGAGAAATAGAGCTAAATGTACCTTTGCAGACAGTGATAGTGATATGGTGATGGTGATATTGTGACCCAACCAGTCTTGGCTAGACAAGAATGTGGCTTCAGCAGAGGACCACATTTAGGAGACAGACTGTGGAGTATTTCTTTATCCTTCAGCACCCATAAATTAGAAAGTTAAACAGCTGACTCCTAGGTAATATCTCCCTTTAGGAAATGTGCTAGATGTTGGAAAAACGTCCATATTGATGGTTGTCTATCAAAAGAGAAATTATAGCCACTGGTCAACAGTGTTATAGACACTGGTCAACACAGTTAAAGCCCACTTTGCTCTGCCACATCCACAGTGGCACAATGTGGTAAGATGCACACCTGGAATAAAGACAAAGCCGAGGGGCTGGTGTGAAACCAAGCCCTACGCTGGCCATGAGCCACTGATGATGGCCACATCTGAAGAAGGCTTGGTCCCAGGCCCTTCTGTTATTGCCAACGTGGTGGCTGATGCTTTTCATCTGAGGTTTCTCTTGGCCCTGCCTCTCCAGCGATGCTGTCCATGCTCCAAGCAGCGGGGGCTGGAGTTGGCAAAACCAGCACAGGAGCTTTCTGGTTCACCTGGGCTTCCCTTGGCAAAGCCCTGAGCCACCGCGGGGGCTGTGCGAGGGCCTTACGAAAGGCAAGACAAATACTGACAAATACTACCTGCCAACCCAACAGAAAACAGGTCACCCCTGAAAGTGGGAAGAATACTGCCAAGAGCACAACTATTATGAGGCAAAATTGCTGCTTTTTTGTAATCCACCTGTCAGAGCTGCTTTCTTGGAGGTCGTTGCAGGGGGCTCAGGCATTGCCTGCTTGGCCTGGTTTTGGGGTGAGCTCTTCCCACCTGGAAGAGCTCTTCTCTGTACCACAGAGAATCTTTTTTTCTTTTTTTCTTTTCTTTTTTTTCTTTGCATTTACCTCATGCTACCTCATAGCATGGTTGTATCTCCGTAGCCACTTGCTCAGCCATGTTCATCGCTGGCACGATGGAAGGCAATTCCCTACTTGGGGAAAAATCTCTCCCAAGTTACCCCAGGGAAGAATGGTGCCCCTTCTGCAGCACCGTCTGGTGTCCCCCACCGCTGGTTTCCAGCCCCCGGGCCGGGTTTCCCAGTGGGATAAAGACGGTGTAACGAGCTCAGGGATGCTGTGGTACGCCAGGCCTCTCCCCAGCTGAGCACCAGCGCGAGAGCCAGGTCTGGTAGAGCTCTGCTGTGTCTTGAGTATCTCAGCGTGGAGACCGGAGCCAGCTCTAACGGGTTTAAATGTCTCCCTGACATATCCGTGACCAGGACACTTTTGCAGGACAGAATCTGTACGTAACAACCTCCTATCTTCTAATAAATAATTCTCTCTAAAACAGGCTCCCTCTTGTCTGGGCTCTGATTTTTTATCACTAAGGGTTCTCCACTCCAGCACTGGTGCACTATGCCACTGCTTAGCTTTCACAGGATCACAGGACAGCAGGGGTTGGAATGGACCTTCAGAGATCATCTAGTCCAACCTCCCCTGCCACAGCAGGGTCACCCAGAGCAGGTTGGACAGGAATGTAATCAGGCAGGTTTGGAATATCTCCAGAGAAGGAGACTCCAAAGCTCCAAAAAGCTCTCTGAGCAGCTTGTTCCAGCGCTCTGGCACCTGCAAAGTTGGGATATCCTTGGAATATAGACCCTTTTGTGTTATCACTGTCCTCTTCCTAAGTCTTCCTGAATCAGAGAGGGGGAACTTGAGTGGTCAAGATGGATCCTTCCGTCGCTGTAGCCTCACCATGGCCCATGGAGGACACAGAAAGTGTGATGCCTTTTACCAGCCCAGGGAACGGCTACTCTAAATATTGGTGCTCAGTTTCCTACACGGTGTAAGACCAAGATAAAACACCACCATGGTTTTGTCTGACTTTGGCTCTGCAAAAAATGACAGTAAAGAATAGTAAAAAGCCCATTTAAAATAAATAGATTTATTGGGAAGAAAGCTCTACCACGCAATTTACCCTGAATCATGCCAGCTTTGGGATTTTTTCAGCTCTTTTGGGGGGGAGAAGTTCTTGACAACTTTAAATTCACAATCCGGGTTAACTTTTAAGAACTTCTCTTCCCTGGCATGAGTGAGCAGAGCTCTGGGGCCCTGCCCTTTCCTGGCAGGTTGGCACCAAGGTCCATGTCTTTTGGAGTGGGGCCCTGAAACAAGCTGGGTTTGCTAGTGCCTGATGGCTTGTGTTGTTTATTGGCTCTGGTCACACAGCTTACCCTGCTTTGGGTACCTGCCACGTCAGTTTGGGGGGCACTCAATCACCCTGCCCTTCTGCCGCTCCTCTCAGGGGGAAGTTAAAATATTAAAGAAAAATCCAAATTTAAAACACGTTTTACATGAATCAGAGAAATTGAAGTAATAAATTATTCCATCTCATCAGGAACTCGAGGACAGTTTATAGGATTCCCTTCAAAGATCATTATTAACGATTTGGAAGTTAAGATTCTTAAATACCATGTATGGAAAATTACTTTCAAGCACCCACAGGCCTGATTTTTCCCCCCCCCCCCCACATACATTTGGCATTTCTCACCTGAACTCAACAGCAGGAGGAATGCTTGAATCTCCCATTGGTTTCTCAGCATTACCCATTATCTGTCACACTCCTTGTCTGAGCTTGTCACCTTGCCGAGGACAGGGTCACGGGTCCACCCTCCGCCCAGGGCCACCACATTTGTATATGGAGGAGGAGTTGTCCCCGTCACGGCGTTTGCAGAGCACAGAGCTGGTTGATTTGATGAGCTGTTGATCAGGGCTGATCTGAGCTGTCGATGGCATGTTTGGGGGGACACACAGCAGACTGGCAGCTCTGTCTTTGTCCCGTGCCGAGACGTCTCAGCTCAGAGCATGTTCCCAGGGGAGCCTGGGGTGAATTTGGGGGCTTTGCAATGAAAAGAACTGCTCAGACACCGATGAGAAAGAGAAAGCGCTGCTTGCTGTGGCTGAATGGCTGCAGCAGCAGCAGCGCTGAGAGGACCACGGCTGGTACCTGTTAAAATTAAGTCATTAGGGAGTACACTGCAAAGCTCTGAAAAATAATTTTTCATGATTTGTCACCCACACCTTAAAGAAGGCTAAAACGCAAACAAAAGCCTCACCCAACTGGGGTGAGCAGATCATTTTTTTGCCCTGATTTGCGTGTTGATTTAATTCAGTTATTGGAGCCAGTTATACAAAGCAGGGCCCTGCACTTGGAGCAGGGGCACAGAGTCCATTGTCCAAACCTTTGCAGCAGAGAAGTTTCCTATGGACAAGAACTCAGAGCTCCTTTAATGTTTTCAAACAATACTATATATATATTTTGAAGGAAACCACAGTGAGGTCTGAGCCAAAGTCGGTGAAAACTGTCTTCTCTTTTTCCTACCGTGAGGTCAGGATCAGCCCTTCAGCCAAAACCTGAGGGAGACAAGGCTGTGGGAGGAGAAGTTCACAGACACCTTCTCAATGGAAACGGGAAAAAGAAGAGGTAGAAAAGAGTTTACATGAATTAGTGAAAAGAGTTTACATGAATTAGTGTTATACTCGGGAACCCTCCGAAGGACACTTGGGGCATCCCTGGTGCTACACACACACGTGCTCCAGGGAAGGGGTAATGGGAATGAAGTGTCAGAAGGAAAATGACTCCTGTTCAGGGGCATTTCTGGTGACAGTGGCTTCGCTGCAGGTTCCTCCAGGACATTGTTACACTTCTACCAAAGACGTTTTAGAGCAACGAAGCAGAAGCTTATGACAATAAGGACAAGGCTGATAAAGGGAGGTGTAGGAGGGGATGAGGAGTAGGGACACATTTGCCATGAGAGGCAACAAAACCACTGCCACCCATCGTGTGTAGCAGGACTCGGCTCACACCCTGACCCATAACCAGCACAGCAGAATAAAGTGGCAGAGTTCCTACTCCTCTGCTGTGGGTGTCTCAAGGCCTGGTCCTAATCTCGATTCCAGAATACACCATGGACTCCAGTAAGTCTGGAGTGTCCCTTGCTGATTTGGAAGTCCCTTTATCTAGACCATTGCTGAAGGACCTCAGACATCACCTCATGCATAAATATGTTACAGCAGTTAATCTGTGAAATATTTTTAGGTAACAAAATTAACCGGTTCAAAACTTAATTAATCCTATTTCCTTCCCAAATGGTTGCCTTCAAATGGTACTTGAAATAGTTTTACTTTCCCCCATTGTCTGTCTAATGCACTGATGAACTTTTCCTTCTGAGCTTCTCCTTATTTTAATTGTCTGCTCATCCAACCATCCTTTCTGATAATTAAGCGAGTTAATAATATAGAGTGATCTTTAAAAATTAAACTTCTTTCCTTGTTAAGCAAAAGGAGAACTTTTGTTATTGTTTAAAGGGGTGGGTTTTTTTAACTTTCCTCATTTAAAAGAACAATTAATGCCTTTGGAAGTAGTGGCAACATTTGGGAACCCACCTGCTACAGAGATACCGGTGTAAATACTCTTTGCATTAAATAATACAAAGGTTTTGCATTAAATGATACAGTGAGGTGTTCTAGGGAGTTTGAATCAGCAGATCTTATGGTAATCAGGGTAGACTGAGAAAAACGAGAAAGCAAAGGAAATCATAAACCAGTCAGGAATAGAGATGCAGCCAATCTTCTTCTGCTTGGATGATCCCTAAGGCTCCACCTATGAACACAGTCTCACCTTCTTGGTCACTAATGTCCAAGGTCCTACTGTATTCTTTTCTGCAAATTTAATCAGAATTCAAGAAAAGCTTAGGCCTTTCTGCCTTGCCTCACCTGCCAAAAGCAGTTGCCCTGGATGCACAATGTGGAGCGCAGGCATGTGTCCACCTCCCGTGGTAGGTCCATGGCATCTCTGCTGTCATGCAAAGTCAGCATCTCATCAGTGTTTTCCCACTGGAGGTCACTTGCTGAGGGTCCTTCTCCTCTTCAGTGTGGTCCCTTACAAGGTGCACCATGCAGAGCAGAGGACGGTACCCACCCAGCTGCACATCTGGTTCCAGGACAGCTTCTGCTGCTCACCCACAGCAGAGCCAGCTCTAAAATCTTCAGAGACAAAGGCAGAATTCTTCCATCGCGCTCCACATCAGACAGACAGCAGCCCACTCCAAGTTTAAATTCTGCTAAGGAGGAAAATGTCTTCACACAAGCGCATTCAAATGCGTTATGTATAGATGCAAACACAAAGGAAAGATACATACATATAATCACATATATATATATACATTTTATATGTATATTATAGATACACAGAGATAGATGGTTAGATAGATAGATAGATAGATAGAAAGATAGATAGATAGATAGATCTATGTCTATAGATCATGTTTGTCATAGGAGAAGTCCCCGGCAAACAGCCTGAATTGGTGAGAACGGGGTGGGCACCAGCAGCAAGCTCAGGAAACTCCTCATGGTGGAAACAGGCTCAGAGCAGACAGAGATCCACCTTTCCAAGGCAGTGAACTGGAAGATGTTTAGGAGATGAAAACCCTGCGAGCCTTCTTCATGTAAGCCCTGTCACAACCCTCATAGTCCCCTCGGCGCTGGCTGAGCCGCCTTGTAGAGTGAGCGAGGAGGGACCGACGCTTTGCTAGAAGCTTTTTACTCCTCGATCAAAGTTTGCAGAAGGAAAGGCTTTGATCAGTCAGGGTGAAGTGCAACGATGAAGAATTGCTCAGCAACGGCATGAAAGAGGGAAAGCAGACTCCAGTCCCTCGACCAACACAGCAACAGGGAAGGGAAGTGGCTGCTAAAACTTCATAGAAAGCTGCACAAAGATCTCAAGTCTTTGAAAACTGCCACGGAAACGCAGAAGGGTTAAAGCAGCTGACAAAGATTACAGAGTTGGACGGAGCTTGCCATGCAACACGACACAAGAAGGGGGGGGGGGGGGAGGTTAATCGCCAGCAGGGTTAAAGGAAATTAAAAGTATATGTGCAAAAAAAGTGCTGGGAAGAGAGGGTGGGCCTAGGAATAACCGCTGAGTGGGATGGTATTAAAGATGACTCAAAAGTGGCAAAGAAGTTATTGAAAGTTGGGCTGCCTACAGATCTAAGCAGTTATCTTAGTACCAAAAGTTTTCATTAAACGCCAGTAAAACTTCCAGCCAGCTGGTTCTGAGCCACCGAAGCTGATCTCTGCTCTGATTGCCCAGAGCACAGGGTAAGTCACCTCCTCACCCTCCTGGAAAATGACTCCGAGAGGAAAAAGCGCTGTAGTTAACAAAAAGGTCAATCAAAATGAATGAGCTCGTCAAGCCCAAGCACGTTGCATCCTGCAACAAACAGGCCCAGGGCGAGTGGCTGAGCAGCAGTGGCCTTAACTGCTTTTACTTATCGTCCAAACCTTGGGCTAAAACCATGTTGCTATTCTATAACCAGAAGGAAATCATTGATTTGTAAGCCAAATCTGTAATCAGATGGTTTGTGTTAGTTCACATATGTACTGGGTAACAGTGCTCTGGCAAATACCTCATCTGTGTCCAAGTGAACTTCAGGCTACCACTCTGAATTTATCAGTCAAATCACCTAAAAGTTTAGCAGCAAAAATATACATTCCCCTGCCCTCTAAATATTCTTAGAACAAAACTATCCTAATCCAAATAGCTCAAGTATCTATCACCTGCCCTCCTTAAAAGTGATGCTGTGCTACAAAAGTGACATGTGCTTAGAAGTGCATGAAAAAGAGAGCACAGGAAAACAGAAAAAGAAAGACATTGTAGGTATGATTAAAAAAAAAATTGCAAAGGAATTACTGTAAAAGCCCTTTTTCCTGTTAAAAAGAAAACTGAACCATGGCGTGGGACACCCGAACTGCAGATAACAGAGAGATGTCTGGATAATGTGGCCTCTGCCCTTCATGTGCTAAGAGAGGATGAGGAAGATAAAGAGGCAAGGAAGTTTGTCCTGTTTTGGAAAACCTAATCACAGAATCGTAGAATCATCCACATTGGAAGGGACCTTTAAGATCATCAAATCCAACCATCAACCTGAAACTGCCAAAACCACGTTCATCAGTACCATGTCTACCTGTCTTTTAAATACCTCCAGGGATGACCACTCCACCACTTCCCTGGGCAGCCTATTCCAACGCTTCTGGTTATCAGAACAAACATTTTCTCCCTGCTATATAAGAATGTATGATGGGGATGAATGAGCTTGCACAGCCTGGGAGCACTGAGGCCCGGTAATGGATCCAATGGCCTGGGTCAACTTCCTGAGAAAGGGTTTTATTGGGCTGAGCATACCTGGGACTGTGTTGGTCCTTGCACGTGTTAGCGTCCGCAGGCTTTTGGGGTAACCTTTAATAGCAGCAGCAGCCAAAAAGGACAGTAGTATGAAATTCCCTGCAAGAGCCCAGCCTTCAGCCGAAGGCTGAGCACTTATTTAAACAGGACCTTGATGTGTTCCGAGGAAGGCAGCTGTCAAACCACTCAGGGAGCCGTGCTTCGTAGGTAACCATGATATTTAAACCCCTCGACCTTTTAAAAAGTGCACGATCTGGCTTAAAGGGCAGCCTTCCTGAAATAAATGACTCTGAAACCTCTTAGGTCAGATTTTTTTTTAAAAAAGTCCGTAATGGACAGACATCACATTATTTTACTATGAGAAGATTAATCACTGATATCTGGCAATTGATTTGTAAACTGCATTTATTTATGATGTGTTTGTGCAGCGCCATGCACACCCTTATCTATTATCCAGATCCCAAGGAGTTACTTAGTGCAAATAAATCAATGCAATTTATTGATTAAATTATATAAATAGTCTTGGAGCTTGGACAAGCGAAAGTTTCTGCAGTCACTCTCAGGTCTCTCATTAATGGGCTGGGAGCTGGCAAATTATGGTCTAAAGAAAGCCAAGGAGGCTGATGAGCTCTACATGGACCTGGGTTCCTGCAGCTCACAGTGCTTGATCCAAGTCCTCATTTGTGTTACTGCTGCATGCTGGAGCCCACGGCAGAGAAGGAAAGGGGTGTTTTTTCTCCTCTTTTGACCAGGCTGCAGGATACCTGAGGGTGCTGGATTCCTCTAGCCATGGCTGTGATGACCACACTCAAAGGGTTGTGGTCAACGGCTCAATGTCCAAGTGGCAGCCATGAATGGTGTTCCTCAGGGGTTGGCACTGGTACCAGTGCTGTTTAACATCTTTGTTGGAGACACGGACAGTGGGACGGAGTACATCCTCAGCGAGTTTGCCAACAACATCAAGCTGTGTAGTGCGATCAACACACTGGAAGGAAGGGATGCCATCCAGAGGGCATCCTGGACAGGCTTTAGAAGTGGGACCATGTGAAACTCATGAAGTTCAACCAAGCCAAGTGCAGGGTCCTGCACCTGGGACATGGCAATC
>JAOXJM010000063.1:19929890-19940472 GCA_026413425.1 Tringa solitaria
GCAGTGGTGGAGTCGCCATCCCTGGAGGTATTTAAAAGCCAGGCAGACGTGGTGCCGAGGAACATGGGTTAGTTGTGGGTTTGGTAGTGTCAGGTCAATGATTGGACTCGATCTTAAAGGTCCCTTCCAACCTATGATTGTAAGATCATCTGCTGTTTAATGTATTCCCTGAGGGGCTGGGAGAAGAGAGCAATGAGCAGCACAGCAGCAACGCTTACAGATGACACTGGTGTTCAGATTAGTCCAGATCCCTGCTCTGCTTGAGGTGGTCTGGTCCCCTGGAGTGAAACTGGCTATCCAGAATTACAGCCCCTTCCCTGCTACTGCCTGTGAAGCCCATTTCCACATGGGGAAAGCTGAGCCCTTCTCCTCTGGGCAGAGGGAAAGCCACAGCAGGGCTGAGAGCATGTAGCATAAAAGCAGGGACCAGAGCTTCAAACACCTGGATTTTAGTACTTAATACTTACAAAGCAGTGAATTAGTTTTTTTCAGTTCTGTTCTTTAAGAAAAAGAATGCTTAAGAGAAGGTTTCCTGTACCCCTTCCATATATTATCCTACAAAACCCTAAAGACATTCACACAAGCGTATTTCTCTACCTTAAGCTCCTTAAGACATTGCTTAAGAGGAAAAAATCCACACAAGTAAAATAGTTACATTCATGCATTAAATATGATGGAACACAAAGCACATGTGAGATGCCTGTGAAATATTTATGTGCACATTTATTTTCTTGTAAATACTTTTTCCATTAAGATTCTGGCTGGATCCTTTGTATAAGATACAGTTTTGCCTGTGAATTATAGTCAGTGGAGAATGGCAAATATAATTTTTCTCTGAGTTAAGAGGAAGACAATGATGCCCAATACATCAATGAAATTTCACTCTGTGTTAGCATCACTGGTGGAACAGGAAATTGGATTCCACTGGCTAATCCATTGTTAATGATTTCACTTCATAAATACACTTAGTCTTCATTACAACTTCTTGTTGGAAATATTTAAGCTTTGGGAAAAATCTTCTTGGAAGAATCAATTGTCAGCATAGCACCTTCCAACATTTTGATTTATTGATTTTTCACAGGTAAGAGACCTTAAACCTGGGCTTGGCTGGAAGAGATGGAACGAGTGCCATTGCCTCGGCCTCCTGGTAGCGAACAAGGCAGGTTTCCATAGGTTTAAATCCCATCTGCGAGGAGGGCCTGGTGCACTGCAATTTCACAGAATGGGGACTCTTGATTATCTTCATTAGTTCTGAAGAGCGTGAGTCGGGGCTGCACCACAAGCTCCTCACAGCAGTGTGGTCTTGGAGCAAAGCCCTGGTGCCGGGGACCCACACCAGCAGGACACGGGTGACAATGTGATACCATGACATAGATGTATCCAGACACGAGTTATTAATCTTCTCTGGTATTCTTCCCTGGCTCCGACTTGAAGGCCTCTCATCCTGTTCTTCATCTCAAATGTTGTTCGGGCTGACAAGATTTGTTACAGCAATAAGTTCTGCACATGTGCTCAGAGCTACATTTTAGACATATGTTAAATAAGAGGAGATAAATGGGAGGGTGTCTGAGCAGCGAGTCAGGACTTCACCACACTTCCCACTAAACATCACACCATAAATAAAGGTCCTATCCCTCCCTACTGTACTCCTCTGTTTAACAGTCTGTCAGACGTTCACAGCAGTAAAGCACCATCTCCTCAAAGTCACAGAGGGAAGGTCCTTAGAGGGCTAATATCTCCCTGGAAGAGTCAGTCACTCATTACGTAGCCCAAGAGGAGCATAAGCCCCTGTAGTTGACTGGAAAAAGAAGACACCAAGGGATGGAGGGGAGGTCTCATCTATAAAATAAACAAGCTAAGCAAAGGTGCAAACTTTTTGGTGATGAGAAAGCACCTCAAATAGCCAGACAAGAGTTTAGGGTAAAATCAGTACTAGGTGGAAAATGGAATTGCCCAGGAACGTGGCTTATGAACAAGTATTGACCTCTAAGGCTTTGCTCTGGTCAGAGCCGGCTGAGACCCTCTGGGGTTTGCACCAGCTCCAGCCAAGAATAAGGCTCTGTGCTGGAAGTGCTCGAAGGGAAGAGATGTAATATATAGTGCAGTATTTCCCAGCACAAAATAAAGTTTCGTGTTTCCTACCAAGCTCCACAGGAGATTTTTCAGTATTATGCATTACTTGAATTTTAGCATGGTTCAAGTAAATACTTTACAAATAGCAAAGGAAATGTGTTTCAATAACACAGGTGTCCACATGAATATATGCATGAACCCTGGCACATATTTTTATTTTGCTAAGAATTGAAAAGTTGCCCTCTGGCATCTCTCATTGCTGTTTGCTGTAAATCTCAGATGAAAATGCAAACAGGGAAGGACACAAAACTCATTGGCAATCCTGAAGAAACACTGCATCAGCCCAAAAGGCTGAGATTACCAAAATCTGCCTGAAGTATCCTTATGCCAATAATTAAACAGCGGCCGATCACCCTGTAATTTTGAAGTGCCATTTAAACTGGACATCCCAGGCAGACACAACTCACAGAGTTATAGAATGAAAAGCACTATATTCATTAAGTTTAACCCACACAGGCTCCCTGTTGCCCCACCACAACCACCCTCCCCTGCTTTCCCCTCTCTCCTTGTCCATCTTACCTGTCTCCTCCCTCTCGGTCACTCTCAACACAACAGTCTGTGAGCTGCAAGTTTTGCAGGCCATGTCTGTATAGCTTCATTTTTGTCTTCTGTGCTAAGTTTCTCCCTGTCTGAAAGATATTTTGCTCTAGACGGATCTCTAATTTGCTTCTTTCAACACTCCCTATACTGTGTTGGCGTATATTAAACAGAATATGGTACCAGAGAGGGAAATAGATGCTAGTTTAAAAGCAACTTAAGGGCTAAACTATTTATTTGATGATTCAGCAAGAAGCAGAGGTCTAAGTCTTCCCAAAGAACATCGAATGCTCCAGTTGTACAACAGCACCTGCATTCCCCATGGAAACACTGATCTGATGGGAATGGCAGTGGTGAAGAGACCACCAAAGACACACAACTCTACATTCCGTCCAATTTCAGCCCCTTGGAGGAGGGAAATGTGAATGCTAAACCATTCTGCCGGAAAACTGCTCCTCTGTCCCTTTCTGTACCCAGAAAAATGGGTATACTTGGTCACATTTTATTCTTACTTGGCAATTTGCTGTTTGGCATAACTCTTGCAATGCTACCAGTAGCCCATGAGAGGCTGTATTTGTTTGAGCAATGGTCATGACTTTCCCCCCCTTACAAGAATTCCACCGTTACTGGAATGGAGTCAAGTAACCAGCTTTAATTCACAGGGATTTGCAAAGAAAGGGGTGCTTTCTCCAGGCTTGCAGTGTGCTCATTTGGGTGCTGCTTCCACTGATGCAGCCAGGGCTTAGGTGGAAGAAGAAGAGGGCAAGCATTTATTCAACAACTCAGCTGTAAGGGAGCTGTAGTGCAAAGAGGATAAAAGAAGAGGAAGAGTAAAAATTACATTTGAAATTTTAAGAAAAAAACAAACACTCTTCTTACTACAAACCACAAGATTTTGCCCACAAACTGGCTCCTTGAGGTATTAGGCCACAGCTAAAAACCTCTTAAGATGTACATGTAAAATAGCCTCATTACCTGCATTTTGCTTTCTTATCTGTTTTACAGCTATTAACTCCTCTGACAGTGATACTTGCTCAGATTAATTTTCAAGCAACGAAGAGCTAATGTGCTCCCTCCCCTCCTCAGCCGGGCAACCACAGCTCCCAGGTCACGATGGCCTCTTTATTCTGCTGTGGGGAGCTGTGCTATAAAGAAGAAAAGTCTTTCTCTGCAAAGATCCAGCAAAGGAAGCACTCGGGGAGCTTTACCAAATCACACAAACTTCCATTTTAAAAAGCTTGTCCTCTACAGGGCTGCTATTCATTAAATAACTTGCCCTGCTTGTTCCACGGAGTAGATGTTCTCCTCCAAGTGCTGATGGAAACGCTAACAATCCGTACCTGTTGCCCACCCTCCCAGAGCTACTCAGGGAGCAGGCCTACCCCAGACAAGCATCCCATAGTCATCAAGGTCCTACCACCTCTCCCAGCTGGTCCCAGACTGGATTGAGGTGCTGAGCTCCTGCAGCTGGTGGTGTTGGCAAACAGACCCCTCTCTACTGCTCCACCAGGGAGCAAAGCTCCTATTTCTGGCTACGTGGAGCCCTTATCCCATTTTTGCCTAAATGAGCTCGTTAGCTTAATCAGTACCCTCTGCTAATCCAGCCTATTTTAACTGAATGGAAGTGATGATGAGTGTAGGGGGGAGTTGGAAGAGGGTCTGAATGAAATGGGCAAAGTAGAGAGGCCTACCTAGAGCATGATCACCATGAGCCACTACTACTGCTGCTACACAGTGCCCTTAGACTGGCATCAGCAAAAGCATCCTGACTGATTAAAAAGGCAGCAGTTTCTCATTTATTTTTTTTTTTAGTAAGTAAACTTTTTTCCCTGCATGGGAGTGGCTCTGGGTGAAGCAGGGAGTTCCCGTGTGGCCATCTCTCCTGGCTCACACCCCACCAGTAATGACCACCCCTATAATCCCAGGGATTGCGGCTGCGGAGGGTGTCTGTGGGAAGGGAGCAGGGAGATGATACCGAGCAGCAAAGAGCTGCACAAACAATTTAGCAGGAGTTCAAACATCTCATTAATTTAATTTATAGGGAAAAGCTGTCAGCCTTAATTTTAGTTAAACACTGAATCGCAGGTGAACCTTGCGCCTGTGAAAACTGCAAAGAGAAAAGCTCCACGTTTTCTCATCCAGCTCCCTGTGCCCTTATTAACCCGTGCCAGAAAGGTGGGAGAAACCCAGCACAATAACTTCCTGGGGAGCCCAGGACTTTTCTAGGCAGGACCACATCTGTGAGCTCTGTGTTTGCAGCAGAGATGTCACACAGCTGTGCTTCCATAAGGTCATAGATAGTGAAAAAGCAAAGCAGCAGCAGCTGAAGGATGGAGGCTGCTCCATCCTGGAGTAATGGGTTCTCTGCCACATACAGCACTTGCACCTTGTAGTTTTTCCTGTTCCTCCTTCATGCTTAAGACCCATTGGTTTGTAATTGCTGGAGGAGCTTTAACATTTCCCGTACTGTCCTGTATTTATATTTTGATGGGCTTGGAGTGAGGGCTGCATTTTTATTTCTCTGCTTGTTAATTGAGAGACAAGGCATTGCCCAACTAGAGGTTTCCCAGGCTTCTGTTTGGCTGGGACAAGGCTAAAAAGCACTTCCCAAAGAGAGAGTACCCCGAGCTCTTACTGGACCACGTGGCCATGGTGGGTGAGATGGAGACTCGAGTACTTCTCCCTCCAACCAGCTCTTGCTCAGACTCCCAGCAGCCTGGGTACGTCCCCCACTTGCTGATTTATTTTCCTCAAGTCACCCACTGAAAAAAAAATGTGACCTGACCAGGGACTAGTGATAAATACAGTGTAAAAGCACTTCTCCAATGCAGAGCTCCTTTCCCAAGGCTGGGCCAGCAGGCAATCGCCCTCCAGGATCAAACCAGGAGGAATGCTTCATGCCACCTCCTGCCTGGGTGGGCTGTTTGGGCAGTGATTTCTGTGGCTGCCTTCACTCTCCGATTCATTTTGGGCCAACCAGCTGGAACACAACCACACAACCCCATGTGCAAAGAACCACCCTGGTGCAAAGTGCCTGTGCCCCTGCCCTGTGGTAAAAATACCTCTCCAAGATTTCAAGGAGGCATGGCATTTTCTCTGGGTTTCGTAGAATCAGAGAGTCAGAGAATGGTTGGAGTTGGAAGGGACCTTAAAGATCATCTAGTTCCACCCCCCTGCCATGGGCAGGGACACCTCCCACCAGACCAGGTTGCTCCAAGCCCCATCCAGCCTGGCCTTGAACCCCTCCAGGGATGTTTATGTATGTCTCAGCTTTGGAAACAAGGGGAAAAAAAAAATCCAATACATTTCTCACAAGTACCTGTTCTTCCCTCCCAGGCCCAGCCAGGTGCTCCCCTCTCATGACCAACCTTGTTCAGGTGAGAGGCAAGCCCCTCACCAGCAGCGGGGCATGGGCACAGTATACCCTCCCTGCTCCCCGTGCTGCTCCAGGGTCCCACCAGCTCATACACCGAGTATCAAATGTAATATCCCCCCTACACCAGCGCATAAAATCCCCTTTCTGTATTTCAGCTGTTTTTCACATCCTCCTTACTCGGCGCTTTGTTTTAAGAGCGCATCCTCCACAGCAATTTCATAGGTTTCTATTCCTAGCTCCGGGAGAGGGAAGAGAGAATCTAATAATATTGATGAATAACCAAGCTGCCGCTAAGAAGTCTGCCTTTTCTTTTATTTAAAAAAAAAATACCTGCTAGAAAAAGTAAAAAGGATGTGTCACTGCAGACTGTAACAAATGCAGAAAGTGATAGATTAGGGGCCATGTTCCCAGGCACCTTGTCGACATCAGGGAAAGAAAAAACCAGGAGTGTGGCTTCAAATAGCAGGGACAGCCTAGAAAACAGCTCGCTTCCCGACAATCGTCAGCCTGAAAGGTGAACCCTGTTGAAAAAGCACATTTGGCTTTTACTTTCCTTTGAACAAACATCCCCACCCGTTCCCGGGGGTTGTCTCCCTTGTTGACATCCTCTCACCGAAGTGTATCGGAATAAACAACGCTGGCAAGATGCGGCTGGCGATGACTTCGGGGCTGGCTGGCATGTTGTCTTTTCCACGTGACTCCTGCTTGCAACTGAGCCTTCCTCTTGGAAAATGTTGGTCCAAATCCCTGCCCAAGTGGCACGGCAATAACCCAACTCACGGGCGGACCCAGTAAAATGGCAATGGAAGGAAATGGCTGCTCAAAGGGATGTCATCGCAGTTCGTGTAGAAAGCGGGGAGAAAAAGCAATAAGGAAAACATATTATTAAATTGTAAGCGATCCCTTTGTGGTGAGTGTACAGCTGTTTCTTTATTATCTCCAGGAACTTCACTGCAGGGAGGTAAAGGCAACAGAACAGGTCGCTGCGGTTGCGACAAGACAGACCGATGGACCTGTGAGTGCGGGGAACGGGGAGACGTGGAGAAATGGGCCCACCCCGAGCCCCAGAGCACTGCTGGGATTCCCCGGCACAGAGCAGGAGTGCTGTGGCTCTTCTGCACCAGCTCTTGCCCTAAAGGACCTGCCTCCTGTTTGGGATGAGCAAGGGGAAGGTCTGCCATGAACTGAGACGGCTGACATGAGGCTGGTTGCTCCTAGAAGTGCATGCAAGACACAGAATTACCAAGGAAAATGAAGAAATTTGACTCAAAATTAAAAACAAAACACCAAAAAACCAAAAAATACCCCTAAATATTGCCATATTTCTATTAAATAATCCTTCTCATCTTAAGTGATGAGAAGGAAACAAAACCATCTCCTCAATAGCTGGGGCTGTTGCACACCAGCATAACCAGGGGTTTGCCATGTGTGTGTTTAGCAGGTGGGTATTACTGCCCTGGGCTAATGGGAGCTGGTTTGGCCCTTTCAGCTGATGCTGCTGGGCCAGAAGAGCTGGTTTCACACCCTGCTGTCCAGCCGGCGGAGAACCCCGATGCTGCCTTTCACTGCCTTCACATTAATTTTATGCCCTTTTAACAAACCATGAGAAATTTTCCGGATTAGGCAGAGAGAGGCTTTACTAAAGCGGAGGAAGTATCGGGGGGCAGGGGGGGGAATTAACACAAGATGAACAGCAGCGATAAAGTTTGGGGGGGAAAAAAAAAAAAGAAAAAGAAAAAAAAAAGACTGGGAAAACTCCAGGTGCTCTAATAAAGTGGTGTTTTCCCAAGGAAGAGCAGACAGAGCCATCTACCGCTCATGGAGCTCGGCGGCACCACAGCCCCAGCCCCGGCGGTGGGGACAGGGAGGCCTGGGAACATCTTCCCAATGCCAATTTGTGTTGTTAGGCCTATTACTTTGTAGCATCAAGGGGAAAGCTGAAAAAAAAAAAATCTGTAGCATAAAGGAAAGAATAAGAGGCCGATAACTAATGCGTAAAACACCCGGCAGCTATTGCTTGTAGCCTTTTAAAATAACTCTTACATGGGTATAATATACCATAAATATCAAAGCTGCAGTGCAGCCCTTACATGACAAGTCACAGACAAGTCAGAAAACACTTTTGGAGATCTGAATCATGGCCACTTAGCTATTCACTTCTACTGGGGGGAAGTTAAAAAAAAAAGAGAGAAAAATTAATAGCATCTCTCAGCAGAAAGTTATTTCTAGTCTTCTACTTTGCAAAGGGAACTGTCATTTCATTATTTTGGTGGGTGTAATGGCACATGCTGTACCGACCATATGCAATCAGAGAATTAAATGCTGGCTCAGATATGAAGACATAATGAGATACACACATTTTTTTTAATGAGAAAAATGATTGAAAATAAAACCCAGTACAGCGCAAAACACAGATGTCTCCGGCGTTACAAAACTTTCTGCAAATGTAGATTCTAAGTTGCCATTGTTGCAATTTCTTAAGAGTCTTTTAACTGCAAATTGCCACTTTCAACTTTTTTTTTTTTGCCCCAAAAAGTTTGCACAAGGTGCATGACAGACATTCAGTCGTTGCCAGTCGTGAACTGGTGAGGCCAGCCTGGGAGAGACGTTGGAGGCTTGTAATACGGGTTGGTTTGGGGCGCGTCCCCACGCAGAGAGGGATCTGGTGCCCTAAAGAGACGCCTTTTTCCTGGAGGGAGGGTTTATAAGATGCAGAGATACCATCCTCAAGAGCTCCTGACTGCTTACACGCATCCAAATTCAATTAGGGAGCCACATTAAACACAGCCCTGACTTCCATGCAGGAAACCTTCTGCTCTTGGCTGCGTTCCCTGGCTGATAAGGGAGGATGCAACAGGAGCCGGCTGCAGGAGCTGCACTCTCGGCTTCCACGGTGCCACCACCCTCCTCGGCCTCAGCATCCCCGTCTGCAAAATGGGCACAGCTCCAGCAGTCCCCCATCGCGGGGTGAAAAGCTCTGCCAAAGTGCGTGCCAGAAACAGTCTCTGCCACTGATTTGAGTCAAGTGGACGGGCCACTCAGACCCTCTGCTGGTGGGTATATAGCTTTGGCATCCTCTCCTATCCCCCTTCAAAAGCCCTCTGTCCTCTGCCATCTTCCACCAGCCTCTCCTCAGTCTGTGAGGAGTTCCTGCCCAGAGATCGCCTCCGTGTTCCCACCTTGCACAGCCATCCAGGTGACCCCTGGAGCTCACCTCATGTCCAACGGCCGAAACGGGAAGAGATAAGCCGAGAGTGGAGGAGGAAGAGCAAAGCCTGGCAGGCACTTATGGCACTTAGCGGCGGGTGGGGGCTTTGGGGCCCCGCCAGCAGCACCGGCTCGTAAAACCCAAGGGCAGGACGTCTGTTCTCTCCGACGCTCACAGCACACCCAGAGATTGATCCGTTTGTGCAACGCGGAGCCCAACGGCGGCTGCTCCAGCCCCAGCACACGTCACCACCAGCAGCCGGTACAAAGAGCTTCCTACCAAACCCATCGCTCTAAGAGCATCTGGACACCCATGCCAGCTACAAGGGCTCCCTTTCCCCGTGAACCCTTTGCTTCATTTATCATTTTTTCCTCTCAAAACCATGCTATCTGACCTTCGTTTTGGAGATGGGTACTAAAAAGACGTATTCTGTCCTTTTCATTAGGGCAGGGAGGAAATACAACGGTGGTTATTGTTGACTGCAGAATTCTGCTTTTTTAGCTACTCATAAAATTTTACCACTTCAAAGAGATCCCTGGAGGGGTGTTTATTAGAGGAGTCTGAACTCATCTCTGGCTGAAGCTGGCTCTGTCTAGCTATCATGAGCCACATGTGGTTTCAAAGTGCCTCTGATAGCAGGCTCCAGAACAATGTAATCCATAAGTTTACATTAAATATTTATATGACACTACTTTGTGCTCTTCTTGGTTTAATTGGTCTTTGAAATTCATCAAAATGTATTAGCAAAGTTCATTACTTAACATTGTTGGTATCATTTAGTGTCAACGTGCTGCTAAACAAATAAGCCTGTCTGCGTAGGCCACCTTTCGGGAGCAAAATGGCAAAATCCTGCCTTGGCTTACCCCAGTCTAAAGGAGAAGGGGGACCATAAGCAGACTTTGCAGCTGCAATCAAATAAGCACACTAATTCCAGGCAGAAGTACAGTTTTTCAGAAATTCGATGTGGAGAAGGGCAAACGCAGTTTCCAAGGAGGAGAAAGACTGTTCCGGCAGACTGAAGTGTATTTATTATTTTTTTTCCAGAAAATTCGTGATATTTCAAATGAAATAAAGGCTTTTTAAAGCTATAGTATGAAATTTCCCAATTAAAATGGAAGGAAAGCGTTAGAAGCTAAAACTTTGCAATACAGTCAGAACTGGCACTTGGGTTTGTCATGGTTTCAGCCGAAATCACCGCAGCCAGACAGACAGATGGCCCTTCCCCCCCCACCAATGAGAAGTGGGAGAGATAAGGAGATTCAAAAGTTTAGAATGAACTAAACTACTTTAATAAAGAATTAATATGAAAATAAAAAAGAAGAAAATAA
>JAOXJM010000063.1:19950774-19981533 GCA_026413425.1 Tringa solitaria
TCCACCACCTCTCTGGGCAGCCTGTTCCAGGGCTCTGCCACCCTCAAAGTAACGAGGTTCCTCCTCATGTTGAGATGGAACTTTCTATGTTCGAGTTTGTGCCCATTCCTTTTGTCCTGTCACTGGGCACCACTGAAAAAAGACTGGCCCCATCCAGTTACAAAAGCACTGACGTGTTTTTATGTCTTAGCACACAAAATCTATCCAATAGTGTGTGTTGCATTCACTAAACACATCAAATCCATGACTTTTCCCTTCCAGTTGTAGCAATTTTGGAAAAAATAGCTTTAGCCACTAGTGGTCGTTGTTGCCCCGCGCAGCAATAATTCCCAGAGTTAGCGTAGGGAGAGAACACCTACAAGTGTTTTCCACGAGTTTATTTCCATCAGGTACGAACCACAGTCAAAATTTTGAAGTCAAGCATGAAACGGTAGCTCTGCTCATTCATCAGATGAGTGGGTGTTACATTTACCTCTTCCTGCAAATTATATTCAGCGTCAAGGAAAACACAACAGTTTGACAACAATTAGGTATCGCAATGAATTGGAAATGCTACAACTAGCCAAGCAGATGCTGCTTTGTTTACGGAGTTTGTGTAAACACCGATTTTGATGCAGCTCCTTTTATCCCGTGTGCGGTTACGTCCCCCAACCTAATGACAGGCAATTGCAAAATCACAGGAAAATCTGATTTGCGGAAGTTTTGTGTGTTTGCTGAGTGCTGATACAAAGCAAGCGCTCAAACAAAGCAGATGCTGCTCTCCCAAGCTTCCCCCAGACAAAGTCTCTGCAGTATATAGAGTTAAAAATTTAGGCACAGGTTGACAAAGGGACACAGGCTTTTAAATACTTGGCTTTTAGGTATCCAGCTGGTGCAGCAGAACTCACAGATATGAGTTGGGCATTGAAGGGAGGGGGCTGCAAAGCATATTTCAGTGCTGCGCAGAGTTACCCCGGCTACTCTATATCAGCTAGTTCAGGCAGAGGAAACGGTACAGCTGCTAACTCTTCTGTAAGTGCCACACGGTGTACAAAAGGTGACCACAACTATAATTAACAAGTTGAACTTTGTATTTCTAACTGACTGCACTGGTGAAATTCCCAGTCCCTATGGACTCTGAGATGCTCTGGCCACCAGGCATAGTTTTCACTGGGCTGCAACAATGTCTTACGTGGTTAAACTCTGCCTTAATTTAGTTTTTTTTAGGAACCTGTGATTTTGAGGGGTTTAGATCTCAGTTCCCTACATTCATTAATAAAAAAAAAAAAAAATTAAAAAAAATTCCCTTCCTCTCCCAAGCTTTGTTCCTCCCTTTAGCTGATTCACTCCACAGCCTAAATGTGCCTTCTGCAGACAGTCCCATCTACCTGTTTTATGCCTAAGTGGGACAGAGTCTCCTAAAAGAGACACCAAAGGCACCTCCCACTTTCCAAGTACAGTCCCACATCACAGACACTCACTGTCTGCCTCACTGGGGTCAACACACAGTAGTATTTCTAACCTACCACAGAAGGGAACCAGATTTCAAGAATAAATGCAAACTCCCTGATGAGGGCAAACCTAAGTTCTGCATTTCTTGGAGGGGGTATTTTCCAAGTTCCACATTTATAACAGCATTATCAAAGCTATTCCACAAGATTAGTCCCAGTGGCTAGAGATAGAAGACTCTCATTCAGCAATTTTGTTAGAGGAAGGGTTAATAAGAAATGAAGATAAAATTAGGAAAAATGATGAATACGGGAACTGCCTTCAACTTGTTCCAGTTTCCTGAGTTTTACAGAGGACAAATTCAGTTACTGTAAAAGCCTCAACATTTAGTACAATGTCATATTACTATTACCTTCCAATTATAATCAAGACTATAAGAAGACCATACTATTTACCCTCTTTCTGTTGGCTTCAAAATAACATTTCCAAAACTAGAAAGCCACGGCTTAATTTTAAAGCTACTTCAAAAAGATGACGGTTTTAATTATACATACATAACTACATGTGTGTATAAATTCACACAAGGACAGATACCATTTCCTTTCACGTGGGCAGGAGCTTTTCAGCTTACTTCAATGGGGCAAGATATCACCAATAAAGGAAAATCCATTTCTTCTCTGGGAAAGGAAAGCAGGAACTTTCTTTGGGATAAGCATGACATGTATCACCCATTTTAAACATTTAGCAGTGCTTCCCCATTTCTCCCACCACCCCCCCACCAAAACAACACGTGAAACACATAGATGCACACAGAGCGATGGACTGACTGAGACAATCTGATAGAAAAAAGGATTTAAACCAGACTTTGAACAACATGGAAAAAGGTTGCTAAAAAACTAACCTAAGATTTGACTCAAATTCCGCTGTTGTCATTCGGAATTTCTCCATTGACTTTGCTGGGCTTTGGCTTACTTCTCAAGTCTATTTTGCAGAAACTCTTACGTCATCTCCATCACGAGCCTCCCGCAAGCGTTGCTACTGCACAGACTACAAAAGAGAGACAGTGAGCACTGAATTTCTGAGTGTCTTCCTCATTCAGGTTTAGGAAACCATTCTGAAGCAGATTCTTACTTCTTAAAAAAGTTTTTCTCTTCTCTCTTTGAACTTTTGGGAAGAAACGTACCCAAAACTCTTCCATTCTCCCATGGTAGATTTAATCAATCTGTTCATACCATTTGTGCAATAGGAGATGTTCTAGACACCCTGTTCACTTACTTTCAGACTGTCCCAAAGGCACTCATTATTAAAAAAAAAAAAAAACTGTTAAAAAAATTAATTTACTTTAAATCCAGTTCTGCATAATTCCATTTTACTGCAATCTATATTCACACAAGCATTTAAATATTCTATTAAAATGGATCCGTCATCAAATAATGTGGAATCCAGCAAAGTAATAGCTAACATCTTAGTGCTAAGCCTCCATCAGAGTCACAACGGTGCCTTGATACCCCCTTCATTTATTTCCAATTCTGGCACCTGTAACCATAGCAACATACACTGAAACCTTTCAAGCAGAACAGAACTGACAATCACAATAACAGCACAAAATACCTGAGGTGGGGAAAAAAGAGGAGAGGCACAAGCAGGTAGTTGTTGGAATTAAAAGCTAATGACAAGAAAACAGCTGGAAACAAATGCTGGCTCACACGACCATATTCTCTAGGCAGATGTATTTTTGCAAACCTGGTCTGCTCCGTTTTAGTCTCTGTGCAGCGATGGAAAAGGAGGGAAAATAAATATTGTTTCAGCAGAAGAATAAAAGTGTGAACTTAAAAACCTAAGTTGCTGCAAATAGAAAGCAACTGTTTATCTGCTGCATGAAACTCTGGGAGTGCTCAGCATTAGCCCACGCGAAAAGCAGGTATTTTTTCCCAAAGCAAACAGCCACAAACGTGCTTCAGAGAAACACCATCCAGCAAGAAAGAGAGAGAAGTCACCTTTTAAAGTGATTCTAAAAGAATAATTCCATTAGCCTACATCAAAGAAAAGGTTTGAAATGAGCACGAGTTAATAAACCATATATGTGTAAACTGGGATAACTTCCTAGACGTTTAAGGGATCTAATTAGCATTTGAATGCTGTGAAGCAAGAAAGGGAAATTCTATCTTTAAAGTGTAACAATCAAAACTAGAAATGAGATTGACCTGTGTGGGAGAGCCTAGCAGGACGCAGCTGCAAGGTTAGCTTCCAAGGTTTACGGGGCTGGAGCTGAAAAAACACCAAGATCAAGGCCACCACGAGACCTGCAGGGAAGGCTTGTCGTTTTTCTCTCTTATCCCATGAAGCCAGATTTAGGGAACAGAATGAGAGGAACAAGAGATGGACTGACCAGCGGCTTCCCCGTTGCAGCACCCCACTCGCCTCACGAGCCACAAGCCATGACTCCAGCATCAAAACCAACAGCGAAGTCAGCGAGTAAGGCTCCTTGGAAAAAAAGAAAGAAAAAAAAAAAGAAAGAAAAGAAAAAATAATACAAGACAAAAGCAAACAAGATG
Organism: Tringa solitaria; assembly: GCA_026413425.1. Lineage (NCBI taxonomy): Eukaryota > Metazoa > Chordata > Aves > Charadriiformes > Scolopacidae > Tringa > Tringa solitaria. The sequence continues at coordinate 19,954,758 of JAOXJM010000063.1, forward strand.
TTAAACTAGACCGTCAAGGGAAAGAGGCAGCGCATCAGGGGATTTCCCTGCTAAGAAGCTATAACCCCCCAGAAACCAACACGAGCTGTTTCCCCAAACCTTGCTTTGAGATCCTCTAACTGCTGCCTAAGGGGCTTCGCACACGCTCAAAAAATTGCATATTACGTTTTGCCTGCTACAATCCACCTGTCCTCCTTTCAGGCACCTTTTTTGACACCGGGGGGAAACACAGAAATACTGCAGGAGGTATGAGGCAGGATAAATCCCGTACTCGTGTGGGATTGGAGTGACAGCAGCGGGACAGGCAGAACTGGCTGCAGACTGTCCAATGGCCTGAACCCTGCAAAAGTGTAAATACCCACAGGGGAAGTTGGATGGTCCAGGATGGGACACTGCAGCCCGTTCTTTACCCTTTTCAGTGCTTTGTGGATGAAGAGGAGGACATAAAGCTGTGGTGGCGTTGGCATGTCACTGTTCCATCTCCCTGGGTGAGGATGGTGAAGAATCTGTGGTGTTCTCCTGCTCAGGGCAATTTCATTCACTTTACACTGGGTCAGAAGACCAAGAGGAGGCACTTTGGAGGAAGGCTACCACTGGAAAATCAGAGATAGCCATAGGAGCCTGAGGAGGGCCTCTCACTCCATGGGGTGACAAGAACCTCACTCCTCACAAAGCACCCTACACTCTGCTTTGGGTTACATCTTCCTTTTTGCTTGTCTAGAAGTGCTCGCAGAGACCCACAGTCCTTAATCCTGTGAAACAGCAAATGCAACAGGCACCTCTTGGTTTCACCATGGTTCTGTCTCCATGCTGAAGCTCCTGGTGTCACCAGGAATTGTGTCTCCCACTGCTGATGAACCTTCAGGGCTGCAGAAGCAGTAGACATGGAGGAAGCTGGAAACGCTTGCTTTTAGGGCAGTAAGCAGATTAGTCCATTCCTCTTTTCCCCGGTCTTTGTCTTCATCCAAAAGTGCAGGGTTCAGCAGAAGCAGAGAAAGATCTGGACGTGAAATGGACATCATCAGAATAGAGAAGAGCTGGGATGAGCGTGAGCATTCATGTTCTGAGAAGAGTTAGTCTCTCCTTTCCCACTTGCTTCTCTTGGGGGAAACTTAACTTTCAAGCACACGAAAAAGCTGTCACTCGCTGTCACGTAGGAAGCACCTTGCTCTCCTTCCTCTGGGGAATTTCCTCAGCCACCAGATTTTGTAAAAAAGAATATTTTTGCTCTACCATTGTGTCTCATTGACTCCTATTCTCTTCTTTGTCATTCATAAGACTCTTTTTCGTGAGATTTCCAGACAATTTCTCTAAGGTTAATACGGGTTCAGCAAAGGCAGAGTTTAACAGTGGGTTTGCAAGCAGCAGTTGCTCTAAGGTGTGGGAGGAACGGGAAAGGATCATGGGTTTAGGTTGGAAGGGACCTTAAAGATCATCCAGTCCTACCCCCTGCCCTGGACAGCCCTCTGATCATCCTCGTGGCCTCCTCTGGAACCTTTCCAACAGATGCATGTCCTTCTTGTGCTGAGGACTCCAGAGCTGGAGTGAGCGCTGCAGGTGGGTTGTCACCAGAGCAGAGTAGAGGGGCAGAATCACTTCCCTTGACCTGATAAGAAAAACCAAACAGGGGATAAGAAAAAACAGACAAGTGCAAGCCCCAGGGCAAAGTCTCATCCATCTTGCAGCCTCGCTGGACATGTTTTACTCCAGTTGGAGCTCACAATGGACCACTGTGCTCTACCTGCACAGAGCTGCATGTCCATACACCCCACACATGTACCCCAAGAGGCCTTCAAAGTCCTGGATTCCCAAAATCTCAGCTTGTGGACCTGACTCTTACCCACTCCACGAGGCCTGGACCCAGGGATGCCAAGGCCGAAGGAGAACATGGTGATCCTCTCTAAACTGAACTCATCATAACACAGCATCTCACCCCATGATCCCAGAGCTAGTCGAACAATTCACACTGTTATAAAATTTTCTTGAAAAAGACATTCCACCTTAAGGACTTTAAGTAGTAGAAAAGGTACTGTGCCCCTAAGGAAGCTATTTCAATGGTTAATTAATCTCACTTTAAAAATGGCCTGCTTTCTGTCTAATTTTCGCTGACTTCTTCAATTTCCACTTACATGATCTTGTTATACTTTTAACAGACATATAGTAACAGGTTTTCTGTCTTTACTAGGGTGCTGACAGACCAAAAATTTTAGCTACCCATTTTTTTCAAAGAATCTAATTAATGTTCCAATAAAGAAGACCTTTTTATTTCAAAAGCTCATTAGATCAGTTTTATAGAAAGATATCCACTTATTCTTGGATTGCTAGGAACTACAGCAGTGAAACCATTTGCATCTAGTGTTCCTATATTTCCATATTCACTTTCACCTAAAAGCAAAAGTGTGAAAAACTTAACTAGCTCTGCATTTAAAGACTTTTATTCCACTTTGCACCTTCAAAGCTAATTCATTATCATCATTTGGGGTAAAATTGGAGGTTTGGTTGCTGTAATGAAAATGTTAGTATCCTGGACTTACATAGTTCTGACCAGGAAGCAATCTGTCAATCTCTTATTAATTATTTAGAATTTTACATTCTTTGCCATCCCAAAATGAGAGAAAAAGTTTATGTAGTGAGAAGAGTAGGCACTAACCTACAATGTTTCAGAGCTGTGAAAGCAGAATGCTTTATCTCAAGGTTTGACTTCTCAGAAAGTACAAATTAGCTCATATTTCAAAAGAAAAAGTCCTTTACAGTTGAAAAAACAAAGTTGCTCATTACCACAATTTCAGATATTTTTTTCCTACTTTGTTTTCAGACTGGTTAGATTATTTGAAATCTACTTATTCCTGCAAACATTTTTTAGTTTGGTGAATTGCAGCTTTCTTACAGAAAATATTTCATCAGCTATTTGACTTGGTATCATAGGACACTTTTCTAGTTTCTAGAAACTAAAAATACACCAAGGCAGCCTGGCAGAAGTTCTCACAAAAGGATACTAAACTGACAAAAAGACATGTTTGAAACCCCAATTGCAGCAGGATATCACCAATGAGCAAAGATTTTCCAAGAGTCCCACAGGGCCCAGCTCTGAGCCCAATACCTTACCATGTGTTATCACAGAATCACAGAATGCTATGGGGGTTGTAGGGACCTCTGGAGACCATATAGTCCAACCCCTTGCCACAGCAGGGTCATCCAGATCAAGTTGCATAGGATGGCATCCAGTCAGGTTTTGACAAAGGAACATGGACATGGAAACATCAGAAGTGGGGATAAAGCAGCAGCACAGAGTGATCTGGTTTAAGCAAACCGAATGCAGAAAAAAAAAGAAAGGGAAAAAAAAGGCAATTTATTGTGACGAGATATGGTCCTATATCTAGAAGATTGAGGGGGGATCTGATCATGATCTGATCTGATTTGTGTTGATCTGATCAACACCTATGAATACTTAAAGGGTGGGTATGGGTGTCGGAATGATGGGGCCAGTCTTTTTTTAGCAGTGCCCAGTGACAGGACAAGAGCTAATGGGCACAAACTTGAACATAGAAAGTTCCATCTCAACATGAGGAGGAACCTCTTTACTTTGAGGGTGGCAGAGCCCTGGAACAGGCTGCCCAGAGAGGTCGTGGAGTCTCTTTCTCTGGAGACATTCCAAACCCACCTGGGCACGTTCCTGTGCAACCTGCTCTGGGTGGACCTGCTTTGGCAGGGGGTTGGACTAGCTGATCTCCAGAGGTCCCTTCCAACCCCATAGCATTCTGTGATTCTGTGATCTAGGCACAAAGCACCGAGGAGCTGAGGGGCTTTTCCTGGGAAGCCATGGATATGGTGACCCCCATGCCTGAGCTCAAGCTTTCAGCAAGGGCCAAGGCTCGGGGCACAGCTGTAGAAGGAGGAGTTTTTTGGAGGGCTGGGAGCAAGGTGTCTGGCAGGGAGCTCCGGTGGGAGGCTGCTGGCGTATGCCCCTCCATTCCCTCCCTCCCAGCGCAGCCCAAATTTTGCTGGCCTCCCAGCGAGCAGTGGGCTGTCACTCAGCACATCACACACCGGCTGCTCTAATTTGAGTTCATTTCAACGCGCCACGCGCCAATCCCTGGCGCCAAGAGAAAAAGAACAGTTTGAAGCAAGATATCTCAGCCCTACCTGGAGCAGAGTCCAGGTAATCGATACAGCCCACACTAAAAGCAATAGTGTAATTGGTTACGATTTGTCATCCACAGGTGCTGTTAGGGATAGGGGAGAGAAAGGGAAAATAGCAATAGTTGCTTCATAAAGGCACGAATGCCAAACGAGACAATTCTGACATGAGTAAATTGTGATGTTATTCACTTCCACCAGCTGTCCCTGACTGCCCAGCAGGAAAGTATGTGGCCGTCGGCATTCAATCCCACCGCCCCGGGAGCCCAAACCGAGTCCCAAGGCCTGATTCCCTACAACCTACTGTGTGTGGCTGAAGCTAGGACGGTAAGGAGTGTAACCGTACAAGGTCAACTCTCTGACTACACTCTCCAGCTGTAACAGGCTGTCCCCAAGGAAACAGAAAGCCCTAATAGCTCAGTAAACGTAAAATCTCATCTGAAAGTACTGCTTGTTTGTTAAAATGATCAAGATGGTCTTACTTGGACCAGCTGCACTCTGTCACGTAACTATGAGTCCCAGAAGTTGTTCTCACTTACACATGTTCACTTGCTCATCAGCATTATCATTAAACCTGGATGCCTCCCATTCAGGTGTCCCTTCCAGAGCCTCGTGCCACCATCCCCACTCCACCGAATCAGGATATGGCAATGGAAGGGCACTGTGTCACTGTCACCTCCTCTTTGTCACCCTGGAAATCTTCTGTAGCAGGATAAAGCAAAAGCAAGAAGGCACAACTGGTACCCTAGGACTGGTGTAAAGGGCAGGAGCAAAGCCCAGGATTAGAGCTTTACAATGGCCCAGCTGTTACCTTTCTAGCGGTGGAAAACGTTTTGGGTTTTTTGTGGGTTTTTTTTTAAGTTATTATATTTTAAACTCGTGCCTTATGACTTCAGAATTAGGGCTGAATCCTATTAGGGAGACAAAAGACTCCTTGTAGTTCATACACGTCTAATAGTGTGAGAGATAGAGAGACTATTCTATTTGGCACAATATTTAGAGAAATTAATCCTCAAGCGCTGAAGATTTGAGGGATTAAGAGTCTGAGTGACAGCTGAGCTCATCCAGCCTACATCCCTGGGTTGTGCAGCAAACCATTTGCCTCCAAGTTGAACGTGTTCCTCACTTCCACCCGACTCAGCACAATTCCTGCTTTTATTGCACTTGGGTCCCCGGGGGAGATCAACAAACTAATAAATCCTCATTTCATGGTGGTTTGCAAAATTGTCATGTTATGTTCATTTTTCAGATTTGATATGTCCTTTCCTCCCTTTGTAAAGAAAAAGACATATCACATGCATAAAATGTATTACATTTCTAAACCTTCAAAATTTGATCCAAGAGTCATTGAAACCGTCCATTTTCAATGAGAAGCAACGTGTAGCAGTCATGCACGTAAACATGTCCACAAAGTCTCATCTGGACCCTCCCAAAGAACTCCTTGGAGAAGACCTAACAAGCAGGAGACCTTAACTATTGTGCCGTTCTTCCCTTGCACTAATGTCACACAGCAGAAATGTGACTCTTCCCCTGGACTCAATTGGGATGGAGAGAAGAGTGGGGGGACGTGCTCCCATCTCAATTACTGTAGGGGGGTCCTACGGTGGGAAAATGGGAAGAAGTGGTCCCGATACCTGAAAGCTGCACTGCCATGAGCGTGGCATCACGAGGGAGAGGCTCCCCAGCCAAGCAGACAAGACCTGATAAGGAAAGGAGAGGAGATTTCGCAGTTGCCATGGCAGTGGCAGCATGGGGCCATGGCGGGAGAACAAGAAATATTCACTGCGAGCTTATTTTCATAGCTTCATAAAAAAATCTGTGAAAATAGCTGAAATAAATTTACAATGAATATTTCCAACGTGGCGGTTCTCTGGAGCCAGAGAAACACAGGAGAACCAGCGCATTAAGACAAGGTGCCATTTTGCTCTGAGCTGTGTGACTTTGTAGAAACCAACAAGGTTACAAGGTTAGGTCCAAAAGGATCTCACAAATCGTGGCTCTAACGTGTTTCTTTGCCTTTCAGGGCTTAAGGTCCTACAACAAGAGGAGAGCTCCTCCAAGGAACGCTGTCGCCCCGGGGACTGGCAGAAATCATCCAGCACTGTGCAGAACAGAGCCATTTACTGCCCTCCACACAAAGTCTCACGGGGAAACTACATGTGGCAGGACGTTTTGCCATCTATTTTCCCAATTATCGGCTTATTTCCACTCATTACCAGTTTGGGAATGTGACATCCACTCGTGGTTCCTGGGGTAGAGGAAAGGACTCATGCTTTCCTCATGAGTGTCCTACAGCCTCATGTGCAGATAAAGAATGATGGATAAGCTCCATAAGCTGCCTCACACCTGAATTACAGAGGGGGGTTTTTAGGAACAAACAATGGGGAGATGCTTTAAGAGCAACTGGAATAAGACAACCTGGAACTGGACAACCACATGCCACCACGAGATGCTGCTGCAAAGGGTTTCCTGTGGGTGGAAGATCCAGTCTAACCAGAAAAAAACCCACAATTACCAGGGATTTTCTTGTGAGCAGAGAAAGTACCTTGAGCTGCGGATGACTGTCACTACTAGTAAGCTACGTCCCCAATCCAGCATTCATGGCACTCACAGCTCTTAACTGGGGACCAGATTAGGATCTTTATGAATAAAACATAAATTTCAATGTCTTCAGGGGAAGAATACACCAGAGAACCGTCCTTTCGCCAAGCACCATGAGCAGCTCCAGCACCATGGGGTGACCATGGGGAAGAGAGCATCCAGCACCGGTCCCTTCTGCCCAACGAGCTCCACGTCTTCGAGGTGACTGTGCATTACAATCTACTCTGGGTGGTGTGATGTGTAGGATTAAATGGAGAACACAAACGTGCCCTCAGTCTTTGTCAATATATAATGTTTCCTTTACCTTCCTTAAAATTGTCCTTCGGCCTTAATTAGCTCAACAAGCCTGTTGTTCAAAAGCTGAGATTTCCTCTCTGGATTTCCCCCTGCTTTAGTTCAAATCACATCTAAAGACAGAGCCCGTCCTTTCATGAGCAGCACCCTTTCCTTTGCTCATATCACCAGCACGGTTAGGGCCTTATCAAATCTCTTCCCTACTGCACTATTTCTTTTCAAGGTGGCTCACTAACCCTTACCTGTTTTTCATTTTGACCCACAAATAGCAAAATACTATCAACTGGAAAAGATAATTACTCACTTGTGAAAGTAAGTGTTATTTTTTTATTCTATGATACGGGCAATACAAATGTCACTCCAAGTCAGGTTGTATTAAGTAGTTTCGTGTCACATGACACGGTGTGAATTGACACACGCTGTGCTGTTGTATGAGATCTGGGCTTGCTTGTTTGAAGAGACTTTTTTTCTTTTCTATTTAGGAGAAGATATTAGGTACTATAGATATTACATGATCCATCCATTAGCTAAAAATCACATCCAGATAAAGGTACAATTTCTGATATTCAGACCAAAAGAAAACCAGAAAATTACTTCGTACTTCTGACATATCTATTGATAGTCAGCTTATTCATTACTGTTTATTAAAGAGAATAAAAACAAAGGGAAGACACTGCATCTGTCAGTAAATACAATTAACTTGGAAAAATAAAATCCAAAACCCCATGCAGATTCCAAAAGTCAAACTAAACCAGTTTCGTTTATCCTAAACCAGGATACAGTTACTTTTTGCTTTATGTTAGTAACTGGTAGCACACTCTGAAAAGCCTCTTATGAGTTTCAGCATTGTTTCATTTTTCAATAATTTACAGAAAAGTCAAGGAGTTACCAGGAATAATTCTCACTCTGCTAATCCACACACCAGATCAGTATTACCCGATATCCAGTACTACCAGCCTACTCATCACCCAAGTTTTATTAGAAAATGTTGGGACAGGACAAAAGGTTAACTCCGTATTTAAATCCCACCTAAGACCATTTTACAATAAAGAACTGAAATCAGAACGCCTATACTGATGTTAGGACTTGCCTCAAACCCCCTTTCAGTCAAGTAACCAACCCAATTAAAATCCCAATCAAAGCTCACTAAACACATGCATACAATCCTTGTTTAAGTAAGATTTTCCAGAACCTGGTACTTTCCATGAACCTGGAAAGGCTTGGTGTAGCTATCTGGTACAGGAACAGGAAAAACATCACTCACAACCAAAGGGGAATGGAAGGGTTCTCCTGGCCGCAGCCTGATTATTTTGGTGTGCAAGTCAGCATCCTCTCCCCATTTTCAGAAATAAGTGACAAACAATTGCTCAACAAATCCATCATCGAACAGGCTGGTTACCCTCAGCAGCATCGGCTTCAGATGCAGTGAGCTTTGCAGAAGCCTTTTCCCAAGATGGTCCTCTCCTTCATGTTCTTTCTCCATCATGCTCACCACCATGCCAATAAGCCATGCCACAACACATTTCCCCATCCCCATTGACTTCCCAGCACAAAATCTCAGCTTTGGATTTATTATTACTTTTAATTCCTTCCTTAGGTTCTTCCTTACATTTCACCTCAGACCTTCCCTTTGCTATCCCCAATATTGCGGAAGCAATGACTGCCTTCATCTGTGTTTCCCCTTCATTTCAACAGAAGGAAACTAAAAAGCTCAAAGTAAAACCGAGCTGAAACCTCTCCCTTTCAGCTGGTGTTGCATCAAAGTCATGGATTTCAATATCAAATTCCACAACACGCTTGCTTGAAACCAGGCCCAAGCTGACTATCAATATTCAGCGACTCCCAAGTGAACCACTGCTTACAATTTGTAATGAACCCCCAAAGCAAAAAAGTCTCACAAAGCTTTATGATTTGATCATGAAAGTTTTGCTGCACGCTGAGGTTTGAAATCCTTCAGCTGAAGATGGAATTAAAAATATATATATTTAACCAATTCAACTTGAAGGGTCCCTATTCCAGGTGGTGAGGACAGAACAGCATCAAGAGCCTCAAAAAGGCCTTGATCCAAAGGAGGACTGAGTTCCCCTGGCACAGAACAGAGGCAAAAAGCTGTGGGTTGTCCTCATCTGCTCTTCTGGCTCAGGGGACCTGGCAGGAGGGACACACATTGGAGACACGGAGCAGAAGCCACAGGCTCTGTAGGCAGAGCACTGCAAGATGGCACAGACTCAACCCCGGTCCCTCTGGAGTTAGTAGCACCTCCCAGCCCTAGAGCTCCGTCTGTACATCTCGACCTTATCTGCAGACGGATCAAGACTTCCATGCAACTCAACTGGAGTGTTAGGCTGCTGATAAAATAAAAAAGCACTGTTAGAACCCTCTCCGCCCTGTCCCAAGGAGGTCCTTGGGTCGGCGCTGCACGGCGGGCCAGGCTGGTTGACCTCATGCCAAACCTGCAGCCTCCCACAGCAACGGTTTGGAAAGTCTGGCCTCCCAAAAAACACTTTCTGAGCATCCTTTTGGGTGATGCCCCGCAGGACTCACCCGCTGGCGTGCGCAGAGCAATGCAGCCCCCCTAACCCTTCCTCAGCAGCACCAGAACCAGGGATGCCTGACAATGGCTGGGGTTGGGGTGTTACATTTGCAAGCAAAACACACTCTTACTTTCTTAATACCGGCTCCTTTATTGTAGGCTCTTATAGCTGACAACACAGCAGAGAACTTCATAAAGAAAGTCTCATGATAGCTGTTATTTATTATGCAAATACTGCCTGCCATGGCAACATTGCATGCAGTAGTTTGCTTTATTTGCTCTGGTACATGCATATTCAAATTAAGGCTCCGTACATTGTGCCTACACATTACAAAGATTTTGTTTTCCTTGACACTTACAGGAGAACAAACTGCAATTAATACAGCCTGTTTAAGCAGACAGCACCCAATTAGTTATCATCCATTTTCAGATTGGGACTCTAGACAAAAAAACATGGAGCTGGCTTCTTATTCAAAAGGAAAATACATCCAAACTACAGGTTTTCAAAGACACGTTTAACTCACAATGGCCAGGATACTCACTTGGCCTTTAATGTGAAATGGAGTGTTAATTTTTCTCTGTCACCTCTTAATTGCTTCCTTATTATACTGTTCAAGCAGTTAATTGCTAGACTGAGTGAAAGAGTGTTTTCAAGGGAAAGGAAATGCCACAGCATGAAAGAAAAAAAAAAAAAATAGAAGCAGCGCACTAGTGTAATTGGGCCTGATATAACGTTAGTTGTGGTGTTGCTTTTAATGGTAACTACAAAAATTAATAGGAAAAGCCAAATTGTTTTCTATCACAGAACAAGGCAGGGGATGTGTGGGGAGGGTTTGCGTTCAGCTGCCGTGCACTTAGCGGGATCACACTCCCGGCAAATCAACCCATTCCGCGTGTTTGTACACAGCGCGTCTCCTTCTGCTCCCTCTCCTGCAAAGAGGTACCCGATTTATCTGGCAGAGCCTGAGCTGTTTCTGATTCCCCTCTCTCCCTCGGTTCATGGTTCTCCAAGTGACCGACAAGAGCATCCCAGTGCCTCAAGGCAGGGAACTCAAGGACTGGAAACTGCACAGATACAGCCCCCCCGTTCCCTTTTCTTGCCTCAGCCCAGCAGCGCCGAAGCTCCATCTCCAAAATAAAGGCCAGCCCTTTTCCAAAAGTGACTTGGCGAGTCAGTAGGGACAGACTGTATTGATATCACCGAGGGAAAGCAAGTGCTCCAGATGCAAAGGCAAGAATTACAGGTATTTATTTAAACGGCAACACGTGATTGCTCTAATGATGATCTTTGCGTGACGGTGCTGGAATTCATGATTAGTATTATTTCTTCATTCCTCTAATTTTTATTAGAGAATAGTAATTATTAATGGAGGAAGGAAGCAAGAAAAAAGCAGATGCCAGTGACACTGTTGCACAGTGGGTTTAAATATGCACATTAATTCATAAGAAAAGTGAGTTAAATACAAATTCTGAATTAATTTCCTAAATGTAGCTTCCCAGTGGACAATAGAAAGGAGATGATCTAGTTACCAACTTGTGCTTATTAGCATTCAAACATGCTGATTAACTCATTAGTAAGACTACACTTGAAGTCCTCCCTTTTGTTTCCTTCTCTAAACTGCTGGTCTTCCATTTATTTGTTTATTTGCCAGGAGGAAGAAAACACACTTATTTAGGACTGAGAAGAGTGAGTCAACCCCGGCTGAAGAACAGCAAACTTTATACAACATTAAAATGATCCCCTTTCATTTTATAAGAGTTTTTGAAGTAGTTCTATCATCTGCTGAACAAACATGACACTCCTCTATAAGGCTGCAGAACCTGCCCATTCGCCCTGCTTTATAAGACTGGTTTCATCTCGCTGGCACAGCCAAAGTACCACTTTTAATCAATGGGAAAAAAACCGAAAGGAGGCAGTCTTACTTTGCAGGACTTTATCAATCTTCTACCATCAAGCTGAAAAAGGTGAGGAGACGCAGAAGAGCCCCAGGCAGAGGTAGCACTACCTGACACGCAAGGAAATGGCTCCAGAGGGAACATATCACTGCACTAGACTTTCTAGGACTTTGACTCTTTGTCACAGGCAGAATTCCCAGCATAAAACGTCTGCTCATCTTCCTCACGTAACCAGCAATGGAGAAAGGACCTGTTCGGTCCTTGTGAGCCAGATCCCCACCTAGGATAGGAATGACTTACAAAGCTGAATCATTGTGTAGCAATCACAGCACCAACTCCCATTCCCAGCCACATGCCATCAACATATTCTCAAATCACCTACCAGGGAAAACTTTCAAAACTCTGTAGATGCTTTTAGTGATTATTTCAGTGCTTATTGGGTACTTCGTTGGAGTAAATACCTGAGAATTTGCACAATAATAGCATTGCAGTACCTTTAGATTTTCTCTTCTTTTCATCCAGTAAATGCTACATCTTGGCCATCTCCCAGCACCTCCATTGGCTGTGTGTTCATATGGCCTTCACTTCCACCTGACATATACACCTCAAAAACTTTAACTTATTTTCTTCTATCCCACCACCCTTGTGGAATATTTAACAATAAAATGCTCAGGCATAGGGTAAATCAACTCTTTTACCACAGATAACACATCATAACATTTTTCTCCTCTGGCCTTCTAACGTCTTCCCATTCAAGTGCAGGACAAATTGTTAAAAACAGTTGAAATGTATCAAGAAATCTCTCTCTTCCACTGGTGTAATCAACAAGTCTTTAGAATTCCATCTAAACACACCTAAAGATCTCATTTTGCATAGCAGAATTTCTGAAACCTTTGTTTGAAAATGTTTGATCTCCATATAATACTTAAGTATATGTATATGTTACCCCCTATGCAGTATCTTGCTGTCATTATAGCATACTCTGGTAACAACCTCTTAAAATATTTCTGCAATTTAAAAGGACATAAATATGTTCTCTGAATAGGACATAATTAAATTGAACAACCTGATGTCTTATTTTCGTAGAAATCCATTTTATTAAACTGCCTGTTTCCATTCTTATATATTAAGTTCTTTACCTAAATCTCTCTCCTTTTTCTCTTTAACTTCCAATTTGCCTTTGTCTAAGGATACTGACAATGTCCTATATAGCCTTGAAATCAATTTAGTGAGACAGTCTCTTTGTACAACAATTTTTCAATCTGTGACATTTGCATTTCTATACCTTTTTTTAATTCACAAAGAACAGCATGTCTTATCCTAAGGAAACGGGAAAACTGAGCTCCAGGAATATTAAAATCTTCTACAAATTGGTCAAACGATTTAAAACGTCCATCCTTAAACAAATCTTTAATACAAATGAACTCTTTTTGTTGCTAGGTTCTAAAGGCTCCATTTTTAATACAAGTGGAAGGTCCTCATTATAACACAATAGAGTTAAGGGAGACAATTTCTCATTCCAGCCCATGAATTTATGCACTTTCCCCATATTTTACAGACTGGGAAATAGTTGTTAACATAATCTTTTCCTGTCACACCATTTTTATGTATATTTTTATGCCTGTGTTATCTCTCAAGTTCAAGTTCTGTATATATATCTCCTTCTACAAACTTGTAAAGGAAATTACCCCTGTCAGGTCCTTATCACTCCAAGTTGTGATGTGTTAATCCTACTCTCCTCTCGCAATTCTTGAAGACCTGCTGCATTTTAGTGCAATAACCCTTCTATTTAACTTCCCTATACCTTCAAATGCACCACAACCATTACCAATAAAAGAAATAGTCTATGTTTCTCTTTATCTCAACTATGCAAATGAAAGAGCAAAATAATAGTCATTCACATAGAAAGAACACAGAGAAGTATTAGAATGAACTACAATTTAAAACACAAGTTTGTTCTTTGGGATTTAGAGCATAAAACATTTAGATTCCTCATGGTAGAAACATTCACCTAAACATTTTGATCTCCCCAAAATAGAGCCAGACTGTTTAGAAAATGTCAATTTAACCAGGACTGTAAGGTCTCCCGTATCATACTGAAAAGGAGATGCCTCTACCAGTCAGAGCTGCAGAGAAGACAAATTATTTAGGATGAGTTAACCTTACTGAACACTGGGCTGCTAAAACACAGCTATTTGACTATGCTTTTTCCATAGTCAATGGAGACAGACAGCAGGTCTCCCACCTTAAGCAGTTGGGATGAGTTTCTCTCTGGAAGTAGAGGGCCGATAGTTGAAGGACCCCGGATCACAAGCTTAGACAAAGCACCAGACTAAGCTGGCTAAACAGAGTGGGGAAAAAACAAAACAAAACAAAACACCAACCTTTCTCCCATGGGTTTGCTTCCATCAACAACTGCATCACTTCAAAAAAAATATATACTGAGAACCCATTTGCCATATACACCATCCAGTTATTTCTCAATAAAAAAGGTACCATTTGAGAAAAAAGGAACACCCTTAAACTCTGCACAGTAACTCTATATCCACAGGGAAGTCTCTTCATTCCAGCCCGTGTAATGTCCCTGCTCAGGTTGTCTTCTGGACTTAAAGTTGCCGAGGTGTCGTACCTCAGTAAAGATGGTGAACTGCAGTTTTTCTGCTGTAAAAGTGGGAAAACGTCAGCGTTTTTATGACAGACAAGAAGTGAAAACACCAACAAGGCAAAAGTAAAAACTAGGCTGTCAAAGCATTGACAGGGAAAGCACTGTCTGAAGAACCTATCCTTGGACACCATCCTGCCATAACCCCTTCCTACAAATTGAACATCTTATGAACAGAGGGCTAGCTATCAAGAGATGCTGATTAGTCAGTACCTAAGTCAATAGGCACTGAAAGTGCTTAGCAAAACTGGTTAAAAGAGGTCAGGTCCCAGGGAAAACACCTCCCAGCTTCCCCCAGCAGCACTGCCAAATACAGGAGGTCAAAATAGCACAAAACCAATTAAAAAAAATAATCACACAATTCTACATGCAACTTCTATTCCTTTTCTTCAAATTTTTCAGCATTTCCAAGTTGAAGCTATTCAACCAGCTATTCAACCGCAAACCTTTTTTTTTCTTTTAAGTAGGAGAACTAACACTCTGTGGAATACTGTGACTCCAGGAGCACTCCATGAGGTACATGGAAATTCCAGGATGCTGCAGTGATACTCCCACATTCATAGGGCCACTGGAGAGCCTTCAAGTTTTCTCCCTAAATTTAGAATACATTGAAACGCTTCCCGTTCTGGGATCATCACCTGCCCCTCAGCGATAATTAATTACAGACCCTGAGCTACATCTACAACATGCCTATATTCAAAATCTCCATAAACAAAAAAATTTAAGACTGGATTTTCTTAGATACACCTACTTGTGCCAGACAAAACCCAAGACTAATTCTGGAAAATACAGACATTTCTTTTCTGAGATGTGTGGCATCTCATGTCTTTGCCAATTCTTCCTTTTTACTCTAAAATTCTGTAGGTGTTAGTTACACAAACAAATGGTAGCGGCTGCTGATGCTCTGTTTCAGAATTTCAGACCCAGATTTCTCTGGTGATATACTCCTGATCAGAATTCATGCATGCTGCCAACCAGCAGTAGCAAAGCCAACCCAAAACCACGTTCCAGTCTCTTGTACTAATACATTTCTGGAGGAACTACAGTGATTAATGTACTCCAGACTGAAATAGGAGCCATGGTGAGCAGTGCTGGTGCCACCTTAGTACTGGCTGATGCAAGGTCTTTATAAAGACACTTCAGTTTGACAGTGGGAAAAGCATCATCAAGATCAACAATAATCACGAGCATCTGGAATCTGAGCTTGAAAACATAAATGCTAAATAACCTAAGCACCTAATAAGTAAACCTTCTAAATTAGCCACTTACCCTACCAGAGAAAACAAAGATGAATGTATAAAACTGTCAGATAATGACAAATATTAACCTGATATTATGTCACAGAATTACAAAGCACAGAAACACTGAAGCTGGAGCAACCTCTGTGGATTCTCCACTCCAACCCATCTGCTCAACACATGGTCAGTCACACAGGTTGCCAAGGACCATGTCCAATCAGGTTTGGAATATCTCCAAGGACAGAGGCCATAACCCCTCTGGGCAAACTGTTCCAGTGTTTGATTGCCCTTACACTAAGAAATGTTTTTCTTATATTTAAATGTTTAAGTGGCTGAAATGCTGAACATAAATGGTATTACATAGTGGGGAAGCCAAAAGAACCTCTTCTCCATCTCTCCACCTCAAGAAAGGTCAACCTCACCTTTAAGAGGTGTTTATCCAACCTGTTCCCAAAGATTTTCTGTGACAAAACCACCACACCCTCCCCTCTCTCTCTCAGTGCTTCACATTCCTTCCACTCTTTCCCCTGCCTTGCATTCTGATTTCCAATGCCTTGTTAGATTTTACTTCCTTGCTCTAAGTATTTAGTGCAACCAAACTAAACAATTGGGGCCAAATTCATTCCACTACTGTTCTGTTAAAGCCAATGGATTTACTTTAGGATTGAATTTGCTCTTCTTATGTGCGAAATGGGGGATTCAGGAGGAGATAAAAGAAGAATGAAAAGAAAAACTGACCTTGGTGGTCATATTTTCTTTAATCCACTAGGGCCACTCGCTGAATGCATACAGCCAGAATCAACAATAGTGCTTGCATTTAAACTCGGGTGGGTGTAAATATAGGTAAGGGCACTAATCAGCCAGGTGGCTACATGTTACCCTGAACACAAGCAATTAAGTACAATGGCAATTTTCTCCCAGAGGTTAGTTATTTCATAGCCAATTACCCAAGCAGCTTCACCCCACTTTGAACTGTGTGTGGAGTAAGAGCCATGTCTGCATCTGGACCTTCAATAGATTCCCTGTAGCTTTAGCCATCAGCCCTATTCATCTTTTTCTAAAGTAGTTACAGCATCCACCTGCCTTTCAGTATTTAACTCCTTCATTTGTAAAGAAGCAAGCAGAACATTTGAACAAAAAAGATATTTTTATCTTTATAATAGGCAAGGCAATTTTAGCACTATATGTCTATGAAACTCAGCATTCAGCCTTGTGTGGTATCTTCACAAAATCAGTGAATGCACTTTATTAAACATATACCCCTCTCTGCAAAGCTGGCCTTTCGAGTGAGAAATCTGCATTGTTTCGTGTTCAGAATATGACAGGTCCAAGGAAGATTGACTGAATGCACCGGAGAATACAACCAGCTAACACAAGCTAACACTGCGATCTATTTGTGCAATGCATTAATAATATGATTACACCTGAAATATTAATAGAATATGCTGAATATCTGAGAACAGACACATATCACAGGCTGTGTATATCTGCCTGCATATAAGAAATACTTATGTTTTATTCCCAGAAGACACACGTTATAAGATGTTACGAAGACACATACATCTGCACCTCTGTGCAACCAACCCACACGCGTGGGCTCAAGGCAGATGAGGGTACCGCAAGAGCACGAGGCAGAAGTCACCACACTGTCCCACCCCTGCCCTACTCTGCACCAGCCTTACAGCCGAGTTGTGATTGTATCCTCAGATACTGGTCTTGCCTCTCCAAAACTTGCATCCGTAATTCAGCAAAGTACTAGAGCACATGTGTAACTCTGAGAGTATTGCCATCAAAACGTGTGTGTAACTGGACGGGGTTCTGCATGTGGATGACCAAGACAGCAATGTCCCTTTGGAGCAGCTCCCTCTGCAAGGTCCTGTTCCTCCATCCCACTGGTGACACAAAGAGCCTGGAGAGCACATCACAGCTCAGCTCCCACAGACTCAGTGCCCGGGCATCCACTGGGGACCCCATCTCCCTGGTGCAAGGGACAGAAAAGCATCTCCCAGCACTGTCCAGGTCAGTCCAGAGGGGAATCAAGGAGGAGTATAATGTCCTGGTGTAATGATTTCATAAAGAACTTCTGAACCCCTGGGTCTCATTCTGAAAATCTTCCCCTAAATTACAAAGTAGACAGAATAAAGAGTGTAGAGTTTGAATAACATGAAAGTCCATAACTGATACTATTAATTTCCCTGAGCTTTCCTTTGCGTCCTGAGAACTGTTAATATAAGAGATATCTCAGATCTCTCAAGGAAAAAAAAATCAATCCTAAGCATGGAACAACACCCTAGACAAGCCACACATTCTCCTTCCATAAGAGGAATTAAAATATACTGGAGAAAAGGCAGGTTCCCTTGGACTTTCCAGTTTCTAGGTTGCCGAGTTCTTGCTAAAATAAGAACATAAAAGCAGAACGTAAATAGAATTTTGAACCAGAAAAAAATATAATTGAAAAAACCCGAGCAATATTTCAGTAGTTGTTTTTCACTCTGGACAGGCAAATAAACTGAAAAAGGTTTTTTCCCCAACGGTCATGCTATTCCCATGCTGCCGGAGCGGGTGTGTGGAGGCAATCCCACCCATCGCTGCCGGGTGCACAGCACAGAGCCTCTGGCTCTGCCTGCGGGACTGTCCCCAT
Organism: Tringa solitaria; assembly: GCA_026413425.1. Taxonomy (NCBI): domain Eukaryota; kingdom Metazoa; phylum Chordata; class Aves; order Charadriiformes; family Scolopacidae; genus Tringa; species Tringa solitaria. The sequence goes on from JAOXJM010000063.1 coordinate 19,972,760, forward strand.
GTCACATCTCCCACCCCACCGGGTGCTGGGCTTCCCAGGGTACAGCAGCCACCGCTCAGCCGCCTTTGGCTCCCTGAGGTGTGTGCACTTGCATCAGCAAGGAAATGTCCAAGTCAGGGCCCAGAACATCTTTACCTCTCCCAGAGGGGAAATTTCTACCCCCTGTAAATAGGCAGTAAAAATTCTCCCTCGGGAAGCTGAAGGACTTACCCTTTTGCCCCATAGTCTGAGGCACAGACACCATTTGTCTGTGTGTCTGTCAGCAAAGAACAAAAAAAAACCACAATAAAATCTTCCCAAAACACAAAAGGGCCTACCTTAAAAATTTTGTAATCTCGCTGTCAGGATCATCATAGAAGAGATGGTTATAATTTGGCTGCACTAATTCCCATCCCCCTGCCCTTGCTATTCTCCGTGCATCTCTCAGTAACAAACCCGTCATTTTAAGTATTATTTATTTACCAGGCAAACACGGTATTGTTTGATATGTAATGGAATATTTCCATGAGTTTTATTTGCTAAAAAATAGCAATGAATAAGAATCAAAATCTGTTACAGTAAGTAGCAAAACCCCCAAACTAATCAAAATCATTCTGGCAATTAGTTAGGTATCATTCTAATAATTAAGTTCTCTCCACTACAGCTATTATTATTTATATAATAAAATTATTATTACCATAATAAATTATCATGATATAGATTATAGGCAGAGAATTGTAAAAATACATGCAAGTTATACAATTGACATTTTAAAATTAGCTGCTCCTTGAATGTATCTGAAATGAAACTTCAAATTCACTTTTAAATTGTAACCCTCCCACATTACAGATTGGAAAAATATGTTGTATCAAACATCCACATAAATTATAGAAGCTCCTTTAAAATGTCAAGTATAGATCCTACTGTGCTTAGGATGTCAGTGTAACTCTAAAAATACGGAGTGATGAGGCATGGATACAATTTATAGCGGAAATCAAGCACGCTTTTCAACTTGCACGCACAAAAAAAAATGTGGTAAATCAAACAATTCTTTCCCTTTTTAAACTGAAGTTGAACTAAAACTGTATTAACTTCACACAGATTGTCCAGATTAGTGATATCTGATTGCTGTACTCAGAGATCCACAGACGTAATGCTGTACTGCCTTTTTTTTTGTTTTTGATTTGGCAGTAGCATTTTAAAATCTAACGCTGTGGTTTTGAAGCCAGATGCCCCAGTCGAACGCATCGAGTTGGCCATTTGCTCCAAATGGTGTCGGATCAGAAAATCATCTATTAGTTCAGTTGTGATGCCCCTCCTGGAGATCTGAATGTTTCCAGTAAGGAGGCAATTCCAGGGAGGGAATACTTTTAGGCATGGATAAACACCCTGCCAGCTCCCTGCATCTGCGTGGAGCCCCATTTGATTAAAAGGGGCCCATCTCAAACAAGAGTTTCTTTTTATAGATCTCACTGCAGGACCAAACTTGCAATATTTCCTGTCAATTAATAACTATTTCCCAGAGAGCTGCTTTTTAAAAGGAGCCACAAATATTTATAAAATACTATTATTTATATTGAAAACTTACAGCTCTCAAGGAATAGAAAAAAAAAAGAAGAGGGGAGTGGGATAAAACAGAATGCTCTGAATTAACCCAAATGTAGGCACAGTGTGATTTACATACACGGAGAGAAAATTCTTGGACTTCCCTCGACAAAAGGCAAAACCACTACGTGGTTATCTTGCAAACTGCTTCAACCTCAACACCCTCAAATAACGAGGTGAGTTATGGGAGAAATCATCAGTAAATAATATGGTTCCTCGGTACTTAATCCTTACTTTTTATTTACACAACATGCAACTGTCAGAAATCTCAGCCTAGTTATCAGCAACCCTCCGAGGCTGTTCCCTTTCAGGCAGCCCCTCTCCAGAGGGGGCTGGAGGACAAAAACATTTGTCGGTGGAGATTTTTTTTTTCCTTTTTTTTTTCCTTTTAACTGGTTTTGTGAGACCCGTGGGCCATTTCCGAGCAGCGCCAGGCCAGCAGCTGCAGAGAACGGCGCGTTCCTCGCCCCGTGGGAGCTGCGGGGCTCTGCCCACGAGATGGCAGGCTGCGACGCTGGTTTTGCATTTTCCAGCCAGTCTTCCACGGGAAATAGTTTCCCCTCTCAAATGACAGCAGCCCCAGGTAGCAAGGGTGACATTTGCTTTACATTATGATACACACTAATTAATCATTAGCGATCCCAGAAGTATGTCGACTAAAAATGCTTTGCTACGGCTCGTCACAGTAGGGGCTTTCAATATTGATACTATTACACACACATATGTTCCACGGCTGGATGTTATATACCGACGGATTTAGTGTTTTAGGCTACAGAATATCTTTTAAGTGCTGCTAAATATTGTTTAATCAAAATCCTTATAGTCCGTAATGAACTTGGTATCTCAAATTTTACGTTATAAACTCTTGAGGTTAGGTCGCAAAAGGATTGCTTGACCGGGTGACAAAATAGGACTTTTGCAAACTAAAGCTGCTGCAAAACTGACTGGAAGTTTTGATGGCATAATCCAGGCTTTTTGGACTGGTTGACTGAACATTTTTCCACCTTTATGGCAGTCCCTATGCCAACAGCCTGGGGCCACCTTTCATCTCACAGATGAACAGTGCCTCAACAAAGGTGATCGGAGACCTGAGAGCACTGTGAAAGGTAATGCCAAACAGTGCTTCAAATATGACCAAAGCTTCATGCCACTGAGCTGAAGACACTGAGATATTTTGATTCACCTCTAACACCAAGTACACAGGCACATCGAGGATGGAAAATAGGAGGTGATGAAGAGTATGGGGAGGTTCACATCAATAAAGCTGGAACAGGAGGGAAGTACTGTGCTCAAACACACCAGAAGCTCTCAGTTGAGTCTCATGTGCCTTCAACTCCAGTGAAAAGCACCCAGGACAGTCAGTAAGGAGAAGAGGAGATTTCTACCTTGGTTTCATGCCAAGTATAAGACAGTCTTTTTTTGGAAAGGTAAGCACAAACCTTCCGCCTGGGAACTCTTCTCAGTAGCCGCAAAGCTGCTGACCTCTCTCATTCTTTCACCTCATCATTGCTATACACAAGCAACCCAAAACCAAGTGTCCCTTACAGATCCTACCACAGCAGTCCTGCCTCAGAAGGTTCATCTTCAGTGATCCTAAGGAGACAGCCCCTCTCCCCACTCTACAGTTAAGGACATTGGGTCTTACCTTGGCTATCATGGTTCAGGAGTCCTTCCACAGATCCTTTTAAACGGTAAAGTGTGTTCAGGTGCAGACCAACGAGGGGAAACACAGATGTTTAAAAAATTCTGTAATAATAATTTTTAAAAAAAATCTTGAGTGCTAAAACAGTTTGTAAGGGAAAACTATGATCACAATAGCTGACGTTGTGATCTAGTTGATGCAGGAGGTTGGTTCAAGGTGGTCCAAAGATGACTGAGCTCTGAAATTGTATTTAGAGAAGTCCCCATAGTGCAAAGCCAGGGTCTGAACGGTCATGAGGCTTTTACCCACCATCCTTGTTTGGGCTCCTATGTGTTTAACAGTCAAGTTTTCAACTGCACCTTCCTTATTTGGATATTGCAATATACAATGAGAAAGAAATTCAACAAAACAAAAGCTCTTGTTTTAAAAAAAGCCAACCAAAAGCCACACACCAGGTAGACTGACACCATTGCAAGTTCCTCTGGGGGTCATCGGCATTGGATGAAAACTAAACTGTCTAGAAAAATCCTTTATAAACATAAAAAAATAAAGCCTTTGAATCTGCTGGTCTTGCAAGGCAAATGTTGAAAGGTGAAGAGCACAGGCTTTTGCAAAGGTTATGAAGTGAATATCGATGATGCTTCTCCTCAGGGAAGTAAAGCTAAAGCAACCAATAAACATTCTTTTAGGGATTTTTCTCTACCACTACACATCACCTGTGTGTCAGACAGACATGTGCCAGCCTGGATGTCAGTCACTTCCACCTCCATGAACGCTCTGATGGGCCCAGGAGATACGTCCACACTTGTCTAACTCGCTCCTGTAAAAGCTCTGGCTCACATCCTGGAAATCCTGTTTCTAATTCGAACAGTTCATTGGTACAAGCCAAGAGTAAGTCAGCATTTAACAGCTAAACAACTGGCAAAACCATTATTGATCTAATGGGTGAGGAAATTAGTCCTATTCCAATAATGGAACTCTGTTAAAACCACACAAAAGAAAAAAAGAGGAGGAGACAGAGGGGTAGAAAAAGAAAAGGGAGGAACTCCCAGTTCCATATGATTTCAGGACTTGAGATTTTAACAAAAATATGAAATACCACTAAACTTTTGATACAGCTGTGACAGTTAAGATTTACAATTTATTTGACTACTCGCACTTTGATTCCCACTAATGCAGAGTTTGAGGATTATCTATAGTAAGCCAAAATTACAGAAAATGGGACTTACAAGTTCAGTCCCTAGATTCACAATGAAGCCATTTACATGGGCAGGTGATTTCTGAAGGGATGAGCACACCATCACCTGCAGGATCTGTAGAAATCTCTTCATTGTGATGTTCCACGGCAGCTAACCAGAAGCTTGCAGCCTCATAGCCACCCGCTCCCACCAACAGCTTTCCCCACGCAGAATTTTCTACAAGCAGATCAAGGAGGAAAGTTCCCTCCTTCCCCATACGGCCACCATTAAGTCTCGCAGTGTCCAGGCACATCTGCATTCAGCCACTTATGTCTGCTTCCGATGTTTCTTCATCACCAGCAACCCTCAAAGTTTTCTAATTCAACAACAAATAAATTAAGATGTTGCCATATTTACTGTGCGATTCCAAACACACGTTTGGGTTTTTAACTTGGTCACTAGAAAGTGAAGAGAAAGCAGTAGTCAAGGAAGAGCATTTTCACTGTTGCATCAATTGATTTTTAACCCTATATTGCTCTATTTTAAAACTTTTGGACTTAAACCTCATTCTATCTTCTCCCTCTCTCATGTCAACCATAACACTTTTTTAAAATTCCCTCTTTCCTGACATATTACAGGTCTGAAAGCCCCCACGGTAGCATAAACCTCGGCATCTTTTCAGCAGCCCCCTGATTTATGAGCTTACGATTTCTACATTCTAGCTGCTTTACACTGAAGCTTGAAAATGTAGCAAGAAAATAAATAAATAAATTTTAAAAAGAGAGCTGACTTCTAGCAGCAGGATAGTATCCCTCAAGACGTGCAGATTTTGTTCCCTTCTTGCTTGTGAAACAGATGGTGTTTTATGCTTAACACAATCAGCACCATTCTCTATCTGTTGCCTTCTAACCTTCCCCACCTGTGGGAAACCCAGCCAGAGCTTAATGAACATACTTGGAGCTGTCTGGACTGAATTAGTCCCAGTAGGAGTTACCCTTCAGGTACTCCACAGTCTCTCATGGCCGTGTAAATGCAAAGGAATACAAGAAACCTTTACACTGTGGCTAATTAAATAAAGGCTCGCCTCTGCTAACTAAGTTTTTTTTCCCTTCCAAAAGCAGGTAATGTCTACTGTGTTGAACTATTTTGGAAGTATATTCCGCTATCTTGAACATTCTGGGACACAAGGGGCATGAAAATGGGGTCAGGATGTGATTTTAAGCCACATTTGACTTCCATTTTTAAGTTTTTTTTTTTCATTTGCATATACCAAATCATGACAATAATCACCTCACTAATGTAAAGTGTTACCAAAATCAGGCTTATAAAAATTCTCATACAATACAAGACTATTTGTTCCTAAATTTCACCCCTTAAATTTGCATATTCCCCACTTGAAATACTGCAAAAACTATCCTTTTGGAAGTGGATTCTTTAAAATGAAGATGAAATTACAACCTGGTTACTTTGACCACATTCCACATCCCAGAAGGCAAATATTAAAAATGTCTCAAAGACATGCTAAAGTAATTTCCTTCATGCTAATTATCAATTGTAGAAAATTGTTGTAGGGAAGTAATTCAGCAGCCTAAAATTGCTTCCAAAGTACCTGTGGTGGGATCTTTGAGTCATCTTATACGCTCAAATTTTTGCTGCTGGCTTTCCTTCTTGTCTGATGTTTGAGGCAACTCCACCTAGTTTCCAACCTGAAGAAGCACAAAACTTCCATGAAATTAATTGCACCATTGATAACAAGGGGAAAAATGAGCTTTGCAAAGCTAATTTTGACTAAGGATGGGATTTCATTGAATTGCAATCAAGTGGGTGGTCAATGTTTCTCAGAAGCATTCACTGAAATAGCACATTATCCTAGTTCTCTATTTTCCAATTCCTCATGCTGAGGTTTAGAGGTGGATCCTTTCCGTGGTGTTCAGGTACACACAGGTAAGACAGACTCACATTTTCTTAACACATCAAGGAGAATTCCAGGCCAGCCACTATGGTCAACATCCACATGGGAATCCAGTGAGTTAAATTTAAGTGTTTATCATAGAGAAACAGAAGATTCTTTCTCCTACAGCTTCACCATGAAACATAATCCGGAAGGTTTGCAAAACTTTTTACTCAAAGGGAGCCATGCCAGCTTCTCCCCCTGAAGAAGAAGAAAACAAACATGTCCATGATAGCAGCCAAGGTGTCTCTACTCTTGGGGCAGAGAAGGTGGTGAAAGCCATATTACCAAAATCCAAAAGAAATTACTTTCTTGTTCAGAGTAGAAGATAATGGCAGAGAGAGGTACTTAACAGAGGCAAGACAAACAGGTTTCCAAAAATGAGTTCTCTGGATTTGCCTCTTCTCTTGGGTACCCCTCTGCTCTTCCACATTTGGTTCCCAACACAGTGCAACGGCTGGGAACCAGTAGGGCAAGTAACAGCCGTCAGAACCGGACTGGAAAGAGCCAAGCAACAGCCAGACCACAGCAGGGAAATGGATGGGAAGAGAAATAACATCAAGCTGATTTCAACAGGAAAGATCAATCTCCTACAAGGAAGGAGAGAACCAAACTACAGGTCTGATCCAACACCCCAAGGACCGCAAACACCACCAACGATAGAGCCTTCTTCCTTGCAGGAGACAGCAACTGATCCTCTGTGACTCAGTCCTGGGCTTCAGCTCCTTAAAGCAGCACCGGTGACCTTGCTGCTATCTGGGTTTTGCAGCGTGAACATATGCCTGGATTCTAGGATACAAATCCCTTTCCCCTCCAGACCATTGTCTGGATGTCCTCTGATAATTCCTGTCTTAATCAACTTGGACCCTTTCTACTCTCTTAGCCCAGGGTCCCTTGGATCAACCAGGATGCTCTGTATGGACCCTCCTCTTCCAAAAGTGCCTCTTTGCTAAAAAGATTATACAAAGATATCTAAGAGTTATTTGCATAATAAGTGGGAAGATGACACCTCAACAGACTTCTCAAAAGTCCTCCTAGGGCCAACTAGAGTAGATGAATGTGAGCATGTGAGCACCTTTAATGTGTGTGAACTGTGCAGAAAGGTTTCCCCATTTCACGTACTGGGCAACTTTTGGGGTAGGGAAAAGCTAAATAGGATCGGAACTTTGTTATAAGCAAACTGACAAGGTACAAGGGTGTCATTTAAACTAGAAAACAGGGAGAAACTTAGCATATAAGGCAGAGACGGGCTGTCAGTTACGTGTAGGAAAGAAGATATCTGGTTGTAAAGGAGAGGGCAAAAATTACAGCTGAGCTCTGCAATAGGCAGGCGGCCTCCTGGGGGGACGCTCCAGCCATGCAGCTCGGCATCACAAAAGGTGGTCAATAAAACAGAGTGCAGTGGTCAAACAAATGCCAGCAATCGCTCTTCCTTACACTGCCATTTAGCTGAACTCCAGGAGGGATTGGACATCCCAAATAAGAACACCAGGGGCACTTTGCTGGGGCCAGAGGGGAAAGGGAAAATAGAAAAGCCTGGTCAACAGTCTAGGGACTTCAATGAGACAGACTGGTGAGACAGGATGGAAGGACAGAAGCAGATGAACCACGTACCAGCGTTTCAAGCAATTTGTCACCAATACTCAAAGTCACGTGCTTGGAGATTTTTCTAACATTTCTAAGATGTGTAAGCTAAACATTAAGCAGCCATTGCTCTGGGACATCTCTGTCACAGGGACTCACTGAGAAGGCAGCAGGACCGACTGCGTAAGACTTAAAGCGAGGGGCTAGTAACAGAAGACCCACATTTACACTGTGCAACAGAGCAGGCCCGTGATAGAAGATTTTACCCTTAGAGTCATGGGAATGGCTTTAAACTCCAAAAAACCCACAAATGGAGATGTGCTATATCCAGGAGAGAAGTGACCCATGTGAAGAAACTGCACCAATCCTACATGTACCATTCGGATACAGAACTGGGGAAGAGAGAGTCTTCTCAACAGTCATTGGACCTACTAATCCTAGTCCTTTGTCTTCTCTACCAAACCAAACTCCCAGTATCAGCTGTCCTACCACAACCCTGGCCATGACAAGGGAGTGCAGTGCTAGAGAAGCACGCTGGATGAGGGCAACATTCATGAGGTTGCAGTGCTCTTTGCAGAAATGTCCTATTTAGATTATAAACTGAGATAAATGTTGAAAATTACCTTTCTTGCTCAAAAAACCTGGCAAGGTCCTTGTCTAGCAGTGAAAATGACACACAGAAGTGCGTTGAAGAACTAACTATAGATGAATCGCTAAGTACAAAGGGGCATAGTGTAATTAAGTTTAGTGTCCTTGTGGGAGGGAATGCAACAAAACCTAGCACTGTGACATTAAGCTTTAGAAAGGGGATTTAAAAAAAAAAAAAAAAAAAAAG